>JAOPSE010000026.1:41339283-41939283 GCA_029449295.1 Zea luxurians
CACCTGGACCACCGTGCGCCAGCCATGTCCCCACCGTTCTTTGACATTGGGGCCACTGGACAGTCCGGTGGTGCACCGGACTGTTCACTGTCGGTTTCTGCGCCTGCTCTGACTTCTGCGCGCGCTGCACTGTTCACGTTCACTGTTCACTTTTGCAGACGACCGTTGGCGCAGATAGTCGTTGCTCCGCTGGCACACCGGACAGTCCGGTGTTACACTGGATAGTCCGGTGAATTATAGCGGAGTGGCTCCTCAAATTCCCGAAGCTGAGCAGTTCAGAGTTGATCCACCCTGGTGCACCGGACAATGTCCGGTGGCACACCGGACAGTCCGGTGCGCCTGACCAGGGCAGCCTTCGGTTGTCTTTTGCTCTTTTTATTTGAACCCTTTCTTTGACTTATTATTGGTTTGTGTTGAACCTTTGGCACCTGTAGAACTCAAAATCTAGAGCAAACTAGTTAGTCCAATAATTTGTGTTGGGCAATTCAGCCACCAAAATTCATTTAGGAAAAAGGTTTGACCCTATTTCCCTTTCAATTGTTCTCAGCAACATTATCATCATGGGCTTGTACTAAAACCTAAGGAATTATCCATTCATGTCATCCTGCATTTGCTTCATTCTCTATATTTTCATTGGCCAGAGGCACCCCTTTAGGTGGAGGCAGGTTAAGGTCAAATGAGGGTGAACCACTGGCTGGGGACATATCAAAGTAACCAATTGGTAGCTGCGAGCCATCAATAGGGTAAGGTGGTACTAGATCTTCATCTTGTGGTAGTGAAAGTCGCCTAGAGGGGGTGAATAGGCGAAACCTAAAATTTATAAACTTAAACACACACTAAGGCCGGGGTTAGCGTTAGAATTAAATCCGGGTGCGGAAGATTGTTTCTCTTGCCACGAGTTGCTCGTTGATGCGGATAACGTTTGGGAGCAAACTCAAATCAATATTAGCAAGGAAACTTTAGACAGAGGAAAAAGGGAAAACAAATCAAATGGAAATCAACACAAGTAGACACAGTGATTTGTTTTACCGAGGTTTGGTTCCAAAGAAACCTAGTCTCCGTCGAGGAGGCCATAAAGGCCGGGTCTATTCCAACCCTTTCCCTCTCTCAAATGGTCACTTAGACCGAGTGAGCCTTCTCCTTAATCAATCGGGTCACTAAGACCCCACAAGGACCACCACACACTTAGGTGTCTATTTCTAGCTTTACAAAGCACTTAGAGAATAAGAATGGGAAGAAGAGAAGGCAATCCAAGCGACAAGAGCAACAAAAGAACACAAATGATCCTCTCGCAAGCCTTTAAGCACTAGAGTTGATTTGGGAACTTGGAGTGGATTGAATGCTTTGATTGTGTCTTGGAGTGTTGGACTTTGCTCTTGCAATGAATGAGAACTTCAGAAAACTTGGATGACTTTGAATGAGGTGGTTGGGGTATTTATAGCCTCCAACCACTACCTGGCCGTTGGCTATTTCTGCTGGCGATGGGCACACCGGACAGTCCGGTGGCGCACCGGACAGCCACTGTTCACTGTCCAGTGTGTGCCACGTCAGCACGCCTGTTGGGGTTTGGAGCGATTTGACCATTGGAGCTGTTGTCCTATAGCTGCACCGGACAGTCCGGTGCCACACCCGACATGTCCGGTGACCTCTGACTTCGCTGCTCTGACTCTGCCGCGTACTGTTCAGTTTACTATTTGCTTTTGCAGACGACCGTCGCGCCAGTTAGCCATTGCTCCGCTGGCTCACCGGACATGTCTGGTGCACACCAGATAGTTCGGTGAATTATAGTGGAGTGCGCTCAGAGAATTCCCGAGAGTGGCATGTTCGTTGGGTGCCTGGCCTGGTGCAAAGGACACTGTCCGGTGTGCCAAAGGCAGCACACTCTCAAGTCCTTTGCTCCAAATTTGTTTGTGTCCCCAACTGAATTTCTTTCTTGGTTTGTGTTGAACCTTATGTACCTGAGATAAATGACATCTTGACAAACTAGTTAGTCCATGTGGTTTGTGATGGACGTCAACCACCAAAATCGATTATTGGACATGATTAAGCCCATTTTCCTTTCAATCTCTCCCTTTTTGGTGATTGATGCCAACACAAACCAAAGCAAATATAAAGTGCAGAAATGTGACTAGTTTGCATTTATGATGAATGTGCATAGATTACTTAGAATTGAACCAATTGAAAGATTTTATACATATGTCTAAAATGAATGGATTGCTTTTCTCTTATTTAACATTTTGGACCACATTTGCACCACTTGTTTGTTTTGCAAATCTTTTAGGAAAAATCTTTTCAAAATCTTTTGCAAATAGTCAAAGGTATTAGAATATGATTGCAAGAAGCATTTTCAAGATTTAAAATTTCTCCCCCTGTTTCAAATGCTATTTTTTAACTAAATGAAACCTCCCCTGAAGAAATTCTCCCCTTAGCTTTCAATAGGGTTTTTGAAATGATTTTCCCTTTGTTTGAAATAGATGCCAAATGAAATTATACCAATTGAAATCTCTATATTTGTTTGAAATTTGAAGCCAAATGAGATATCAATTGAAAATTCATTTAGAGGCTAACTAAAATACCAATTGAAATTTTTCATACTCTTTGAAGTCAAAATAAGATACCAATTGAAAGATTATCAAATATAATACCAATTGAAAAATCATGAGACCAATTTGAAATTTACACTGATTTTTTAAATGGTGGTGCGGTCCTTTTGCTTTGGGCTTAATACTTTCTCCCCTTTGGCATTAATCACCAAAAATGAAGAACTTTGAGAGCCCTTGTTATATTTTCTCCCCATTTGGGGCCTAATACTTTCTTCCAAATGGAAAAATAAATATGAGTGTAGGGTCATACCAATTGAGAGTTATATGAGTAATGGCAAAGGGTAAGTGATACCGTCAGAGTTGGAGTGGAAGCCTTATCTTTGCTGAATACTCCATTTCCCTTTCAATCTAAGACTAAGCATAGAAATATACTCGAAAACACATTAGTCTTATCCTTGGCACAAGAAGAATAATAAATATGCATTTGTACCAAATGAAAGAGACATGATCAAAGGTATATAAATGAGCGATGTGTGCAATGTTTCAATCAAAGTTCCAAGAATCAAGTATATTTAGTTCATTCCTAAGTTTGCTAAAGGTCTTTTCATCTAGTGGCTTAGTAAAGATATCGGCTAATTGGTTGTGGGTATTAACATAAGCAATTTTGATATCCCCCTTTTGTTGGTGATCTTTCAGAAAGTGGAACCGAATGTCTATGTGCTTAGTGCGGCTGTGTTCAACGGGATTATCCGCCATGCGGATTGCGCTCTCATTATCACATAGGAGAGAGACTTTGCTCAATTTGTAGCCATAGTCCCTAAGGGTTTGCCTCATCCAAAGTAATTGTGCACAGCAATGGCCTGCAGCAATATACTCGGCTTCGACGATAGAAAGAGCTACTGAGTTTTGTTTCTTTGAAGCCCAAGACACCAGGGATCTTTCTAGAAACTGACAAGTCCCTGATGTGCTTTCTATCTATTTTACACCCTGCATAATCAGCATCGGAATATCCAATTAAATCAAATATAGATCCCTTGGGGTACCAAAGCCCAAACTTAGGAGTGTAGACTAAATATCTCATGATTCTTTTCACGGCCCTAAGGTGAACTTCCTTAGGATTTGCCTGGAACCTTACACACATTCATACTGAAAGCATAATATCTGGTTGAGATGCACATAAGTAGAGTAATGAACCTATCATCGACTAGTATACCTTTGATCTACGGATTTATCTCCCGTGTTGAGGTCGAGATGCCCATTTGTTCCCATGGGTGTCTTGATGGGTTTGCCATTCTCCATTCCAAACTTCTTAAGTATATCTTGAATGTACTTAGTTTGGCTGATGAAGGTGCCTTCTTGGAGTTGCTTGATTTGGAATCCAAGGAAATACTTCAACTTCCCCATCATAGGCATCTCGAATTTCTGTATCATAATCCTACTAAACTCTTCACAAGATGACTTGTCAGTAGACCCAAATATAATATCATCAACGTAAATTTGGTATATAAACAAGTCTTTTGCAATAGTTTTAGTGAAGAGAGTAGGGTCGGCCTTTCCGACTTTGAAGCCATTAGTGATAAGAAAGTCTCTCCGGCATTCATACCATGCTCTTGGGGCTTGCTTGAGCCGATAAAACGCCTTTGAGAGCTTATAGACATAGTTGGGATACTCACTATCTTCAAAGCTGGGAGGTTGCTCAACATAGACCTCTTCCTTGATAGGGCCATTGAGAAAGGCACTTTTCACGTCCATTTGATAAAGCATAAAGCCATGGTAAGTAGCATAAGCAAGTAGTATGTGAATTGATCAAGCCTAGCTACGGGTGCATAGGTTTCATCAAAATCCAAACCTTCGACTTGTGAATAACCTTTTGCAACAAGTCGGGCTTTGTTCCTTGTCACCACACCATGCTCATCTTGCTTGTTGCGGAATACCCACTTGGTACCTACAACATTTTGGTTAATTAGGACGTGGAACTAAATGACATACCTCATTCCTTGTGAAGTTGTTGAGCTTCTCTTGCATAGCCACCACCCAATCCAGATCTCTTGGTGCATCCTCTATCATGTATGGCTCAATAGAAGACATAAAAGAGTAGTGTTCATAGAAATGTGCAACTCGAGATCTAGTGGTTACCCCCTTGTGGATGTTACCAAGAATGGTGTTGACGGGGTGATCTCTTTGAATTGCTTGGTGGACTCTTGGGTGTGGCAGTCTTTGATCTCTAATTTCTTGATCATCTTCCTTATCTTGATCTTCTTCATCTCCCCCTTGATCAATGTCCTCCTCCTGAGGTGGCTCACCATCTTGATCTTCATCCTCTTCTTGAGCCTGATCCTCATCTTGAGTTAGTTGAGATACTTGCATGGAAGACGATGGTTGATCTTGTGCTTGTCGGGGCTCTTCAGATTCTTTTGGACACACATTCCCGATGGACATGTTCCTTAGTGCGATGCATGGAGCCTCTTCATCATCTAGTTCATCAAGATCAACTTGCTTCACTTGGGAGCCATTAGTCTCATCAAACACAATGTCACAAGAAACTTTGACTAATCCAGTGGACTTGTTGAAGACTCTATATGCCCTTGTGTTTGAGTCATATCCTAGTAAAATGCCTTCTACTACTTTAGGAGCAAATTTAGAATTTCTACCCTTCTTAATTAGAATAAAGCATTTGCTCCCAAAAACTCTAAAACAAGAAACATTAGGATTTTACTGGTGAGGAGTTCATGCGATATTTTCTTGAGGATTCGGTGAAGATATAACCGGTTGATGGAGTAGCAGGTGGTGTTAATCGCCTCCGCCCAAAACTGATCTGTTGTCTTGTACTCATCAAGCATGGTCCTTGCCATGTCCAGTAGAGTTCTATTCTTTCTCTCCACTACACCATTTTGTTGAGGTGTGTAGGGAGAAGAGAACTCATGCTTGATGCCCTCTTCCTCAAGAAATCCTTCAATTTGTGAGTTCTTGAACTCCGTACCATTGTCGCTTCTAATCTTTTTGATTCTCAATCCGAACTCGTTTTGAGCCCGTCTTAAGAATCTCTTTAAGGTCTCTTAGGTTTGAGATTTTTCCTGTAAAAAGAATACCCAAGTGAAGCGAGAATAATCATCCACAATAACAAGACAGATCTTACTCCCGCCGATGCTTATATAAGCGATCGGGCCGAATAGGTCCATGTGGAGTAACTCAAGCGGCCTGTCAGTCGTCATGATGATTTTGTGTGGATGATGGACTCCAACTTGCTTCCCTGCTTGGCATGCGCTACAAATCCTGTTTTTCTCAAAATGAACATTGGTTAGTCCTAAAATGTATTCTCCCTCACTGCTACAAAACATGTTATATGAGACGGTTAATTTTCAGTTCTTAAGACGCTTATGAAGTGTCCAAATTTGATGGAGTCATAAAAGATGTCTCACATTTAAGATGGTTATAAACCGCCTTAAAAGATATTATATAAGATAATTTTTAATTTATAACCGTCTGTAAAAGGTATTTGTTTGTCATTTTATCCGATAAACCGTCTTGAATTATGTATTTGTTTAAGACACTTCTTTTAAAGAACCGTAGAGAATACAAATATTATAAGTCATAAAGTATTTATCAAACTGTCTCGAATATCCTACAATAATAGATGATTACAATAGGAAAACCATCTTATTTAGGTGACTAATACTGGATGTTTTAGAAACCGTCTTATTTAGGAGACTGATATTAGACATTTTGGTGACCGTCTTATTAAGATTTAAACGAAATGACTTACACGGCAGTACATTCTTCAATTTATAATCATTTTTTCAGATATCACGTTATAATAATTTGAAAGAGAAATATACATACACATATATTGAACATTATAATTAATATAATATAAATAAGTACCTTTCAATATCTCATAAATAAGCATTGTCAAACAACTCATACATAAGTGTACTCTAAATCTAAACTAAAATACACCTGTTTGCACTAATGTTAAGCCTAACTTTATATGAATTTAAGTCTCCACACTTTTGCGGCCACCAAATTTAAATTTCATTCTATCTTTTTCTATCTTTTCATGTACAACAAATAGGAGAAAACTAGACATAGCAAAAAGCTCCAAGCAGCACGTTCAGAGAACTTATGCGTTGGCAGCAGCCTGGGCAATGAAATCGCGCCTCCTCTGCTCCTTGATGATGCTGAGCTTGATACCCTTGCCCTTGGGTAGGCTCACCCACGGCTTGTTGCCCTTGCCGATGGTGAACACGTTGCCCATGCGGGTGGCGAACTGGTGGCCCATGGAGTCCTCGACATGGATGGTCTCGAAGCTGCCCTTGTGTTTCTCCCTGTTCTTGATCACTCCTACACGCCCGGTGTTCCTCCCGCCGGTCACCATGACCACATTGCCGACATCAAACTTGATGAAGTCCATGATTTTGGTTTTCAGGTTTTCTCTCTCCAATATATGTTGGATTGCCAGGAAGCTTTATGCGGTAAATTTCCTAAAACAAAATTTGCAGCGTTAAGCATGAAAATGACATCTGTTTTAATCATGTGTACACAAAAATAGCACAATGTTGCTAAACCTAACCATTTGGTTGCATGAATCAGCGTAGAAATCTTAATAAGAAACTACTTATATATATCACACATTATTTGGTAAAAGATTCTTTTGTAGGAGTGTAACCTGAGGAAAGCATTATTTTTATGACATAGCTGACTCAAAGTGCAACAACTCCTAAGCTTACTTATTAACTAGAAAGGAAAACAGACAACTGAAGGCTTGATATTTAACATTATAATATAGGCTACATAACAATGTCAACCAAGCCAATCCTAATAACTGGATTTTTCATATAACTCATTTACCAAATCCAAAAATTCTGGAAATGAAATAAGTAAAAATTCAAAAACTCATATAACTCTTCTATTTTCTGCATGGTTGCCCAGGACTTGTGACTTCATGTGTTATGCAAAGGCAAGTGAACCTTTAAATTTTATTTGACAAGTACCTCATCATACTTTTCACCACCTTGACAAGAACGGAATAATATGTCTTCTCAGTTGCTCCATTTCTGGTTGGAGCTTCGACCTCATTAATGAAAGCAACTCGTAGTGATGGGTTCCTGTGTAATTTACAAGTTAGTTGGGTTGGAGCAAGCTTACTATGTAGGTATACTGGTATAGAGCATTAGCTTCTATACATTATCATGAGACTGAGGATATTCTGATAGCGCTTTTTTTTTCATTTAAATCCTTTGATGTCTTTTGCATGCCATAAACTTGACATGAGACAACATAGGTGAATTTGATATCAGCAATAGCTTGTGCCATTTCAATATCAGATTGCAACTCTTGGTAGGATCCTATTGATCTGTCTTGGTCAACTTTAGCTACAAAAAATAAACATGTAATCAAAGATATGATGATAAACATGGTTTGGAAAAAAGGAAAACATGGACACATTGATCTTACCAGGATCTGTCATATCTTGAAGGCATTGGATTTCAAGTGCCTTTCTGTAGTACATCATTCCTCTTACTAGGAAAATAAAAAAAGTAGTTTGGGAAAAAATGGGAAAAAAGAAGTCAGAGAACAAGTTATATTTTTGATGAATCACAGGATTGCACTACTCATTTTACCTGTTCTAGTGAGAGTTTGACCCCTATAAGACGCCCAATTACAGATCTCATCCATCGTTTCTTTAAGTTCTTCTTCATCCTTCAGTTTAAAATCTATCTGCTGAAGGAAGTTCCAAAATTCATCTATGGACACACAAGAGTCATGGTGAATCATTTCCTAAAAGCTTTAATAAATATCTCACAGTTTTATGTCTAGTATTTGCAAAATACCTGGATATATTTTCCGTAGGTAGAACAGTATTGATATACCATCCTCATTTTTCCTATGAAGATCTTCTGGTGAAAAGAGCACCTCCTCTTTGAAGTATGGAGTTAAAACACTGGTGCAAAAGTAGAAAACAATTTTAAAACTATTAAGAAAGTGTTATAATGTAAAAGAATGATTTGGCATAAATATGCTTGCTCTAAAAGCTACTGCTAAAACCTGGATAACATTAAGTGATGCAAAAAGGGGAGTTCAAGCCAGCTAGATTGCCTACCTGAAGGACATCATGCTACAGACAGGTGGTGCCCTTGGCATTCTCATAAAAAGTGAGTTTGCAAAAAAGGAGATCCTACGCCGAGCTTCCAAGTTCGTTGGTACATATATGGCAGATTCCTTTGTTGTCAACAACAATGAAGCCTAATGCACTTTTCACACAGAATATCACCACAAAACATACTGCTCCTAACTATGCAAACGATATTGCTAAAAAGTGTAACCACGGAAAAAGGTTTCCTGGGAATCTGACCTTCTCCCTCCAAGCAACATGCTTCAATGAATCCAGATTTAATTTTGCAAACAGTTGTTGTTTTGGCCCTCGTCCTTCAAGATACTGCATGTGCGCCTGCGAGCGGGAGGGAGGGAGGGAGGTAGGGCGATCAAAGACTAAGTACCAATTTATCTGCTCATTGCATCAGCTATTAAAAGTAACAGCAAACCTACACACTACTGAATGATTCCATTTCAAAATAGATCACGGTTTCAAGTTCACACAACTTATATTACTTATTATATATAGCCATCATAGGTCACAATGACCGTGTTTGCGATAAATATGTGAAACACACACCTTTGAAGCTTCTCAAAAATCATCTCCAGCACCTTCTGTTCTGGCAGCGGCTTCGTCCTCGTAACATGACTTCCATTTGCATTGGGAAACTTTGAAGCATAATGTAGAAAGTAGTTAGCGCCACAATCCTACTTTCTACATTTGTAGTAACATGACTTCCATTTGCATTGGGAAAAGAAAGGCATTATACCCTCGCTGCAACCAAACATAACTTATGTTTGTATGAAGAAGTACAGACTGAAGTTCAAGAGTGGCAGAACCTACCGAGTGAACATATGCATGACATTCTAATGCCAGGACAGAAAATTTCATATACATACTTTCATATCTATACTTGCAGGCAGAGAATATCCATCTAGCTACATGAGGCAAAGACCCAATGCAAATTACTTCCTAGAAAAATGTCCAAGCAGTTATGTGTTTCTCGATTGCAGACATGATTTCATCCTTTATAGAAGTACAGAACAACTACACTTCTAGCTGAAAGCCTTGCATCATCTGGCACTTGAAACTAAGAAAAATAAACTCGATTAGTGATGTTCTTCAAATAGAAAGTGAATACCTCAAAGAAACACGGTAGAAATCGTGACAAGTACCTGCTATTTTGATTTTGTGAATTCCTTAATGCTAAACCAAATCCCATTAAAGGTTAGATAGGAATAAACTGATAATTAGCAGCAACATTGCTCAATTTATGGCCCCTAGTAGACTTTTGAGTTTGCCTTTTTTGCATGACCCTAAAAATCAAAATAAAAAGATGAAATTGCAACATCACAAAATTCAGCAGTAGTGTTTGCGGCAGAGTGCAGATATCAAAACCAAAATATTACCAAGCCTCTAAAGGCATACCTTCAGAGTTTTTGACTTCATGTCACTTAGACTTGCCCTCTGTGGATGCATCTAAACATTCCCCATAAAACAGTTCAAGAAATGAGCAATAGCAGGACCAATATCATGATCCAAACTTTATTGAGACTATTTTGTTATTATCATGTGAATTTGAAAGACTGCTATAATTTTTCAATAAATAGGTAATGCTAGGGAGGAAGCTATCCGGACTAACAAATGGCAAATATGTGATGTTTTATATGACTTCATCATTCTTTCGAAACCGCAACACATTTCTTGATAACCATCAAATGACATGTCAAGATATTTTGGGTAAAAGAGGTGACAATAAAAGTTACCCGGTTTGCTGTGCAAACCAACAAACCAGAGGAGGCGGGGGCTGTAGTCGGACCCTCACTGGAAGATGGGGAAGAAGTAGTGTAGCGCCAGCACCAGGTGCTGCCACAGCGCCTTCGCCGTTGTCCGCTGCTCCAGCAGCGACACCTTGTGCAGCTCTAGCATCGACGCGCCGCCCTTCTGCGTCAGGGTTGCATGGACGGCCGGCGGTGGCAGCGCATATCCTGAAAGGAGAGAGGATGAGGTGAGGAGAACTGAGAACCACTCGTGGCAATGTCTGCTTCCGTGAGGCCATGGAGGTGAGCAAGGAGGGGGCATAGGGCCGGTGCTGACGCGAGGAAGAAGACCATGGGGGCGGGGTGACAACACAGGAAATAGAGAGGAGGAGTGAGAACCGAGAGCAACACGGGGGGGCCTCCGTGTGGCCGTGGAGGCGAGCAGGCAGGGGGCCGCGGTAGCGGCGGCACGCGGAGGAAGAAGACGATGCGAGGCGACGACACGGGAGGAGAGATGAGGGGTGAGGAAATCTGAGAAGGCTAGGGTTTGAGATGCGGAGGAGCGTTTTGTATTTTTCATAAAATTAGCTAGGGTTTTTTTGCAACATCGTCGCACGAGTTGGCACACATTAGCACGAAAAATGGCTAGTGCTGGTATGGCACAGCCCGGGATTACATTTTTGTTTTACATTTTTTGATACTGTTTTGCTAACCAAAATTTAACTCTTATATTTTTAAATTCTAAATTGAAATTCACTGAAAACCAAATCTGTTTTTGTTTCCTGGTCAGTAGCGGGAACGAGAAATTCTACCGGTAACCGGTGTTTCTCGAGCGAGAAACTCGTCCCTGGCATAGCCTCTTGAGGGCAAAGCCGATGGCCTTTTCATAAAAAGATATTAGAAGAAAGAAGGAATTATTTAGATGCTGGATTTTTTTATTCCGAATCTTTGAAGTGGCTGGGTTTTTTAGAGTTTGACAATGTAAATGTTAAAGCACCGATATATTCATCATAGGATGTATATACCTTCCTAAACCCCTTGCTACATAAATGATAGGAATTAAAACAAAATGATGACTTAGGTCTGTTGTGTGACACATTAATGATCGAGTCACATGTGGATTCATTTTACCATCAATATCAAGTTGCAGAGATAAGTTTTACATTTTATATCATGTGTATCATCAAACTAAGCCGAATTCACTATTTACTACGTTTTTTCATAATACGCTGTTTCAAAAATATCATACGAATACAGTTTCATACTTAGAAGTATCTAGTATACTCACTAACATCTAAGATAGTTTTTATAATCTATACGACTCTAATAATATCTTTATTTGAGATGGTTTCATATATAAAAGTGTATAATATACTAACCAAAATCTAAGACAATTATTGCAATCTTAATGACTCAAAAGATATACTTATTTGAGACGGTTTTCAAGAACAATCCGTCTTAAATCAATATAAGACATTTCTTACGATGTAACTCTCTTAAAACACTTCTTTACTAAAGACGGATCTCCAACCAACCGTCTTACCTTACTCATGACCATATGATAAAAAGACGCTTCTATAAAATGCATTGATATCTGTCCTTAAAATGCGTGTCTTAAATAAGCATATCTCTAGTAGTGCCTTTAGAAGCTTGTGAAGATTCTTCATTCCAACATGGGTAAGTCGGTGATGTCAGAGCCAGCCCATATTACTCTTAGCAATTAAGCAAGTGTCTAGTTCAGCTTTGTTATAATTAAAGTCAACTAAATATAGCTGACCATCTAACACTCCCTTAAATGCTATTGAATCATCATTTCTTCTAAAGACAGTAACACCTATATCAGTAAAAAGACAGTTGTAGCCCATTTTGCATAATTGAGAGACAGAAAGCAAATTGTAATATAAAGAATCTACGAGAAATACATTGGAAATAGAATGATCAGGAGATATAGCAATTTTACCCAACCCTTTGACCAAACCTTGATTTCCATCCCCGAATGTAGTAACTCTTTGGGGATCTTCATTTTTGTCGTATGAGGAGAACATCCTTTTCTCCCTGTCATGTGGTTTATGCACCTGCTATCGATTATCCAACTTGATCCACCGGATGCATAAACCTACAAAACAAATTTAGGCCTTGTTCTTAGGTACCCAAACGGTCTTGGGTTCTTTTACATTAAAAAGAAGCACCTTGGGTACCCAAACACAAGTATTTGGGCTCTTGTGTTTGCCCCAACATATTTGGCAACTACTTTGCCTAATTTGTTAGTCAGTACATAAGAAGCAACAAAAGTCCTTAAATAAAATATTATGCTCATTTGATGCATTAGGAATTTTCTTTTTAGGCATTTTGATATGAGTAGAATGCTTAGAGCTAGAAGCCTTATTTTTATACATAAAAGCATGATGAGAAATATTGTGAGATTTTCTAGCATGAATTTTCCTAATCTTATGCTCAGGATAGTTTGCAGGATATAAAATGTAGCCCTCTCTATCCTGAACCATGGGAGCCTTACCCTTAACAAAATTAGACAATTTCTTGGGGGCATTAAGCTTGACATTGCTTTGGCTCCCTTGTTGGAATCCAATGCCATCCTTAATGGCAGGGTGTCTCCCATTATAGAGCATGCTTCTAGCAAATTTAAATTTTTCATTTTCTAGCTCATGCTTGGCAATTTTAGCAGTTAATTTAGCTATGTGATCATTTTGTTGTTTAATCATGGCAAGGTGATCATCAATAGCTTCAACATTAACATCTCTATGTCTAGTGCAAATAGTAACATGCTAAACAGTAGATGTAGAGGGTTTTGCAAACATTCAATTCATCAATCTTAGAATTTAATATGGCATTTTCATCTCTAAGATAGGAAATTGAATCATTGCATATGCTAAGCTCCTTAGACAAATTTTCACATTTTTCTACTTCTAGAGCATAAGCATTTTTAAACTTAACAAATTTTTTATTTTATTTAACGAGCAAGTCCTCTTGGCATTCCAAGAGATAACCTTCTCGTTAATGGTTTCGATTAATTCATTTAATATTTTCTTTTGGTCCATGGTAAGGTTGGCAAAGAGAGAAACTAAATCATCTTCATTATCACTAGAACTACCCTCATCATCAGATGTAGTATATTTGGGGGTACTTCTAGAATGTACCTTCTTCTTCTTACCATCCTTTGGCATGAGACATTTGTGGCCGACATTGGGGAAGAGGAGGCCTTTGTTGATGGCGATGTTGGCGGTGTCCTCGTCGTAGGAAGAGTCGGTGGAGCTCTCATCGAAGTCCCATTCCCGCCCCATATGCGCCTCGCCACCCTTCTTCTTGTAATATTTCTTATTCTTCATCTTCTTCTTCCCCTTGTTGTCTTTGTCCCTGTCACTTTCACTAGAATATGGACATTTAGTTATAAAGTGACCGGACTTACCACACCGGTAACACACCCTTTTGGAGCGGGGCTTGTAGTCCTTCCCCCTCCTTTGCTTGAGGATTTGACGAAAGCTCTTAATGATAAGTGAAAGGGAAATGTACCCTTAGGCCATTTCTATAATTGTTTTGGTGATTAGATGCCCAACACATTGTTTTAAACTCTTATGTGCTAAGTAGGTGAAAAGTGCACATCAAAGAACAAGGTATGTTTCTAGACTTAGTAAATTATTTTTGGGTACTAACATGTTTATCTAAGTGCTAGAGACATTGCCAAGAAAAGAGAAAAAGAGTTGGAGGAGAATTGGCTATGATCAGCCAAACCAGCACCAGCCTGTGGTGCACCGGACTGTCCGATGGTGCATCGGACAGTGTCCGGTGCCCAGGCTGACCCAGCGGTGAACTTGCTGCTCTCGGGAATCGACGGGGGCAACGTGGCTATAAATCACCGGACTGTCCGGTGGTGCACTGGACTGTCCGGTGAGCCATCAGCGCCCGCGCTCAAGACTTCAGCGATGAACTCGTCGCTCTCGGGAAAAAACGAAGGCGCTGCGGCTAAAATTCACCGGACTGTCCGGTGGTGCACTGGACTATCCGGTGAGCCAATGACGCCTGCGGCCAACGGTCGTCTACGCGATCAACAGGCGACACGTGGCCGAGCCAACGGTCTGATGGTCACACCGGACTGTCTGGTGTGCACCAGATAGTGTCCGATGCGCCAACGGGACCGAAGGGCCAACGGTCGACTGCTCTAGAAAAGGAAGGAGATCGGGCACCGGACAGGTACTGTTCATGTTCGGTGGTGCACCGAACTGTCTGGTGCGCCATCCGATAGAAGGCAAGAATTGCCTTCCAATTTAATCTCCAACGGCTCCTAGCTGCCTTGGAGCTATAAAGGGGACCCCTAGGCGCATGGAGCAGTACACCAAGCATTCTCTGAACATCCTAAGACACCTAGACTTCGCCTCCAAGCAGTACACCACGCCTACGCCTAGTGCGGCCCCGTCGATCCTGCCTGCCCCACGCGCGGCCCCGTCGACCCCGCCTACACCACGCGCGGCCCTATCGACCCCGGCTCGCTTCGCCAACCCCGCACTCGTCTACCACCGCCGCGGCCATGCCACTACCTCGACGCCCCCCGACTCGGGCCCGTCGACGAGCGCGGCCCACTTCGCCGACCCCGCCGTCGTCTATCACCGCTGCGAGCCGGCCATACCCACCGCTCTCGACGTTCCGGCGGTTCACTCCGAGTCGTCCGTATACCACCCGGTCGCCATCCACCGCGACCCCGGGCACGTCCACCCGATGGTGAATCGGCGCACCGCTGGCGTTCTTCGCCCCGTCGACCGGCTGATCCTGGCAACTGCTACGTCCAGCACTCCACCCGACGCTTCCCTGGTGCCCTCCTCCATTCGCACTGCCCTCGCCGACCCACATTGGAGTCATGCTATGGAGGAGGAGTACGCGGCCCTCTTAGCCAACCACACCTAGGACCTGGTGCCGTGTCCACTAGGCACCAACGTGGTCACCGGCAAGTGGTTATTTTGCCACAAGCTAACCTCGAACGGCTCCCTCGACCACTACAAGGCCCGTTGGGTCCTTCGGGGCTTCACCCAGTGCCCCAGAGTGGACTACGATGAGACCTTCAGCCCCGTCGTCAAGTTCGCCACTGTTCACGCTGTCCTCTCCCTCGCCCTCTCCCACGACTAGGTGATCCACCAGCTCGACGTCAAGAATGCCTTCCTCCATGGCACTCTGACAGAGACTATCAACTGCAGCCAGCCCACTGGCTTCGTCGATGCTGACCGTCTGGATCTGGTCTGCTGGCTGAACCGATCCTTGTACGACCTCAAGCAGGCGCCACGGGCATGGTATAGTCGCTTCGCCTCCTACCTGGCCTCCATCGGCTTCATCGAGGCCAAGTCGGACACGTCCCTGTTCATCTACCGACGCGGCGACGACACCGTCTACCTCCTGCTCTACGTCAACGACATTGTGCTCACGGCATCCACCGCCGACCTTCTTCACCGCACGATCGTCGCCCTTCAGCGGGAATTCGCCATGAAGGACCTAGGGCCCCTACACCACTTCCTCGCCATCACCGTCGAGCGCCGGCCTCAGGGTCTCTTCCTCCACCGGCGCCAGTACGCCATCGACATCCTGGAGCGGGCTGGCATGTCTGACTGCAAGCATTGCTCCACGCCTGTCGACACTTAGGTGAAGCTCTCTGAGGACGACGGGCCTCCGGTCGCCGATGCGACGTCCTACCGGAGCCTGACCAGCGTGCTCCAGTACCTCACCTTCTCCAGGCCCAACATCGCTTATGTCGTCCAGCATGTGTGCCTGCATATGCACACTCCGCGGGAGCCCCATCTCACTGTGCTCAAGCGGATTCTGCGCTCCCTCCGCGGCTCCCTCGACTACGGCCTCCTACTCCGACCATCCCCGACGTCGGAGCTTGTGGTCTACACCGATGCTGACTGGGCTGGCTGTCCCGACATGCGCCGGTCCACCTCCGGTTACGCCATGTTCCTGGGCGCCAACCTCGTCTCTTGGGCCGCCAAGCGACAGCCCGTCGTCTCTCGCTCCAACGCTGAGGCCGAGTACCGTGCCATGGCCAACGACGTGGCAGAGGCCTCCTGGCTACGCCAGCTCCTCCACGAGCTCCACAGTCCCCTCCAGCACGCCACCCTCGTCTACTGCGACAACGTCAGCGCGGTCTACCTCTCCACCAACCCCGTGCAGCATCAGCGCATGAAACACGTGGAGATCGACCTGCACTTCGTCTGCGAACGTGTCGCTGTCGGTGACGTTCGGGTTCTCAGCGTCCCCACCACGCTGCAGTTCGCCGACATCTTCACCAAGGGGTTACCGTCGAGTGTATTTTTAGACTTTCGATCCAGTCTCAACATCTGTACAGGATAGAGTTGCGACTGCGGGGGGGGTGTTAGAATACCTAGATTACTTGTCTAGGGTTTGGGGTCTTCCCCATGTAATTACCTTCTCACCCCTTGTGTAATGGGCCAGGCCCAATTACACAAGTCTATTAATACACCTCACCCAACCCTGATTAGGGTTATGGGTTCATATTCCAATAGATTATTCTCGCATCCTGTACAATTCAAATGCACATTTACTTTCTATTCCACATGGAAAACCTCCACACTTCGATGGAGAGGATTACTCATTTTGGAGCCATAAAATGCATAGTCATCTATTTTCCCTCCATCCTAGTATTTGGGAAATTGTAGAGAATGGGATGCATTTTGATAGTACTAATAATCTTGTGTTTATCAATGAACAAATTCATAAAAATGCCCAAGCCACTAGCGACTTGGACAATGCCAAACAGATTTGGGACACCCTCAAAATATCTCATGAGGGTAATGACGCCACCATAATCACTAAGATGGAACTGGTGGAAGGCGAGCTGGGGAGGTTCGGGATGATCAGGGGAGAGGAGCCAACACAGACCTACAACAGGCTCAAGACCCTGGTCAATAAAATTCGAAGCTACGGGAGTACAAGATGGACGGATCATGACGTTGTCCGACTCATGCTATGGTTATTTATAGTCATTGACCCCATCTTGTAAATCTTATTCGTGAGAATCCTAGGTACACCAAGATGACGCCCAAGGAAATCCTTGGAAAATTCGTAAGTGGGCGCATTATGGTGAAGGAGGCAAGATATGTGGACAACGCCTTGAACGGTCCACTCCCCGTCTACGAGCCGCAGCCCGTTGCTCTCAAAGCAACCAGTAGCAGGGAGGCGCTACCTAGCAAGGTAGCATAAGTGGAGTCTGCTGGGCTTAATGAAGATGAGATGGCGCTCATCATCAAGCGTTTCAAAACCACACTAAAAGGACGAAAGTAGTACCCCAACAAGAACAAGTCAAGGGAAAAACGCTCCTACTTCAAATGTGGTAAGACTGGTCATTTTATAGCTCAATGTCCCGGTAATGAGAATGACCAGGCACAAGAAAAGCATGGGAAGAAGGAGAAAAAGAACTATAGGAAGGCGAAGGGTGAGGCGCACCTTGGAAAGGAATGGGACTCCGACTGTTCCTCATCCGACTCTAACGATGAAGGACTGGCTGCCTCGGCCTTTGACAAATCTTCGCTCTTCCCCAATGAACGCCATACATGCCTTATGGCTAAGGAGAAGAAGGTATGTATTCGAGACACTCCCAAATATACTTCTTCTAGTGATAAAGAATCATCTGATGATGAAGTAGACTACACTGATTTGTTTAAGGGATTAGATAGAACTAAGGTAGACAAAATAAATGAATTAATTGATGCTCTTAATGAGAAGGACATATTGCTAGAAAAGCAAGAAGATATTTTGTATGAGGAGCATGATAAACTTATTAGTGTTCAAAAATCTCTTGCTCTAGAAATTAAGAGAAATGAAATGCTATCCTCTGAGTTGTCTACTTGTCATGAATCTATCTCTAGCTTAAAGAATTTAAATAATGAATTAAATGTTAAGCTAGAGAAAGTCAATGCAACTAGTTCATGTGTAGAGCATGTGGTTATTTGCAATAGATGTAAAGATGTTGATTTTGATGAACATGCTGCTACTATTGCCAAGTTAAATAATGATGTTGCAAGTCTTAATGATCAACTTAAGACTTGCAAAAACTATTATGAGAAACTAAAATTTGCTAGGGATGCCTACACGTTGGTAGACACCCCTCAATTAAGGATGGACTTGGTTTTCGAAAGAAACCAAGAACGTAACAAGCCAAAGGACTTCCGATCTCAACAAGGGGAAAGGGAAGGCTCCTATGGCTAGTAGTTCATATTCTTCACATGATCAAAAGAACCATGCTTATCTTTATGCTCATGTCAAGAAAGTTTCTCATCATGATACGAGTTATAATCATGCTGCTTTACCTATTTATCATGATTCACATGCCATGTTTGCATCGAGCTCTACTTATGCTTATCGTAAAAATAGGCCTAGGCGTAATCATGTTGTGTCTCATGCGCCTAGGAAAACATGCAATAGTCCTACTACTGTTTATCATGCATGTAATGCTTCTTTTGTACTCTCATACAAAAATGCAAAAGTGGTTGCTAGAAAATTGGGATCTAAATGCTAGGGAGACAAGACTTGCATTTGGGTTCCAAAAATTGTTGTGACTAACCTTGTAGGACCCAACAAGAGTTGGGTACCTAAAACCCAAGCTTAAATTCCTTGCAGGTTTATGCATCTGGGGGCTCAAGCTAGATTATCGACAGCAGATGCACAAACCACATGACGGGGGAGAAGAAAATGTTCACCTCCTATGTCAAGAACAGGGATTCCTAGGATAATATTATCTTTGGAGATGGGAACCAAGGCAAGGTTAAAGGATTGGGCAAGATAGCCATCACAACCGAGCACTCGATATCAAATGTGTTTTTAGTAGAGTCGCTCGAGTATAATTTATTGTCTGTAAGTCAATTGTGTCATATGGGCTACAATTGTTTATTTACAAATATTGATGTATCTGTCTTTAGAAGGAGTGATGGTTCATTAGCTTTTAAGGGTGTATTAGACGACAAGCTCTATTTAGTTGATTTCTCAGAGGAGAATGCCGATCTAGATGCATGCTTAATCGCTAAGACTAATATGGGCTAGCTTTGGCATCGTCGTCTAGCACATGTTGGGATGAAGAACCTTCATAAACTTCTAAAGGGATATCATGTGTTAGGACTAACCGATGTCTGTTTTGAGAAAGACAGATCTTGTGCAGCGTGCCAAGCAGGGAAACAGGTGGGAAGCACTCACCACGGCAAGAATGTGATGACAACATCAAGACCACTGGAACTCCTTCACATGGATCTCTTCGGCCCCGTTGCCTATCTCAGCATCTGGGGAAGTAAGTGTGGTCTTGTGATAGTTGATGATTTTTCCCGCTTCACTTGGGTTTTCTTTTTGTAGGACGGATCCGAAACCCAAGGGACCCTAAAATGCTTCTTAAAGAGAGCTCAAAATGAGTTTGAGCTAAAGGTGAAGAAGATAAGAAGCGACAATGGGTCCGAGTTTAAGAATCTACAGGTTGAAGAATATCTTGAGGAGGAAGGAATTAAGCATGAGTTCTCCGCTCCCTACACACCACAGCAAAATGGTGTGGTAGAGAGGAAGAACAGGATGCTAACGATGCTTGGAGAGTACAAGACGCCTGAGCGATTTTGGTCGGAAGCTTTGAACACAGCCTGCCATGCCATAAACTGACTCTACCTGCACAGTCTCCTCAAGAAGACCTCCTACGAACTCCTAACTGGTAACAAACCCAATGTTTCTTGTTTCCGTGTATTTGGGTGCAAATGCTACATTCTGGTGAAGAAAGGTAGGCATTTGAAATTTGCTCCCAAGGCAGTGGAAGGGTTTTTACTAGGATATGACTCAAATACAAAGGCATATAGGGTCTTCAACAAATCATCAAGATTAGTTGAAGTCTCTAGCGACATTGTATTTGATGAGACTAATGGCTCTCCAAGAGAGCAAGTTGATCTTGATGATGTAGATGAAGATGAGGTTCCGACGGCCGCAATGCGAACTATGGCGATAGGAGATGTGTGACCGCAGGAACTACATGAACAAGATCAACCCTCTTCCTCTACAATGGTGCATCCCCTAACTCAAGACGATGAACAGGTACCTCAAGAAGAGGGGCAGGATCAAGGGGGGGCACAGGAAGAAGCATCACGGGCCCCTCCAACTCAAGTCCGAACGACGATCTAAAGAAATCACCCCGTTGATCAGATGCTGGGTGACATCAGCAAGGGAGTAACTACTCGCTCACGATTAGCTAATTTCTGTGAGCATTACTCGTTTGTCTCTTCTATTGAGCCTTTCAGGGTAGAAGAGGCCTTGCAGGATCCGGGCTGGGTGTTGGCCATGCAATAAGAGCTCAACAACTTCAAAAGAAATGAAGTATGGAGCCTGGTGCCATGTCCAAAGCAAAATGTTGTGGGAACCAAATGGGTGTTCCGCAACAAGCAAGACGAACACTGAGTGGTGACAAGAAACAAGGATCGACTTATGGCAAAAGGTTATGCCCAAGTTGCAGGTTTGGATTTTGAGGAAACTTTTGCTCCCGTGGCTAGGTTAGAATCAATTCAGATTTTATTAGCCTATGCTGCTCACCATTCCTTTAAGCTGTTCCAAATGGACATGAAGAGCGCTTTTCTCAATGGGCCAATCAAGGAGGAGGTATACGTGGAACAACCCCTGGATTTGAGGATGACAGGTATCCCAACCATGTGTACAAACTCTCTAAGGCGCTCTATGGACTTAAGCAAGCCCCAAGAGCATGGTATAAATGCCTTAGAGATTTTCTTATTGCTATTGCTTTCAAGGTTAGGAAAGTTGATCCAACTCTTTTCACAAAAACTTGTGATGGTGATTTGTTTGTTTGCCAAATATATGTCGATGGCATTATATTTGGTTCTACTAACCAAAAGTCGTGTGAGGAGTTTAGCAGGGCGATGATGCAAAAATTCGAGATGTCGATGATGGGCGAGTTGAACTACTTCCTCAGATTCCAAGTGAAGCAACTCAAGGAAGGCACCTTCATCTCCCAAACGAAGTATACTCAAGATTTTCTCAAGAGGTTTGGGATGAAGGATTCTAAGCTCGCAAAGACACCTATGGGAACTGACGGACATCTAGACCTCAACAAAGGAGGTAAGTCCATTGATCAAAAGGCATAACGGTCAATGATATGTTCATTGTTTTATCTTTGTGCTAGTAGACCGGACATTATGCTTAGTGTATGCATGAGTGCTAGATTTCAATCTGACCCTAAGGAGTGTCACCTTGTGGCTGTTAAGCGAATTCTTAGATATTTAGTTTCTACGCCTTGCTTCGGGATCTGGTATCCAAAGGGGTCTACCTTGACCTAATTGGATACTCATACTTCGACTATGTTGGGTGTAAGGTTTATAGGAAGAGCACATCAGGGACGTGCCAGTTTCTAGGAAGGTCCTTGGTGTCCTGGAGCTCCAAGAAACAAACATCTGTTGCCATATCCACCGCTGAGGCCGAGTACGTTGCTGCAGGATAGTGTTGCGTGCAACTGCTTTGGATGAGGCAAATGCTCTAGGACTTTGGCTACAATCTGAGCAAATTCCCACTCCTATGTGATAATGAGAGTGCAATCCGCTTGGCGGATAATCCTGTTGAACACAGCCGCACTAAGCACATAGACATCCGGCATGACTTCCTGAGAGACCACCAGCAAAGGGGAGATATCGACATTTACCATATTAGCATCGAGAACTAGCTAGCCGATATCTTCACCAAGCCTTTAGATGAGAAAAGGTTTTGCAGGTTGCGTAGTGAGCTAAATGTCTTAGATTCGCGTAACTTGGATTGATCTATAGCATACATGTGTCCTATGCCTTTGATCATGTTATTTTCAGCATTTACATCATTTAATGTTTATTTGTGGTGCTTAAGTTGTACAAGTCATCCCCGGACCTCACAAGTCCTTAAGCAAATGATGCACATGTTTAGGGGGAGATGTGCTACAACTTGACTCCTTTGAGACTAACTTGTTTGTTTGAGTGCACTTGAAGTAGTCTCGAAGGAACATTGAAAGGGAAAATGAACTTGGACGAAGAAAAGACTTCCACTGCACTCCAGTATACGTGTGCTTTATTCCAAGTTCATACTAATGATCTCATTGCCTTTTTGCTCTTATTTGACATTTTGGTGAGGCAATGAGGTTAAAAGGGCCAAAAGTTTTCCCGTTTTGGTGCTTGATGCCAAAGGGGGAGAAATTAAGGGGCTAAAGCAAATGGATCAGCCAACCACTTGTGAATTTTGGAAATAGTAGAGTTAGAATTTGTATTTTGTCCAAAACACTCTTATTGAAAAATTTGGTCTCTTATGGGGGACAATTTTGATTATGGGAAAAGGGGGAGTTTTTGGCACTTGATAAATTCTTCTCTTGGAATAGCTCTCTGTTTGCCCAAACAAGTTTGCTTGACTTAGAGATAGGAAAAAGAATTTGTTTTGCGAAAATAAACCAAGTGGTGGCAAAATTGATCCAAATATGCCAAATCTCAATTGAGAAAATTTGGTATTCAAATCTGCACTTTTGAGAATGATGTTGCACTTTTTTGTTTCTTTTTAATGTGTTGGCATAAATCACCAAAAAGGGGGAGATTGAAAGGGAAATGTGCCCTTGGGCCATTTCTATAATTGTTTTGGTGATTAGATGCCCAACACATTGTTTTAAAATCTTATGTGCTAAGTAGGTGAAAAGTGCACATCAAAGAACAAGGTATGTTTCTAGACTTAGTAAATTGTTTTTGGATACTAACATGTTTATCTAAGTGCTATAGACATTGCCAAGAAAAGAGGAAAATAGTTGGAGAAGAATTGGCTATGATCAGCCAAACTAGCACCAGCCTGTGGCACACCAGACTGTCCGGTGGTGCACCGGACAGTGTCCGGTGCCTAGGCTGGCCCGGCGGCGAACTCGCTGTTCTCGGGAATCGACAGGGGCAACGTGGCTATAAATCACCGGACTGTCCAGTGGTGCACTAGACTATGCGGTGAGCCATCAGCACCCGTGCTCAAGACTTCGGCGACGAACTCGTCGCTCTCGGAAAAAACGAAGGCGCCGCGACTAAAATTCACTGGACTGTCCGGTGGTGCACCGGACTGTCCGGTGAGCCAACGGCGCCCGCGCCCAACGGTCGTCTGTGCGATCAACGGGCGACACATGGCCGAGCCAACGGTCTGATGGTCACACCGGACTGTCCGGTGTGCACCGGACAGTGTCCGGTGCGCCAACGAGGCCGAAGGGCCAACGGTCGAATGCGCCAGAAAAGGAAGGAGATCGGGCACCAGACAGGTAATGTTCATGTCCGATGGTGCACCGGACTGTCCGGTGCGCCACCCGACAGATTGCAAGAATTGTCTTCCAATTTGATCTCCAACGGCTCCTAGCTGCCTTAGGGCTACAAAAGGGACCCATAGGCGCATGGAGCAGTACACCAAGCATTCTCTGAACATCCTAAGACACCTAGACTCCGCCTCCACGCATTTGGATCGTTGTGTTAGTGATTCGAGCTCCGTTTGAGTTGTGAACTCCCTACGCCATGTTTTGAGCTCAAGTCTTGGCTTGTGTGCGTGTGTGTGCTGCGAATCGAGTCTTGCATGTGTTGCTTTCCCTCCCTTACTCTTGTGCTTCTCTTGTGATCAAACATTGTAAGGGCGAGAGACTCCAAATTATGGAGATTCCTCGCAAACGGGAAAAGACTACTGAGGAAGATAACCGTGGTACTCAGAGTTGATCATTGGATCACTTGAGAGGGATTAAGTGCAATCCTTGACTGAAGGAGGTCACCACAACGTGGAGTAGGCATTGGCCAAACCACGGGATAAATCACTGTGTCTTGTGTCCATCTTCTTTGTGATTGGTTTTCTTATAAAGTTCACACTTTAGCAACTTAGCTTTAATTGCACTAACATTTCATAACCAAGTGTTGGCTATTTAGTGTTGAATTTCACAGGATCACCTATTCACCCCCCCTCCAGGTGCTCTCAATAAGAGCCATCTCCTCGTTGTCGAGCTTGGAGGCGTCGATTGGAAGCCTACTTGGTGTAGACTCCTTCTTTTCTTTCGTTGCTTTGAATGCAACGGGTTGCACCTTGGGAGTGGAGGTGGCGCCTTGCTCCAAGTTGACAATGTGTTTAGGGTCTTTGATCATAAGTTAAAAGCTCACAAACTTGCCAATAACTTCCTCAGGAGACATCTGTTTATATCTAGGGTCTCCACGAATTAGTTGCACTTTAGTGGGATTACGAAAAACAAGTGATCTAAGAATAATCTTGACCATCTCATGGTCATCCCACTTTGTGCTCCCTAGGTTGCACACTTGATTGACCATGGTCTTGAGCCGGTTGTACATGGCTTGCGGCTCTTCTCCTTTGTTGAGGACGAATCGACCGAGCTCTCCCTCGGTCGTCTCCCGCTTGGTGATCTTGGTAACCTTGTCCCCTTCGTGCGCCGTTTTGAGGACGTTCTAAATTTCTTTGGCACTCTTTAACCCTTGCACCTTGTTATACTCCTCTCAACATAAAGAGGCAAGGAGTATAGAAGTTGCTTGGGAGTTAAAGTGCCTAATTTGGGCGGCCTCATCCGAGTCATAGTCCTCATCCCCCACTTGTGGTGCCTGCGCTACAAATTCAACAATGTCCCATATGCTTTCATGGAGTGAGGTTAGATGATGCCTCATTTTATCACTCCACATACAATAATCTTTACCATCAAAATATGGTGGTTTGCCTAAGGGAACAGAAAGTAGAGGAGCGTGCTTGGAAATATGGGGATAGCGTAGGGGCATCTTACTATACTTCTTGCGCTGATGGCGTTTAGAAGTAGTGGACGACTCGGTGCCGGATGTGGAGGGTGTTGAAGAGTCGGTATCGTAGTAGACCACCTTCTTCATCTTCTTTTTCTTCTTGTCACCCCTCCTATGTGACTTGATGGAGGAAGAGGATTCCTCCTTGTACTTGTTGCCAGACTCCCTTGAGAAAGTCTTCCCTGAACCCGTGAGCTTGTTGCCGGTCACGATCTCCCTCTTGGTGTGATCTCCAGACATCACTTCGAGTTTGTTAGACTCTTAATGAAGCACTGGCTTTTATACGAATTGAAAGTCGCCTAGAGGCAAAACCTAAAATTTATAAACTTAAACACACACTAAGGCCCGGGTTAGCGTTAGAATTAAATCTGAGTGCGGAAGATTGTTCCTCTTGCCACGAGTTGCTCAATTGATGTGGATAATGTTTGGGAGCAAACTCAAATCAATATTAGCAAGGAAACTTTAGAGAGAGGAAAGAGGGAAAACAAATCAAATGGAAATCAACACAAGTAGACACAATGATTTGTTTTACTGAGGTTCGTTTCCAAAGAACCCAGTCCCCGTTGAGGAGGCAAAAAAGCCTGGGTCTATTCCAACCCTTTCCCTCTCTCAAACGGTCAGTTCGACCGAGTGAGCCTTCTCCTTAATCAATCAGGTCACTAAGACCCTGCAAGGACCACCACACACTTAGGTGTCTCTTGCTAGCTTTACAAAGCACTTAGAGAATAAGAATGGGAAGAAGAGAAGGCAATCCAAGCGACAAGAGCAACAAAAGAACACAAATTATCCTCTCACAAGCCTTTAAGCACTAGAGTTGATTTTGGGAACTGGAGTGGATTGAATGCTTTGATTGTGTCTTGGAGTGTTGGCCTTTGCTCTTGCAATGAATGATAACTTCAGAAAACTTGGATGGCTTTGAATGAGGTGGCCCAACCACTTCCTAGCCATTGGATGTTTCTGCTGGCGATGGGCACACCGGATAGTCTGGTGGCGCACCGGATAGCCACTGTTCACTATCTGGTGCGTGCCACGTCAGCACGCCCATTGGGGTTTGAAGCAATTTGACTGTTGGAGCCGTTGTCCTATAGCTGCACCGGACAGTCCGGTGCCACACCGGACATGTCCGGTGACCTCTGACTTCGCTCTCTGATTCTATCGCGCACTGTTCAGTTTACTGTTTGCTTTTGCATACGACCATTGCGCCAGTTAGTCGTTGCTCCACTGGCTCACTGGACATGTCCGGTGCACACCAGATAGCGCAGTGAATTATAGCGAAGTGCGCTCAGAGAATTCCCGAAAGTGGCCTATTCGTTGGATGCTTGGCCTGGTGCACCGGACACTGTCCGGTGCGCCAAAGGCAGCACACTCTCAAGTCCTTTGCTCCAAATTTGTTTGTGTCCCTAACTAAATTTCTTTCTTGGTTTGTGTTGAACCTTATGCACCTGAGATAAATGACATCTTGACAAAGTAGTTAGTCCATGTGGTTTGTGATGGACGTCAACCACCAAAATCGATTATTGGACATGATTAAGCCCATTTCCCTTTCAGGTAGTGCTCCAAGCATGGCCTTATGAACCATCTCACATTGAACTATCATGATACTCCATTGAAGCCCTCAACAACCGAGAACACAATAAATATGGGACTTCTTGTAACGAAGTATCCCTAACTCGGAATAAAAGCCTTGTTACATTAGATGGATCAGGGTCCCACATAATGGCTCTTTCAAATGAACCAATGGCATTTTGTATATGATCTTGTGCCCATAAATCAAGAGGAAAACCTAGAAGCATAATCCAACATTCATGATTAAAATTCAGAGCCTGTTGATTCCAAGCCTCATTATGCGTGATAACAATGAATGTGAAACCTAGAGCTTGTTGGGCCCCCAGCGCTACTAGATTATCTCTATCAAATACATATCTAAATCTTACAAGAGCTTGACCAAGATGAGTTCTCTGGATTGCTCTAACCTGGAGACTTCTGAAACCCACCAAATATTCCTGCACCATTTCTTCAAGAATTTGAAAGTTGACTTCATGCTCTAGGAGAGGATTAACCAAGACTAACACCAATCTTCATGAGTCATTGACTGGGGGCGAGTAGCAGCACGTACCATTATTTCTTGATGAGCAACTTGTTCTGCTATGAAGCCTTGGGTAAGAAATGGAGCGGGGTCGACCAAATGATATGCCATCTTTATGTCCAGCTCCGACGCTGATCGTTGCCTTGACTACCGATGAGGAGCTTCCTTTGGCGATAGCGAGCTTGGCGTCGGCATAGGCGACTGAGGCGGCAAGTGGTCGTCGGAGGAGGGTTTGGTAAGGTTTCTGGAAAGTGGAGAGGCACTTCTCAAAGAACACGCCTAGGCGAAATTAACAAAAGTAGTATATCGGGCAACAATGAAGGTCCACATGTCAGCGAGATTGTATTTGTTCTGAACCGTGATTATGGCATAGACGACCATTTGATGTCTTTAAAGGAATTTGTAAATGAATCGTATTTTTGAGCACTTTTGTGGAATGCAGTCCATGATATACACTGATTGCATTCATGATTGTAATTACCCCACACATTGAATGATAAGCATTTCTCTAGCCACTGATTAATAAGAAAATGGACTGAATTTAATCCGCTAGCACGTACCTTAGATTTCTGAGAGTCCATTAGCTTTTTGGACCGCCAACACTGTCTTAGAATATTCTTTATGACTAGATATGGGCTAGAATCAAGTGCAACATTATTGCTCATGAATTGCCTGTTACGAAAACCCATTAATTGTCCAGAATTTGAATTTTCAAATCTTGAGCCTTTCATAATGAATGATGATTATGTGTTCTTCACTAAATTCACAAAGTTACAAAATATCCTAGAGAAAGGTGAATTTGACATAGCCTTTGGGGATATCTTATCGAAAGAGATATGGTTGAAAACTGACTCCTTGAGCCTATTATTATTTGTAACATTCCTATGGGACTTTGATGAATCAACATGAACTGAATTGGCTCTAGTTAGAACAGATCGATGAACTGCATCTGCATAAGAAAAAGATCGACAGCATCCACTAGAGACAAAATACCAGGATTTTGATTCCTCTTCATTGAACAATTGAAATTCTCTGTACCAATTGGGCCACCAGAATTCCAAAGATGAACATAAGACTTGAAAGTTTTACATTCAAAAGATTTGATTCCATATACTGCAAAACCCACAGATTTGCAAGATACCTAGAATCTAAAAGTTCTATCTGACAAAGGAACAATCCTAAAATCCTCGATCAAACCCCTAATAAAAGATTGCAATAGAAAGCCAACCGATTCGAAATTTAAACGCAAGGTGCACCTTCCAAAGGAGATCACGAGAAAGAATTCAGAAGAACCTATTACTAGGGTAGAAATTGATAGATTGGTTAAATTTGTTGAGGATCCATTATTGAAAGCCAATGCCTTGTGAGAAGTCCAATGACGATGCCCAAGCTGTCGCAGTCATGGCTCTCTAGTAATAAGTGGCTTTACCACCAATCCATTAGCTACATGATCACTGAAAACACAAAATCTATCTAAAGTAGACCTCTGGCTACTCTTTCTTGAACTAGGTAATCAATTTCCACATGTTTGGTTCGGCCAAAGAAGACATGATTAGTGCTAGATACTTCGCTCCCAAATTATCACACCATAACTTGGCTTGTTGTGGATATGGCACCCAGTTTTATTAGCAAAGTTTGAATCCAAATTACTTATGTTGTGTCATTTGCAACTCCTTTATATTCTGCTTAAGTGCTGGATCTTAACAATGTTGGTTCCTTGTGTGCACTCTAAGACACTAGATTAAAACCCATGCTCAACCGTCGGTGAAAGCATCTAGGCCCCTGGTTGGTTTCAGTGATTAATGACAACATAAGATTATATGTGACTAACGTATGTTTTGCAGAGCAAATAGTAAGTTAGGTCGCATTACAGAAAGTTGTGTTGCAACGGTGAAAAAAATTCCTCGGATGAGAACTTGAAGCGACGGCTGAAAAGGCGAACCAAAAGATGAATGTCTTCATATTCCAAGTGTCGAAAGAGTTGCAGACACTTGGTATAGAATTATGTCTGCTATTTTTATTTTAGCCGTACCATAAAGAGGGGTTGTGGATGAGTAGTTTGACTAAGAGATTTCTAGTGTAGTGTTGGTGCATACTCACACTCACATCTAGTGCTACGTGTCACTCTATAACACACTCACAAGTTATAACACACTCACATCTAGTGTTGGACTGTTCGGTGCACCCTTTGATAGTGGGGCCAGCCAGCCCCTAGGGCAGCGCCTCTGCCCCGAGAAACCCGAGAGCAACGAGTTCACGAAGTTGATTTTTAGCGGTCACACCGGACATCCACTGTTCACTATCCGGTGCACTGTCAATCCAACGGCTAGCTGTCAGAACTAGCAGTTGGAGCCGACCGTTGGCGCACCAGACTGTCCGGTGCGCCCATGTGCAATGAGCTTTAGCAACGACTAGTTTGGTGGTTGGGACTATTTATACCCCCTCCACCTACCTCATTTAGTGTCTTGCTCCCACATTCAAGTCCATTCATTGCTAGAGCATTGTAAGCCCCACAAAGCCTAGTGAGGTGATTAGAAAATCATAATCTCGTGTTAGGACCTCATTAGTGCAAGTGAGAGCCATCTAGAGCACACACCACATGCATTAGGCTTCTTTTGCTCAAGTGAAAGTCTATGGCTTTGTTACTCTTGGTGATCGGCATCACCTAGATGGCTTGGTGGTGATAGGAGCGCGATGATCACCCGGAGGATTTGTTGGTGACCCGGCTCAAGTTTGTACGCGGTCATGAGGGATCCACCATGCCAGAGTGGCAAAGGATCACCTCATAGTGAGCACTTGGTTCTTGTGAGAACCAAAGGGAGTAATACCCTTGCACGGGTGCTCCAATGAGGACTAAGGAAGAGTGCCGACTCTTCGATACCTCGACAAAAAAATTGGAGGAGACTTCTTACCCTTGCTTTACATTCCACATTTACTTTGAGCATTTCACTTTGTTCAATTTCTTAGCAAGTATTTGAAGTAATGACTTAGGGTTGTTGTTTTCCTAGTAATATTTATTTATTGCTAGTAGTTGGGTGAAGTTGGGCTCTTGCATAGGGTTTAATATTTGTGGAATTTTTAGAAAAGTCCAATTCACCCCCCCCTCTCTTGGGCATCGTGATCCTTTCAGTCGGCATGACCACCCCAACCACTGTCATTCTCATGCTCGACCATGAAGTGATTTTCATCCCACCATAGCTACTACTAATCATCGGTCATCAACTTTCCTATCTAGATGTGCTAATAATTTGTAATATCATGGAATAATCTTTCTTGACCTCCATTGGACCATTTTAAAATTTAGAATAACATAATACCGTACCGAAAATTGAGAAAAATTAGACTTTCTATTGAACCACACCTGCCAAAAATCTTTTACGCCCCATTTGGATCATTGGAATTGAAATTCATTCTAATAATAATAATTTTGGCATATATCAATTAAGCTAGGTTTATGTAAAATATATTTGTATACTATTATTAGCAAGATGTCAGAGATATTTATGTGCTACATTTTTACTATAGAGGAGTGAGACGAAGAGTGTCATGTAAGTTACATAGTAGAAACAAATTCTACTAATGCATAAAATCATTTCCCATCCTCCACCCCATGAATTTGAGATAGGCTTATATCTGAACTTTGGAAAGTGGTGGAATGTCAAATTCCAAACTAAATAAGTTACTTTATTGAGTGAATTCCAATTCATCTAAAATGAAAGGATCCAAACGCCCCGTTAGTGACCTTCGGTTTGTACTCTTGCATAATAAACGTCCTAACTGACAACACATCAACCCACTTTGGTCTTTGCTCTCTCTCTGAATTTGTATGAGAATAATGATTTATGTACCTTTGATCAGTGGCAGATCTAAAATTTGTCAATGCCTCAAGCTGAATTTAAATTTAACAAAAGAACGATGTAAAGGTAAATAGTTCAAAATGTACAACAAAACATTACATAAAGATAGATAAACATACGAAATAAGCCATTGTGATGCAATATCTTACATAAAGATAGATAAACATACGAAATAAGGGTGCAGAGCAGTGGACATGTAACATGATGTGAATACAAGATGAGGGACGACGACGTTGAAAGAGAGATAAGGGTGAGAAATGAGATGCCGGTGCAGTGAAGATTAAGAACATTACATGTACTAGGGCTAGGCTAGGGGTGGCTAAAGGTGGCCAAGTGGCAATTGTGTTCAACTAGTAGTAGTTAGAGGCGGTCGAAGTCATCTATTCATGGCTAGAGCATGTCAGAAAGAGGCTCGTGCTAAGAAATGTCAGAAGAAGGAATAAAAAGGAAAGGAGAAGTCATCCCACATATTGATTGATTTTCCAAAGTGCAAAAACACCTAGAGTTAACATAGAGTTAGAGAGTTTTTTCAATGTTATAAAAACCCCAAGATTGGAATTTTCGTAAAGCCTATAACCAAGGCTAGTATTTTTTAATACATTCATTGACTTAGGTCTTATTTAAATACTCTTGTACTCACCTCAATCCATGTGTATTGAGGTAAATTAGAGTGTAACTTAAACTAATTTACACATCAGGCCCTGTTCGGTTGGGCTGGAATTGGCCGGGTTCACGGCCTGATACATGTGTATTATTCCCGTATGGATCAAATACCAGCCCACCAAGAAAGAAGTGTTCGTTTAGCCCACGCGTGTATGTGAACCTAGCCCAATCCTTGTGAAAACTTTCAATCCAGGCCTGGAATTGATCCACGAATCCATAGCTGTGGAACTCATCCCGACGAGCGGATAGACGCGAGTGGGTGTGAGCGTCGGTGGCGGCGTGATTCACGATGGATTCACAAGGCTCCTTCCGCTGTCGGCCGCCGCCATCTTCATCAGCGAGCTTTTCTCCGGTGAGTTCGTCCGTCCCTTCTCTCCCATGTTCGTGCGCCCTCTCCCCTTGCCTCCGCACCGTCTGTTTCTCTCTTTCTCGTCCGACGGGGACGCGCACGCGCCTGGCCGCCGGTGGGGGGTGTTGGTGGAGGGAGTACTAGGATAGCACTGCATAGCTTGTCCATGTATAGTCTTTCTAGTGGGATGTATGCATAGTGTAACCTGCAGATGAGTACATATACTCGCTTTTGCGTAGATCTAAAGCTACGTCGTGTCTTTCCGGCATCTGCATCTCATCTGATGCAAAGTTGGGCCTGTTAGTAATCTACCACTCAACTGCACGGTCTATCTTTAAGCAAACGAGCTGTTGCTCGCTTTCTTCTTTCTCCGGCATCTAGGACGCCCTTGTACCACTTTGGTCTTGTGTGACAGGAATATGTGTGACAGAACCTCCCAAGTAATTAGGCCCACCTACAGTTGTCCTTGTCCAACGGACCTCAGACAACCATGTAGGTGTCCCTGAATCACTTGACAAGTTCGGTATCTGCTTTTCTTACCTTTCCCAAGAGCGTTTCACCCGTCATGCAGACATTACAGATCATCGGAGATACGGAAATGCGGAAGCGATTACACAAATTTACATTTATTTAAAAAGTAAGACAAAGTTATATATATTACAGACCAGGATATAACTTATGAGTGCGGAGTAATATTATTACACACCAAGGGAGGCAAAAACCCCTCCCGATAAGTTTTAAACAAAAGTTCTTATGGAAGATCTCTTCCTCTCGTAGCTTTACTCGTGCTTTTCTTCTTTTGGAACCACCTTGGCAGAAACAACAAAAGTTTGTTGCTTCCTCACCTAAAAACAATAGGGAAAAGAACCCTGAGTATGGAATTACTCAGCAAGACTTACCCGACTAAGGAAAAGACTCTCAAGGGTATGCTGGTTATAAGGGAGTCAAGGTAAGGTTTCTCAATGATCAAAAGACTCTATTTTGCAGAAATGCTTACTAAAAGTGGATCCTTAAAAATCTAGTTTTATTGTCAGGTTAGGTAAAATTACCTGCATCTAGAGTTCTTTCTACCCTAGTTCAAACACTTGACCTGCACTGGCCAATTTCTTAACAAGCCCTTCATCTTTATTGGAATTCTACGTTTTGGGCAGTGACCAAGTATTCATAACCGCGAAGGTATGGCGATCTGAATCAATTATACTCAGCTGAGGATCTCCAATCACACAACATATGTAGCACTTAACCCTTGCATATGTCAACCCGCCACCGGGGTTCTTAAGACCATATCAGGTTCACGCCAACCGAGAGCACAGATACACCACCGTCCAGCCTCTTGCCACGGAGGGTACACGCTACTCTCGCCACCGCTCCACGCCCATTCCGTGTTATCTTATTCTGGCCTTAGTCTGCTCGAGGCAAGGCTTACCCATGACGAGGCATGTGACCAGTTAAAGGGTCCTCGGTCATCAAGCCTACATCGACACGGTCCTTAATCGACTCAGACGGAGACACTACACCGAGACTCTCTTCTCGTGCAAGTCACCCGCCCGGTCTCAGCTTAATCATTTCATCCCAAAGTTTGGTACCTGACAGAGGTACATCTTTTCCGATGTTGAACCCATCACGGCCATGATGGATCCACCATCAAATTTTGTTTTTCGAAAACATCCCACCCACTTTTGCCAAATCATCTTTTGTAAAAACAAAACATTTTGTTTTTCTAAAGTAATGCTAAGCATCAAAAATCTTTTGTAAAACAGGTGATCAAGGAAGGTAATCAAATTCAAGGAAGGTAATGCATGAATTGTTTTAGCAATCAACTCCTATCACCTAATGCTTCAAGCAAGTGAAAAAGGTTTTCAAAACACAAGGCGGTGGCAAATGCACCGGGGCTTGCCTTCGTTTATAGGTGAGTCAGGCTCAGATCCACAGATGTCAAAGTAGAAACAATTTCCTGCCTGATGTTCCGAAGGTGGTGGTGGTGAAGTCTTCTCCTCTTCTACCTCAACCTCTTCTTCGTTTTCTAGAGATAACCATATATATGTATATAAGAATGTATGCCATGAAATGCTCATGAGAGTGCAAAGATAATAAGAATTTATTATCTAAAGTTCTTGAATACAATTTTCCCTCACGGAACTCCGAGAACCTAGGGTTTCCGGAGTCAACAGTGAAGTTCAAAGAGCAGGAGGTGGGGGTTTTGGGTTCTAATTATCAAACAAGGTCCAAACCAAACCAAATTCTACCCAAAGCTTCTAAATAATTTTTTGAGTTCATATAAAAAGTTTGAGCATTTTTAGACTTATTATCTATTTTCTAAAAATCCAAAAACAATGTTTTAAGCTATTTTAATTACTCCAAAATTCCCTATTTGCTCTAAAAATCAGTCAACTATTTTTATTAAATACTATGAAAAATAAGTAATCTAGGAAAATTGGTTTGACATTTTTAGGATTTTTCTACCATTTTCTAGAATTTATTTGGCTCTCGAAGAAAAAGAAAAGGGAAATCTGTGAATAGTATTGGGCCGGAAGCAGCCCAGACGACCCAAGTCCAGGTAGAAACGCGCGAGCGCCCGCGCACGCGCTGGCGACTTTGCAGAAAGGCTCCCAATGATCTGAAGAATGTGCTAAGAATCCTCGGCTACTATTCAACGTCTCGCTAACCGCTTACACAAAGGTCCCTTGATTTTCTTTTCTTCCCCAACAAGCTCCCTGATCGCGGCGCACTCATCGTTCATCCCTGACGTGGTCCGTACCGGCCATGGCCGGCGATGACTGCTCAGGCTAACTATCGGGGAGGCTTCACCTACCTAAGACGATCTAGGAACAACCATTAACTTGGCATGAACCCCACTGGGAGCCGTCTGCCCACGATCACGGCGGACACCGAGTTTGCGAACACACGTTCCCGCCAAACCATGGTCGACTTGAGCAAACGGGCGCCACCGTGAACTTCGCAAGCATGCAGAGGCATGAAAACAACACGTGGATTGGACAGTGACTTACCAGAGCAAGCCGGCCACGGGCGGGCTGTTCTTGGTGGCGCGGCGGGCTGATTTGGGGGAAAACGGCGATTCTCCGGCTAGGGCGACTAATCGAGGGTGGAAGCAGGTGCTACGGCTTCGCAATTTAGAGATGAAGGATGGAGCTAGGTTGATTTGAACGGAGGAAGTGGGGATGAGGGGAATTTATAGGCGCAGTGACCACTGCCATGGCCATGGCGATAACCATCGCCGGCCTTAGCTGGCGATCAACGACGGCACCGAGCGCGGTACTTCCCTTAGAGCTTGCCACGTTCAATCGCGGCCGTAAAGCAGTCAAATCAGTGATGGCGTGGACGAACAGAGGAGAGCGGCGCCGGTGATCGGACATGGCCGGAAGGAGGAGTGGCCGCGTGGCAGCCGGAGTTATTGCTCTCCACCGCGACGATTTTACCCAGAGCAAAAGGATCTTCGCGCGGAGATGCTTGCCGCCCGATCATCCCGACCCCGGCGCAAATCGCGGCACGGATGGGTCGTCGGCGGTGAGGTTGCCGTGCTGGCGGCCTGATCCATGTGGGACACTGACCATGGCGAGCTCCATTCAGTTGGCCTGACAGTCAATCTTTGAGCTCGATTTTCCCTCAAACTCATATGGCAACTAATCCGAGGCTCTGCAGCACAATTGTAGGGCTACAAACTAGCAATAACTTTGCTATATCGTGCTCCCACAAAAAGTCACTGGATCTTGCTTAGAATTGAGCTTGAAGTTCATGCCATCCCACTGTTAGTCTGGTTTCAGACATTAAGTAGTCTGACAGCATGACTTCAGACTCATTTTTCTTCAATTTCTTCTGAATAACCATGCTTACATTCTTAAGCAAAGTTATTCTCCTTTAATAGAGCTACAAAATTGTTGTGGTGACCTAGGGCAAATTCTCACTAATTTGAAAGTTATAAAGCTCCAAAGTTGAGCCAAACTACTAATTTCAGACTTAGGCATTTGAGAAGAAATGTGGCTTTTTTGCATATAAGCCCAAAACTTAGGGTCTAACTTGCAATTTCACATATTTGTGATCCATTTGACTTAAGATGCCTTCTTTAACATGGTTTTTACACTTTAGTCCAAAAGTGGACTAATTTTGCATTTAACCCCCTAGGGTTTGGTTTTAGGGTTTTCCAGGGTTTTAATTAGGGTTTCTGGTATCTTAGGGGTGTAAATACAAAGTAGGTCCCTCTTTGCTGATTATTTCACTTAATCTTTGGGGTTTTCTCTATTTAGTCCCTGCTTTGCCCTTCTAATCCCCATTTAGGGTTAAGTACCCTACACTAGGGTCTTATTTGCAAAATGCTATAACAATACACTTGCTTGAAATTTTTACCTAGTGAATGCACTCTAGGTGTGTCAAACATATGCAAATGTCAATGCTCATGATGTTATGCTCAAGTTTTAGTTATAGTGACACCAGGGGTGTTACATCCTTCCCCCCATAAAAGAATCTCATCCCGAGATTAAAAGTCCTAGGGTAAGTAATGGAAAAGGAAATGCTTCACGTTCTTATTTCCTAAGTTTTGGTACAGGGCAGGGGTGGTTTGGGGCTTACTCCTTTATTACAACAATGTTGTACACTTTACAAATTACAAGAGGCTAAAAAGCCTAGGAAGTTCTTATCTAAAAAGTTTTGAGTTTCCCATGTAGCCTCATCTTCGGAATGTTGGTTCCACTGTATCTTGTAAAACTTGAGAGTTTTTCTTCGGGTAATCCTGTCCTTTTGGTCCAAGACCCGAATAGGATGTTCGGAATATGTCAAGTCTGGTTCAATGGTTCGATCTAGAACCCGAAGACATTTCTTCAATTGGGACATGTGGAACACATTATGTATGGCAGACAAGGTTTCGGGTAGTTGAAGTCGATATGCCACTGGTCCACACTGTTCAAGTATAGGGAATGGACCAATGTACCGAGGTGCAAGCTTCCCTTTAACCCTGAAACACGATACACCCTTCATTGGGGAGACCTTGAGATAAACATAATCCCCCACCAGAAAATATAAGGGCATCCGTCGTTTGTCTGCATAACTTTTCTGACGAGCTTGAGCTTTCTTCAAATTATGAATTATTCTTTGGACTTTTTATTCGGTCTCTTTCACCATATCAGGCCTGAAGAAGTACCTTTCACCAGGTTCAGACCAATTTAGCGGAGTACGACATCGTCGTCCATATAAAGCTTCGAAGGGTGCCATCTTGATACTTTCTTGATAGCTATTATTATATGAGAACTCCGCTAGTGGTAAACATTCATCCCATTTCTGTGGGAACTCCAGCACACAAGCCTGCAGCATATCTTCAAGTATTTGATTGACCCTCTCAATCTGCCCACTTGTATGAGGATGATAGGCCGAATTGTGGAGCAATTTGGTACCCAGGGATTTATGAAGTTCTTCCCAGAATTTGGATACGAATTGAGGTCCACGATCCGACACTATAGTCTCCGGAACCCTGTGCAAACTAAGGATGCGAGCAATGTACAGCTCCGCATAGGTGATGACGGGATATTTTACTTTGACTGGAAGGAAGTGGGCGATCTTTGTAAGTCGATCAATGATAACCCAAATAGAGTTAAAGCCTTTTGCTGTTCTGGGTAATCCCACAATAAAGTCCATACTAATATCTTCCCATTTCCATGTTGGTATTGGTAAAGATTGTAATGGACCGACAGCTTTTAGGTGTATGGCCTTGATACGTTTACAAGTGTCACATCTAGCCACATAGCGTGCAATTTCAATCTTCATCTTCGTCCACCAATAATGTTGTTTCAGATCTTGATACATCTTAGTGCTTCCGGGATGAATAGAATAGCGACTAAGATGTGCTTCGTCTAAAATTTGCTGGTGGACCCCTTCATTTTTAGGCACCACTATGCGGTTGTTGAACCATACAACACCTTGACCATCTTCTCGGAAACAATTGGCTTTTTTAGCCCTTATCTTCTCACGTATATGTTTCATACCCTCATCATTTTTCTGTGCGTCAATTATCCTTTGTAAGATGACTGACTTCAGCTTCAAGTGATTTGAAGTCCCATGCTAAATTATTCCCAGGTTCAAATTTTCCATCTCCTGGCATAACGTAATGTCAGAAATTTTCATTGTTAGACAATGGCAGGAAGCCTTGCGACTGAGTGCATCTGCCACTACATTTGCTTTGCCTGGGTGATAATGGATCTCCAGTTCATAATCCTTGATTAGCTCGAGCCATCTCCTTTGTCTCATATTGAGCTCAGACTGGGTAAAGATGTATTTCAAACTCTTATGGTCTATATAAATATGATAGACATTCCCCAGCAAATAATGACGCCATATCTTCAGGGCATGAACCACTGCAGCTAGCTCCAGATCATGAGTGGGATAATGCTCCTCATGTCGGCGCAACTGCCTTGAAGCATACGCAATTACTCGGCCCTCTTGTATTAATACACAGCCGAAACCACTGCCTGATGCGTCACAATACACATCAAAGGGCTTATTGATATCCGGTTGAGCCAATACCGGAGCAGTGGTTAATAATGTCTTCAATTTCTCAAAAGCTTCATTACACTTTGAAGACCAATTGAATTTAGTCTCATTCTTCAATAGACTTGTGATTGGTTTCACAAGCTTAGAGAAATCTGGTATAAATCAGCGGTAATAACCAGCCAGTCCAAGGAAACTTCGGACTTGATGAACAATGGTTGGGGGTTTCCACTCCAAAATGTCCTTGACTTTGCTGGGATCTACCGCAATCCCCCTGGCAGACAATACATGTCCCAGAAATTGAATTTCTTCCAGCCAAAATGCGCACTTACTGAACTTGGCATATAATTTGTGTTCTCTTAAGCGCGTCAACACGATCCGTAAGTGTTGGGCATGCTCCTCTTCATTCTTGGAATATATTAAAATATCATCTATGAAGACCACCACAAACTTGTCCAACTCGGGCATGAATACCGAGTTCATCAAATAAGTGAAGTGGGTAGGAGCATTTGTCAGTCCGAAAGACATCACCAGGTATTCAAATAATCCATACCGCATAGTGAATGCGGTTTTTGGTATATCCTCGGGCCGAATACGGATCTGATGATAGCCCGATCTGAGATCAATCTTGGAGAATACCCTCACTCCAGTCAGTTGATCAAATAGAATGTCAATCCGCGGAAGAGGGTACTTGTTCTTGATAGTGACCTCATTAGGGGTCGATAATCCACACACATCCGCAATGTTTGATCCTTCTTCTTAACGAATATGGCTGGACAACCCCATGGTGACGAGCTTGACCGGATGAATCCTTTCTCTAGTAGATCTTGTAATTGAATCTTCAGTTCTGCCAACTCATTTGGAGGCATTCGGTACGATCTTCTAGAAATGGGAGTCGTACTGGGCTTCAATTCAATTACAAACTCTACATCTCTTTCGAGTGGCAATCCAGGCAAATCCTCTGGAAAGACATCTGGGAACTCGCATACTACCGGAATATCCTTGATCTCCGGTACAATGGCTTCATAAACTCTGCCAGTAGTTTTGGTTGGAATGGGGATAGATAAAAGAATTTCTTCTTGATTATGACTCAACCTTATGGTTCTCTGATCAGTGTTGAGGGTTGCTTTATGTCGGGCCAACCAATTCATGCCTAGAATCACATCTATGTCTTGGCCTTTTAGAACAACCATATTAGTAGGAAAGTCTCGTCCGGCCAAAGTTACGGGCACTTGGAAAGCCACTTCCCTAGTAAAGATTTGTCCCCCAGGTGACTGAATTTTAAACCCTTCTTTTGATTCATGGTATGAAATGCAATGTTGCTCCACAAATTTCTTGCTGATGAATGTATGTGAAGCACCAGAATCAAAGAGAATAATTGCGGGATGATTGGCCATAAGGAACGTACCCATCATTACCGGTTCATCGTCCGGTGTGGTGGCCACTTGAGTGTAATAAATTCGTCCCGTCTTCTTAATATTCTTGCCCGCATTTCCCTTGGCTTGAGAAGAATTCCCAGTACCTTGTTGGTTGTTTGTGCGATTCTGCTTTGGGTAAGGGCAATCTTTAATAAAATGCCAGATTTTTCGCAATTGAAACATCCTGTTGACGAACTGGGAAGGACCAGGAAACGAGTGCCAGGGGCACCCGGCTGACTGGTTGTAGTGGGGGCAGCATTGGGACGGATGAACACTAGTTGTTTGAATGGGAAGGAGGGTGGACGTGATGAAGAACGACCCTGATTAAAAGGCCGGATAACTAATCGTTGCCTTTTCTCGGGGCCCTGATTAGGCCTGTTACCTCCACTCCCCTTGAATTTTCCAGAACTTGTATATTTAGATTCAACTGCCAGCGTTGTGCTGACAGCCCTTCCGTATGTGAGGTCGATGCAGGTAGCCATTTTCCTTTGCATCCAATCATTTAAACCCCTCATGAAACAGTTCTTCTTCTTTGTGTCGGTGTTGACTTGATCAATCGCATACCGCGACAAGTGATTAAATTTATTGAGATACTGGGTGACAATATCTCCGCCTTGCTTCAATTTCATGAATTCTTCCTGTTTCATGTGGAGTACTCCTTCTGGTATGTAATGCTCTCTGAAGGCTAGCTTAAATTCATCCCACGTAATCTGATGATTGTCCGGCTGAACGGCCACAAAGTTTCCCCACCAGGTGCTGGCAGGGGCCACGCAATTGCTGGGCTGCGAACAGGGGCTTCTGGGTTTCAGAACACCAAAGAAGTCCAAACTTCTGCTCGATGACACGGATCCATTCGTCCGCCTCTAAAGGGTCTTCTTCCTTGACGAACAACGGTGGGCACGTCTCGGAGAAGTCCAAATAAGATGTCTCACGGGGACCCTGCTGATAGCCCCGCCCGCCTTGTTGTTGAAGTTGCTGACCCGCCATCTCCCGTAGAAAACGGGTATTATCTGCTGTAGCATTTACCAATGCGACGATAGCCTCGGCAAGTGTGGGAGGGACTGGAGGTGGGTTTGGTGTTGCCTCCCTCCCACGAGAGGTACTAGCATCATCCTGAGCACGAGTCCAGGAAGGCATCTGTGGCAACAAACATTTGAAAACAATATGATATGCCAAAGAAAACCATCCATTTTACATTACTAAAAAGAGTAATATTACAGACTCGAATTTTTACAACAGGAGTACAGTACCCATTATACAATAACACTACTTATTTCTACAACTATATTATACTATTCTACTCCTGCTTCCCGTTGCTTCCGGTAGCCTCGTTGTTGGGTGTCGGAGACCACTCATTGACCAACTTCATAGAGGGAGGGGGCCTAAAAAGGTCCAATTCGCCACCAAAAGCTTCTCCCGCTACTTGAGAAGGTCCGGCTTCTGCCCCGACAGGATCCGCAGGTGCATTGGGGTGCAATTGTGAATACAATACATGAACTTCTTCATGTAGAGTATTACAATAAGCCTGCAGGTTATCAATAGCTGAGCTAAGTTCTTCGACTCGGGCTCGAGCTTTTGCCTCCTTAGCCTAGGCAAGCGAACGAGACTGAACCGCCTAGTCGAGCGCTAAATCTCGATCAGCGAGCTGATCTTGCAGGCGGCGGATGTGGCTTCTCAATTCATTGATTCTGTCGCCATCCGCGACCCATATGTTAGTCCTACGTTGGAGTTCCGTTTGAAGCAGATTCACTTGCGCTTCAAGATCCCCGATCGGATCATTACTCCCACTACTGCTATCCTCATGTCTTGGGGCAAGTTGATGACGTGGCACACCAATTGGGCCAGTATGCTTGCGCGCGGTTTTCCTCGTGCGCGGTGGCATTTTTCTAAGGGGGAAAATTTTATTAACATAGTTCTTATCATGATGCATGTGTAATTACAGAATCAACCTTAGTTGATTCACACCTTCTATATGTTGCACTCTTACTATCCGGTCTTTAAGATAAACTCTTCAGATATAATAGATAAGAAGGGAAGAAATTTTTGTAGATGAGTCTTTAGAAAATTCCTTTTGAAGATGCCTCATAATATCTACAGAGAAGGGCTTCGCTCCGATACCAGCTGTGACGGAACGTCCCAAGTAATTAGGCCCACCTACAGTTGTCCTTGTCCAACGGACCTCAGACAACCCTGTAGGTATCCCTAAATCACTTGACAAGTTCGGTATCTGCTTTTCTTACCTTTCCCAAGAGCGTTTCACCCATCACGCAGACATTACAGATCATCGGAGATACGGAAATGCGGAAGCGATTACACAAATTTACATTTATTTAAAAAGTAAGACAAAGTTATATATATATTACAGACCAAGATATAACTTATGAGTGCGGAGTAATATTATTACACACCAAGGGAGGCAAAACCCCCTCCCGATAAGTTTTAAACAAAAGTTCTTATGGAAGATCTCTTCCTCCCACAACTTTACTCGTGCTTTTCTTCTTTTGGAACCACCTTGGAACAGAAACAACAAAAGTTTGTTGCTTCCTCATCTAAAAACAATATTGTAAAGAACCCTGAGTATGGAATTACTCAGCAAGACTTACCCGACTAAGGAAAAGACTCTCAAGGGTATGCTAGTTATAAGGGAGTCAAGGTAAGGTTTCTCAATGATCAAAAGACTCTGTTTTGCAGAAATGCTTACTAAAAGTGGATCCTTAAAAATCCAGTTTTATTGTCAGGTTAGGTAAAATTACCTGCATCTAGAGTTCTTTCTACCCTAGTTCAAACATTTGACCTGCACTAGCCAATTTTTTAACAAGCCCTTCATCTTTACTGGAATTCTACGTATAGGGCAGTGACCAAGTCTTCATAACCGCGAAGGTACAGCGATCCGAATCGATTATACTCAGCTCAGGATCTCCAATCACACGACATATGTAGCACTTAACCCTTGCATATGTCAACTCGCCACCGGGGTTCTTAAGACCAGATCAGGTTCACGCCAACCGAGAGCACAGATACACCACCGTCCAGCCTCTTGCCACGGAGGGTACACGCTACTCTCGCCACCGCTCCACGCCCATTTCGTGTTATCTTATTCTGGCCTTAGTCTGCCCGAGGCAAGGCTTACCCATGACGAGGCATGTGACCAGTTAAAGGGTCCTCGGTCATCAAGCCTACATTGACACGGTCCTTAATCGACTCAGACGGAGACACTACACCGAGACTCTCTTCTCGTGCAAGTCACCCGCCCGGTCTCAGCTTAATCATTTCATCCCAAAGTTTGGTACCTCATAGAGGTACATCTTTTCCGATGTTGAACCCATCACGGCCATGATGGATCCACCATCAAATTTTGTTTTTCAAAAACATCCCACCCACTTTTGCCAAATCATCTTTTGTAAAAACAAATCATTTTGTTTTTCTAAAGCAATGCTAAGCATAAAAAATCTTTTGTAAAACAGGTGATCAAGGAAGGTAATCAAATTCAAGGAAGGTAATGCAGGAATTGTTTTAGCAATCAACTCCTATCACCTAATGCTTCAAGCAAGTGAAAAAGGTTTTCAAAACACAAGGCGGTGGCAAATGCACCGGGGCTTGCCTTCGTTTATAGGTGAGTCAGGCTCGGATCCGCAGATGTCAAAGTAGAAACGATTTCCTGCCTGATGTTCCGAAGGTGGTAGTGGTGAAGTCTTCTCCTCTTCTACCTCAACCTCTTCTTCGTTTTCTAGAGATAACCATATATATGTATATAAGAATGTATGCCATGAAATGCTCATGAGAGTGCAAAGATAATAAGAATTTATTATCTAAAGTTCTTGAATACAATTTTCCTTCACGGAACTCCGAGAACCTAGGGTTTCCGGAGTCAACAGTGAAGTTCAAAGAGCAGGGGTGGGGGTTTTGGGTTCTAATTATCAAACAAGGTCCAAACCAAACCAAATTCTACCCAAAGCTTCTAAATAATGTTTCGAGTTCATATAAAAAGTTTGAGCATTTTTAGACTTATTATCTATTTTCTAAAAATCCAAAAACAATGTTTTAAGCTATTTTAATTACTCCAAAATTCCCTATTTGCTCTAAAAATCAGTCAACTATTTTTATTAAATACTATGAAAAATAAGGAATCTAGGAAAATTGGTTTGACATTTTTAGGATTTTTCTACCATTTTCTAGAATTTATTTGGCTCTAGAAGAAAAAGGAAAGGGAAATCTGTGAATAGTATTGGGCCGGAAGCAGCCCAGACGGCCCAAGTCCAGGCAGAAACGCACGAGCGCCCGCGCGCGCTGGCGACTTTGCAGAAAGGCCCCCAATGATATGAAGAATGTGCTAAGAATCCTCGGCTACTATTCAACGTCTCGCTGACCGCTTACACAAAGGTCCCTGGACTTTCTTTTCTTCCCCAACAAGCTCCCTGATCGCGACGCGCTCATCGTTCATCCCTGACATGGTTCGTACCGGCCATGGCCGGTGATGACTGCTCAGGCTAACTATCGGGGAGGCTTCACCGACCTAAGACGATCTAGGAACAACCATTAACTTGACATGAAGCCCACTGGGAGCCGTCTGCCCACGATCACGGCGGACACCGAGTTTGTGAGCACACGTTCCCGCTAAACCATGGTCGACTTGAGCAAACGGGCGCCACCGTGAGCTTTGCAAGCATGCAGAGGCATGAAAACAACACGTGGATTGGACAGTGACTTACCAGAGCAAGCCGGCCACGGGCGGGCTGTTCTTGGTGGCGCGGCGGGCTGATTTGGGGGAAAACGGCGATTCTCCGGCTAGGGCGACTAATCGAGGGTGGAAGCAGGTGCTACGACTTCGCAATTTAGAGATGAAGGATGGAGCTCGGTTGATTTGAACGGAGGAAGTGGGGATGAGGGGAATTTATAGGCGCAGTGACCACTGCCATGGCCATGGCGATAACCATCGCCGACCTTAGCTGGCGATCAACGACGGCACCAAGCGCGGTACTTCCCTTAGAGCTTGCCACGTTCAACCGCGGCCGTAAAGCAGTCAAATCAGTGATGGCATGGACGAATAGAGGAGAGCGGCGCCGGTGATCGGACATGGCCGGAAGGAGGAGTGGCCGCGTGGCAGCCGGAGTTATTGCTCTCCACCACGGCGATTTTACCTAGAGCAAAAGGATCTTCGCGCGGAGATGCTCGCCGCCCGATCATCCCGACCCCGGCGCAAATCGTGGCGCGGATGGGTCGTCGGCGGTGAGGTTGCCGTGCTGGCGGCCTGATCCATGTGGGACACTGTACCATGGCGAGCTCCATTCAGTTGGCCTGACAGTCAATCTTTGAGCTCGATTTTCCCTCAAACTCATATGGCAACTAATCCGAGGCTCTGCAGCACAATTGTAGGGCTACAAACCAACTATAACTTTGCTATATCGTGCTCCCACAAAAAGTCACTGGATCTTGCTTAGAATTGAGCTTGAAGTTAATGCCATCCCACTGTTAGTCTGGTTTTAGACATTAAGTAGTCTGACAGCATGACTTCAGACTCATTTTTCTTCAATTTCTTCTCAATAACCATGCTTACACTCTTAAGCAAAGTTATTCTCCTTTAATAGAGCTACAAAATTGTTGTGGTGACCTAGGGCAAATTCTCACTAATTTGAAAGTTATAAAGCTCCAAAGTTGAGCCAAACTACTGATTTCAGACTTAGGCATTTGAGAAGAAATGTGGCTTTTTTGCATATAAGCCCAAAACTTAGGGTCTAACTTGCAATTTCACATATTTGTGATCCATTTGACTTAAGATGCCTTCTTTAACATGGCTTTTACACTTTAGTCCAAAAGTGGACTAATTTTGCATTTAACCCCCTAGGGTTTGGTTTTAGGGTTTTCCAGGGTTTTAATTAGGGTTTCTGGTATCTTAGGGGTGTAAATACAAAGTAGGTCCCTCTTTGCTGATTATTTCACTTAATCTTTGGGGTTTTCTCTATTTAGTCCCTGCTTTGCCCTTCTAATCCCCATTTAGGTTAAGTACCCTACACTAGGGTCTTATTTGCAAAATGCTATAACAATACACTTGCTTGAAATTTTTACCTAGTGAATGCACTCTAGGTGTGTCAAACATATGCAAATGTCAATGCTCATGATGTTATGCTCAAGTTTTAGTTACAGTGACACCAGGGGTGTTACAATATGCCCATTGTTTGAACAACTCAGGAGATCTGGAAGCCTTATCAACTTTGGTCCCGATCTTCCTCTCAGGTGTTTTGGCTTTATATCCTGTGCTAGCAATTGAGACGTAATGCAGTGAAGTAAAAAAAAGATCCATGTAAAAGAATGCTTTTGAACCAAGCTTAGTTGCAAAGTAGTAAGCAAATTTGATCTGTACTTACTGAAAATAATGTATCCACCCTGGCTATTGTGTCTGCTTAATGTAAAATTCTAGAATTAACATTTACAAGCTGCTCATCTCATCTCATTTTGTGTGGTTGATGTCCTCTGCACGCGGTTACACAGTTGCAGCCAGCATTGCAGATTACTAATTTTAATATTCTATTTTTTCTTTGTAGATTGTACCCGCACCAGTTAGAGTTGGAGAAGACCAGCCCCCACCGTCTTAGGACCCGGTACCATCTCCGAGAGGTACTTTCTGGGATCCAGTGGCCCTATCTTTTTGCAATGAGTATGGGATTAATGGATCGCATTAGAAGGAGGAGACAAGAGGATGATGATGATATGGTGATATTCTTCCTTCCCGCATTACACTTGCTACGTTCTAGCTCTCCTAGAGGGAGGAGGGTTAAGAAGCGGCGACACACATCCAAGCTAAGTGGCGAGGAGCATGTTTCGGAGTTGCTTGAAGGGCATGTTAAGAACTGTCGAGTAGCATTTAGAATGAAACCTAGAATTTTTAGAGCCCTAGCCAACTATCTTAGGAAGGAAAGGTTGGTACATGACACAAGGATAAAAGTTAAGGAAAAGCTCGGCTTCTTTCTATACATGATAAGCCATAATGCATCATTTGGGGACCTGCAAGAAGAGTTCGGGCTTAGTGGTGACACTTTCCACCATCATATAAAGCAAATTTTTTGACATAGTTGTCCCTTCCCTCGCCAAACGATTTTTGAAGCCTCCTTCTCCAATTCAAGTGCATCCGAAAATTGAAAGGAATCCTAGGTTCTATCCTTACTTCAAGGTGATGGCACTTCTATTCTTGCCCAATATCTATCCATTTTCTTCTAGATTTTAGAAATTCACATATAGTTTTTTTGTAGAACTGCATCGGTGCAATTGATGGCACTCATGTGCCCATTACAATTTCACCTGACAAAGCTGCTCCTTTTAGAAACAGGAAGGGAACTCTTAGCCAAAATGTGATGGTAGCTTGCGATTTTGACCTAAATATCACTTCCATATCTACTGGGTGGGAGGGATCTGCTACAGATGCTAGAGTTCTAAGATCTGCAATGAACAATGGATTCCATGTACCTCCAGAAAAGTTCTATTTGGTTGATGGTGGGTATGCCAACACCACGTCATTCCTTGCACCTTATCGTGGAGTTAGATACCATCTAAAGGAGTGTGGGCAAGGTCACCGTAGACCTCATAACTACAAGGAATTATTTAACCATCGCCATGCCATACCGAGGAATCATGTTGAAAGGACTTTGGGGGTTGTGAAGAAGCGCTTTCCCATCCTCAAAGCTGCCACATTTCATAAAATAAGGAATCAAGTGAAGATACCAGTAGCAGCCGTTGTACTACACAATATTATTCGATCACTCAATGGGGATGAGGAATGGTTAGATAATCAACCAGATAATATCTCACCACAAAACTTTGTTGATCTACCGGATGGCGATCAAGGCAACGATCAAGGAAATGTCCAAGGCAATAATCTTAGAGATGTAATAGCGTAAGAAATGTGGAATGATTACCAACAACATAGAAATTAGTGGTACGTGTGTTGAATGTTGAATGATTATCATTCGTAGAAATTAGTGGCACAAGAAATGTGGATTGATTATCATTCGTAGAAACTGTCTTTGTTTAATGTTGCTTTCTAATGAAAAAACATGTTCCCCACTCATTGTTGTTCTTTTAATTTTATTCCTTGTATTAGGAAACATAAGTTGCACAATTTAAGTTCATGTTTTTCTGATTATCAAACTTATGCAACTTATCTGTGTAGCCATGTTTGGAAGGGGTTCTCCAAGAATCAACATGCTCTTATCAAAAAGTGCAACAAAGAAGCCTTCTCCTAAAGCTGGTGATCCAAGAAAGCATGGAGGTTCTCCAAAAGGTATGCAAGTAGACAAATCAAGAGAAATTAAGAGCCTCTTGGAATTCTGTAACTGGTGTAGAGAAATTAAGAGCCGCTTGGAACTCAACTCTAGTGAAGACTCTTGTGGACCTCTTGCATGAGCACAAAACAACTGATTATAGGGGTCAAAATGGATGGACAATAGAAGCATGGAACAAAATTGTCAAGGAATTTCATCAGAGGGAACAATATGTCTATTTCACAAAAACACAAATACAAGATAAGGAAAGAGAGCTGAAAAGGGACTATAGGTTGCTAAATGATGCAAAGAATCAAAGTGGAGCTCATTTTGATGAGAAGATAGGGAGGATTACGACTGACCCACCTTTATGGAAAAATATACTGACTTCTCAACCTAAGGCTAAAAAGTTATGCAACAAGTCTTTTCCTCTATATGAGGCCTTGGGGGAGCTTTATGATGGTTAGTCTCATTACAATGTGCATGCTTTCCAATATGTTATGTTGTCTACCCTTTTTTAAGTAAAACTTCATTGTGCAGGGCAAACAGCTGAAGGGACCTACAACTACACCTCCACCCAACTTCCAGATCTTACTCAACTAGGAAATAGAGATGAGTTTCTCAACATAGAACATGAACAAGATGAAGTGGAAGAAACCTTGCCGGCACATGAAGAAGATGATGTCCATGTTGTTGAGGCAGGAGATGCAACAGGTAAAAGGCATGATCCGGTGCCGCAGAGAAGGACTACTGCTACAAGAGGGAACAATGAAGAAACAAGGACAAAGAGGCATAAAAAGGGCGATAACCTAGAAGGAATAATGGGAAGATACATTGACATGAGAGTGAAGCAAGCTGAAGAAGCCACACAACTAGCAAAAGAGAGGGAGGAAAAGGAAGTGAGTCAAGGCTCAGACTTCTCAATCAAGAAGTGCATATCCATTATTGGTACAATGGAAGTTACAAAGGAGGAAAAAGCGAAAGCCTACAATGTCTTCAAGGACCTTGACAACAGGCAAATTTTCTTGAGTGCATGCGATGATGATGCCGAGTCTGCACTGATTTGGCTGAGAAACGAGATGGCTTAGCTGGTATGCTCTCTTCCTTTCCCTGTTCTCTTCCAACTAGATGCTTGAACATTTCCTGTTTTCTCTTAAAAATATATTTGAACACCATAATAATAATAAACTGCTTATGGTTTATTTGGTCATTTCCTATTTTCCCGTAGGTTTATTTCCTATTTTCCTATTTTAGTTGCAAGCAAAGCACAATTCTTTCGTGAATTGCTTTCTTTTTAGATTATGAATGGTTGAAGTCTACATAGATTTTGCTCAAAATGTCTCTTTTAGTTCAAAAAGAGTAAAGTTCCCTTCTAGCAGGTTATCTGGATGCAAGGGACGCAAACGAAATAGTTATGCAGTTTTATCTAGATGCGGGTTATCTGTTCATAATTAGACTATAATTGCTGCTAGCATGTATTCAAGAGAGAAGTACATTAGTTGTTTATTCGTGCTGTGCATTTCTCTTTTAATTCAAAAACAGTACATCAATTTTATTGATTTGAAAATTAACTTTGCATAGCTTGAACCAAAGCAGTTTTGCTTGGGATTAGCTTAACCGAAACAGTACTGCAGTTTTGCAGTTCTGCATAATTTAAAACGAAATGGGTTAGCTGGTACACTCTCTTCCTTCCCCTATTCTCTCATCTCTCCTCTTTCCAGCTATGATTTCGAGCATGTTGTGAAACATAATATCTGAGTTCTTTGCTTCCCTGAACGAAATGGGCTAGGTCGGGCCTTGCATCTTTGATCAAAATTTGAAACATCGGCTTATTACATTGAAGAAATCAACCAGCTGTCTAGATTCCTCCTTAAAATTTGAAGCATCAGTTTATTACATTGAAGAAATCAACCAGCTGTCTAGATTCCTCCTAGTTCAGTACTATGTATGGTTTCAGTTCATGAAACACTAATTCTGTTGGTAGTTGATCAAGAAGTGCATAACCGTTCATCTTTGTCTCCTTTTGTTTGATCATTTCAAAGATGACTGGCTTTTTAGGAGTAGGAAATTGCAGAGTAGCTACTGCTTGTCTAATTACAGGCATAACATTTTGAACTCCATTGTCTATCACTGCTTAAAGCCATACTTCACATTGTTTATGCTCACTGTTTGACACTGCTCACATGTTCATGATATTAATAGTCCCTTGTGCATTTCAGACTCCATACTATATATTTTTTGAGAAATTCTAGTGTTTAACGCTTGTATTCTCTTGCAGGTGGAGTCGTCTGAGTTGCCTTTGGTTTGATTTTTAATCTAAATGCAAGCACTCTATTGTAATATAATAATATACAACTGAACTGATCTAACAACAACAAGGTTGTGATTTTGATGCTTCAAGTTTAATCCGCTTCGCTAAGCTGATATGTGGGGCATCTGTCTTTTTATATGCATGCAACAAATGAATGTATCCGTGTGGTTTTTTATGGATGTTGGATTACATCTAATATTTATCATGCTGTGATGTTGTGACATTAAAATATGTTATTCCAATTTTTGTGCTATATGTCTTATATTTCTCATGCTGCTCCTCAAGTTTGTTGTCATATATTAGTTATATAAGGTCCAATTTGCTGTGATGTTTGTGTTATGGTTTAACTCAAGTTTGTTCTTTTCCCATAGGACCTCATAACTCATATTTTTTACCTGTAGCATAAGTCAGCTATGACTTGAGCGTCGATCAACTAAAAGATGCCTTACCGTAGGTGTGTGTGATGTCGGCATGGATTAACCGAACAGTAAAAAATGGGCCATGTATTAAATCCTAGTTGTAATTGAAACACACATGGTTTAGGTGACATGAGATGGATTCACTCAATCCAGCCATGTATTAGATCCCATTGTGTAATAAATACTAGCTTACCGAACAAGGCCTCACTCCACTTCAATACATGTGGATTGAGGTGAATACGAGAGTACCCAAACAATGCCTTAGAGGTGTAATCAAGTGATACAACAACATGTAGTGAAAATAAACTTTTGTTTCGGTGACAATAATAAATTAGGTCTTGTTTGAGAGGGCTTCACTTCAAAAATTACAATTTCGGTTCCGCAGCTTTTGTGCTTTACCATGAAACAACTTCAACAGTTTACTAAGTCGAGATTTAAGAGTGTTTGGCTTGCTGCTTGCATATAGACTCTAGCTTCTGTAATACAATTAATTTATGTGACTTTTCTTAATTATCCTTGATGTTTAGCGGGTGGAGAAAGAGACATGAATCAGTAGGTCATGTAACCAATGTCATGGTGAATAATTTTGGTGCAACTTCATGAGGAGGTATAAAAACAGTGTTTTTGAAGTATCCTTGAAGGAGATTCGAAAATTTTATGAAACTGATCTCTAGTTTTAGTTTTTTAAGCTAGAGCTCGTGATAAAAAAAGCTGAAACAAATTTAAAATAATTGAAGTGAAGCTATATCAAACAGGGTCTTAATAACGTACGCAATCTTTCATAGAAATAAATACATATATAATAAAATGTAAAAGTCGTAAAGCCCATGACTACAATTCCAAAACTCGAAGTCAGCCCTTGAAACGGCCCGAAATCAGCCATAAACCAGAGCAGCAGAGCGCTCTGTATCGTTGGCTCCGCCTAGGGTTTTAGCTTCTGCCGCCGTAACCTCACCTCCCGGCCCTTGTCGCCGCAAGTCCGCAACCTCCCCATCCTTCGAATCCCATACGAATCCCTAGCCCGCAACCCGCCGGACGACGAGCGGCGGAGCCCGCAGCCAACATGGACCGGTACCATAGGGTGGAGCGGGCGCGGAACCAGTCGACCATCGAAGAGAACGAGATCCGCATCACCGCGCAGGGCCTCATCCGCAACTATGTCTCATATGCTACCTTCCTCCTCCAGGTGCCTTAGCTTATCCTCGCCGTCGTATCGTATTGTGTTTAGGATCGCTGTTCCGTTCGAGTCCCGTCTCTGTCGATTCGAATAGGAGTTTTTTTTTTGTTTTGGTGATGGTACAGCTGCCAGGTCACGGTGGTTCTCGGCCGTTAGGCTCGAGATGTGTATTCATACATCCAACTTTTGTGAGTTTTGATGCGTTAAGTTTGTATGCTTGCCCCGTGCGGTGATTGATGTACTACAGGTACCACAAATTTGGCACATGGGAAGGGCATTGTTGAGCTACTAATTATGTTTGTTTCCATGCAATATACATTAATACATGTACGATGAATAATAGTTTTACATGAATTATTGTCTATTTACTACTATTGTTTAGTTTTCTTTTAATTCTTTGGTTATTTATAAGCTCCTGTTTCTTTTTTTATTATTATATAATCAGGAAAGGAGAATTAAAGAGATTGTTTTGAAGGCCATGGGACAGGCAATCAGTAAGTCTGTTGCTGTTGCAGAGATTATCAAGGTGGTAGTCTTGCTTGCTCTCTATTGTTGCATTTTTTTGCCAACCAAACGAATCAACCATATATGACAAAATATCTTTGAAACAGAAAAGGGCCCCTGAGTTACACCAGGATACCAACATCAGCTCTGTCAGCATCACTGATGTCTGGGAACCCATAGAAGAAGGACTTGTCCCGTAAAATTTCTACTCATTCTAGATCCTTTCGTATCTGTTTTTTTGTGCAATTCACATTCCTAACTTTTTAAAGGCTTGACCATTTTCAGATTGGAGATGACTCGGCATGTTTCTATGATATCAATTACTTTGTCCCCCAGAGAGCTGGACAAGCACACTCCTGGGTGAGTCAGATGTGTATCTTTCTTCAGTGTTAAGGTGCCAGGAATGATTTTCTTTTGTAGATATAAAAAGTACTTTAGTACTATGTAAATCATTCAAGTATTAATATCCTTTTTATAGGTACCAAGCTCCAGCATATGTTGAACAGCCCAGGCAACAGCAGGTGCCACCACTGCAGCGCCAACCTCGCAGACCATCAGGACAACAATTCCAGCAGCTGGAGTATGAAGGTATGTCAGTGATTGTTCACAGTGATTGTGCTATTTCTGTTGGTTAGATATCTAGCATCTAATAATTGTTGCTATTTTAGATTCCTATGCACGGGGTCGAGGAAGAGGGAGGGGCCGTGGGCGTGGAAGGGGTTGGGCTAGAGGTGGCTATGGTGGCTATGGTGGATATGGAAACAATCAAGGTGGCTATAACCAAGGTGGTGGGTATTACGACAATCAAGGTGGATATGGTGGCTATGATGATCAAGGTGGGTATGGTGGTGGATATGGCTACAACCAAGGCAGATATGGAAACTATCAAGGTACTGAATGGTGTCTTGGTACAGATATCCTTGATCTTATGTGATGTTTTAGGCAATGACATATCTTGTTATGTTGACCCAGAAAATGGTGGATATAACCGAGGTAGAGGAGGTGGTATGCGAGGAAGAGGCAATTGGGGTTACCGTGGAGGTATGATTATTGCCCTGCATAACATAAATGTGCTTCAAAATTGAGTACTTTCAACTTGTAGTCACGCTTCTCATTGAATTGACCTTCTCATTTTATTAATTTGTTTATTTGTTGATGATAGTCAATCCTCTCGTTCTGATGAATTGGTGTTCCTTTTGGTAACTGTAGTTTTGTACATTGGCTAAGTGCTAAATTTGATTGCCCATACATTTCTATTGTAATTCATATGTGATATGTAGTGATATTAAAATAATTTTAAATCGTTTGAGGACTGTTAAGTATTGTTGCATCCAAAAGTTACACCTTTTTACTGCCAAAATAATAATGCTGCTGCTGCTGCTGAGTAGTAATAATACTACTAGTAGTAATGATAATAGTAGCAGTAATAGCAATAGTAACAAGAGTAACATTTACAATATCAATAGCAATAACAATAATTGAAAACAGCTTGTGTACGCTGCATAATTATTACATTCACCGAGCACTAGGGCTGGAAAATAAGCTCGAGGTTCACGAGCTGGCTCGAGCGTGGAGCGGCTCGCGAGCCACGCCAACTGTGCTAAATTAATCAATCTGCAAAATAATAATGGATAATTGACCCATTTCTTAGCCTTTGATGGTGAATATTATAACAATTCAAATTTTAGATTACTCATAATATTGAATGATGATTCTATATTCCATATTTACATACTATTATTTCAATATATAATGCAGTAATATCTACCAGGATGTGGCTTGCCAGTTGAGCCAGCTTCATTCTTGAGCTCGTGTAGTGGCCGTGTCGAGCTCGGTGACCTACCGAGCCGCACCGAGCTGAGCTTGACTCGACTCGTTTCCAGCACTACCGAGCACAACCATAATCGTTCAATCATTAAATTGGTTTGAATTTTGAATCTCGTTTCCAGGCTATGAAGGAGGCAGGGGTGGTGGCTATGAAGGAGGCAGGGTCGGCGGCGGCTATGAAGGTGGCAGGGGTGGTGGTGGTCCTGGTGGAAGGGGATATGGTGGCCGAGGAAGGGGTAGAATGGGTGGTGGCGGACGAGGGAACTAAGTGCATGTGGACTTCTGGTGTTTCCTTCAATGCATGCCTTATCAATATATCAGGGAAAATACGAGCATTTTATGTTGGAAGCAGTTCAGTTACGTGTGAGGTCTGTTGTTTTTTCCCTGGGCGCGAGGTTTGGTTGTGAGCATAATGCATATGCAAGTTTTATCATGTAAGTCATCTTTCAATTTTCCTGCTGCAGAGGTTGTTTTCCACTTTTCCCCATGATCGTTGAATGCTGAGCATGCTGCCCTATGTTCATGCCTGCAGTATTAACTGATGGCAACTCTTGCCCTGAGTTAAAATGTTAATTCTATTTGTGCAGTTTCCTTTCGTCAGTTATGCATCCATCAAGATTGGCGCATTATATTATTATTATCCAACTTTAGCAAATAGCGCACATGAAAATATTGTGCATACAAGTTCTGTATGGCGTGCGCAGTCGTCGTTCACACATGGGTTTGCAAAATTATCGAGCATAACCCTTATTTTGATTTCATTCGTATTTTCCCCCTTTTCAGAGCAAATACGCATGGAAGAAAATAAATATCAAATTAAAAGATGAGAATAGTGTGTACTATCTATTTATGTTTCACTCTTTTAATAAAGAATTAAAGCTATGATTTTTATGACGTATTGCCTATATTATGACAGTGTAGTATTAAGTAGGCATCAGATTAAAATATGGTCTTAACAACCTTGTCGAAGATTGCACTTGTTTATGCGTAAAGTTTGAGATACATTTATTTATAGATAAAAATCAATTGAAGATTTCAATTCACAGTTTGATCCGATGCACCATCGGTTGATCTAAGTTGAGAATATATGTTGATTAGGAAATGGTCAAGATTTCTTAGAGTTCTATCTTACGTAACCCTCTTCTCGTAAACTGGTTATTCATCTCCTTCAAAGCCTAGATCTTCCACACCACAAGCCTCAAGAGTCCCTAAATTTGTTCATATATCTGTGACCCCTCGATCTTCCACCTTCTCATGCGCAAAGAGAACCTCATTCTTGTGATGTCCTCTCCTTTAGTTCCCAATGCGACTCCCCAAATATATCCGTAAACTTCCATATTAGTATATTACACCATTGTCATCCTTTACATCCACATTGATGTGATACTTAGAGTAGTTTCACAATATCACACCATCCCCTCTCCTCCACAACACAACAACCCTCCTCCCATATTTAGTAGACCTAGAGATGTTAATGGGGAATTTCCCATCGGGTTATAGCATCCCAGACACATCTTCATCATATTTGATCCATCTCCATACCCATCCTCATACCATCATGGGTGCAAAACTCATCCCATATCCATCCCCATTCGGGTTTCGGGTCTCTAATGGGTCCCCATCCCCAATTAAGGGATAACTAGGTACTAACAGCTAGCATAAACTATCCATATTTCAAACATCACCACATCGACAAGCACTCATCCATGAACCATGATCCATTCATCCATCCATCAAAAAAGAAATCAGTACTTCAGGACTGATAGAAGAAATGAAGAAATGGAGTCTGCTTACCTCCCTTGGTCACCATCTGAGTTCGTTGGTGCCTGAGAATCCATGGTCGTCGCTGTTGTCCTAGGCTCTTAGCAGTCAGCGGTGCTCCTCGTCGCTCGTGAAGTCGCCGGTGTGCAGTGCTAGCGCCACTGTCCAGGCGTGCGGAGATTGGCTGGCTGGACAGGGTATGGCTAGTTATTTTAGGGTTTTGTTTTTTTGCTAATATGCTAGTTTCCTTGTCATGTTGCCTTGTTGGGCTAGGACCTGAGGCCTGGTGCGCTGCCGTGCTGGACTTAGTGTCTGGCTCGGCCTCAACTCATTCATACAAACAGGACAGATGTACACGTATGAAATACCCATGGGTAATCGAGTTCGAATTATTGCTTCCCAAACCTATACCCGTTTACCCAATGGGTGGATATTTTGTCCCATATCCATACCCATGGGGACAATTTTTGTCCCATACCCGTACCTTAATAGGGGAAATCCCCACGGGTTAGTGGGTATCGGGTCCCCATTCACATCTCTAACTAGACCTAAAGTCCACCTAAACAAGATGTCCACTATCTTGGACTTTTCAAGCTCTAGAAGCTCTCAAACTGTCAGAGGTTGATTACACCTCGATAATTCCACACCATTATTTTCATTGGTTCCTTATGAGCCGCTTCGCTAGTTCCGTTTCACTTGGAAGAACACCGTCGATAACAACCTATCCTGACCTTCTCTTCTTCTCCATGGAATGATCCGCTAGCAGATCATCCCCACCGCTTTTGCTACCTACACCCACTCTCCCCTGCCAGGATATAAGTATTTTGGAAGTATTCAAACAGGTTGATTTCAAGTTTGATTCAATTTGAAGAATAACACAATATGTTGTCCAATATTGAAAATCTAAGTGAGATGTGAATATAGCTATGTTTAAGTGATCGTATCTATTTGTATTGGCTTGAAATTTAGTTTCTTGCTCTAAACATATGATAGCAAATGTTGTGCAAAATTTTATGATCATTAGATAAATGGAACATCTTGATGAAGTCAATCTTGTCAACATAAGAGCAACAATTTTTAGCATGTTCCTACTGTGGGAGATTTTATGGCTGGAAACACATATGAAGTCAAATGAGTCTTAATTTTTTTTACAATTGTTATCATAGTTATTGAAGTACATCTTCAAATTTTGTGGTCATACGATCTTTAAATTACGATATATGGATTTTCTTTAGAATGCACATAATATGTCAACAAATGAAAATATTTAAAATATTGGAAGCCACTTTGATTGATATGCTCTCATATAGGATAAATCATTTCAAGTGTTTCATAGACCTAAGTTTGATTTTGAATTGAGTTAGAAACATTACAATAAAGGGGTACAAGGCCATTTGATTGTGGAGTGTTTTGGCACACATTTGGTACTTCAAGTTTAAGATCATGACCAAAGATGATTGAGTTTAAGTTCAAATAATAGTTCAAGATTAAATAGTAAAAAAGAAAAGGATTTAAACAAGAAAGAAAGGGACTCAAACAAGTATTCAAGGATCATACATCAAGTTGAGTTCATCATAATAATAGATCAGTCAAATAAGTGGATTTCAAATTGGTATAAAAAGTGACCTTAGTGATCGACCAACTTTACCCCAAATGCTCAAGCTAGGTGCAAGCATGGCTAGTGGAGTGCCAAAACTTTTGTCATCATAAGGCTTGTCAAGTGGTGGTCTAAAAGCACATCAATGGTACCGAGATGTATAATCAATAGAGTGATCAAAAGTGTTGGGCACCCAGGAACGGGGTGCCCAAAGAAAGTCCGTAAAGACACTTCAAAAGCGATCCAAGTCCCTACCGATCAACCTTGTGAGGTGAAGTGGGTGACTAAGTGAAAGGGAAATGTGCCCTTGGGCCATTTCTAAGTGTTTTGGTGATTTAGTGTCCAACACAAGTGCCTAAGTGTAAAGAGGTGGACAAAGTACAAATCAAGGATAAAGGTATGTTTCTCAGACTTAGTACATTGTTTTGTGGACTAATGTATTATGTCTAAGTGCTGGAAACAGGAAAAATCCAATTGGAAATGTCTTGGCTCGAGCAGCCAAGAATCTGCTGAGTCTGGGAGCACCGGACTGTCCGGTGGTGCACCGGACAGTGTCCGGTGCGCCAGGCTGGTTCGAGCAAACTGGACGCTCTCGGGAATTCACCGGCGACGTACGGTTATAATTCACCGGACTGTCCGGTGTGCACCGGACTGTCCGGTGAGCCAACGGTCGGCCGGGCCAACGGTCGGCCGCGCAATCTGCGCGGGACACGTGGCCGAGCCAACGGCTAGAATGGGGCACCGGACTGTCCGGTGTGCACCGGACAAGTCCGGTGCGCCAACGGCTCTCAGGCTGCCAACGGTCGACTTTGCTATTTAAGGAAGGAAATTGGGCACCGGACAGTGTCCGGTGTGCCAGTCGACAGAAGGCAAGATCTGCCTTCCAAGATTGCTCCCAACGGCTCCTAGCTGCCTTGGGGCTATAAAAGGGACCCCTAGGCGCATGAAGGAGAAAAAAAAGCATCTCAACAACATTTCTAAGCACCAAGACATCGATTTCGCGCATTCGTTTCATTGTGATAGTATATAGAGCTCTAGTGGAGTTGTGAACTCATTGAGTTGTGTTGCGAGCTCTTGTTGCGATTTGTGTGCGTGTTGACACTCTGATTCTTGTGTCTTGTGTGCGTTGCTAATCCCTCCCTTGCTCCGTGTTCTTTGTGAATTTCAAGTGTAAGGGCGAGAGGCTCCAAGTTGTGGAGATTCCTCGCAAACGGGATTGAGATAAAGCAAGCAAAACACCGTGGTATTCAAGTGGGTCTTTGGACCGCTTGAGAGGGGTTGATTGCAACCCTCGTCCGTTGGGACGCCACAACGTGGAGTAGGCAAGCGTTGGTCTTGGCCGAACCACGGGATAACCACTGTGCCATCTCTGTGATTGATCTTTGTTGGTTATTATGTTTTGTTGAGGATTCCTCTATAGCCACTTGGCAATTATTGTGCTAACAATTAACCGAGTTTTGTGGCTTAAGTTTTGAAGTGTTACAGGATCATCTATTCACCCCCCTCTAGGTGCTCTCAATTGGTATCGGAGCCGCTCTCTTCAAGAAAGGGACTAACCGCCCGAAGAGATGGATCCTAAGGGCAAGGGGATGGTGATCAACGACAAGGAGAAGGAGTCCTTCGTCAACGAGCCCAATGATGACAGGCCCACCGACTCAGGCTCGGGCCACAAAAGAAAAGACGGGAGGAAGAAGAAGACAAGGCGCATCAAGGAAATTGTCTACTACGACAGCGACGAATCTTCCTCCTCCCAAAAGGACAACGACGACTACGACAAACGAAAGACGGTTAACTCAAACTTTTCTTTCGATTATTCGCGCATTCCGCATAGCTCAAATGCCCAATTGCTCCCCATTCCACTTGGCAAGCCCCCTCACTTTGATGGAGAGGACTACGGGTTTTGGAGCCACAAAATGCGTACTCACCTGTTTTCTCTCCATCCAAGCATTTGGGAGATTGTGGAAAGTGGAATGAAATTTGATAGCTCAGATAGCCCTGTGTTTATTAATGAACAGATTCATAAGAATGCACAAGCTACTACTGTGTTGCTAGCCTCTTTGTGCAGGGACGAGTATCACAAGGTGAGCGGCTTGGACAACGCCAAGAAGATCTGGGACACCCTCAAGATCTCTCATGAGGGGAACGACGTCACCTTGCTCACCAAAATGGAGTTGGTGGAGGGCGAGCTTGGAAGGTTCGCGATGATAAGGGGCGAGGAGCCAACTCAAACATACAACCGGCTCAAGACCCTTATCAACAAGGAGCTACGGAAGCACGCGATGGACGGACCACGACATCGTCCGACTGATGCTAAGGTCCTTTACCGTTCTTGATCCTCATTTGGTGAATAATATTCATGAGAATCCCAGGTACACCAAAATGTCGCCCGAGGAAGTCCTAGGAAAATTCGTCAGCGGACGAATGATGATCAAGGAGGCGAGGTACGTGGACGACGCCTTGAATGGACCAATCAACGAGCCGCAACCTCTTGCTCTCAAAGCAACAAGAAGCAAGGAGGCGCTACCTAGCAAGGTGGCACAAATTGAGGCCGCCGGACTTAATGATGAAGAGATGGCCCTCATCATCAAAAGATTCAAGACGGTGCTTAAGGGTCGCAAGGGACAGCCAAGCAAGACCAAAGCCAAGGGGAAGCGCTCATGCTTCAAATGCGGTAAGCTTGGTCATTTTATTGCTAACTGCCCCGACAATGATAGTGATCAGGACCAAGGGAACAAGAGGGAGAAGAAGAAGCATTACAAGAAGGCCAAGGGCGAGGCACATATCGGAAAGGAGTGGGATTCGGATTGCTCCTCCTCCGACTCCGACAATGAAGGACTCGCCGCCACCGCCTTCAACAAGTCATCCCTCTTCCCCAACGAGCGTCACACTTGCCTCATGGCAAGAGAGAAGAAAGTAAGCACTCATGATACTAGTACTTATGCTTCTTCGAGTGAGGATGAGTCTAGTGATGATGATGAGATAGATTACTCATGCTTATTCAAGGGATTAGATATATCTAAAATTGATAAGATTAATGAGTTGATTGATGCTTTGAATGACAAGAATAGATTACTAGAAAAACAAGAGGATCTTTTATATGAGGAGCATGATAAATTTGTTAGTGCACAAAAATATCTTGCTCTTGAAATTAAAAGGAATGAAATGCTCTCTAGTGAATGATCTTCTTGTCATGAAACCATTGCTACTTTAAAAAGTGTTAATGATGATTTAAATGCCAAACTAGAAGTAGCTAGTAAATCTAATTCTTGTGTAGAAATTGTTGAAACTTGTAATAGGTGTAAAGATTTTGACATTGATGCTTGTAGTGATCATTTAGTTTCAATTTCCAAATTAAATGAGGAATTAGCTAGTCTTAATGCCCAACTTAAGACTAGCAAGAATGAATTTGACAAACTAAAATTTGCAAGGGATGCCTATACGATTGGTAGACACCCCTCAATTAAGGATGGACTTGGCTACAAGAGAGAAGCCAAGAACTTGACAAGCCATAAGGCTCCCATCTCCGCCAAGGAGAAAGGGAAGGCCCCTATGGCTAGTAGTGTGCAAAAGAACCATGCCTTTATGTACCATGATAGGAGACAGTCTAGAAATGCTTATAGGAGTTGTAATGCATATAATGCCTTTGATTCTCATGCCATGTTTGCTTCTAGTTCTTCTTATGTGCATGATAGAAATGTTGGTAGGAGAAATATTGTTCATAATATGCCTAGGAGAAATGTTGTTAATGTTCCTAGGAAAGTAAATGAACCTTCTATAATATATCATGCTTTAAATGCTTCTTTTGCTATTTGTAGAAAGGATAGGAAGATAGTTGCTAGAAAATTAGGGGCAAGATGCAAGGGAGACAAAACTTGCATCTGGGTCCCTAAGGATATTTGTGCTAACCTTGTAGGACCCAACATGAGTTGGGTACCTAAGACCCAAGCCTAAATTTGCCTTGCAGGTTTATGCATCCGGGGGTTCAAACTGGATTATCGACAACGGATGCACAAACCATATGACGGGGGAGAAGAAGATGTTCACCTCCTACGTCAAAAACAAAGATTCCCAAGATTCAATAATATTCGGTGATGGGAATCAAGGCAAGGTAAAAGGGTTAGGTAAAATTGCAATCTCAAATGAGCACTCTATATCTAATGTGTTTTTAGTAGAGTCTCTTGGATATAATTTGCTATCTGTTAGTCAATTATGCAATATGGGATATAACTGTTTATTTACAAATGTAGATGTGTCTGTCTTTAGAAGATGTGATGGTTCACTAGCTTTTAAGGGTGTACTAGACGGCAAACTTTACTTAGTTGATTTTGCAAAAGAAGAGGCCGGTCTAGATGCATGCTTAATGGCTAAGACTTGCATGGGCTGGTTGTGGCATCGCCGCTTAGCACATGTGGGGATGAAGAACCTTCACAAGCTTCTAAAGGGAGAACACGTGATAGGTCTAACCAATGTTCATTTCGAAAAAGATAGACCTTGTGCAGCTTGTCAAGCAGGGAAACAGGTGGGAGGCTCTCATCACACCAAAAATGTGATGACAACATCAAGATCTCTGGAGCTGCTGCATATGGACCTCTTCGGACCTGTCGCCTATCTGAGCATAGGAGGAAGTAAGTATGGTCTAGTTATTGTTGATGACTTTTCCCGCTTCACTTGGGTGTTCTTTTTGCAGGATAAGTCTGAAACCCAAGGGACCCTCAAGCGCTTCCTAAGGAGAGCTCAAAATGAGTTTGAGCTCAAGGTGAAGAAGATAAGGAGCGACAACGGGTCCGAATTCAAGAACCTTCAAGTGGAGGAGTTCCTTGAGGAGGAAGGGATCAAGCACGAGTTCTTCGCTCCCTACACACCTCAGCAAAATGGTGTGGTAGAGAGGAAGAACAGGACACTCATAGATATGGCGAGGACTATGCTTGGAGAGTTCAAGACCCCCGAGTGCTTTTGGTCGGAAGCCGTGAACACGGCTTGCCACGCCATCAACAGGGTCTACCTTCACCGCCTCCTCAAGAAGACTTCATATGAGCTGCTGACTGGTAACAAACCCAATGTATCGTACTTTCGTGTATTTGGGAGTAAATGCTACATTCTAGTGAAGAAGGGTAGGAATTCCAAATTTGCTCCCAAAGCCGTAGAAGGGTTTTTATTAGGTTATGATTCAAATACAAAGGCGTATAGGGTCTTCAACAAATCATCGGGTTTGGTTGAAGTCTCTAGCGACGTTGTATTTGATGATACTAATGGCTCTCCAAGAGAGCAAGTTGTTGATCTTGATGATGTAGATGAAGAAGATGTTCCAACGGCCGCGATACACACCATGGCGATTGGAGATGTACGGCCTCAGGAACAACTGGAGCAAGATCAACCGTCTTCCTCAACTATGGTGCACCCCCCAACCCAAGATGATGAACAGGTACCTCAAGTGGAGGCGCATGATCAAGGGGGAGCACAAGATGTTCAAATTGAAGAGGAAGAAGCACCTCAGGCACCTCCAACCCAAGTTCGAGCGACGATTCAAAGGGATCCTCCCGTCGACCAGATATTGGGTGATATTAGCAAGGGAGTAACTACTCGTTCAAGATTGGTTAATTTTTGTGAGCATTACTCTTTTGTCTCTTCTATTGAGCCTTTCAGGGTAGAAGAGGCCTTGCTAGATCCGGACTGGGTGTTGGCCATGCAAGAGGAACTCAACAATTTCAAGCGCAATGAAGTTTGGACACTGGTGCCTCGCCCCAAGCAAAATGTTGTGGGAACCAAGTGGGTGTTCCGCAACAAACAGGACGAGCACGGGGTGGTGACAAGGAACAAGGCTCGGCTTGTGGCAAAAGGTTATGCCCAAATCGCAGGTTTGGACTTTGAGGAGACTTTTGCTCCCGTGGCTAGGCTAGAATCAATTCGTATCTTGCTAGCATATGCCGCTCACCATTCCTTCAGGTTGTACCAAATGGATGTGAAGAGCGCTTTCCTCAACGGGCCGATCAAGGAGGAGGTGTACGTGGAGCAACCCCCTGGCTTTGAGGATGAACGGTATCCCGACCACGTGTGTAAGCTCTCTAAGGCGCTCTATGGACTTAAGCAAGCCCCAAGAGCATGGTATGAATGCCTTAGAGACTTTTTAATTGCTAATGCTTTCAAGGTTGGGAAAGCCGATCCAACTCTTTTTACTAAGACTTGCGATGGTGATCTTTTTGTATGCCAAATTTATGTCGATGACATAATATTTGGTTCTACTAATCAAAAGTCTTGTGAAGAGTTTAGCAGGGTGATGACGCAGAAATTCGAGATGTCGATGATGGGCGAGTTGAACTATTTCCTTGGGTTTCAAGTGAAGCAACTCAAGGACGGCACTTTCATCTCCCAAACGAAGTACACGCAAGACTTGCTAAAGCGGTTTGGGATGAAGGACGCCAAGCCCGCAAAGACGCCGATGGGAACTGACGGACACACCGACCTCAACAAAGGTGGTAAGTCCGTTGATCAAAAAGCATACCGGTCCATGATAGGTTCTTTGCTTTATTTATGTGCTAGTAGACCGGATATTATGCTTAGCGTATGCATGTGTGCTAGATTTCAATCCGATCCTAAGGAGTGTCACTTAGTGGCTGTGAAGCGAATTCTTAGATATTTAGTCGCTACGCCTTGCTTCGGGATCTGGTATCCAAAGGGGTCTAACTTTGACTTAATTGGGTACTCGGATTCCGACTATGCTGGATGTAAGGTCGATAGGAAGAGTACATCGGGGACGTGCCAATTCTTAGGAAGGTCCCTGGTGTCATGGAACTCTAAGAAACAAACCTCCGTTGCCCTATCCACCGCTGAGGCCGAGTACGTTGCCGCAGGACAGTGTTGCGCGCAACTGCTTTGGATGAGGCAAACCCTCTGGGACTTTGGCTACAATCTGAGCAAAGTCCCACTCCTATGTGACAATGAGAGTGCTATCCGAATAGCGGAAAATCCTGTTGAGCACAGTCGCACAAAGCACATTGACATCCGGCATCACTTTTTGAGAGACCACCAGCAAAAGGGAGATATCGAAGTGTTTCATGTTAGCACCGAGAACCAGCTAGCCGATATCTTTACCAAGCCTCTAGATGAGAAGACCTTTTGCAGGCTGCGTAGTGAGCTCAATATCTTAGATTCGCGGAACTTGGATTGAAATGTAGCATACATGTGTTTATGCCTTTGATCATGTTCACTCTGCATTTTGTTGCTTATTGTGGTGCTCAAGTTGTACAAACACTCCCTGGACCTCACAAGTCCTTTTTGCAAGTGATGCACATATTTAGGGGGAGCTGTGCTACAATTTGACCCTTTGAGACTAACCATGTACTTGAGTTTGATTGTTTTAGTCTCCAAGGAGAATTGAAAGGGAAAAGGTGGACTTGGACCATGCAAGACTTCCACTGCACTCCGATGAGAAAGAGTAACTTTTCCAAGCTCATCTTTATACTCCTATTGCCTTTGTGTTCTCTTTTGATGATTTTGGTGAGGCAATGGGGTTCAAGGGCCAAGATTGATCCCGTTTTGGTGCTTGATGCCAAAGGGGGAGAAAATAAAGGCCAAAGCAATAAATGGATCAGCTACCACTTGAGAAATTTTGAAAATAGTAGATTAGAGCTTTTGGTTTGTCAAAACTCTTTTATTGTCTTTTATGTCAAAAGTTGGCCTCTTGTGGGGAGAAGTGTTGATTATAGGAAAAAGGGGGAGTTTTTGAAATCCTTGATCAAATTTCTTTGGAAAACCTCTCTTTATGTCTCTATAAGTGGTTTTGACTTAGAGATAGGAATTTGAGTTTGATTTGCAAAAACAAACCAAGTGGTGGCATAGAGTGATCCATATATGTCAAATTGAATCAAAACAATTTTGAGTTCTAATTTGAATTGTTTTTGTACTTGTTCTACTTGCTTTATGTTGTGTTGGCATAAATCACCAAAAAGGGGGAGATTGAAAGGGAAATGTGCCCTTGGGCCATTTCTAAGTGTTTTGGTGATTTAGTGTCCAACACAAGTGCCTAAGTGTAAAGAGGTGGACAAAGTACAAATCAAGGATAAAGGTATGTTTCTCAGACTTAGTACATTGTTTTGTGGACTAATGTATTGTGTCTAAGTGCTGGAAACAGGAAAAATCCAATTGGAAATGTCTTGGCTCGAGCAGCCAAGAATCTGCTGAGTCTGGGAGCACCGGACTGTCCGGTGGTGCACCGGACAGTGTCCGGTGCGCCAGGCTGGTTCGAGCGAACTGGACGCTCTCGGGAATTCACCGGCGACGTACGGTTATAATTCACCGGACTGTCCGGTGTGCACCGGACTGTCCGGTGAGCCAACGGTCGGCCGGACCAACGGTCGGCCGCGCAATCTGCGCGGGACACGTGGCCGAGCCAACGGCTAGAATGGGGCACCGGACTGTCCGGTGTGCACCGGACATGTCCGGTGCGCCAACGGCTCTCAGGCTGCCAACGGTCGGCTTCGCTATTTAAGGAAGGAAATCGGGCACCGGACAGTGTCCGGTGTGCACCGGACTGTCCGGTGCGCCAGTCGACAGAAGGCAAGATCTGCCTTCCAAGATTGCTCCCAACGGCTCCTAGCTGCCTTGGGGCTATAAAAGGGACCCCTAGGCGCATGAAGGAGAAAAAAAGCATCTCAACAACATTTCTAAGCACCAAGACATCGATTTCGCGCATTCGTTTCATTGTGATAGCATATAGAGCTCTAGTGGAGTTGTGAACTCATTGAGTTGTGTTGCGAGCTCTTGTTGCGATTTGTGTGCGTGTTGACACTCTGATTCTTGTGTCTTGTGTGCGTTGCTAATCCCTCCCTTGCTCCGTGTTCTTTGTGAATTTCAAGTGTAAGGGCGAGAGGCTCCAAGTTGTGGAGATTCCTCGCAAATGGGATTGAGATAAAGCAAGCAAAACACCGTGGTATTCAAGTGGGTCTTTGGACCGCTTGAGAGGGGTTGTTTGCAACCCTCGTCCGTTGGGATGCCACAACGTGGAGTAGGCAAGCGTTGGTCTTGGCCGAACCACGGGATAACCACTGTGCCATTTCTGTGATTGATCTTTGTTGGTTATTGTGTTTTGTTGAGGATTCCTCTATAGCCACTTGGCAATTATTGTGCTAACAATTAACCAAGTTTTGTGCCTTAAGTTTTGAAGTGTTACAGGATCACCTATTCACCCCCCTCTAGGTGCTCTCACTAAGTCCCTGCTGAGCAACCTTGCGAGGCGGAGCGGACGACCAAGTTCCTGTCAAGCAGCCTTGCGAGGCGGAGCAGACGATCAAGTCCCTGCCGAGCAGCTTCGCAAGGCAAAGCGGGCGACCAAGTCTCCGCCAAGCAACCTTGCGAGGCGGAGCGGGGGACCAAGTCCATACCGAGCAGCCTCGCGAGGCGGAGCGTGCAACCAAGTCCATGTCGAGCAGCCTCGCGAGGCGGAGCAGGCAACCAGGTCCCTGCTGAGCAACCTTGCCACAGGGGCGAACAACCGGGTCCCGCGCTAGTCTTACTAGCGTAAGGGAAGGGTTGACCTAATGATGCGAGCCCACGTCAGCGAGACAAGATGGGTCATCACCAAACTACGCCGAGCCTCGGGTACAGCGTCGAAAGGTCCTCGATGGACGTCAAATGACACCTCGTCGCGTACTGTCTCAGGCGAACACCCACCAGCGAATGGGTCCAGTCAATCCCAATAGAAGGGATCTCAGCATCAGAGTCTCTACAGTGATCATCATACTGGAAAAGATGTAACGGACACCCCATACCGATGTATGCCTACCCATACTGGTAAGTGACACAGGTCTACGACGTCGGGTGAAGTCGCGCTACGCACGGTCGCACCGTGGGGCTGACCCACAGGATCCACCACACACCACTAAGAGAGATGTTAGCGGAGGACTCGCTACAGGGACCTATACGACAAACAAGCGAGATGATAGCTGCGCCAGGAGTACGACTACGCACGACCACATGGACTGCATCAGGAGCACTACATCAAACCAAGGGGGCAGATGGCCCTCATACCTATAGAGGATAGACAACCTCTATAAGGTCCTACACTTGAGATATAAAAGGGCAGGGCTATACTAGAGTTGTAACACACTCAAAGCAATACTACTATCAGTACTATACTTGAGTAGGGTGCAAACCCGAATCAGTATACACCCGGTGTCTCAGAATCTCATTGGAGACCCAACGATTCACCATTTAGAGTGAGTTCGGGCTAGCAACCCCACCGAACATAAATATATTGTCCCCCCGGTTTCTGAAACCACAACAAAAAGTAATTTGATCAGTCAAACAAAGCAATTTTAATTGATATCAAGGGTTGTTCTTTAGAAAGAGACCAACTTTTCCCTAGGTTGGATGCCACCATAAGTAGGATATCAAACACATTATCGAGGAAATTTTGGTAGTAAATTTATAAGGCGGACCACGAGATCGAGAACAAAAGGTGAATGCACAAATCACAAAGAACATGAGGATTTAGACACGTTCAAGTTCTCAATGTGTGATAATACCCTACGTCATGTGTGTTGTGGTGTCTATTGCATATGTAATATGATCAGATGATCCCCTTTTATAGTCCAAGGAAGTGCAGTTGGTTATATAAAACCTACCTAGCCTCTAGCTAGATAAGGATGTAGATCAGTTTGACCTCCCCTTCCTAAAAATAAGGAGATTTATCTCTATCTTTACTTATCGTTTCCCTTATAAATCTGGATATGCTACGTTTATAAAGATATTATCCTTATCATCAATAATCATATTCCCTTATCTGTTTCATGTAGCCTGATCCTATTGTTCGAGTTTGAGTCCCTAGACTGGTTCGGGAGTTCCTCAGATCGAGTCCAAGTCCAGCAGGCCCATAGGTCAGTGTCTTCAATATTGCAATGTCTTTGGTACCCCCAAATATATATCTTTAATAGTATCTCCTGGATTTGACATAGCGGAGTTATCGACTTGGGTATTTGGACACTAATAGTTGGATATTGCATGTTAATACTCATACTATGTGCTCTGAGTTGTTCTTCTTAGTAGCAGAGTTATCTATAGCAAGATACAACCTCCAAGTCTTGGAACTAAGCCAATTACTGTTCATAACTCGACAAAAATCCAACAAACTGGCGCTTTAGATTCTATGTACCGCTGTAGCTTCTAGCTTTAGCTTCACATGACGCTTTGTATTCCTCTGTCATGTTATAAATCGCATTATTTATGGATTTTAGGGTTACACAAACCCTAACCTTAAAGTGCCCACTGAAAGTCGCCTAGAGGGGGGTGAATAGGCAGAATCTGAAATTTACAACTTTAAACACACACTACAAGCCGGGGTTAGCGTTAGAACAAATATCAAGTTCGGGAGAGAGGGGAAAAACAAATCAACCAAGAAATAAAGCGGATGAACACAGTGATTTGTTTTAACGAGGTTCGGTTCTAAAGAACCTAGTCCCTGTTGAGGTGGTCACAAAGACCGGGTCTCTTTCAACCCTTTCCCTCTCTCAAACAATCACTTAGACCGAGTGAGCTTTCTCCTTAATCAAACGGGTCACTGAGACCCCGCAAGGACCACCACCACACACTTGGTGTCTCTTTCTTTGATTACAAAACACTTGAGAACAAGAATGAGGAAGGAAGAAAGTGATCCAAGCACAAGAGCTCAAAGAACACGAACAAAACACTCTCTCAAGTCACTAAGTGGTTGGAATGAGTTTATGGCTTGGAGAGGCTTTGATTCTATTGAATTGTGTCTAGGAGTGAATGCACTAGCTCTTGTATTGAATGTGAAGTGCTGGAAGCTTGGATGCTTGGAGTGGTGGTGGTTGGGGGGTATTTATAGCCCTCAACCACCACATAGCCGTTGGAGATGACTGCTGTCGATGGGTGCCACCAGACACTATCCGGTGCGCCTGCCACGTCACCCAACCATTAGGGTTTGGGAGCTTCTCACCGTTGGAGGCTTTGTCCTCTAGTGGCACCAGACAGTTCGGTGCCACACCGGACAGGCACTGTTCAGTGTCCGGTGCGCCTCTGACGGGCGGCTCTGACTCTGCGCGCACTGTTCCTCACTGTTCATCTGATTTTTCAGCTTTTGTAGTCGATCGTTGTGCGAAGGAGCCGTTGCTCCGCTGTCACACCGGACAGTCCGGTGGCACACCGGACAGTCCGGTGAATTATAGTGGAGTGCGCCCTGAGAAACCTGAGAGTGGAGAGTTGGACGATGTACGGTCCTGGTGCACCGGACACTGTCCGATGGCACACCGGATAGTCCGGTGCGCCAGACCAGGGCACACTCGGTTTCTTTGCTCTTTTGTATTTGAACCCTATCTTCAATCTTTTATTGGTTTGTGTTGAACCTTTATGCACCTAAAGATCATATACTCTAGAGCAAACTAGTTAGTCCATTATTTGTGTTGGGCATTCAACCACCAAAATTAATATTGGGAAAAGGTTAACCCTATTTCCCTTTCAATCTCCCCCTTTTTGGTGATTGATGCCAACACAAACCAAAGCAAATATATAAAGTGCAGAATTGAGCTAGTTTGCATAGTGTAAGTGCATAGGTTACTTGGAATTAAACCAATTTATAATTTTACTGGATATGCATGGATTGCTTTCTTTTATTTAATATTTTGGACCACATTTGCACCACTTGTTTGTTTTTGCAAATTCTTTTGGAAAATCTTTTCAAAGTATTTTGCAAATAGTCAAAGGTGAAAGGGAAATGTGCCCTTGGGCCATTTCTAAGTATTTTGGTGATTGAGTGCCAACACAAGTGCTTTTGTGTTAATCTATGCAAAGTGGTGGACAAAGTGCAAATCATGTCAAAAGGTATGTTTCTAGACTTAGTACATTGTTTTATGGACTAATGTATTGTGTCTAAGTGCTAGAGACAGGAAAAATCAAGCTAGAGAAGAGATGGCTTTGTTTAGCCAAAGTCTGCTCAGTCTGGGTGCACCGGACAGTGTCCGGTGCGCCAGACTGGCTCTGGCGAACTTGCTGCTCTCGGGAGTTCGACGGCGGTGTACGACTATAAATCACCGGACTGTCCGGTGGTGCACCGGACTGTCCGGTGAGCCGTTCACAGGTGAACTCGTCGCTCTCGGGAAACCATCAACGGCGTACGGCTATAATTCACCGGACTGTCTGGTGGTGCACCGGACTGTCCGGTGAGCCAACGGTCAGCCGGGGCATCGGTCGGCCGAGGATTCCGCGCGTGACGCGTGGCCGAGCCAACGGTCACATTGGGGCACCGGACAGTGTCCGGTGCGCCAACGGCTCTCAATCAGCAACGGTCGACTGCGCCATAGAAGGAAAGAAATCCGCACCGGACAGTGTCCGGTGGTGCACCGGACTGTCCGGTGTGCCAGGCAACAGAAGGCAAGATCAGCCTTCCTGGAATGCTCTCAACGGCTCCTAGCTGCCTTGGGGCTATAAAAGGGACCCCTAGGCGCATGGAGGAAAACACCAAGCATACTCAAAGCATTCCTAAGCACCGAGACTTCGATTCCACGCATTTGTTTCTTCGTGATAGCATCTAGAGCTCTATTAGAGTTGTGAACTCATCGGGTTGTGTTGCGAGCTCTTGTTGCGACTTGTATGCGTGTTGACATTCTGATTTTGTGTCTTGTGTGCGTTGCTCATCCCTCCCTTACTCCGTGCTTCTTTGTGAACTTCAAGTGTAAGGGCGAGAGGCTCCAAGTTGTGGAGATTCCTCACAAGCGGGATAAAGAAAAGTAAAGCAAAACACCGTGGTATTCAAGTGGGTCTTTGGACCGCTTGAGAGGGGTTGATTGCAACCCTCGTCCATTGGGACGCCACAACATGGAGTAGGCAAGCGTTGGTCTTGGCCGAACCACGGGATAAACCACTGTGCCATCTCTGTGATTGATCTCTTGTGGTTATTGTGTTTTGTTGAGACTCCTCTCTAGCCACTTGGCGATTATTGTGCTAATGCTTAACCAAGTTTTTGTGGCTTAAGTTTCAATTTTTACAGGATCACTTATTCACCCCCCTCTAGGTGCTCTCAATTGGTATCAGAGTCGTTCTCTTCACGAAGGGACTAATCGCCCGAAGAGATGGATCCTAAGGGAAAGGGAATTGTGATCAACGATAAGGAGAAGGAGTCCTTCGTCAACGAGCCGAAGGATGACAAGCCTACCGACTCGGGCTCGGGCTACAAACGCAAAGATGGGAAGAAGAAGAAGACGAGACGCATCAAGGAGATCATCTACTACGACGACAGCGACGAGTCCACTTCTTCCCACAAGGACGACGACAACGACTACGAGAAAAGAAAGACGGTTAATTTGAATTTTTCTTTCGATTACTCTCGTATTCCTCAGAGTTCAAATGCTCATTTGCTTTCCATAAAAATGCACAAGCTACTACTGTGTTGTTAGCCTCTTTGTGCAGGGACGAGTACCATAAGGTGAGCGGCTTGGACAATGCCAAGCAGATCTGGGACACCCTCAAGATCTCTCATGAGGGGAACGACGTCACCTTGCTCACCAAAATGGAGTTGGTAGAGGGCGAGCTTGGAAGATTCACGATGATAAGGGGCGAGGAGCCAACCCAAACATACAACCGGCTCAAGACCCTTATCAACAAAATAAGGAGCTACGGAAGCACGCGATGGACGGACCACGACGTCGTCCGCCTAATGCTAAGGTCCTTTACTGTACTTGATCCACATCTGGTGAACAATATTCGTGAAAATCCTAGGTACACCAAGATGTCGCCCGAAGAAGTTCTTGGGAAGTTCGTAAGCGGGCGAATGATGATCAAGGAGGCGAGATACGTCGACGATGCACTGAATGGTCCAATCAATGAGCCTCAACCCATTGCTCTCAAGGCAACGAGGAGCAAGGAGGCGCTACCTAGCAAGGTGGCGCAAGTTGAGGCGGCCGGGCCCAATGATGAAGAGATGGCCCTCATCATCAAGCGCTTCAAGACGGCGCTAAAGGGTCGCAAGGGACAGCCAAGCAAGACCAAGACAAAAGGGAAGCGCTCATGCTTCAAATGTGGTAAGATTGGTCATTTTATTGCTAACTGTCCCGATAATGAAAGTGATCAGGAAAAAGGGAACAAAAGGGAGAAGAAGAAGAATTACAAGAAGGCCAAGGGCGAGGCACATCTCGGAAAGGAGTGGGATTCGGATTGCTCCTCCTCCGACTCCGACAATGAAGGACTCGCCGCCACCGCCTTCAACAAGTCATCCCTCTTCCCCAACGAGCATCACACATGCCTCATGGCGAAGGAGAAGAAGGTATGTACTCGGGATACCACTTATGCTTCTTCAAGTGATGATATTTCTAGTGATGACAATGAAATAGACTATTCTAGTTTATTTAAAGGTTTAGATAGAATTAAAATTGGCAAAATTAATGAGTTAATTGATGCCTTGAATGACAAGAATAGGTTACTAGAAAAGCAAGAGGATTTGTTGTAAGAAGAGCATGATAAATTTGTTAGTGCACAAAATTCACTTGCTCTAGAAGTTAAAAGGAATGAAATGCTTTCTTGTGAACTATATACTTGTCATAAAACCATTTCTACTTTAAAGGTGTTAATGATAATTTAAATGCTAAATTAGAAGTAGCAAGTAAATCTAACTCTTGTGTAGAACATGTTATGATTTGCAATAAATGTAAAGATTTTGACATTAATGCTTGTAGTGAACACCTAGTTTCAATTTCCAAATTAAATGATGAATTGGCTAGTCTTAATGCCCAACTTAAGACTAGCAAAAGTGAATTCGATAAGCTAAAATTTGCAAGGGATGCCTACACGATTGGTAGACACCCCTCAATTAAGGATGGACTTGGCTTCAAGAGGGAAGCCAAGGACTTAACAAGCCATAAGGCTCCCATCTCCGCCAAGGAGAAAGGGAAGGCCCCTATGGCTAGTAGAGCTAAAAAGAACCATGCTTTTATGTACCATGATAGGAGACAGTCTAGGAATAGGAGTTGTAATACTTATGATGCCTTTGATTCTCATGCCATGTTTGCTCCTAGTTTTTCCTATATGCATGGTAGAGATATGTCTAGGAGAAATGTTATTTATCATGTGCCTAGAAAGAATATTGTTCATGCTCCTAGGAAAGTAATGAATGAACCTTCTACAATTTATTATGCTTGCAATGCTTCCTTTGCTATTTGTACAAAGGATAAGAAGGTAATTGCTAGGAAGTTAGGGGCCAAATGTAAAGGAGACAAAACTTGCATTTGGGTCCCTAAGACCATTGTCACTAACCTTGTAGGACCCAACAAGAGTTGGGTACCTAAGACCCAAGCCTAAATTTGCCTTGCAGGTTTATGCATCCGGGGGTACAAGCTGGATTATCGACAGCGGATGCACAAACCACATGACGGGGGGAAAAGAGGATGTTCTCTTCCTACGTCAAGAACAAGGATCCCCAAGATTCAATAATATTCGGTGATGGGAACCAAGGCAAGGTAAAAGGGTTAGGTAAAATTGCTATTTCATCCGAGCACTCTATATCTAATGTGTTTTTAGTTGAGTCTCTTGGATATAATTTGTTATCTGTTAGTCAATTATGCAATATGGGATATAATTGTCTATTCACAAATGTAGATGTGTCTGTCTTTAGAAGGTGTGATGGTTCACTAGCTTTTAAGGGTGTACTAGACGACAAACTTTATTTGGTTGACTTTGCAAAAGAAGAGGCCGGTCTAGATGCATGCTTAATTGCTAAGACTTGCATGGGCTGGCTGTGGCATCGCCGCTTGGCACATGTGGGGATGAAGAACCTTCACAAGCTTCTAAAGGGAGAACACGTGATAGGTCTAACTAACGTGCATTTCGAAAAAGATAGACCTTGTGCAGCTTGTCAGGCAGGGAAACAGGTGGGAAGCTCTCATCACACCAAAAATGTGATGACCACATCAAGACCCTTGGAGATGCTTCATATGGACCTCTTCGGACCCGTCGCTTATCTAAGCATAGGAGGAAGTAAGTATGGTCTTGTTTTAGTTGATGATTTTTCCCGCTTCACTTGGGTATTCTTTTTGCAGGACAAATCTGAAACCCAAGGGACCCTCAAGCGCTTCCTCAGGAGAGCTCAAAATGAGTTTGAGCTCAAGGTGAAGAAGATAAGGAGCGACAATGGGTCCGAGTTCAAGAACCTTCAAGTGGAGGAGTTCCTTGAGGAGGAGGGGATCAAGCACGAGTTCTCCGCTCCCTACACACCACAGCAAAATGGTGTGGTAGAGAGGAAGAACAGGACGCTCATCGATATGGCGAGGACGATGCTTGGAGAGTTCAAGACCCCCGAGCGCTTTTGGTCGGAAGCCGTGAACACGGCTTGCCACGCCATCAACTGGGTCTACCTTCACCACCACCTCAAGAAGACTTCATATGAGCTTCTAACCGGTAACAAACCCAATGTGTCTTATTTTCGTGTATTTGGGAGCAAGTGTTATATTCTTGTGAAGAAAGGTAGAACTTCTAAATTTGCTCCCAAAGCTGTAGAAGGGTTTTTATTAGGTTATGACTCAAATACAAAGGCGTATAGGGTCTTCAACAAATCATCGGGTTTGGTTGACGTCTCTAGCGACGTTGTATTTGATGAGACTAATGGCTCTCCAAGAGAGCAAGTTGTTGATCTTGATGATGTAGATGAAGAAGACGTTCCAACGGCCGCTATGCGCACCATGGCGATTGGCGATGTGCGACCACAGGAACAATTGGAGCAAGATCAACCTTCTTTCTCAACAATGGTGCATCCCCCAACCCAAGATGACGAACAGGTACCTCAAGCGGAGGCGCATGATCAAGGGGGAGCACAGGATGTTCAAGTTGAAGAGGAAGAAGCACCTCAGGCACCTCCAACCCAAGTTCGAGCGACGATTCAAAGGAATCATCCCGTCGACCAAATTTTGGGTGATATTAGCAAGGGAGTAACTACTCGTTCTAGATTAGTTAATTTTTGTGAGCATTACTCCTTAATCTTTTCTATTGAGCCTTTCAGGGTAGAAGAGGCCTTGCTAGATCCGGACTGGGTGTTGGCCATGCAGGAAGAACTCAACAACTTCAAGCGTAATGAAGTTTGGACACTGGTGCCTTGTCCCAAGCAAAATGTTGCGGGAACCAAGTGGGTGTTCCGCAACAAACAGGATGAGCATGGGGTGGTGACGAGGAACAAAGCTCGACTTGTGGCAAAAGGTTATGCCCAAGTCCCAGGTTTGGACTTTGAGGAGACTTTTGCTCCTGTGGCTAGGCTAGAGTCCATTCGTATCTTGCTAGCATATGCTACTCACCATTCTTTTAGGTTGTACCAAATGGATGTGAAGAGCGCTTTCCTCAATGGGCCAATCAAGGAGGAGGTGTACGTGGAGCAACCCCTTGCTTCGAGGATGAACGGTACCCCGACCACGTGTGCAAGCTCTCTAAGGCGCTCTATGGACTTAAGCAAGCCCCAAGAGCATGGTATGAATGCCTTAGAGACTTTTTAATTGCTAATGCTTTCAAGGTTGGGAAAGCCGATCCAACTCTTTTTACTAAGACTTGCGATGGTGATCTTTTTGTGTGCCAAATTTATGTCGATGACATAATATTTGGTTCTACTAATCAAAAGTCTTGTGAAGAGTTTAGCAGGGTGATGACGCAGAAATTCGAGATGTCGATGATGGGCGAGTTGAACTACTTCCTTGGGTTCCAAGTGAAGCAACTCAAGGACGGCACCTTCATCTCCCAAACGAAGTACACGCAAGACTTGCTAAAGCGGTTTGGGATGAAGGACGCCAAGCCCGCAAAGACTCCGATGGGAACCGACGGACACACCAACCTCAACAAAGGAGGTAAGTCCGTTGATCAAAAAGCATACCGGTCAATGATAGGGTCCTTACTTTATTTATGTGCTAGTAGACCGGATATTATGCTTAGCGTATGCATGTGTGCTAGATTTCAATCCGATCCAAGGGAGTGTCACTTAGTGGCCGTGAAGCGAATCCTTAGATATTTAGTCGCTACGCCTTGCTTCGGGATCTGGTATCCAAAGGGGTCTAACTTTGACTTGATTGGATATTCAGATTCCGACTATGCTGGATGTAAGGTCGATAGGAAGAGTACATCAGGGATGTGCCAATTCTTAGGAAGGTCCCTGGTGTCATGGAACTCTAAGAAACAAACTTCCGTTGCCCTATCCACCGCTGAGGCCGAGTACGTTGCCGCAGGACAGTGTTGCGCGCAACTACTTTGGATGAGGCAAACCCCCCGGGACTTTGGCTACAATCTGAGCAAAGTCCCACTCCTATGTGACAATGAGAGTGCTATCCGAATAGCGGAAAATCCTGTTGAGCACAGCCGCACAAAGCACATTGACATCCGGCATCACTTTTTGAGAGACCATCAGCAAAAGGGAGATATCGAAGTGTTTTATGTTAGCACCGAGAACCAGCTAGCCGATATCTTTACCAAGCTTTTAGATGAGAAGACCTTTTGCAGGCTGTGTAGTGAGCTAAATGTCTTAGATTCGCGGAACTTGGATTGATTTATAGCATACATGTGTTTATGCCTTTGATCATGTTCCTTATGCATTTTGTTGCTTTCTGTGGTGCTCAAGTTGTACAATCACTCCCCGGACCTCACAAGTCCTTGTGCAAGTGATGCACATATTTAGGGGGAGTTGTGTTACAACTTGACCCTTTGAGACTAACCTTGTGCTTGAGTTTGCTTGATTTAGTCTCAAAGGAGGTTTGAAAGGGAAAAGGTGGACTTGGACCATAAAAGACTTCCACTGCACTCCGATGAGAGGGTAACTTATTCCAAGTTCATCTCATGTATTCTTATTGCCTTTGTATTCTTATTTGAAGTTTTTGGTGAGGCAATGGGGTTAAAGGGCCAAGATTGATCCCGTTTTGGTGCTTGATGCCAAAGGGGGAGAAAATAAAGGCCAAAGCAATAAATGGATCAGCTACCACTTGAGAAATTTTGAAAATAGTAGAATAGAGCTTTTGGTTTGTCAAAACTCTTTTATTGTCTCTTTTGTCAAAAGTTGGCCTCTTGTGGGGAGAAGTGTTGATTATGGGAAAAGGGGGAGTTTTTGAAATCCTTGATCAATTTCTTTTGGAATACCTCTCTTTATGTCTCTACAAGTGAATTTGACTTAGAGATAGGAATTTGAGTTTGATTTGCAAAAACAAACCAAGTGGTGGCAAAGAGTGATCCATATATGCCAAATATGAATCAAAACTATATTGAGTTTTCATTTGCATTGATATTGCACTTGTTCTAGTTGCTTTATGTTGTGTTGGCATAAATCACCAAAAAGGGGGAGATTGAAAGGGAAATGTGCCCTTGGGCCATTTCTAAGTATTTTGGTGATTGAGTGCCAACACAAGTGCTTTTGTGTTAATCTATGCAAAGTGGTGGACAAAGTGCAAATCATGTCAAAAGGTATGTTTCTAGACTTAGTACATTGTTTTATGGACTAATGTATTGTGTCTAAGTGCTAGAGACAGGAAAAATCAAGTTAGAGAAGAGATGGCTTTGTTCAGCCAAAGTCTGCTCAGTCTGGGTGCACCGGACAGTGTCCGGTGGTGCACCGGACAGTGTCCGATGCGCCAGACTGTGTCACACCCGGTTTTAGAAGGCAAACCGAATGCGAACCATGTACGTGCCAGGATCAGTTATTCATGTACACAGCAATTACATAACATAGACATCATCACACAGTGCTCAAAATAGTATTAAAAGGGAAATAGTCGATTACATCATACGTCTGAGACGTCCATATAGTCCTTACAATAAATCAAAGTGCGAAAACGAAACGTAGATAACCGCGGCCTTCACAGGCAGCCGACTGGGGGGTTGCCGCTAACCCACACCTAGAACTCGTCCTAGTCTTGGAACTCCTGGAAGTCTCCTTCCACAGCTTCATCTTCGCCTGAGCAGTGGTTGCAATGCTGACCACCTAGAGGGGGGGGGGTTGGTGTGTAGAGCAAGAGTGAGTACACATCAACATACTCAGCAAGTATCCTGTTTGGCTGTAGCGGACTAGCTTTATGTGGGGGGGGGGGGGGTAAGTCAAGCAGTTGCTTTTAGTTGGTCAGATTATTATTTACTAGTAGAAAGCCAGGTTTTAACATTAACCCAAGTTATTAGCCCGATGTATCCTTTCCAAACGGAAAGAATACCACTTACCAACACCATAGACGTAACCAAAACCATCAGCCTCATTGCCACCTGTAAACCAAAATGTCTCTGTTCAAGTACCACTAATCATTGGAGCTCCCTTGGCCGCTCATAACCGCGAGCACGGCTGATATATCAGTTTTCAAACACTCTGCAGAGGTTGTGCACTTTACCCACAAGTCGTGATTCCCTTTCTGCCCGGAGATCATGACTCTCCATTGATCACTACCAAGGTGACCCAGCAGGGTTTCACTACGTAGCCTTTACAAAGATTCCCCGAGGCTCTAGCCGCCCGTTAGGTTTCCTAAATGTACCGCACTCCTCCCCAAGGGATAAATCAACCTTGGCAGAGTAAGCCGCATACACCGAGCCCCATTGACGGCACGACGGCGAAGCGAACTACACCCCGGTTCCTCTAATTACTCAGCTAAGGGCGTCCCACTCCACCCTCATGGTTGCACTGTTTTCCCGGGCGGTCATCCATAGAACAGGTCCTTACGGAGAGGCACTCGAGAAACCGCTCGAGCCCCCTTGAAGACCACAAGTACAACATCATAATAAGAGAGGGGAAAACAGTGTATCATAGATAATCTCATCATGTTCATTGATTAGGGTTTGAGCAATAGCATGAAGCTAAACGGTAATAATCTGACCCAAATAGGTGAACAAGGATATGGGTAACAAAAGCTAGTCAATCCTTAAGTATAAATGTGTAATGCGGGAGGTGAATTAAAGAATGAATAGGGCAGAGATAGGTCAAAGGACACTTGCCTCCACCAACCGACTACTGCTCAGGGGCTTCTCCTGCGAGTTCCTCGGGCTCTTCGACCGGATCGTTCTCTATGCGATAGCAAGCATACATACATCCATCCATTCAAATTAGGGAACAAACAGTACACCATACAAGAGGACAAATGAAGTAAATATGCATAGAATATCACATACGATAATGGACTTACCATGGTTAGAAAGAAATGAGAAAAGGTCTCGCGAGAGTTAAAGCTTATGCCCGAGACGCACTATGGGTTGATGAATAACTAGACGTCACGTGTTCTAATTCCAATTGGTCTTAACAAAAGAATTAGCTACATGCACTAATGTAAACGTGACCACTTTTAGTAGATTAACATTAAATGAGTTAGGCAATCAACTATACAAATTAACTAACGTAACCAATTTCCAAATTGAGACTCCTATCTTATTAATATAAACACGTGATTAGCGCGCATAGGACAGGGGGGTAGACGGGCACAGCGAGTCGTGCCAACGCACCGCGCGCACCACGCGAGCACGCGTGCGCAAGGCCACGCTAACGCGCCGTGAACGAGCCGCGCACACGTAGGGGCCGAGCTACGCAAGCGTCGGTTGTGCGCCGCGAGAGACAATGGGGACACGCCGAGGCCGAACGCACGGGCCGAACCGGGGGGGGGGGGGGGCGGATACGTGCGCAGAGCGCGCCATGGCCACGTGCCATGGACAGGTCAGGGGGCCGCACGGGGTTGTCACGGCCGCGCCAGCCGAACTCCGGCCGCGCACCGGAGGCACGCGAGCTGGGCTCCAGGCCGCGAGTCGCGGGGGGGGGGGGGGGGTCAGGACGGGGCGCTGCGCGGGGGCAGGGGGAACGAGGACGCGCTAGGACACGCCGGGGACCGCGTCGCGCCGCGGACGCGAGCAGCGAGCACGCCGCAGGCGAGCTGCGCGGGCAGGCTGCGTCGGATGGGGCTACGCGCTACGCCGAGGCCGCGCGTAGGGCCGCGCTAGGCACGCCGCGCCGCGACAGGCGAGCTGGGCGAGCCGGAAAGCGGGCGAGTCGCGCCGGGGCTGCGCGCAGGGCCGCGGGTGGGCGAACCGCGTCGCCACGGGCCGCGCCACCGCGCCACGACGCCGGGCTAGGGCCATGGACGAGCAGCCGCCACGGACGCGCCGGGCGGGCGGGGGCGAGCACCGCGGCCGGGGCTGAGGCCGCACCGGGCGGGCGCCACGGTCGCGCGCCGAGACCGCGCGCACCGAGGCGAGGGAGGCCGGACGCGCCATGGGGGAGGTCGCGCCGCGAGCAGGCAGAGCCAGGGCGGGACCGCACCACGCGCCGGGACGTCGCGGGCGCGCCGCCGGGGCGGGCCGCCGAGGTCGCGCGAGCGCGAGGGAGGGGAAGGGAGGGGGTCGCGCCGGGGTCGAGGAAGAAGAAGAGGGGGGGAGACGAGGAGGAGGAGGGGGATGAGGGCTCACCGCGCGGGGACGAGGGCGCAGGCGGGCAGCGGTTCCGAACGACGGGCGAGCTGGGCGGGGAAGACGCGTCGTGTAGGGGGGTTAGGAGAAAGAAAGAAGGAAAAAGAAAAAGAAGAGAAGAAAGAAAAAAAAACGGCTGGCGGGTGGGGCCCACCCGGGATGGCGGCGGCGGTGGCTGCGCCCACGCGCGCGTCGCGCGCAGAACGCGGGGAGGGGGCGGTTGGGCCGCCGCGCGCCGATTCGGCCCAAGGCGGGGGGAGGCAGCTGGAGGCGGCTGGGCCGCCGAGGCCGGCTGGGCCATGGCGCCAGGCCCGCAGCGGGGGGGGGGGGGGGGGGGGAAGGGAGGGGGGGCCGGTTGGGCTGCCCACTAGGGGAGAGGAAGCTGGGCTGAAAGGAGAGGAAGGGAGGAGAGAGGAAAAGAAAAGATTTTTTTTCCTTTTTTTTCCTACTTTAGCTCTAGTTCACCACTAGAATACCTAGCTCACAAAATAAAACAAAATGCAGGGACCGGCATGGTGCAACAATCCAAATAAAATACTCCTAGGGTTTTATTATTACTATACGACTTGGAGTTTTTGGAAATAGGTAGGGTTTTAGCGAAAAGAAATAGGAAAGAGATGTAACGCCCGAATTTAGCGAGCGATAGAGAAAAGAAAGAAAAAAAATATTCAACTCGAAATTCGGGGCGTTACAAACCTATCCCCCTTAAAAGAATCTCGCCCTCCAGATTCAGGGTTGGTTAGCAAAGAGCTCAGGGTATTTAGCCATCAGATCATCTTCACGCTCCCAGGTTGCTTCTTCCTCAGAGTGGTGATTCCATCTGACTTTGCACATTCTGATGGTCTTCCTTCGGGTGACTCTGTCTGCGGTCTCAAGGATTTGCGTTGGCTTCTCAACGTAGGTCAAGTCCTCCTGGACTTCAAGACCTTCAACTGGCAATTGCTCTTCTGGCACACGCAAGCACTTCTTTAGTTGAGACACATGAAAGACATCATGCACAGCAGACAAATTCTCTGGCAGTCTGAGCTGATAGGCCACTTCTCCACACCTTGCGAGGATTTGATACGGACCAATGTAGCGGGGTGCTAGCTTGCCTTTGACTCCGAATCTTCTGACTCCTCTGATCGGTGACACTTTCAGATAGACAAAGCCGCCGACTTCGAAATTCAGATCTCTTCTTCTTGTGTCTGCATAGCTTCGCTGTCTTGACTGTGCTATCTTTAGATTCTCGCGAACCATCTTGATGTTCTCTTCAGCTTCAAGTAGAATGTCTGGCCCAAACACCTGCTTTTCTCTAGGTTGATCCCATTGCAACGAAGTCCTACAACTCCTTCCATAGAGCGCCTGAAATGGTGACATCTTCAAACTGGCCTGGTAACTGTTGTTATAGGAAAACTCTGCATAAGGCAATCTCTTGTCCCATCCGGACTGATCCTGCAACGCACAAGCTCTCAACATGTCTTCAAGGATTTGATTGGTCCTTTCAGTCTGACCATCTGTCTGCGGATGATACGCTGAACTAAAATTCAGATGTGTGCCCAAGGCTTCATGCAATTGCTGCCAGAAATGAGAGGTGAACTGCGTTCCTCTGTCTGACACTATCTTCTTTGGCACACCATGAAGACAAACGATCCGAGACATATACAACTCTGCCAACACTGCACTGCTGTAGTTGGTCTTGACAGGTATGAAGTGGGCGGATTTGGTCAAATGGTCCACCACTACCTAAATGGAATCGTAGCCGGCTCGAGTGCGAGGCAATCCGACTATGAAATCCATACCGATTTCATCCCATTTCCACTGAGGAATTTGCAACGGTTGCAACAATCCAGCTGGTCTCTGGTGCTCTGCCTTAATTCTTCGACAACTATCGCACATAGCCACATGCTCTGCGATTTCCCTCTTCATTCCGTACTACCAGAATTTCTTCTTCAGATCCTGATACATCTTCTCACTACCAGGGTGAATCGAATAAGCAGTCTCATGAGCTTCCTTAAGAATCAACTCCCGAATGGATTGGACATTGGGAACGCACAAGCGGTCTTTGAACCATATCACACCTTCTGCATCTTCCCGAAAATCTTTGCCTCTGCCGTCTAGAATCAGTCGCCGGATCTCACTGATCTTCTCATCATTCTTCTGTGCTTCTTTGATTTCCCGCTCCAGGGTAGGTTCCAACTCAACTGTGACTCCTCGCGAATTATTTAGAAATCCGAGACTCAACCTATCAAACTCTTTGGCCAACTCATAAGGCATTGGACGAGCGACCATCAGATTTACTTGACTCTTCCTGCTCAAAGCATCTGCCACTACGTTCGCTTTGCCTGGATGGTAATGAATCTCCAACTCATAGTCTTTGATCAACTCCAACCATCTTCGCTGCCTCATATTCAACTCTGACTGAGTGAATATGTACTTCAGACTCTTGTGGTCTGTGTAAACATCACATTTCTGTCCATACAGATAGTGCCTCCATGTCTTCAGTGCGTGAACCACTGCTGCCAACTCTAGATCATGGATTGGGTAATTCTTCTCATGAACCTTCAGCTGTCGGGATGAGTAAGCCACAACTCTTCCCTCTTGCATCAATACGCATCCCAAACCTGTGTAACAAGCATCACAGTACACAGAGAAGGGCTTGTGCACATCAGGCAAGACTAGGACAGGCGCTGTTGTCAACTTCTCTTTCAGTGCTTCGAAGGCCTCTTGACATTTCTGGGTCCACTTGAACTCAACCTTGTTGCCTAGCAACGCTGTCATTGGTTTCGCAATCTTCGAAAACCCTTCAATGAATCGCCGATAATATCCAGCCATTCCAATGAAGCTCTTGATTCCTCGAGCATCCGTTGGCGCTTTCCAGTTCAGAATGTCTGCCACTTTCTTCGGATCCACAGCCAATCCTTCTCTGTTGATTATGTGACCCAAGAACAGGACTTCATTGATCCAGAACTCACATTTGCTCAACTTTGCATACAACTGATGCTCTCGCAATCTCTGCAATACCATCCTCAAATGATCTGCATGTTCTTCTTCGCTATGAGAATAAATCAGAATGTCATCGATGAATACCACCACAAACTTGTCGAGATAATCCATGAATACACTATTCATCAAGTTCATGAAGAATGCTGGTGCATTGGTCAAACCAAAAGACATCACTGTGAACTCATACAACCCATACTTGGTAATGAATGCTGTCTTCGGTATGTCCGAAGGTCGGATCCTGAGCTGATGATAACCTGACCTCAGATCAATCTTGGAGAACACACTGGCTCCTCTCAACTGGTCGAATAGATCTTCTATTCTGGGCAAAGGGTATTTGTTCTTGATCGTGACTTCATTCAAAGCTCGATAATCGATACACATCCTCTTGGTGCCATCTTTCTTTTCCACGAACAAGATAGGGGCGGCCCAAGGCGAGGTGCTTGGCCGGATGTAACCTTTCTCTGATAGCTCATCAATCTGCTCCTTAAGCTCAACCAACTCTGGTCCAGATATTCTGTAAGCTCTCTTAAAGATAGGGGCGGTTCCAGGAAGAAGCTCTATGGCAAACTCAACTTTCCGCTCTGGTGGCATACCTGGTAAATCCTTTGGAAACACATCTGGAAACTCAGACACAACCCTGATACTCTCAATTGGGTCTGCTTCACTGCTATCGACAGCCATCTGATAACAACTTCCTCTCTTCAGCTCAAGCGGGACTAACTCGGTCACCACTTCCTCTCCTAGTGGGGACACCAACTTGATTGTCCTCTTATCACAACTGATAACTGCCTGATACTTATCTAGCCAATTCATCCCTAGGATGACATCTATTCCCTGAGTACCCATTACTATGAGGTTAGCGGGAAACGCTATCCCCCTTATTTTCACGCTTACATTCAAACAGATGCTATCAGCTCGAATTCTACCACCGGCTGAGTCAATTTGAATGGGGGTTGACATGGTAGTAATTGGAAGATTATGTGCTTCTACCCATGAAGCAGTAATGAAAGAATGTGTTGCTCCAGTATCAAATAACACTTCTGCAATATGGGGGTCGACTGGGAACATACCTACTATCATGCCGGGAGTCTCCTGAACTGCTTCAGCCTCCAAGTGGTTCAGTCTTCCATGATTATAGCGCGGCTGAGGGCGATTGCCTGCTCCAGGATGAGACACATTTTGCTTTGCTGGGGCATTGGGGCCTGACTGATGCTGGGCTGCCTTCTTCGGACATTGCATCACCCAATGGCCTTGCTCCCCACAGTGGAAACATGCCCTGTTTCCAACCTGAGCTGGTGCTGCCTGATTGTTCTGCTGGCTTGCTGGGGCAGGAAGACGAGGTGCCTGTTGATTCTGCCTCTGAATCTGACCTCCTGACTGATTGCTCTGACGGTTCTGGTACTGGTGCTGAGGATACTGCCTTTGGAACTGCTGACGCTGCTGAGGTGGACGCTGGTTCTGCTTGAACTGCTGAGGTTGGTTGTTTGAGAAACGAGGGCGGCTGCTGCTTCCAGGCTGGGGTCCACTGATCTTGCGCTTACGATCCTCCATCTCTTTACGCTTCCTTTCTATCATGATTGCTCTGTCAATCAGGTGCTGGAATGTCGGGAAGGTGTGATTCATCAGCTGCTAGTGCAGAGGGTCAACCAAGCCTCTCAAGAAACGGTACTGTCGCTTGGCGTCGGTGTTGACATCTTCAGGAGCATAGCGGGACAACTGCAGAAACTTGTCTCGGTACTCACTGACAGATGATGACCCTTGTTTAAGGGCCAAGAACTCTTCCTTCTTCACTGTCATCAGACCTGCAGGAACATGGTACTGACGAAAGCTACCTCTGAACTCTTCCCAAGTGATGGCGTCGGGGTTGACATGGGTGGCGAGATAAGACTCCCACCATGACTGAGCTGCTCCTCTCAACAGGCGGGGACCATACAAGACTTTCTCCCTGTCATCACACTGAGCGGTATGCAACTCCCGCTCCACAGTGTGCAGCCAGTCTTCAGCATCCATGGGGTCAGAAGAATGAGCAAATGTTGGGGGATGACCTCTCATGAATTCAGCACGCTTATCTCTGGGCATCTGAGGCATCTGAGGCTGAGGTGGTGCTTGCTGCTGTTGCTGCTGCTGCTGAATGGCAGCCAGAGTTTGACCGATGGCTTGAACTGCTTGAGTCTACATCAGAAACATCTGCTTGATGGACATCGGGGGCGGGGGCGGCAGGTGCTGTTGCTAGGGTACCTCTTCCTATTGAGCGGCTTGCTCCTGCTGAGCACGCCTTCCTCCTCTGCGCCTGTTCTCTGACATCTGCAGAATGCAACCACACATCAGAACTGATCCTGCAAATCTTGCAGCATAAGAAAAGAGTGTAGAATTCTTCAACAGCACTGAACAGATAAGCATCTTCACTGATTTCCAACACAGATCACACAGCTTCTCAGATAAAGAGGAAAGTGGAATAAAAGGTTTTCCCAACTATATAACCGACTCCATTAACATAATAGGTAAACCAAAATGCAGGGGATACCCACACTCTAGTGACAGTCATTACAAAGATCCAAACCAAACATAGTTCATCATGACAACCATAAATGCACAGGATATAACAAACTACCCTGTCTAACTAAGACTAACTAAGAGCGAGACCTACGCTAAGACTGAGACTAAGACTAAGAGTAAAACTCCTATATTAAGCACTTATTACAAGACTCCACACTGACAATCTATGGTTCCAAGTCTATCTTGGTCTTGCAGTCGGGATTGCCATAAAGCTGGTGCCCACGCCGAGGTGAGTGGTATGGGTGCTGAGTCCCGACGGGTGCGGGGGAACCATCATCCAGGTGACGACGTTCCGCGCGCTCAGCTCGTAGCAGGGTGATCTCAGCACGAGCCCTACTCAGCTCGTCTAGTGCATGGTCCAGCTCCGTGTTTAGCACGGCGGCTAGGTTGACTGTGCTGCTCAACCTAGGATTGTCCTCGCCAGCAGGTGAAACAATCACGCCTCCTGTGCTGCCAGATGGACGGCGGGGGTAATACTTTAGGTTGAGACCATCAGCTACCCCACCGAGAATCGAGCAGTAGTGCGAAAGCGCACGCCGTGCAGCATCTTGCATGGCTGCCTCAGCTGAGTCCCGCTCAGAGATAGAATAATGCTCTGAGCAGACCTCAGCACCCTGGAGACTGTTCTCCGGACGGCGCACCAAGCAGGTCGCCTCCCAGCGGTCCGGGTAGACCCCGCAACTATGCTGGTAGACCACACAACGATACTCGATGGACCAAGTACGCCGGTCAAGCGCCCGACGTAGCAGGGTGTCGAGCGCATCATGGAAGTGACACCCGTGAGCAGCGTCGCGAGTGATGGGTCGAGCAACCCATCCTTCCGGCTCATGGTCAGTAGGGAAGTCGGTGTCGTGGCTCGAGCTGTCGTTGCCATCTCCGTCGTCTGGGTCTCCTCCAGCAGCTACTCCAGAGGCTGGGGCGCCCAGTGGTGGTGCAGGGGGCGCCTCCAGGGGAAGCACAGGAGAGCAGCTCCTCACAGACTCTATCTCCTGCTGGAGCGAGAAAGAAGAGCCCTGCTGCTCCTGTCGTCGACGTTCCTGCTCCTCATGCAGGCGGTGGTGCAGTCTCTCCAAGTGGCTGGACTGTCCGGCCACAGGACGACGAAGTGGACGCTCCGCAAGGCGGGAAGGTAAGAAGGGGATGACGGACTTTCGTGCAGTGTGTCTAAGTCGAGCCATCTACAAAAGACACCGCAAGCAAAAGAGTGAGAACAGAATTAATATGACCAGCAATTAATGAATCATAAATAAATGAAGGATTAGAATAAAACAAAATTTTCAGCAAGGTATAACATATAGTAGAACATAGGTTTGGTCGGTATGACCAGCTTTTGAAGGGGTACCAAAGTCAAGGTAGGGACAGAGGTCTATAGCCCTTAGAACGACCATTCTACTCTAGGTTAGCGGTCCTACAGTGAGCCTGGCTCTGATACCACTTATGTCACACCCGGTTTTAGAAGGCAAACCGAATGCGAACCATGTACGTGCTAGGATCAGTTATTCATGTACACAGCAGTTACATAACATGGACATCATCACACAGTGCTCAAAATAGTATTAAAAGGGAAATAGTTGATTACATCATACGTCTGAGACATCCATATAGTCCTTACAATAAATCAAAGTGCGAAAACGAAACATAGATAACCGCGGCCTTCACAGGCAGCCGACTGGGGGGTTGCCGCTAACCCACACCTAGAACTCGTCGTAGTCTTGGAACTCCTGGAAGTCTCCTTCCACAGCTTCATCTTCGCCTGAGCAGTGGTTGCAATGCTGACCACCTAGAGGGGGGGGGTTTGGTGTGTAGAGCAAGAGTGAGTACACATCAACATACTCAGCAAGTATCCTGTTTGGCTGTAGTGGACTAGCTTTATGTGGGGGGGGGGGGGGGGGTAAGTCAAGCAGTTGCTTTTAGTTGGTCAGATTATTATTTACTAGTAGAAAGCCAGGTTTTAACATTAACCCAAGTTATTAGCCTGATGTATCCTTTCCAAACGGAAAGAATACCACTTACCAACACCATAGACGTAACCAAAACCATCAGTCTCATTGCCACCTGTAAACCAAAATGTCTCTGTTCAAGTACCACTAATCATTGGAGCTCCCTTGGCCGCTCATAACCGCGAGCACGGCTGATATATCAGTTTTCAAACACTCTGCAGAGGTTGTGCACTTTACCCACAAGTCATGATTCCCTTTCTGCCCGGAGATCATGACTCTCCATTGATCACTACCAAGGTGACCCAGCAGGGTTTCACTACGTAGCCTTTACAAAGATTCCCTGAGGCTGTAGCCGCCCGTTAGGTTTCCTAAATGTACCGCACTCCTCCCCAAGGGACAAATCAACCTTGGCAGAGCGAGCCGCATACACCGAGCCCCATTGACGGCACGACGGCGAAGCGAACTACACCCCAGTTCCTCTAATTACTCAGCTAAGGGCGTCCCACTCCACCCTCATGGTTGCACTGTTTTCCCGGGCGGTCATCCATAGAACAGGTCCTCACGGAGAGGCACTCGAGAAACCGCTCGAGCCCCCTTGAAGACCACAAGTATAACATCATAATAAGAGAGGGGAAAACAGTGTATCATAGATAATCTCATCATGTTCATTGATTAGGGTTTGAGCAATAGCATGAAGCTAAACGGTAATAATCCGACCCAAATAGGTGAACAAGGACATGGGTAACAAAAGCTAGTCAATCCTTAAGTATAAATGTGTAATGATGGAGGTGAATTAAAGAATGAATAGGGCAGAGATAGGTCAAAGGACACTTGCCTCCACCAACCGACTGCTGCTCAGGGGCTTCTCCTGCGAGTTCCTCGGGCTCTTCGACCGGATCGTTCTCTATGCGATAGCAAGCATACATACATCCATCCATTCAAATTAGGGAACAAACAGTACACCATACAAGAGGACAAATGAAGTAAATATGCATAGAATATCACATACGATAATGGACTTACCATGGTTAGAAAGAAATGAGAAAAGGTCTCGCGAGAGTTAAAGCTTATGCCCGAGACGCACTATGGGTTGATGAATAACTAGACGTCACGTGTTCTAATTCCAATTGGTCTTAACAAAAGAATTAGCTACATGCACTAATGTAAACGTGACCACTTTTAGTAGATTAACATTAAATGAGTTAGGCAATCAGCTATACAAATTAACTAACGTAACCAATTTCCAAATTGAGACTCCTATCTTATTAATATAAACACGTGATTAGCGCGCATAGGACAGGGGGGTAGACGGGCACGGCGAGTCGTGCCAACGCACCGCGCGCACCACGCGATCACGCGTGCGCAAGGCCACGCTAACGCGCCGTGAACGAGCCGCGCACACGTAGGGGCCGAGCTACGCAAGCGCCACGTTGTTCGCCGCGAGAGACAATGGGGACACGCCGAGGCCGAACGCACGGGCCGCACACTGGCTGAACCGGGGGGGCGGATACGTGCGCAGAGCACGCCATGGCCACGTGCCATGGACAGGTCAGGGGGCCGCACGGGGTTGTCACGGCCACGCCAGCCGAACTCCGACCGCGCACCGGAGGCACGCGAGCTGGGCTCCAGGCCGCGGGTCGCGGGGGGGGGGGGGGGGGTCAGGACGGGGCGCTGCGCGGGGGCAGGGGGAACGAGGACGCGCCAGGACACGCCGGGGACCGCGTCGCGCCGCGGACGCGAGCAGCGAGCACGCCGCAGGCGAGCTGCGCGGGCAGGCTGCGTCGGACGGGGCTACGCGCTACGCCGAGGCCGCGTGCCGCGCGCAGGGCCGCGCTGGGCACGCCGCGCCGCGACAGGCGAGCTGGGCGAGCCGGAAAGCGGGCGAGTCGCGCCGGGGCTGCGCGCAGGGCCGCGGGTGGGCGAACCGCGTCGCCACGGGCCGCGCCACCGCGCCACGACGCCGGGCTGGGGCCATGGACGAGCAGCCGCCACGGACGCGCCGGGCGGGCGGGGGCGAGCACCGCGGCTGGGGCCGAGGCCGCACCGGGCGGGCGCCACGGTCGTGCGCCGAGACCGCGCGCACCGAGGCGAGGGAGGCCGGACGCACCATGGGGGAGGTCGCGCCGAGGGCAGGCGGAGCCGGGGCGGGACCGCACCGCGGGCCGGGACGCCGCGGGCGCGCCGCCGAGGTCGCGCGAGCGCGAGGGAGGGGAAGGGAGGGGGTCACGCCGGGGTCGAGGAAGAAGAAGAGGGGGGGAGACGGGGAGGAGGAGGGGGATGAGGGCTCACCGCGCGGGGACGAGGGCGCAGGCGGGCAGCGGTTCCGAACGACGGGCGAGCTGGGCGGGGAAGACGCGTCGTGCAGGGGGGTTAGGAGAAAGAAAGAAGGAAAAAGAAAAAGAAGAGAAGAAAGAAAGAAAAAAAACGGCTGACGGGTGGGGCCCACCCGGGATGGCGGTGGCTGCGCCCACGCGCGCGTCGCGCGCAGAACGCGGGGAGGGGGCGGTTGGTCTTGGGGCTTTTCCGACTTTGAAGCCATTAGTGATAAGAAAATCTCTTAGTCATTCATACCATGCTCTTGGGGCTTGCTTGAGCCCATAAAGCGCCTTAGAGAGTTTATAGACATGGTTAAGATACTCACTATCCTCAAAGCCGGGAGGTTGCTCAACATAGACCTCTTCCTTGATTGGTCCATTGAGGAAGGCACTCTTCACGTCCATTTGATAAAGCTTAAAGCCATGGTAAGTAGCATAGGAAAGTAATATACAAATTGACTCAAGCCTAGCTACGGGTGCATAGGTTTCACTGAAATCCAAACCTTCGACTTGTGAATATCCCTTGGCCACAAGTCGGGCTTTGTTCCTTGTCACCACACCATGCTCATCTTGCTTGTTGCGGAAGACCCACTTGGTTCCTACAACCTTTTGGTTAGGACGTGGAACCAAATGCCATACCTCATTCCTCGCGAAGTTGTTGAGCTCCTCTTGCATCGCCAGCACCCAATCCGAATCTTTAAGTGCATCCTCTACCCTGTGTGGCTCAATAGAGGAAACAAAAGAGTAATGTTCACAAAAATGAGCGACTCGAGGTCGATTGGTTACCCCCTTATGAATATCGTCGAGGATGGTGTTCATGAAAGGGAAATGTGCCCTTGGGCCATTTCTAAGTATTTTGGTGATTGAGTGCCAACACAAGTGCTTTTGTGTTAATATATGTAAAGTGGTGGACAAAGTACAAATCATGTCAAAAGGTATGTTTCTAGACTTAGTACATTGTTTTATGGACTAATTTATTGTGTCTAAGTGCTGGAAACAGGAAAAATTGAATTGGAAATGAGATGGATTTGTTTAGCCAAAGTCTGCTTAGTCTGGGTTCACCGGACTGTCCGGTGGTGCACCGGACAGTGTCCGGTGTGCCAGACTGGCTCTGGCGAACTTGCTGCTATCGGGAGTTCGACGGCGGTGTACGGCTATAAATCACCGGACTGTCCGGTGGGCCATTCACAGGCGAACTCGTCGCTCTCGGGAAACCATCAACGGCGTACGACTAAAATTCACCGGTCTGTCCGGTGGTGCACCGGACTGTCCGGTGAGTCAACGGTCAGCCGGGGCAACGGTCGGCCGAGGATTCCGCGCGTGACGCGTGGCCGAGCCAACGGTCACATTGGTGCACCGGACTGTCCGGTGTGCACCGGACAGTGTCCGGTGCGCCAACGGCTCTCAGACTCCAACGGTCGGCTTCGCCAAATAAGGAAGGATATCTGCACCGGACAGTGTCCGGTGGTGCACCGGACTCTCCGTTGCGCCAGTCGACAAAAGGCAAGATCTGCCTTCCAGGAATGTTCTCAACGACTCCTAGCTGCCTTGGGGCTATAAAAGGGACCCCTAGGCGCATGGAGGAGTATACCAAGCATTCCTTGAGCACTCTTGATCACTCACACTCCATTCTTGCGCACTTGTTCGACATTCTAGTGATTTGAGCTCCGTTCTAGTGTGCTAGTCTTTTGAGCTTAAGTCTGGGTCTTGTGTGTGTGTATTTGTTGTGATCTTCGTGTCTTGTTTTCAAGTTTGACAGGATCACCTATTCACCCCCCCTCTAGGTGCTCTCAATTGGTATCAAAGCTGTTCTCTTCACAAAGGGACTAATCTCCCGAAGAGATGGATCCTAAGGGGAAGGGAATCATGATCAACGATAAGGAGAAGGAGTCCTTTGTCAACGAGCCGAAGAATGACAAGCCTACCGACTCGGGCTCGGGCCACAAACGCAAAGATGGGAAGAAGAAGAAGACGAGACGCATCAAGGAGATCGTCTACTACGATGACAACGATGAGTCCACTTCTTCCCAAAAGGATGACTACGACTACGAGGAACAAAAGACGGTTAATTCGAATTTTTCTTTCGATTACTCTCGTATTCCTCAGAGTTCAAATTCACATTTGCTCTCCATTCCTCTCGGCAAGCCTCCACACTTTGATGGGGAGGACTACGGATTTTGGAGCCACAAAATGCGTAGTCACCTGTTCTCTCTCCATCCAAGCATATGGGAGATTGTTGAGAATGGAATGAAATTTGATAGCTCGGATAGTCCTATATTTATTAATGAACAGATTCATAGAAATGCACAAGCTACTACTGTGTTGTTAGCCTCCTTGTGCAGGGACGAGTACCATAAGGTGAGCGGCTTGGACAATGCCAAGAAAATCTGGGACACCCTCAAGATCTCTCATGAGGGGAACGATGTCACCTTGCTCACCAAGATGGAGTTGGTAGAGGGAGACCTTGGAAGATTCACGATGATAAGGGGCGAGGAGCCAACCCAAACATACAACCGGCTCAAGACCCTTATCAACAAAATAAGGAGCTACGGAAGCACGCGATGGACGGACCACGACGTCATCCGCCTAATGCTAAGGTCCTTTATTGTACTTGATCCACATCTGGTGAACAATATTCGTGAAAATCCTAGGTACACCAAGATGTCGCCCGAAGAAGTCCTTGGGAAATTCGTAAGCGGGCGAATGATGATCAAGGAGGCGAGATACGTCGACGATGCACTGAATGGTCCAATCAACGAGCCTCAACCCATTGCTCTCAAGGCAACAAGGAGCAAGGAGGCTCTACCTATCAAGGTGGCGCAAGTTGAGGCGGCCGGGCTCAATGATGAAGAAATGGCCCTCATCATCAAGCGCTTCAAGACAGCGCTAAAGGGCCGCAAGGGACAGCCAAGCAAGACCAAAACCAAGGGGAAGCGCTCATGCTTCAAATGCGGTAAGATTGGTCATTTTATTGCTAACTGTCCCGATAATGGAAGTGACCAGGAACAAGGGAGCAAGAGGGAAAAGAAGAAAAATTACAAGAAGGCCAAGGGCGAGGCACATCTCGGAAAGGAGTGGGATTCGGATTGCTCCTCCTCTGACTCCGACAATGAAGGACTCGCCGCCACCGCCTTCAACAAGTCATCCCTCTTCCCCAACGAACATCACACATGCCTCATGGCGAAGGAGAAGAAGGTATGTACTCGGGATACCACTTATGCTTCTTCAAGTGATGATGATTCTAGTGATGACGATGAGATAGACTATTCTAGTTTATTTAAAGGTTTGGATAGAATTAAAATTGGCAAAATTAATGAGTTAATTGATGCCTTGAATGACAAGAATAGGTTACTAGAAAAGCAAGAGGATTTGTTGTATGAAGAGCATGATAAATTTGTTAGTGCACAAAATTCACTTGCTTTAGAAGTTAAACGAAATGATATGCTTTCTTGTGAAATAATCTACTTGCCATGAGACAATTTCTAGCTTAAAGAGCATAAATGATGATTTAAATGCTAAGTTAGAAAAATCTAGTAAATTAACATCTTGTGTAGAACATGTTGTGATTTGCACTAGGTGTAAAGATTTTAATGTTGATGCTTGTAGTGAACACCTAGATTGCATTTCTAAATTAAATGATGAAATAGCTAGTCTTAATGCCCAACTTAAGACTAGCAAAAGTGAATTTGATAAGTTAAAATTTGCAAGGGATGCTTACACGATTGGTAGACACCCCTCAATTAAGGATGGTCTTGGTTTCAAGAGGGAAGCCAAGAACTTGACAAGCCATAAGGCTCCCATCTCCTCCAAGGAGAAAGGGAAGGCCCCTATGGCAAATAGTGTGCAAAAGAACCATGCTTTTATGTACCATGACAGGAGACAATCTAGAAATGCTTATAGGAGTTATAATGCATATGATGCTTTTGATTCTCATACCATGTTTGCTTCTAGTTCTTCCTATATGCATGAAAGAAATATTGCTAGGAGAAATGTTGTTCATAATATGCCTATGAGAAATGTTGTTAATGTTCCTAGGAAAGTTAATGAACCTTCTACAATATATCATGCTTGCAATGCTTCATTTGCCATTTGTAGAAAAAATAAGAAGGTGATTGCTAGGAAGTTAGGGGCCAAATGTAAGTGAGACAAGACTTGCATTTGGGTCCCTAAGACAATTGTGACTAACCTTATAGGACCCAACAAGAGTTGGGTACCTAAGACCCAAGCCTAAATTTGCCTTGCAGGTTTATGCATCCGGGGGTTCAAGCTGGATTATCGACAGCGGATGCACAAACCACATGACGGGGGAAAAGAGGATGTTCTCTTCCTACGTCAAGAACAAGGATCCCCAAGATTCAATAATATTCGGTGATGGGAACCAAGGCAAGGTAAAAGGGTTAGGTAAAATTGCTATTTCATCCGAACACTCTATTTCTAATGTGTTTTTAGTTCAGTCGCTTGGATATAATTTGTTATCTGTTAGTCAATTATGCAATATGGGATATAATTGTCTATTCACAAATGTAGATGTGTCTGTCTTTAGAAGGTGTGATGGTTCACTAGCTTTTAAGGGTGTACTAGACGGCAAACTTTATTTGGTTGATTTTGCAAAAGAAGAGGCCGGTCTAGATGCATGCTTAATTGCTAAGACTTGCATGGGCTGGCTGTGGCATCGCCGCTTAGCACATGTGGGGATGAAGAACCTCCACAAGCTTCTAAAGGGAGAACACGTGATAGGTCTAACTAATGTACATTTCGAAAAAGATAGACCTTGTGCAGCTTGTCAAGCAGGGAAACAGGTGGGAGGCTCTCATCACATCAAAAATGTGATGACCACATCAAGACCCTTGGAGATGCTTCATATGGACCTCTTCGGACCCGTCGCCTATCTGAGTATAGGAGGAAGTAAGTATGGTCTTGTTATAGTTGATGATTTTTCCCGCTTCACTTGGGTATTCTTTTTGCAGGATAAATCTGAAACCCAAGGGACCCTCAAGCGCTTCCTCAGGAGAGCTCAAAATGAGTTTGAGCTCAAGGTGAAGAAGATAAGGAGCGACAACGGGTCTGAGTTCAAGAACCTTCAAGTGGAGGAGTTCCTTGAGGAGGAAGGGATCAAGCACGAGTTCTCCGCTCCCTACACACCACAGCAAAATGGTGTGGTAGAGAGGAAGAACAGGACGCTCATTGATATGGCGAGGACTATGCTTGGAGAGTTCAAGACCCCCGAGCGCTTTTGGTCGGAAGCCGTGAACACGGCTTGCCACGCCATCAACTGGGTCTACCTTCACCGCCTCATCAAAAAGACTTTGTATGAGCTGCTAACTGGTAACAAACCCAATGTGTCTTATTTTCGTGTATTTGGGAGCAAGTGTTATATTCTTGTGAAAAAGGTAGAACCTCTAAATTTGCTCCCAAAGCTGTAGAAGGGTTTTTATTAGGTTATGACTCAAATACAAAGGTGTATAGGGTCTTCAACAAATCATCGGTTTTGGTTGAAGTCTCTAGCGACGTTGTATTTGATTCTACTAACCAAAAGTCTTGTGAAGAGTTTAGCAGGGTGATGACGCAGAAATTCGAGATGTCGATGATGGGCGAGTTGAACTACTTCCTTGGGTTCCAAGTGAAGCAACTCAAGGACGGCACCTTCATCTCCTAAACGAAGTACACGCAAGACTTGCTAAAGCGGTTTGGGATGAAGGACGCCAAGCCCGCAAAGACACCGATGGGAACCGACGGACACACCGACCTCAACAAAGGAGGTAAGTCCGTTGATCAAAAGGCATACCGGTCTATGATAGGGTCGTTACTTTATTTGTGTGCTAGTAGACCGGATATTATGCTTAGCGTATGCATGTGTGCTAGATTTCAATCCGATCCAAGGGAGTGTCACTTAGTGGCCGTGAAGCGAATTCTTAGATATTTAGTCGCTACGCCTTGCTTCGGGATCTGGTATCCAAAGGGGTCTAACTTTGACTTGATTGGATATTCAGATTCCGACTATGCTGGATGTAAGGTCGATAGGAAGAGTACATCGGGGACATGCCAATTCTTAGGAAGGTCCCTGGTGTCATGGAATTCTAAGAAACAAACTTCCGTTGCCCTATCCACCGCTGAGGCCGAGTATGTTGCCGCAGGACAGTGTTGCGCGCAGCTACTTTGGATGAGGCAAACCCTCCGGGACTTTGGCTACAATCTGAGCAAAGTCCCACTCCTATGTGACAATGAGAGTGCTATCCGAATAGCGGAAAATCCTGTTGAGCACAGCCGCACAAAGCACATTGACATCCGGCATCACTTTTTGAGAGACCACCAACAAAAGGGAGATATCGAAGTGTTTCATGTTAGCACCGAGAACCAGCTAGCCGATATCTTTACCAAGCCTTTAGATGAGAAGACCTTTTGCAGGCTGCGTAGTGAGCTAAATGTCCTAGATTCGCAGAACTTGGATTGATTTATAGCATACATGTGTTTATGCCCTTGATCATGTTCCTTATGCATTTTGTTGCTTACTGTGGTGCTCAAGTTGTACAATCACTCCCCGGACCTCACAAGTCCTTATGCAAGTGATGCACATATTTAGGGGGAGTTGTGCTACAACTTGACCCTTTGAGACTAACCGTTTGCTTAAGTTTGCTTGATTTAGTCTCAAAGGAGGTTTGAAAGGGAAAAGGTGGACTTGGACCATGAAAGACTTCCACTGCACTCCGATGAGAGGGTAACTTATTCCAAGTTCATCTCATGTACTCTTATTGCCTTTGTATTCTTATTGAAGATTTTGGTGAGGCAATGGGGTTCTGGGTCCAAGATTGATCTCGTTTTGGTGCTTGATGCCAAAGGGGGAGAAAATAAAGGCCAAAGCAATAGATGGATCGCCAAAGCAATAGATGGATCAGCTACCACTAGAGAAATTTTGAAAATAGTAGATTAGAGCTTTTGGTTTGTCAAAACTCTTTTATTGTCTCTCTTTTGTCAAAAGTTGGCCTCTTGTTGGGAGAAGTGTTGATTATGGGAAAAAGGGGGAGTTGTTGAAATCTTGAATCAATTTCTCTTGGAATGACTCTCTTTATGTCTTAACAAGTGTGGTTGACTTAGAGATAGAAATTTGAGTTTGATTTGCAAAAACAAACCAAGTGGTGGCAAAGAGTGATCCAGATATGCCAAATTTGATTCAAAACAACTTTTGGTTTTCATTTGCATTGATATTGCACTTGTTCTAGTCACTTTATGTTGTGTTGGCATAAATCACCAAAAAGGGGGAGATTGAAAGGGAAATGTGTCCTTGGGCCATTTCTAAGTATTTTGGTGATTGAGTGCCAACACAAGTGCTTTTGTGTTAATATATGTAAAGTGGTGGACAAAGTACAAATCATGTCAAAAGGTATGTTTCTAGACTTAGTACATTGTTTTATGGACTAATTTATTGTGTCTAAGTGCTGGAAACAGGAAAAATTGAATTGGAAATGAGATGGCTTTGTTCAGCCAAAGTCTGCTCAGTCTGGGTTCACCGGACTGTCCGGTGGTGCACCGGACAGTGTCCGGTGCACCAGACTGGCTCTGGCGAACTTGCTGCTCTCGGGAGTTCGACGGCGGTGTACGGCTATAAATCACCGGACTGTCCGGTGGTGCACCGGACTGTCCGGTGGGCCATTCACAGGCGAACTCGTCGCTCTCGGGAAACCATCAACGGCGTACGACTAAAATTCACCGGTCTGTCCGGTGGTGCACCGGACTGTCCGGTGAGTCAATGGTCAGCCGGGGCAACGGTCGGCCGAGGATTCCGCGCGTGACGCGTGGCCGAGCCAACGGTCACATTGGTGCACCGGACTGTCCGGTGTGCACCGGACAGTGTCCGGTGCGCCAACGGCTCTCAGACTCCAACGGTCGGCTTCGCCAAATAAGGAAGGATATCTACACCGGACAGTGTCCGGTGGTGCACCGGACTGTCCGGTGCGCCAGTCGACAAAAGGCAAGATCCGCCTTCCAGGAATGTTCTCAACGGCTCCTAGCTGCCTTGGGGCTATAAAAGGGACCCCTAGGTACATGGAGGAGTATACCAAGCATTCCTTGAGCACTCTTGATCACTCACACTCCATTCTTGCGCACTTGTTCGACATTCTAGTGATTTGAGCTCCGTTCTAGTGTGCTAGTCTTTTGAGCTTAAGTCTGGGTCTTGTGTGTGTGTATTTGCTGTGATCTTTGTGTCTTGTTTTCAAGTTTGACAGGATCACCTATTCACCCCCCCTCTAGGTGCTCTCAGTTCACGGGGTGATCTCTTTGAATCTCCTGGTGGACTCTTGGGTGTGGCGGTCTTGGACCCTCATCATCTTCCTTGTCTTGTTCATTAGCATCTCCCCCTTGATCATTGTCCTCCTCTTGAGGTGGCTCCTCTTGATCTTCATTTTCATCATCTTGAGCTTGATCCTCATCTTGAGTTAGTGGAGATGCTTGCATGGAGGAAGATGGTTGATCTTGTGCTTGTGGAGGCTCTTCGGATTCCTTAGGACACACATCCCCAATGGACATGTTCCTTAGCGCGACGCATGGAGCCTCTTCATCATCTAACTCATCAAGATTAACTTGCTCTATTTGAGAGCCATTAGTCTCATCAAACACAATGTCACAAGAAACTTCAACTAGTCCAGTGGACTTGTTAAAGACTCTATATGCCCTTGTGTTTGAGTCATAACCAAGTAAAAAGCCTTCTACAGTCTTAGGAGCAAATTTAGATTTTCTACCTCTTTTAACAAGAATAAAACATTTGCTACCAAAAACTCTAAAATATGAAACATTGGGCTTTTTACCGGTGAGGAGTTCATAGGATGTCTTCTTGAGGATTCGGTGAAGGTAGAGACGGTTGATGGCGTAGCAAGCGGTGTTGATTGCTTCCGCCCAAAACCGGTCCAAAGTCTTGTATTCATCAAGCATGGTCCTCGCCATGTCAAGTAGAGTTCTATTCTTCCTCTACACTACACCATTTTGCTGTGGTGTGTAGGGAGAAGAGAACTCATGCTTGATGCCCTCGTCCTCAAGAAAGCCTTCAATTTGAGAGTTCTTGAACTCCATACCATTGTCGCTTCTAATCTTTTTTATCCTTAAGCCGAACTCATTTTGAGTCCGTCTCAAGAATCCTTTTAAGGTCTCTTGGGTTTGAGATTTATCCTACAAAAAGAATACCCAAGTGAAGCGAGAATAATCATCCACAATAACTAGACAGTACTTACTCCCGCCGATGCTTATGTAAGCTATCGAGCCGAATAGGTCCATGTGGAGTAGCTCAAATGGCCTGTCAGTCGTCATGATGTTCTTGTGTGGATGATGAACACCAACTTGCTTCCCTACTTGGCATGCGCTACAAATCCTGTCTTTCTCAAAATGAACATTTGTTAGTCCCAAAATGTGCTCTCCCTTTAGAAGCTTGTGAAGATTCTTCATCCCAACATGGGCTAGTCGGCGATGCCAGAGCCAACCCATATTACTCTTAGCAATTAAGTAAGTGTCGAGTTCAGCTCTATTGAAATCAACTAAGTATAGCTGACCCTCTAACACTCCCTTAAATGCTACTGAATCATCACTTCTTCTAAAGACAGTAACACCTATATCCGTAAAAAGACAATTGTAGCCCATTTTGCATAATTGAGAAACTGAAAGCAAGTTGTAATCTAAAGAATCTACAAGAAAAACATTAGAAATGGAATGGTCAGGAGATATAGCAATTTTACCAAGTCCTTTGACCAAACCTTGATTTCCATCCCCGAATGTGATAGCTCTTTGGGGATCTTCGTTTTTCTCATAGGAGGAGAACATCCTTTTCTCCCCAGTCATGTGGTTTGTGCACCCGCTATCAATGATCCAACTTGAGCCCCCGGATGCATAAACCTACAAAACAAGTTTAGGCCTTGTTCTTAGGTACCCAAACGGTCTTGGGTCCTTTCACATTAGAAACAAGCACCTTGGGTACCCAAACACAAGTCTTGGAGCCCTTGTGTTTGCCCCCAACATATTTGGCAACTACTTTGCCTGATTTGTTAGTTAAAATATATGAAGCATCAAAAGTCTTAAATGAAATGTTATGATCATTTGATGCAATAGGAGATTTCTTTTTAGGCATTTTAACATGGGTAGAACGCCTAGAGCTAGAAGTCTCATTCTTATAAATAAAAGTATGGTGAGAAACAGAATGAGTCTTCTTAGCATGAATTCTCCTAATCTTATCCTCAGGATAACCAGCAGGATATAAAATATAGACCTCATTATCCTGAGGCATGGGAGCCTTGCCCTTAACAAAGTTAGACAATCTCTTAGGGGCATTAAGTTTGACATTGCCTCCCTGTTGGAAGCCAATGCCATCCTTAATGCCAGGGCGTCTCCCACTATAGAGCATGCTTCTAGCAAATTTAAATTTTTCATTTTTCATCTCATGCTCATTAATTTTAGCATTAAGTTGAGCTATGTGATCATTTTGTTGTTTAATTAAAGCTAGGTGATCATGGATAGCATCAACATTAATATCTCTACATCTAGTGCAAATGGAAATATGCTCAATAGTAGAAGTAGAGGGTTTGCAAATATTTAATTCATCTATCTTAGATTTTAGCATGGCATTCTCATCTCTAAGATAGGAAATAGAATCATTGAAAACATTTAAGTCTTTAGCCTTAGCAATTAATTTATCATTCTCAATCTTAAGGCTAGAAATTGCAACATTCAATTTGTCAATCTTAGCAATTAAATCATCATTTTCATTTCTAAGACTAACAATTGAATCATTACATGCATCTAATTTTTCAACCTTAGTAATTAAGTTGGCATTCTCGGTTCTAAGGTTGGAAATTGTTTCATGGCAAATGCTAAGCTCACTAGTCAATTTTTCACATTTTTCTGTCTCCTGAGCATAAGCATTTTTCACCTTAACATGCTTCTTGTTTTCCTTAATAAGAAATTCCTCTTGGCTAGCTAAGAGTTCATCCTTCTCATGAATAGCACCTATCAATTCATTCAATTTTTCCTTTTGTTGCATGTTAAGGTTGGCAAAAAGAGCAAGCAAGTTATCTTCATCATCACTAGAATTAGCCTCATCACTAGATGTTGTATATTTTGTAGAGGCTCTAGATTTTACCTTCTTTTTCTTGCCGTCCTTTGCCATGAGACACTTGTGGCCGACGTTGGGGAAGAGAAGGCCCTTGTTGATAGCGATGTTGGCGGCGTCCTCGTTAGAGGAGGAGTCGGTGGAGCTCTCATCGGAGTCCCACTCCCGGCATACATGGGCATCGCCGCCCTTCTTCTTGTAGTACCTCTTCTTCTCCTTACTCTTTCCCTTCTTGTCGTCGCCCCTGTCACTATCACTAGATAATGGACATTTGGCAATGAAATGATTGGGCTTACCACATTTGTAGCAAACTTTCTTGGAGCAGGGCTTGTAATCCTTCCCCCTCCTTTGCTTGAGGATTTGGTGAAAGCTTTTGATGATTAAAGCCATCTCCTCATTGTCGAGCTTGGAGGCGTCGATGGGGACCCTACTTGGTGTAGAATCCTTCTTCTCTTCTTATGTCGCCTTGAATGCGATGGATTGCACCTCAGGTGTTGAGGTGGCGCCTCGCTCGATGATTTGTTTGGAGCCTTTGATCATCAATTCAAAGCTCACAAATTTTCCTATCACTTCCTCGGGAGACATTAGCTTGTATCTAGGATCACCACGAATTAATTGAACTTGTGTAGGGTTAAGAAAAACAAGTGATCTTAGAATAACCTTGACCATCTCATGGTCATTCCATTTGGTGCTCCTGAGGTTGCGCACTTGGTTTACCAAGGTCTTGAGCCGGTTGTACATGGCTTGTGGCTCCTCTCCTTGGTTGAGCATAAAACGACCGAGCTCCCCCTCGATTGTCTCCCTCTTGGTGACCTTGGTCACCTCATCTCCCTCGTGTGCGATCTTGAGCACGTCCCAAATTTCTTAGGCGCTCTTCAACCCTTGCACCTTATTATACTCCTCTTGACTTAGAGAGGCGAGGAGTATAGTAGTGGCTTGGGAGTTGAAGTGCGAGATTTGGGCAACCTCGTCCGAATCATAATCTTCATCCCTCGGTGATGGTACCTGCACTCCAAACTCAACAACGTCCCAAATACTAGTGTGGAGTGAGGTTAGGTGATGCCTCATTTTATCACTCCACATGTTATAATCTTCACCCTCAAAAACGGGTGGTTTACCTAGTGGAGCAGAGAGTAAAGGAGTACGTTTGGAAATGTGAGGATAGCGTAGGGGGATCTTACGAAACTTCTTGCGCTCATGATGCTTAGAAGTGACGGACGGCGCGTCGGAGCCAGAGGTGGATGGCGACGAAGAGTCGGTCTCGTAGTAGACCACCTTCTTCATCTTCTTTTTCTTGTCGCCACTCCGATGCGACTTGGTGTGTGAAGAGGATCCCTTCCCTTTGTTGCCGGACTCTCCCGATGGAGTCTTCCCGTGGCTTGTGGCGGGCTTTTCGCTGGTCACGACCTCCTTTTTGGTGTGATCCCCCGACATCACTTCAAGTGGTTAAGCTCTAATGAAGTACCAGGCTCTGATACCAATTGAAAGTCGCCTAGAGGGGGGTGAATAGGCAGAATCTGAAATTTATAAACTTTAAGCACAACTACAAGCCGGGGTTAGCGTTAGAAATAAAAACGAGTCCGAAAGAGAGGGCAAAAACAAATCACAAGCAAATGAAGAGAGCGACACGGTGATTTGTTTTACCGAGATTCAGTTCTTGCAAACCTACTCCCCGTTGAGGTGGTCACAAAGACCGGGTCTCTTTCAACCCTTTCCCTCTCTCAAATGGTCACCTAGACCGAGTGAGCTTTTCTCCTTAATCAACTGGTCACTTAGACCCCTCACAAGGACCACCACAACTTGGTGTCTCTTGCGTTGATTACAAGTTGCTTGAGAACAAGAAAGAGGAAGAAGAAAAGCGATCCAAGTGCAAGAACTCAAATGAACACAAATATCTCTCTCTCGCTAGTCACTAATTGTTTGGAGTGATCTATGGACTTAGGAGAGGATTTGATCTCTTGTTTGTGTCTTGGAGTGAAGTCTAGAGCTCTTGTATTGAATGCAATGGCTGAAAACTTGGATGCCTTGAATGTGTGGTGGTTGGGGGGTATTTATAGCCCCACCCACCAAAATGGCTGTTGGTGAACTCTGCTGTCGATGGGCGCACCGGACAGTCCGGTGCGCCAGCCACATCACCCAACCGTTAGGGTTCGACCGTTGGAGCTTCTGACAACTGGGCCACCGGACAGTCCGGTGGTGCACCGGACAGGTCCTGTTCACTGTCTAGTGCGCCTTCTGGCGCCTGCTCTGACTCTGCGCGCGCAGTCCGCATTGTTCACTGTTCACTTTTGCAGACGACCGTTGGCGTGCTAGCTGTTGCTCCACTGGCACACCGGACAGTCCGGTGCTACAATTTCCAGAAACCCGAAGCTGAGGAGTTCGGAGTAATTCTCCCTGGTGCGCCGGACAGTCCGGGGCGCCAGACCAGGGCAGCCTTCGGTTTTCTTTGCTCTTTTGTTTTGAACCCTTTCTTTTAACTTTGTATTGGTTTGTTGTGAACCTTTGGCACTTGTAGAACTTATAATCTAGAGCAAACTAGTTAGTCCAATTATTTGTGTTGTGCAATTCAACCACCAAAATTCATTTAGGAAAAGGTTTGACCCTATTTCCCTTTCAACGTTCCTAAGAGGATGCAGAACTTACACCAAAAAATAAGAGGTGAAGCCGAAAAATAAACGACAAAGAGATCGTTCCTAAGGGGACGCAGAGATTGTGTGTTTCAATGTGGGTGTGTGTCTTCGGCATTAGCATCATTCTTTGCATCATATCATCACATCATCTCGCATAGCATCACATCATACATCATATCGCACTAATGACACGAATTGAATACGAAGTCGATCTTCGGAGAATGCTTTATAAAAGTGAAAATATGCTAAGGCACAAAGTATACAGCTTCATCAGCTCTGTTGCAAAAGAAGGGATCCCTTGTCTTTACAAAGCGTGGGTGTATTTACGAAGCATGGATATTCTCACGAAGCATGGATCTTTTTCTTTACGAAGCATGAAAAGAAGGGAAGGTGTTTTTTCGCCGAAGGCTCAAAAACGGTATGTACATAAAAGTTTCATGCATCGCAAAAAAGTGAATTATAAATAATTTACATAATAGATTCGAAGATATACATATTGAATATTACAGTCTTTTTACAACAAAGCTACATTGACATCTAAAAATGTTTTTTTCAATAACAACTAGTCTTCCTTTAGGACCTTCTCTACAACCTCATTCAGCAATTTATTGACGACTTCGTCAACAATAGATTTGGCTATATTGATGATCTCTAGTGTTTCCTTCGTCTCTGGGTCGGCCAGGGGGTCGAACGGCTCCGGTGGCGGAGATAATTCAGCTACAGTAAAAATTTAATTAGTCCGAAGCTACAAAAACAAATACCGAAGCTAGATGCCGCAAAGCAATACCTATGCGTCTCTCACGCTCTACAGCTTCTTCAGCCTATTTTGCTTGTACTTGGGTGTCATGGATGTCTTTCTCACTTTTCTTCATGATTTTGTGAGCCATCTCTCGGCCACCATTTACCCAGATGTCGTTGTAAAATTTCTCGCCCATTAAGCTTGCTTCAGCCGAGGGATCCTTTGTGTCATCCACGGAGAAGGTAGCTTCGGCCTAGGCCAGGGTCTTGACATGGTCGCATCTCGCCTTCTACAGGATGGCTGAAATTCCCCTTGCACCGGAGAACGCACAGACATCCCTGCGATCACTTAAAATCTCTTTGAAAGCTTCGGCTTCTCCACTTATCCATTCGATAACACCTTCAGGGTCGCCTCGTATGAAGTTATCTTCGTTAGAATAAGCGCCCACATTGGCGAAGCTAGCCTTTATTTTCTCCATGCAGCCCAAAGATTTTTCAAAGCATCTTTCCTTGGATGCGCGAAGTTCTTCAACTGTTTTCTCTAAATAATTTTTCCAATATTCGCTGCTCTCTCGGTTAGCTTCTGCGACAGCGCATTTTTCTTTAGCTTCCGCCAACTGTTTCCGAAGGTCTTCGATTTCATTCTTTTGGATTTCGGCCTGAGCCTTGAAACTAGCTTCATCTTCTTTCGCTTTGTTTATTAATGAAATCAAAATTTTATCTTTTTCAAGACCCTCGTTCCTTAATTCAATTACCTCTAAACGAAGGTTGTTCAGAGCCATTGTGTATCCTTCATCTTCAATGTTTTTCTGAGCCCTCAGTGCATTACTAAGAATTAAGCCCTACAAGAGGAAGACAGAATTAAGTAAAGTAAATAAAATATTTCATTTTTCAAATACAAAATTAGCTTTTATACCTTTATGCTATTATATGCTAAGCTATCAGCAAGCTCATCCTTCGACAAGATCGAAAGACCGTCTTCTAGCTTCGGGAATCCGATGCTTCTACCTATCTCCCGGTAAATGGATATCTCTTTATTATCCGGGAGACAGTACAAAAAATCTTCTTCCCCACTACCATTAATCACTAACGACCCCTTCGGATATTTCAATTGTTGGGCATAATGTAGTGCTTCTAGCTTTTCTTCTAAAGAAAGTTCTTTTCCCGAAGCGTGATGGATGATGTAATCAATGCTTTCCTTTGAAGCATCGGTAGCAGCAGCTTCAACCTCTTTAGACGCAATCTCCTTTGCCGCTTTTTCTTTAACTATGGCAGGTTCCATCTTGGTGGGCTCTAAAGGCCTAGCTTTGGTTTTAATTTCAATTGTTGCATCCTCGACTTCTGCCTGCTTTGTTTCAGCTTCGGGGTGCACTTTCGAAACTTCGGTAATTTTTCTTGAAGGAATAGGACTCAAGGCTTTTGCTGTTTCTAACACAACATCTAGCACATTTGCCATCCTTCTCCTCTTGGGAGTTGTGGCAGAACTCTTTTGTGTCTTCGGCATTGTTGCCTCTGTTGAAGGGTTCAAAGTCTCTGGCATTTTCGTCATTTCTTTAATTTCTGACCCTTCAGCCTTATCAGCCTTCGTTTCAACTAGCCTAACTGAAAGCTCCTCCAGCATTTTAGCCGGCTCTTCAATCCTCTACGCAGGACGGGAGCTTTCTTTTGCTTTGACATCCGAAGAGGCCCCTTTGCTAAATTCAGGTATCACGGCCGGTTCGATGAAACGCGGCCGGTGAGCCAGAACCTTCATCTTCTTGCCTTTCAGGTCAGCTATGATGGCCGAAGCGGCAACCTTTCCAGAAATAGTGATCTTTTTTTTACCCCATGCCCTCGTAGAGGGTAGCAATAGTCAGGGTGTATGAAGCCAATAGCATCGAATACCCTGTTCAAACTTTTCTTATTCCGACCCCCGAAGGCTACGGACAAGGCATTGTCTTCTGTCTTGGAATAAGCTCCAAGCAAATCATCACTTGTAGCTTCAATGCACTTCAGCCAGTCGTCGTTTGGTTCATCAAATTTATCCCCAAACCTGAATGTATACATCAGCCGGACCAAATCACCTTCGCTAGACTTAGTGATGGTCTCCTTCGGCATTTCCTAGCTTTCTACAAGCGGCCACACTCTGAATGCTATATGCTCTTGAACTAAATCTCTTGTGCCGATGAAGAAGCAGACAGTACTGAAGGCCTTCTGACACGCTTCGGTGGCATCATCAATTTCGACCTTCGGCCTTCGGAGGCCGAAGCGGGACCAAATGGGGGCGCATAATGACTTCCTTAATATCTTCCTGAAAGGGAAATGTGCCCTTGGGCAATTTCTATAATGCTTTGGTGATTAAATGCCCAACACATAATCTTTAAGTTGTTAGGTGCCAAACAAGCAAGAAGTGCAAATCATGTGACAAGGTACGTTTCTAGACTTAGTACATTGTTTTAAGTACTAACATATTCTGTCTAAGTGCTAGAAACAGCGAGAAAAGAATTGCAAAAGGTCTTGGCTCGGTGCAGCCAAAACTCTGCTCAGTCTGGCACACTGGACTGTCCGGTGGTGCACCAGACAGTGTCCGGTGGTGCACTGGACAGTGTCCGGTGCGCCAGGCTGAACTCCGGTGAACAGGCCACTCTCGGGAAAAGTTTGGCGGCGTACGGCTATAATTCATAGTGACTGCGCCAGAATATGAAAGAGATCGGCACCGGACCGTCTACAGTGACTGTCCGGTGGCGCACCGGACTGTCCGGTGCGCCACCCGACAGAAGGCAAGGATAGCCTTCCTTGTTGGTCTCCAACGGCTCCTAGCTGCATTGAGGCTATAAAAGGGACCCCTAGGCGCATGAAGGAGTCATCCAAGCTTACAAGAAACGTTCTAAGACTCCAAGACTCCAACTTCGCGCATTTGATTCTTTGAGATAGTGACTTGAGCTCCATTTGAGTTGAGAACTCCGTGCGTTGTGTTTTGAGCTCGAGTTGTGACTTGTGTGCGTGATTGTGTTGTGATTTGAGTCTTGTGTGCATTGCTCTCCCCTCCCTTACTTCTGTGCTTCTTTTGTGATCATCATTGTAAGGGCGAGAGGCTCCAAGTTGTGGAGATTCCTCGCAAACGGGGAAAAGACTAAGGAAGAAAGTCGTGGTATTCAAGTTGATCATTGGATCACTTGAAAGGGATTGAGTGCAACCCTCGTCCATTGGGACGCCACAATGTGGAAGTAGGCAAGTTCACTTGGCTGAACCACGGGATAAAAATCACGTGTCTCTTGTGTTACTCCTCTCTGTGATTAATTGTGTTCGCAAGAGATCGCTTCAAGCCACTTAGCCGCACTAACACTTATCACCAAGTTTTGTGGCTATTAGTTTTTGATTTTCACAGGATCACCTATTCACCCCCTCTAGGTGCTCTCACTTCCCTCGCTGACAAATCATTCTTCACATAGAACCATTCTTCCATCCAAGCCTCGGGCCATCTCTTCCGAAATGTTGGCACTAGGTGGCTTGCGTTGGGGCGAGCGATAAATGCATAACAACCAAAGTTGTTGTGGTACTGTTCTTTATCCGTGGCCTTCGTCTCATACAGAAGTTCGTGCATACTGCAGAAGCACTTCACACTTGGCTCTAGCCCTTGGCTCCTTACTGCCCAGATAAAAATCCCCATCCTTATTATGGCTTTGGGGGTGACCTGATGAAGGAAGATTTGGTAGGTCTTTAGCACTTCAACTACAAACTTACTTAAAGGGAACCAAAGCCCAGCCTTGAAGAAGCTTCAGAAAATCAAAACATCGTTCTCCTCAGGAGCAAGGACGTTGTTGTCACCGCCAGCCCTAATAATAGACATATCCCGAAAGTACCTTCCTCTCATATTTTCAAGATGACTGTGTTTGATGGTTGATTTTCCGAAGATTGTATGACTTGGTCGCCAGGGGCGATCTTCAGAATCTTCACCTCCACTTTCCACATCATAGTTATCGCTGTCACCAGTATCTTCAGATAAACATTCTAGTATCTCTTTAGTAATTTTTTCTGTGTTTGTTTTCGCCATTGATTCAACAAATCCAGCAATATAGGGATCTACAACCTTCTTCTCCTCAAACCACTTCGCCTCTTCAGTTAGCTTCGTCTCCGCAACAATTTTCTTTTCCTGAGACATTTTTTCTTCAGGCGTGGTGAAAACACGTCTTTTAAACCGAAGCTCAGAGAGACTGAAAATATAGCAAGCGCTAGTGAGCAAGAGCTATAAGATTGAGAAAATAATGCAAGTGGCAGAAACAGCGTATCAAATATAGCTGGTGTGAGCCCCTATTTATACGCCCGGTGCGATGCAAATTGAGGGCCCCATCTGTCATTGATTGTTGCTATTCTAGCAAAGGGAAGGTGTTTTTTCGGACCTTTGGCTCAAAAGCCTTCGTCCATATCGCAGTCTAAATTCGTCATCTTAACAAATTAATACTGTGAGGGGCTACTGTTGGGGGCCTTCGTCTTCCGAAGGTCCTCAAAAACATGATTAACAATGTTTTCCCAAGTGTAATATATGTACAGGAGCCTTCGAAATCGGAATGAAGCTGTCCACAATATGAAAAGCATGGTTGAGATGAAGGTCGAACCAGTTCTGAAGCTATGCGCAAGGAAGCTTCGGCTCAGTAGCAGAAAAGGAACCGACTTAAAGAGGAAAAGGATTTTTAGTCCTCGATAGATTGTCCTAATGTCAATAGTAAACATGAAGGGCATGAATGTAATTTTGCATAGGTTGCGCTCTGTGCCTATAAATAGATGAACAGTACCCCCGTATTGTTCACGCTGACTGGTATTCATTTGTGCGTCACACTTGTACTTTTGTCTTTCATCAAGCCGAAGGTACATTTGTAATTCAATATTGTTTCTGTCTTTCCGTAATAATATAATGAGAATGAATTAATAATGTTATATGATTGCTTATGTTGTCTTCTATATTCTGTATGCTTCTTCTTCTATTACCATATACTGCAATGATGAAGGTTCGTCCTTTATGACCTTTGTCTAAAGATCATTATATCCTAAGGGAAATAATGCTTCGAAGGACGAAGGGCATTAACCTTTAACATTTTGTGTTGCCTTGTTCTTAACTTATAGCATTTGAGAACAATTCACCAACGGAGTCATAGCCCTCGTCCCCTACCGTAGGTACCTGCGCTCCAAACTCAACAATGTCCCACATGCTTGCGTGGAGTGAGGTTAGGTGATGCCTCATTTTATCACTCCACATGCAATAATCTTCACCATCAAAATATGGTGGTTTGCCTAATGGAACAGAAAGTAAAGGAGCACACTTAGAAATGCGGGGATAGCGTAGGGGCATCTTACTATACTTCTTGCGCTCATGGCGCTTAGAAGTGACGGACGTGGCGTCGGAGCCAGATGTGGAGGGCGACGAAGAATCGGTCTCGTAGTAGACCACTTTCTTCATTTTCTTCTTCTTCTCGCCACTCCGATGCGACTTGACGCGAGGAGGTGATTCCTCCTTGCCTTTAGCGCCGAACTCCCTTGATGGAGCCTTTCCGTGGCTTGTGGCCTTCACGCCGGTTTCCATCTCCCTCTTGGCGGATCCTCCCGACATCACTTCGAGTGGTTAGACTCTAAATAAAGTACCGGGCTCCGATACCAATTGAAAGTCGCCTAGAGGGGGGTGAATAGGTGGAATCTAAAAATTATAAACTTTAAACACACACTACAAGTCGGGGTTAGCGTTAGAACAAATATCAAGTCCGGGAGAGAGGGGAAAAACAAATCAACCAAGAAATAAAGTGGATGAACACGGTGATTTGTTTTACCGAGGTTTGGTTCTAAAGAACCTGGTCCCTGTTGAGGTGGTCATAAAGACTAGGTCTCTTTCAACCCTTTCCCTCTCTCAAACGGTCACTTAGACCGAGTGAGCTTTCTCCTTAATCAAACGAGTCACTTAGACCCCGCAAGGACCACCACACACTTGTTGTCTCTTGCTTTGATTACAAAACACTTGAGAAGAAGAATGAGGAAGGAAGAAAGCGATCCAAGCACAAGAGCTCAAAGAACACGAACAAAACACTCTCTCAAGTCACTAAGTGGTTGGAATGAGTTTGGGGCTTGGAGAGGCTTTGATTCTATTGAATTGTGTCTAGGAGTGAATGCACTAGCTCTTGTATTGAATGTGAAGTGCTGGAAGCTTGGATGCTTGGAGTGGTGGTGGTTGGGGGGTATTTATAGCCCTCAACCACCACATAGCCGTTGGGGATGGCTGCTGTCGATGGGCGCACCGGACAGTCCGGTGTGCCACTGGACACTGTCCGATGCGCTAGCCACGTCACCTAACCATTAGGTTCAGGAGCTTCTGACCGTTGGAGGCTTTGTCCTCTAGTGGCACCGGACAGTCCGGTGCCGCACCGGACAGGCACTATTCAGTGTCCGGTGCGCCTCTGACGGGCGGCTCTGACTCTACACGCACTGTTCCTCATTGTTCATCTGATTCTTCAGCTTTTGCAGTCGACCGTTGCGCGAAGGAGCCGTTGCTCCGCTGTGACACCGGACAGTCCGGTGGCACACCGGACAGTCCGGTGAATTATAGCGGAGCGCGCCCTGAGAAACCCGAGAGTGGAGAGTTGGACGTTGTACGGTCCTGGTGCACCGGACACTGTCCGATGGCACACCGGACAGTCCGGTGCGCCAGACCAAGGCACACTCGATTTCTTTGCTCCTTTGTATTTGAACCCTATCTTCAATCTTTGATTGGTTTATGTTGAACCTTTATGCACCTGTAGATCATATAATCTAGAGCAAACTAGTTAGTCCATTATTTATGTTGGGCATTCAACCACCAAAATTGATATTGGGAAAAGGTTAACCCTATTTCCCTTTCACCCACTCTCTTCGTTGTTGTAGCTTTCACGAGTGCCTTCGGACATCGTCATGACCTTTCGCTAGCACGTCTGCCTAACCCTAGCTTGGGCTCTCACCTCCAGCAGTGAGCCCCCAACCTTCACCACCTCACCACACCATGAGTTTGAGAAATCCTCCATCGAGATCAAAGATTTGTGGGTCTAACGGTAATGAAGCTTGTTCCCAAACAAGACACCATCCAATGGAAGTTACCTTGAAAAAAAGACTCTTTCCCATGCCTTATGTAGACTAAGTGGTCATTTTTAAACATTTTTTATTGCACGAGAGTCCAAGAAATGATCCCCGGTCCTTGGGCCCACTAGCCAGTGAACATGCTGAGGAAAGAGCCCCTGATCGCTGTGGCCCGTTAATCAGTCAAAAGAGGCATGTGTGCCAGCCTAAGAAGGACTTGCCTCCGGTCGAACCCACCCCGCGGCACCGAGCCCGGGGCCGGGCGTGGCAAAGCCTAACAAGGGAAGCCGAGAGTGTCAGAAGGGAGCCACTCGAGTGGATCACGCGCTCGACCCAATACCGACCTGTCGTAAATGACGCCGCATTAACCACGCCTAGAACCAAGCCACAGCGCGGGCACCGGCCCGCTCCCCACTTAGGACCTACGGACCCCTCGGGCCACATAATGCCCATGACCTATGAGCCCCTAGATTATGGCACATTAATGGCCCATGAGCCCTCAGCCTGCAACACATTATGTCCTATCAGACTAGGCCTGAGTACGCAGACCTCCTGCAGGGCACTACACGACAGGCCGCGTCGACCCTAGGCTACGGAAGACAGGGGTCGGCATAGCCCGAATGATGGCACTGGGACCATTGTCGCCCCCACGTCATCCACCATGATAAATACACAACAGCAAACAGCCCTAGGCCCCGTGAGTACACTTGGCCTCACTCGGGGTAAAACACTGGTTTTACCCCTGCCTTATGGCTCCTTCCCGAGGAAGCCACCGCTGGTCGACCCCTATCTCAACCTATACAAGGGAGAGTCTTGCCTCAGGGCATGGGGATGGATGGAGAGAAGGATCGAAGGAGAGGGCTCTTGGAGACGACCGAACGCCTTCAGACGGAGACTTCCAACCTGATAAGAGATCTGGGAGCCTATCCTCCCTCTCTTGAATGTTTGTAACCCCTACTATGAGTTTGATCATTAATGGTGCCAGTAGAGCAAGCCACCGATAACTGAAAGTAGGGACATTTAGTCGAACAAGTATAAATCTTGTGCCCTCCACACACACCCTCTTGAGCCTAGAACTCAAACAATAAATTTACATGTCAGAGCGAGGTACGAAACACCAACAGTGAGTTAGGGATTCCATTCTCAACCTTTTTCTGGGGTCTTTTGCATTTCTGTCAAATTGAATTGATTCACTTGAATCCCAACTCAATCCTCCACATAACTATCTTTATGCTTCTATGTAAGGTCTATTTAGGCACTACATTTCTTCCCTTATTATAGTATGATTTCTTCCTTTGTACTGACCCAACAAGGAAACTCCATCTATTGTGGGCGAGGTTGGAGTTCAGTTGCGTTATAATCTCCATTATCTAGATTGCCCCTTCAATTTTTTTTCTAAAAAACTGGTGTTGGGGACCTACCTTTCTGAAGCTCATCAAAATATCTTTACTTCAGCATAAGCAAATGTGTTTCAGGTGTATAGAGAATAAAGGATGAAGATGGACTTTGGCCAAAGTGGTGTGTAGAGAAGCTTTATTCTATACACACAAGCGTCGAAGGTGGGAGCCAAAGTCGTTAGCCTCGGCATGGAGAAAACTTCGTGCTTTAAGTGATGAAGGAGAAGAAGTCCAAGACTTGTGCAGCAAGAAAGAAAGAGAAAAGACAGTGATGTCCTTGTTTCATTTGTAACTCTTGTGTGTAAACTTTTTGGGTATGTTTGTAATTTCCTATGAAGGTGTTTATCTTCCCTATAAATGGTGAATAGTGCCTGTTGGGGACTTGTTCTCAAATGCTAAGAGTTAAGAACAAGGCAACATAAAAAGTGTTAAATGTTAAATTCCTTCGTCCTTATAAACATTATGCCCTTTCGGATATAATGAATTCTGGACGAAGGTTACGAAGGAAAAGACCTTCGTAAGATCGATAGATGGTAAAAAAGAACACATATGAAACATGAATAATGATACGAATATTATCATTAACTTATTTTTATTACCAAATTCATAAAGACAAATTATAAATGTACCTTCAGATTGATGAAAAGTAAAGGTACAGACGTGATGCAAAAAGCGTATGCCAAGTCAGCCTGAACAGTACGGGAGTACTGTTCATCTATTTATAGGCACGGGACACAGCCCATGTAAAATTACATTGATGCCCTTTACATATATCAATAACTCTATAGAAACGCTTCGAGGTTTAATTTGGCTTTTCATCTTTAAGTCGGTTCCTCTTTTCTGCCGTCATGTCGAAGCTTTTCTGCACATAGCTTCGTGATCGTCTTATCCTTCGTCGTGGTCGCTTTCCATCTCAGCCAAGCTTCGTCTTAACCATGCTCTTGTATACCCTTAACCTGACTCCGAAGATACCTGTTCACATGTTTCACTCGGAAAACATTGTCAAATCATGTTTTTGAGGACCTTCGGAAGCCGAAGGCCCCCAACAGTAGCCCCTCGCAATATTAACTTACTGTAATGATAAATTCATATTGCGACATGGACAAAGGCTTTAAGCCGAAGGTCTGAAAAAACACCTTCCTTCTGCTAGAATAGCAGTAGTCATTGACAAGCGGGACCCTCCAGTTTTCAACGCGCTAGTTGTATAAATAAGAGCTCAGCACCAGCCTATTTGGCACGCTCCCTTGCCACCTGCTTTTACTCACCCAACTTTTTAGCCTACACGCAACAGCACTTGCTTGGTTTTAAATTTTTAAGCTTCGGTTTCGAGTGCGCTTTGTCAGCATTTGCGAAGATGTCTGAAGATAAGAAAGTTGTTGGTGCTTCAAAGCTAAGCCTTTCTGAGGAGATGCACCTGGGCTTTCTTGAATCAATGTCAAAGACTAATACGGAGAAGATTACCAGGGAGATTTTGGAGGGTTTATCTGAAGATACTGGCGACAGTGAAAGTCACGATGTGGATAGTGGCGGTGAAGATTCCGAAGATCGACCCTGGCGACCAAGCCATGCAGTTTTTGGTAAGTCCAGTATTAAGGAAAATCATCTTGTCAATATGAGGGGCAAATATTTTCGGGACTTGTATATTGTGAGGGCTGACGAAGGAGAGAAGACTTGCCCGACTCCCGAAGAAAATGAAGTCGTGATATTTCGAAGCTTCTTAAAAGCTGGATTACGATTTCCCTTGAGCAGGTTTGTCATGGAAATGCTGAAGATATTTGAAATCTACCTTCATCAACTTACTCCCGAAGCAATCATGAGGATGGGCATTTTTGTGTGGGCCGCGAGGAGCCAAGGTTTGGAACCTAATGCAAAAAGCTTCTACAACATACATGAGTTATTGTATGAGACAAAACCCTGGGGCAAAGAGCAGTATCACAACAATTTCGGCTGCTACAGCTTCGGCGGTCGGTCTGGGTCAAGCTGCCCTGTGCCAACCTTTCGAAAGAGGTGGCCCGGCGACTGGATGACTGAATGGTTTTATGTGAAAAATGACTTGAAATCATGTGAAGATATCAAGGGTATCATTATGCGCCCTATCTAGCAACGCTTCGGCCTCCGGAAGCCGAAGGTGGAAATGAATGAAGCAGCCGAAGAATGCTAGAGAGCCTTCGGCGTGGTTTGCTCTTTTATTGGGACAAGGGATTTGGTCCAAGAGCATATTGCCTTCAGAATATGGCCACTTGTAGAAAAGTGGGAAATGCCGAAGGAGACCGTCAAGGAACCTGACGAAGGTGGACTAGTTAGGCTAAAATACACATTCAAATACGGAGATAAGTTTGTTGAGCCAGATGATGACTGGTTAAAGAGTATTGAGGCCATAAGTGACGAATTGCTTGGAGTGTACTCGAAGGCCGAAGATACTGCATTATCAGCGGCCTTTGGAGGCTGAAAGAAGAAGAGACTTAACCGAGTATTTGATGCAATTGGGTTTGTCTACCCCGACTACCATTACCCAGCGCGGGGTCAAAAAAGAAAGAATACTTCTTCTGCAAAGGAAATTGCTTCAGCTGCTCCTAGCGAGCCAGCGCCGAAGAGAAAAAAGGTAAAGGTTCTCACACACCGGCCACGTTTTATTGAACCGGCCACAGTGCCTGAATTTATTGGTGAGACCTCTTCGGCCACCGAAGCTAAAGAACCACCTCCAGTGCCAAAAATCGAAGAAATGGTCGAAGCACCATCAATAGAAAAAACAGAAAAACCGAGGACTAAAGAAACAAAATCATTAGAAATTTTAAGTCCTTCAGCAAAAATTGAGACAGCAAAAAACCAAAAGGGCCCAGCAGTGACCCCGAAAAGAAAAAGGATGGTTAATGTGCTAGATGTTTTGGAGACAATTAAGTCTTCAAGCACAACTCCGAAGAAAATTGTTGAAACTTTCGAAGTGCAAACTGAAGTCTTTGTTGCCGAAGCTCCAAAGCAACAATCTGAGACTAAAGCTGGGCCTTCAGAGCCCACCAAGGTAAAATCCTTGGAAGCCGAAGAAGCAAAAATGACAGAGCCGATTTTAGTTGAAGAAACTGGCACTGCTGCCCCCGAAGCATCCTCCAAAGCCCTCGATTATATTGTTCGACATGCTTCGTGAAAAAGATTATCTGAAGAAGAGATTTTTGAAGCTAATCACTATGCCCAAGAACTGAGGTATCCAAAAGGGGCCTTAGTATTCAAAGGCACAGACGAATACGACTTCTTATACTGTCTCCCAGATAACAAGGAATTATCCGTCTGCCGGGAGATGGCTAGAAGCATGGGGTTCCCGAAGCTTGAAGCTGGCCTCTGCGCCATGACGAAGGACGATCTTGCGGATAGCCTTGCATACAATAGTCTGAAGGTACAAAAATTGTGAATTTTGAAGTTTATGAATTTTGAATTAGTCTTTTGTTCTTATGTTAATCCATTTATTCTTTTGAATAGGGCTTAATACTCAGCAATGCCTTAAGGGCACAAAAGAATGCTGAAGATGAGAGCTGCACTATTGCTCTTAATAACCTTCGAACAGAGGTTATCAAGCTAAGAAACGAAGCCTTGGAAAAGGACAAAATCCTACTTACATTGGTGGATAAGATAAAGGAAAACGAAGCTACTTCTAAAGCTCAGGCCGAAGCTCAGAAGCACGAAATTGAAGATCTTCGGAAACAATTAGCCCGAGCTAAAGAAGAACGCATACTTGAAGAAACAAAGCGAGAACTTAGCGATCAATGGGCAAATCATTTTGAAGGAACCGTTGAAGAGCTTCGTTCATCCAAGAAAAGGTGCTATGACAAATCTATAGAATGCGTTAAGAAAATAAAAACTAGCTTCGCCAGCGTTGGCGCGTTCTCGAGCGAGGAAAACTTCACAAGGGGTAACCCCGAAGGCCCAATCGAATGGATTAATCACGAAGCTGAGGCCTTTGAGGAAATTTTGAATAGCCGTGGAGACATATGTGCTTTTTCGGGTGCCAGGGGGATTGCTACTATTTTGGAGAGGAAAGGCTGCGAGCATGTGAAAGTTTTAGCACAATCTGAAACTGCCTTATCCTCCGAAGATATAAAAGACCCCTCGGCCGAAGCTAGCATGGTTGGTGAAAAAGTTTTCACCGACATCTGGGATAATGGTGGCCGGGAAATGGCCCAAGAGATTATTCAAAAAAGCGAAAAAGGCATCCATGATGCTAGAAAAGTAGCAGAGGCTGCTGAGAAAAGCGCAGAGCCCGAAGGGCAAATAGGTATTAACTAGTGGTTTTTGTCTCTTTGTTGTAATTTTTTGATTCCGAACTTGTTGACGGTTTGTAATAGTAATAAGTCTGTATCTACTCTTCCCTCAGAACCTGCTGAATCATCTGCGGGCCCCCACACGAAGGGGGATGACAAAATTAGACAAATGGCCGAAGCCATCATGGATAAAGTTGTTGATCAGCTACTAAATGAAGCTGCAGAAGTAGTTCTAAGGGAAGATTAAATGCTGCTGTAAAAACATTTAGAATATAATATTTGTTGAGAAACATGTGTAATATATTAACTATTTATTGTTCTATTCTTTACGATGCATGAAACTTCATATACATACCGTTTTTGAGCCTTCGGCGAAAAAACACCTTCCCTTCTTTTCATGCTTCGTAAATAATATCCATATTTTCATAAAAACATCCGATCTTCGCAAAGTCAATAACCGATAAATCTTTTTATTTCGGAGTTTGACGAAGGTATGCTTCTTCAAAATTTACTTTTTCGTGCCTTGGCACTGTTTCTTCGGAACAATCTCCAAATATCAACATTGATCCCCTTCTTGCGTCATTGATGCAACATGATGTATGATGTTATGCTATGCAAATGATGTGATGTTATGCAAAATGATATTTGTCGAAGGTCGACATTTATTTTTCACTGCAAGCCTCCCTTAGGAGCTTCTTCGCCTTTTACTTCAGCGGAATCAGCGTTTATTTTTCGTTGTAAGCCTCCCTTAGGAGCTTCTTCGCCTTTTACTTTCAGCGGAATCAGCGTTTATTTTTCGCTGTAAGCTCTGCATTCCCTTCGGAACGACTTTTGAGCAGAAAACTTACACTGCGCTCCCTTAGGAACGACTTTTGCTGCTTCGAAGAAATTGCACTGTATTTCTTAGAACAAATTTTTGATAATTCGAAGATCCTTCTTGCCACCATAAATTCTTATGTTTCGGCAACTTAAGCCTATGGAGAAGACATATTTTTATTATGGCAGAGAATGAAACTGTTACAAGAGATTAAAAGACGATAAAAAGCACTTAAACTTCCCATAATTGTTCCTTATTAAAAAGAAAGTAAGACTGAAATGCGAATAATGCGAAAATCTGCTGTCGAGGTAGGATATTTATCAGTAAATATGCTTCGACTCTGGCACAGTGCTATTGACTGTGCGAGCTTCGGACTCCTCTCTGAAGTCCCGCTGAAGGTCAGTGTGCTGACTCCCTTCTAGCTGCTGACCTTGTTGCATTGGTGGTGGCGGTGGAGGCTGTTGCCAAGATGCTTGGGATTGACTTGCCGAAGCAACAGAAGCTGCAGGGTGATTGCCTACATATTCTGGAATGTAAGGCGAATGGTACGAAGCAGTATGCATGACCTGCTTCGGCTGGCTCTGTTGCGCTGCAGCTTCTGCTAGCTCCTTTTGCTTCTGGATGGTAACATGGCATATCCTGGTGGTATGGCCCTTGCCTTCACCACAGAATAGGCAGTAAATTTTTCTAGGTTGATCTCCAAATCTTCCCCCGAAGCCCCTGGCGCCTCTGCCCCTTGGCGCTGGCGGCCGGAAAGAGCTTTGCTGTTGCCTCGAAGCTTGCGAGGAGCACTGTGGCCTTTGCTGTTGACTCCCTTTGTCATCACTTTGAGTAGAATTGTGAATTGACCTGACGTGCCTCGGATGGAATCTTCCTCCGAAGCCCCTGGTCATTTCAGAGAACCTGAATGCTTCCTCCCTTCTTTGGCGAAAATCGTTGTCAGCTCGAATATACTCGTCCATCTTCTGGAGCAACTTCTCCAAAGTTTGAGGAGGCTTTCTGGCAAAGTACTGAGCTGAAGGTCCCGGCTGAAGCCCCTTGATCATTGCCTCAATGACAATTTCATTGGGCACTGTTGGTGCCTGTGCCCTCAGACGCAGGAACCTTCGGACATACGCCTGAAGATATTCTTCGTGGTCCTAGGTGCACTGGAATAAAGCTTGGGCAGTAACTGGCTTTGTTTGAAACCCTTGGAAGCTGGTTATCAACATGTCCTTTAGCTTTTGCCATGAAGTGATTGTCCCTGGCCGAAGAGAGGAGTACCAGGTTTGTGCAACACTCCTGACAGCCATGACGAAAGACTTTGCCATGACCGTCGTGTTGCCACCATACGAAGATATGATTGCTTCATAGCTCATCAAGAATTGCTTTGGGTCTGAATGACCGTCGTACATGGGGAGCTGAGGTGGCTTGTAAGACTGTGGCCAAGGTGTAGCCTGCAGTTCTGTTGACAGGGGAGAAGTATCATCAAAAGCAAAATTTCCATGATGGAAATCTTCATACCAGTCGCCCTCGTTGTAGAAGCCCTCTTGATGAAGCTCTCTGCGCGGGGGCCTTTGGTTCTGGTCATCTTGAGCAAGATGTCGAAGCTCTTCAGAGGCTTCGTCTATCTGCCTTTGAAGATCAGCTAGACGAGCCATCTTTTCCTTCTTCTGTTGGACCTGTTGATGGAGCATCTCCAAATTTTGGATTTCTTGATCCAAGTCGTCTTCCGGAGGCATTGGACTGGTGGCCTTCCTCTTCTGGCTTTGGGCCTCCCTAAGAGAAATGACATCCTGATTGGGGTCCAGCGGCTGCAGAGTGGCAGCCCTTGTCGCTGAAGCTTTTTTCGGCGGCATGACGAAGGTGATGCTTGCCGAAGGTGTTCAAAACTCAAAAAATGGACGTGAGTTCACCGGAGGTGGGCGCCAATGTTGGGGACTTGTTCTCAAATGCTAAGAGTTAAGAACAAGGCAACATAAAAAGTGTTAAATGTTAAATTCCTTCGTCCTTATAAACATTATGCCCTTTCGGATATAATGAATTCTGGACGAAGGTTACGAAGGAAAAGACCTTCGTAAGATCGATAGATGGTAAAAAAGAACACATATATGAAACATGAATAATGATACGAATATTATCATTAACTTATTTTTATTACCAAATTCATAAAGACAAATTATAAATGTACCTTCAGATTGATGAAAAGTAAAGGTACAGACGTGATGCAAAAAGCGTATGCCAAGTCAGCCTGAACAGTACGGGAGTACTGTTCATCTATTTATAGGCACGGGACGCAGCCCATGTAAAATTACATTGATGCCCTTTACATATATCAATAACTCTATAGCAACTCTTCGAGGTTTAATTTGGCTTTTCATCTTTAAGTCGGTTCCTCTTTTCTGCCGTCATGCCGAAGCTTTTCTGCACATAGCTTCGTGATCGTCTTATCCTTCGTCGTGGTCGCTTTCCATCTCAGCCAAGCTTCGTCTTAACCATGCTCTTGTATACCCGCAACCTGACTCCGAAGATACCTGTTCACATGTTTCACTCGGAAAACATTATCAAATCATGTTTTTGAGGACCTTCAGAAGCCGAAGGCCCCCAACAGTGCCCTACATAATTTCACCTTTTGAGGGCCTTAAGCTTTGTTTCGCTTAACATTCGAAGTACCTTCGAGCTATCTTGTGCAAAGAAGTCAAAGGTATGTTTGTAGACTTTTGTAATACGAAGGAAGATGGAATAAATAATGCTAAGGCTTAGGAGATGAGTTTTATACTTCATTGTCCATTACCATTTTGTTTAATATTATTTTATTCACATATCCTTTTAAAGACGTTGGTCGTCAAGCTAACACTTCGAGGAAGTGATAACTTAAGGATGAAGGTCCATACTTCTTAACTTGTGTTGCCTTATTTCTTGCCATATAACAATTGAAAACAAGTGTCCAACATTGGCGCCCACTCTGGTGATTCCACGACCACAACAACCTGAACCACGACAAAGAGGATGACAAACCATCAAGCTTCGTCATCATCCTTGGAGAAGCTTGTGCTCCCCATCATTGGGGGCTCGAGCTTCGAACACAACAATTGAAAGGGAAATGGCCTTAAAACCATTTCTTATATTTTGGTGCTTGATGACCTTCACAACCGTTCGGACTAACCAGTTTGCCTAGTTTCTGATTCACAGGTTCATAAGACCAACAGTTCAGTTTCTAAGTTAGAATCAACTCAGTTCCAACCAAATAGGGGTAATACATGGAATAGATGAACTACCAATAGTTCTAATCTTTGGACAAATTCTAGATATCCTGAGGAACCTTTTCAACACGTCTAGAAAGGTTGGAAAGCTCGATATCGACATATCACTATTGTGGAGCTAGTAATGGGCAAAAGAAGATATATGAGTGAAAGAATCAAAATGCAAAGAGGATTGGACTAAGGAAATAAGGATGTAACACCTCAATAGAAGACATAAAAAGAAGCAGAAAAGTCCAAGACTCAATATCAAAAGAAGCCCAAAAGAGTCAGCAAAGAAATCCAACAATGGGACAAGACAGGCTTGCACCAGCGTGCGACGCACCGGACAGTGTCTGGTGCCCAGGCTGGCGCGCCCAACGAACTGGTCGCTCTCGGGAAAACGAAGAACTCCATAGCTAAAATTCACCGGACTGTCTGGTGAGCCTAGGGCCAACGGTCATCTTCGCCAACGGTCGACTGCTACGTGGTCAAAAACGATAGAAGGTCAGAAGTGGTCAGAGAAAGTCAATCGCACTGGATTGTCCGGTGTGCCACTGGACTGTCCGTTGCGCCATAGGGACAGATGAATCCAACGGTCGACTCCAACAGGCGACTGACGAGGCACGCGCTGGACAATGAACAGTGAGTGTCCGGTGCGCACTGGACTGTCCGATGTGCCCATCGACAGAAAGCTAATGTTTTCCGTCTAACAACCATATAAGGGGTTGTAGCCTATAAATACCACCCCAACCAGCCATTTCAAGGTGTGGGATCCCAAGCAACATATCAAGGCATATAGTAGACATATCCAAGCCCTCCCAACCACCTCCATTCATTGATCTATCTCATACACAAGAGTTAGGCCACATCAAAACCTCACAAGTGCACAAAAGAGAGATCAAGCAAAAGAGAGCTACTCGTGTGTGTTTAGCGATAGTGCCTTGTGGGAATCATTGATAGAAAGTGTGTGCTACATCTTGTGATCATTTGAGCGTGGAGTTTTGACTCCCATTCATCTTCCTCCAAACTTTTTGGAGACTTGTAAAGCTAGCAAGAGACACCTAAGTGTGTGGTGGTCCTTGCGGGGTCTTAGTGATCCTTGAGATTAAGAAGAAGCACTCGCCGGTCTTGGTGATCGATGGAGAGAGGGAAAGGGTTGAAAAAGGCACGTCCTTAGTGGACTCCTCAATAGGGATTAGGTTCTTGGTGAACCGAACCTCGGTAAAATAAATCACCCGTGTCACTTGTTTTTATTGCTTGTGATTTGTTTGTCTTCTCCCTCTCTAAGTTCTCTTGCACTATTCTTTGTTGATATCACTTTGTGTTGCCTCAAGTTAAATTCTCATTTATAGAAGCAACGCCTTGCAAGAAAGAACTTGTGTCATTTCTCTTCTCATTTAAGCCCTCTTTCATTATTCTCCATAAACATTTCAGTTGTGTTGCTTTTGTTAATTCTGCATTATTTTAAATCAATACTCTTTGCAAGCAAAGGACTTATTTTTATACTCCGATAATTGCTCATATTGTTCTAATAGTCAAGGGATCAAGTCTGGGTTTAGAGTTATATTTTTTAGGTTTTGCTTATTCACCCCCCCCCCCCTCTAGGCGACTTTCAGCAATAAGAAACAAAAGAAAGAGGCCCAAAGAAGGGTGCAGCATGTAGGTGTTCAATGACCCTACATTAGAATCAAGTGGTCCCATATTTCTATCACCTTTTCTCATGACGATCTTCATCTCAAGGATTATACACATAGAGGTGCCATGGTTATCTCATGTGTCATAAAATGCTTCGTGGTGTATAATGTCTTGGTTGACACATGCAGCGCATCAGATATCATATTTGCTAAAGCCTTCAAGCAAATGCAATAGCCCGAAGACAAGATTCAGGATTCAGCTTTTCCCCTCTATGGCTTTGGAGGGCAGCAAGTAATAGCACTAGAAAAGTTGTCTATGCCATTACCTTTGGTTATATCAACAATACAAGAACAGAGAAGGTCATGTTTAAAATAGTTCATATGGATTTCCCATACAATGCAATCATTGGGAGGGGGACTCTCAATATATTCGAAGCAGTTTTGCATTCATCTTACCTCTGCATAAAGATAACTAGCAATCAATGGGTCATATCAGTTTATGGTAGCCAAACGGTAAACAGTCGATCATCCTCTGTTAACGTTTAATCGGACTACACTAGGGATGGCAATTCTGCCCGCGGGCACGGATATCTACGGGTTTCATACCCGATGGGCATGGATACGGGTAAGAAATCTCGCCCACGGGTAAGGATACGGGCAACACTTCTCACCCGCGGGTAATTGTCGGATATAAAATTTTGCCCACGGGTATTACCCTTTACCCGCTTAATTTACTAGCCCATCAAAATATCGCCCATGTGTTCATTTTATCCTAAAACATTGTGTTGTAATAATTAATTATCTTAAGAGTTTGAGACTTATGTTTGTGGATGATCGATCATGTTTGTGGACTTTGAAGTTTGAACTATGTTCCTTGCCATTATATTATGTCTGTCAAGTTATTGATGTTCTTGGTGAAATGAACATGACCACATACTCATATGGTATTTTACCTGCGGATATCCTACGGGTACGGGCACGAGTCGAAAATTTTACCTGCATGCTCTCGCGGGCACGGGTAAGCACTAGAGGCGCGGATATGTTGGTGGGCGGGTAAATGGCTTACCCACATTTTACCCGACTCGTTGCCATCCCTAAACTACACAGGTGTTTAAACGGATTATACGGGATTAAACGGATTAAATGGCATAAATGACCTAAACGGTTAGCTACTAATAGCATTTAAACGGCGTTTAAACGGTCTAAACAAACGTTTAGGATAACAGTGCACGCTGTTGAGAGAGGAGGGGAGTGATTGTTGTCGAGTTGCATGGAGGAGCGATCCATCTTTATCCACGCTCGTAGCTGATGCAGAGGCGGGACGTGGATCTCATGTTGGCAGATGCGACAAGCTTGGGACGCATGAGGCATGACTCGTGGAGCAGAGACATGTCCCACGTTGTGGCCTTCACCATCATTTAAGAAAAATTGTGAACCCGTGACCATGCCATTCGAGCTGCGCGAGGTGCGTGACCCCGGTAGTTTCGTGTAGCGACAACATTGAACCTGCTTTTCAGCCAACTGACACATACCAGGGTGGACAGCGTGTCAAGCTCTCGCTTGCCACCACACATCAGGTCGCGGAGGTTTTCCAGACGATATGAAGCACAAACGTAACAGGGTTCAAGTTTTACTTGGGTCTCATTGGTGCAACTTTTTTTTTCTGACGAGCATTTATAAGAATTTGGATTCCTAGAGAATTTGACTAAGAATTTGGATTCCTAGAGAATTTGACTGTAGTGAGAATCTAAATATTATAGGGCTTACATGGAAAGAAAGATTAATAAATTCGTAGAGTTTAGGAAGAGAGCCACAATTGCACGCCGAAAAGAAAGATCAATGAAGCACTAATAGTGTTTAGTTTAAAGAATTAATCTATTTTAGATATGGTCATGCATCATAAATTAATTCCATAGATTTAAAGAAATAAACACATTCCTGATATTAGTACTAATTATTAATCTATAAAAATAAAATAATGATAGATCAATCCATTCTATTCCACAAACTAAAACCAAACAAGAAAGTGTGAAGTGAGAAGACAATGAACTATCAAATTCCTCAAACCAAACACGCTATAAATGACTAATTTATCACATAGTGCGACACAACAGTTCGGCCGTCAATGGGGCCTTTATACAGACAACATGCTACTTGAGACGAACAGCAGATATAAACTCAACAATAACATAGTTATACAGTTTTTACATCTGACAAAATTTTGCGCAGTGACAAGGTATGAAAAACTGGAGCAGGGAGTCCACTGCATTACCCGAGAACAAAATAACACTACACAATTGCCAGAGTCCCCAATTCTAAAGATTAGATGCAGCTGCCACTTTGTACTGCAAAACTTGGAGCCCTTTCAACCGGTAACATACTCGAGGCCGAATGCAAAAACAAAAACAATGGTCTGCTTGTCACGAGCGCCAAAGTTTGATGTTAGAAAGAATCATGTGCCATATATATGTCTGTGAACCGGTGCGCCAAAACCTTCAACTACATCCATCCATCGCTTCTCTACTATTAAAATTGAACTGTCCAGTAGGTGTCCAACAAAGAGCACTGGTTCTTTAAACGCAAAAAAACTTAAGTTATTCCTTTTCTCTTGTTTAGACTCCTCATCATGGGCCTTACGTTTCTGCCTTGTTTTTGTAATTTTTTTTGTGTCCGACTTCTCTGCAGCTCCAGCTGATCCATTTGGCAAGTCAACATCCTCAACTACTGGCAATCCAAAATCAATGTAGCACATAGCCCTGAAAAGTAATGGATTTAACATTTAGGGAACATACTATACAACAGATCTCACAGTTTCTTTAAACACACAAATCAGATGCGGATAATCTTCCAGAGACAAGTTAATTTCTAGGTGGTTGTGTCACCGCTGTTGCTGTTGGGCTGGGCTTTTGGCATTATGGGTTGGAAGTGTAGTGGCCGCGCTTTGCATCTAAAACCTTGGTGTTTTAGTGTATTAGTGTTTTATCACTGTACTGTTGTGGCTTGCCATTCTGGAACTGTGTAACATCATTGCTAAATCATAGCTAGGTAACAAAATTTGGTGTGGCCCCTCTGCAAAATAAAGATGATCTTCCACAGTAGGAAGCCCAGACTAAGGATAGGGAGCTCAGAAGGGCCAGCATAATTGCATAAGTTAGCAGAAACAAATATTCCAGAGAAGATTACCTGGTACTGTATACAATAACCGATGATGAGCTTTGCGGAGAAAATGATAGGCCAATGACCTCTCCAGGAAATTCATGGAAACTTCTGGGCAACTGGTGCGTATATCGCTTGGACCATTCACCTAGTTGTTTTGTTTTCACATCAAATACATACACCTCGTTTTTAGATGTAGTTATGATAAGTGTGTTGTTCTTAGGGCAAAAACCGCCAGATGTAACAGAACCACCATTCAATCGGGATATGAACCAGTGTTGTCTGCAAGTATAGGGGTGGGGTGAGAATTTGTGATGTGCAGGTAACAAAAATAAGGCGTATGCAACATCCGTTGAAAAGCATCAATTTGGGGCATACCTTTGCACCTCAAGGTTAAATACATAAATATCCCCATAGCAGTTAACCGCAGCTAGCCATTGCCCGTCTGCACTTAGGAACATCTTCGTTACAGGTGGTTCTCTTGAGATTTTTGCTCCATCTGCCCTTCTTGTAGGGTGAAATACATTTGAAATTTCTCTTGTTGCAATGTCAATGATCTGAATGTCGTAGAAAAAATAAGGAGTGTGAAGTGTTAAACGATGATAGGATACAAAAGCCAACCTAAAAAGCAACGGATGATTTTGGCAACAATGATCTTGGTATGATTACCGATGATCATTATCTTATAATATAATGACAACCACAATGCAAACCAATGTCCAGCCAAACACCTCATAGCTTATAACTCAATGTTCAAAGTACAAGTACTTTTAATCATGTAACTAACAGACATTGGCCTACTAGTAGGTAGGATGACATGAATAGTTTCATGTCTCATTAGCCGCATGGACTGAACTGCTGATTTCAAATGTTAAGACAGGTAACATTTTTAGATTAAGAGGGGGTGTTTGGCATGGCTCCAGAGCAGAACTCCAAAGGAGAGCTGGCCAGAGACAGCCAAACACGGCAAACTCCATCGAGTTTTGGAAGGTGCAGTACAACTTTTGGAGTGCCTCCTTTGCTTGAGTTTTGGAGGAGAGCTGCTCTAGGGTGGAGCAGAACCATGTCAAATCATGTCATTCCCTGGCTTCATCTAGCACGTACACTACGCATGTTTTCATACAAGATCATAAGATAAAAGAGCAAAAAAACATGGCAGGTGACTTACGTATATTTTTCCATTACGCCCAGCAAGTATCAAATTGGACGAGTCCACAGTAAACAGCATACTCTGAGAACAGGGCAATCCTTTTGGCAGCTCTAATTTGTCAAGGGTGTACTTCTTTCCACCCTTATGTCTTAGTGCAAAGAGGCAGGGTCTCACACCATCTGAATAGGCCAAAAGTGTTCCATTGGCACAGGCAGCACTAGAAATGATTTTTCTGGACCCCTTGCTTTTCAAACGAACAAGTTGCCGGACTGTAGCATCTCCTCTAGATGATGATGTACTTGGAGTCGTCAGCTTGTTCTGAACTGTCACAAGTACAACATCCAAGAAGTTCGAAGACTGGACAAGCATTACATAATCTCCATTGACTGTGCTATTCCTAGCCAGCTTTATCAAAGGGTGTTGAGGTGCAGGGCAGAAGTTATGAGGTGCAAACTGAGTAAACTCTCTTGCTGAATATGCAAACAGCTTGGCGTCATCACCACCAGATATAAGCATCGGAACCCCAAGATGAGCCCATCTGTGGTAGCTGAATTCATGTTTTTCACGCCGGCGAATCTTCACCACCTTTTCCTCAGGTAATGCATCTACAGGGCAAAAGAACAGCTAAATCTGTGTAAGCACTAGTACAGGAACATCAAACAAATGCAAGCAACTAAAATATTGGCATACCTTCTCTACAGATAGGCACAGCTATGGTTAATGCCCTTATATCATGAGTGTGAGCTCTCAGATATCCCACATAGACCCATTTCTGAACTTGCTCTTTGATCACATTTTTACTAGCACCAAATTCATCTTTTGATATTTTGTACAAAATTACCTAGAGCATCAGCCAGAAAGTACACCAATTAAACAGGAAGTCATTGAAAAACAATAAACTAAGGAGTGGAATTAACTTAAAAACAAACCAGTGCATAGAGAGGTACAGGTTGCACAGTATTAGTTAATCAACCTAACAGATGTTTTAGTAATGATACAAACCTGCCCATCAGACCCTGCGGAAAATACCCTGTTCCCACTAGGCACAGTTGTTAGTGCATTGACATCGCCTTTATGATAAGAGTGAGCTTGCAGAAGTGTTCCATGGCGGCTATCCCAAAACTGTACACTCCCGGTGCTATCTCCGCTAACAATAGTTCCACACCTGAACATCAGCAATAATAATGAGGTCTATAAAAAGGGGCGCAAAAGAAAGTTCAGAAAAGACAAATAGTTTAGGGTTTACCTCAGAAACAATAGTGACCAGACACAAAGTTCAGGTGAGGTACTAGCCCCTCCCAATCCAACAGTGATACGATACATTTCATGGAAAGATGTTGAATCCCAGCATCTGATAAAACTGCCAATAGTGGGAAAAGATATCAAAAATTGAAATAATGGCAATGCCAGCTCACACCACTAGAAATTATGATAAATAATTACAGAAACAAGACAGATGCAAAAAAAAAAGTTATTTTGCATACGTAGGAAAGAATATGCAATAAATAACAGAAGCCCGCTTACACTAGTAAGAAAATATAAACATACCCATCGCTGCTGCCAGAAAATACAAATTTGGCGTTACTACTCCACGTCACACTTAGAGTCCGCCCTGTGAGAACACACAAACGTAACTGTCAGTGTTGAATTTATTGTCAAAATAACAGAAAAAAGAATTTATATAACACATACCGCTCACTCTTGGAAGAGACCTATAGTAAGTCAATGCACCTGATTCAGGCACATTATACAATCGTACAGAACCATCATCACACGCAAGAGCCAGTCGCTGGAAATCATTCACATGATATGAAGATATTGTGTTGGTAGAACCATCTTCATCCTCATAGTTGTCACCATCATCAATGTTACTTAAGTCAGAATCGCTGGAGTCATTTTGGTTTGGATGGCCATTGACAGCAAACTCTGAGCTATTATTTTCAGTATTTTTAGCATCAACTGAAGGCTCAATTGCCATTTGCCAGATTGGAATTCCAAGAGTATCTAGAACAATCTACAAAAGAGAACAAACTAACTATAATTATATCCATGAACCTAAAATTGATATCACATTGCAACGAGAAAAGATATAAGGAGACTGATGAAGATCAAATGGTGAAACTTAATATGAAATCTAAGTGCCATCACTAGTGATTCAATACACCCGATAGGTTACGGACTATTATTGCACTATACAAACATAATTACAACCTGCTCATACACCAATTTCCAGCTTTATGCATATCCCAGCATCTAACAGTTCGGAATTGACAATTCCACGAGAAAATCGAGTGTAAGCATGCGAAGAGAGACACCTTTTGCTGCAGGTAGAATAGATCCCATTCACAAACCGACCCATCAACGCTGGACGAGAGCAGCCGGCCGGTCGCTTTACCTCCTCTCCGCCCCCACACCAGTGATGTGACCCTCGACTCGTCGTTCCCCTGTATAGTCTGCACCCAAGCAAACACCCGATCAGGTCAGAGACAATCCTTAGACTCCTCGCAGGACACAGCAGGGCTATGGGAAGCATACGAGCTGGTTGTGCCAGCCGACGGAGCCCGGGGAGACGAGCCAGAGCTCGAGTGAGCCGTCTTCACGCGCGGCGGCGACCTGGGAGGCGCAAGGAGAGGCGGCGAGCGCGACGATAGGGGAAGGGGACCACTCGATCGCGTCGCCGGTACAGCGGTGGACGCGGAGCTTGTCCATGGGCCAGCGGCCCGATGCGGCGGCGCTGGTGATCCTCGTATTCTAGAAGGTACTGAGCTTGAGGTTGAGGACTTCGCGATGGTGCGTGAGTTAGGGCCTGGGGGCAGGCCGCAGGCGGCGCAGAGGGTTAGTGCAAGGCGCTCGAGAGAGGCGGCTCACAGCTTGTTAGGGTTTTGAGCCTTTGAGGGAGAGGAATCAAGTAGGGGCTGGTTGGTCCTAGCCTAGGTCGACGGCAGCGTGCGCGCGGGCTACGTGACCTGAGAAAGCGGCGGGCCGAATTTTTTTGCATTTTGACCCTTTCTCGAAAAAAAAAAATCACATTTGGACCCTATAAAATTTTAATGTCATTTTTGGACCTTTTGCTCGGCGTTGTAGCCTATGGCGCCGAGGTAACACAGCTCGGCGCCATAGGCTATGGCGCCGAGGTACGTGTTGTGCTGGCACAAACGGATGTCATGGCGCCGAGCTCAGATCTATAAAAAAGCCTGTCTAGCTCAGTTGGTAAAATACATGGCTCTTAACCTTGTGGTCGTGGGTTCGAGCCCCATGGTGGGCGTTTTTATTAATACTTTTTGTCTTTGTCACTTATTTGTTTTTTGTTGTCCAGGTTTTTCGTTTATGTCGCTGATTTGTCCGTCCAGATTTATTTCTCATCCAGATTTTTTTTGTTTTTGTGACTGATTTTGTCGGGGACCATAATTAGGGGTACCCTCAAGGCTCCTAATTCTCAGCTGGTAACCCCCATCAGCACAAAGCTGCAAAGGCCTGATGGGTGCGATTAAGTCAGGGATCAGTCCATTCGAGGGACACGATCACGCCTCGCCCGAGCCTAGCCTCGGACAAGGGCAGCCGACCCCGGAGGATTTCCGTCTCGCCCGAGGCCCCCCTTCAGCGGCGAACATATTCCCGGCTCGCCCGAGGCCCTGCCTTCGCTAAGAAGCGACCCTGACCAAATCGCTGCACCGACCGACCAAGTCGCAGGGGCATTTAATGCAAAGGTGGCCTGACACCCTTATCCTGACGCGCGCCCCCCAGCCGGCAGAGCCGAAGTGACCGCCATCACTTCGCTGCTCCACTGACCGGCCTGACAGAAGGACAGCGCCGCCTGCGCCACTCCAACTGCGGTGCCACTTGACAGAGTGAGACTGACAGGCAGTCAGGCCCAGCCGAAGGCTCCATAGGAAGCTCCGCCTCGCCCGACCCCAGGGCTCGGACTCGGGCTAAGTCCCGGAAGACGGCGAACTCCGCTCCGCCCGACCCAGGGCTCGGACTCTGGCTAAGTCCCGGAAGACGACGAACTCCGCCCGACCCAGGGCTCGGACTTGGGCTCGGCCCCAGAAGACGACGATCTCCGCCTCGCCCGACCCAGGGCTCGAACTCGGGCTAAGTCCCAGAAGACGACGATCTCCGCCTCGCCCGACCCAGGGCTCGGACTCGGGCTCGGCCCCAGAAGACGACGAACTCCGCTTCCCCCGACCCCAGGGCTCGGACTCCGCCCCGGCACCAGCCGGCAATCTCCGCCTCGCCTGACCCGGGGGCTCAGACTCGACCTCGACTTCGGAGGAGCTTCCACATCGCCCAACCTAGGGCGCAGACCAGCCACGTCAACAGGAGGCGCCATCATCACCCTACCCCGAGCTGACTCGGGCCGCAGGGAACAAGACCGGCGTCCCATCTGGCTCGCTCCGCCAGATAGGCAATGATGGAGCCCCGCATGCTCTGTGACGACGGCGGCTCTCAGCCCCCTTACGGAAGCAAGAGGACGTCAGCAAGGACTCAACCGCTCCGACAGCTGTCCCTCCGCCAAGCTCCATCGCTCCTCCGACGGCCACAACATCACACCAGCTGGGTGCCAAGATCTCTCCGGCTGCCACAACGGCATGTACCTAGGGCGCTAGCTCTCCTCCGCTAGACACGTAGCACTCTGCTACACCCCCCATTGTACACCTGGATCCTCTCCTTGCGCCTATAAAAGGGAGGACCAGGGCCCTCTTAGAGAGGGTTGGCCGCGTGGGGACGAGGACGAGAACAGGCGCTCGCTGGAGGCCGCTCGCTCCCTCTCCCGCGTGGACGCTTGTAACCCCCTACTGCAAGCGCACCCGACCTGGGCGCGGGACGAACATGAAGGCCACGGGATTCCCACCTCTCTCATGCCGGTCTCCGGCCGCCTCGCTCTCCCCCCTTCGCGCTCGCCCTCGCGCTCGACCCATCTGGGCTGGGGCACGCGGCGACATTCACTCGTCGGCCCAGGGACCCCCCGGTCTCAGAACGCCGACAGTTGGCGCGCCAGGTAGGGGCCTGCTGTGTGTTGACGAACAGCTTCCCGTCAAGCTCCAGATGGGCAGTCTCCAGCAACCTCTCCAACCCGGGACGGTGCTCCGTTTCGGGAGTCTTGAGTTCATGTCCCTCGACGGCAGCTACGACGTGATACTCCTTCCACCGCCGTGCGACGACGACAGTGGCGGACGACAGCCCGCCCGCCGGCGGCGGAATCGACGACGTCTTCCCCGCGTGGTGGAAGAACAACCTTCGAGCTCACTCCGTCCTCTCCCCCGCCGACGGAGGAGGAGGCGGGGCAACCAAGGCCAAGCAGGAGACAGCGCCTCGTCGGCTGTCGAGCGAGTCGATGGCCCCAGCGCCCCAACAGGGGGTGCACCGGGCGTCGACCTCGCGTTTGAGACGAAGGTGAGCGCCGTCCCCCCGCGACACGCCAATCCCGAGCAAGCGGATGACGCCAGCACGCTCGCGAAAAGCTTGCTGGACGTCACCCTCGTACCTGAGACGACGGTGCAGTCAGCCCCCGACATGACATCACCGCCGCTCGTCGACCAAAAGGTACCGATCGATTCCCATCCCACGTCTTTCAGATTCAGCCTCGACCCGCCTAGCGGCTTCGCTTTGGCGGGTGCTCTCGTAGAGGCAGGTCCAAACCCTTTGGGGTTTCGTATGCGGTCACCTTGGGACCGGCTGACGGACGTCTCGACCTACGGGCCTTCTGGGTCCGAGGGAGACGGCGAACCCAGCGTCTGTTGGGATTTCTCCGGACTTGACAACCCCAGTGCCATGCGGGACTTTATGACCGCATGCGACTACTGCCTTTCTGACTGTTCCGACGGTAGCCGTAGCCTCGGCGACGAGGACTGCGGCCCAAGTCGTGAATGCTTCCACGTCGATCTAGGGGGTCCCCCCGAAGGCAACCATCTCGGCATGCCGGAGGACGGTGACCTCCCTAGGCCGGTGCCTCGCGTTGACATCCCACGGGAGCTAGCTGTGGTCCCCGTTCAGGCGGGGGGTCATGACCCACAGCTCGAGCAAATCCGCGGGGTGCAGGCCAGGCTCGACGAGGGAGAAGGAGCGCTTGAGCCGATCCGTCGGGACGTCGGGCAGGCATGGGCGGGCCAACCCCCGGCCGGGGAAATACGTCATCTACCCCAGGGCTTCCAGCACCACATCAACGACGACGTCAGGGTCAGGCCACCACCCGCATCTAGTGGGGTCGGCCGGAACCTGGCAGCAGCAGCGATGCTTCTCCGCGAGATGCCGGAGCCATCAACCACCGAGGGACGGCGAATCCAGGGAGAGCTCAAGAATCTCCTGGAAGGCGCCGCGGTCCGACGGGCCGAGAGCTCCGCCTCCCAAAGGCAGGGGTACCCCTCGGAACCTCATGTCGCGACTTCTCGCTTCATGCGGGAAGCCTCGGTCTACACCGGGCGCACGCGCAACACCGCGCCTGCGGCCCCGGGTCGCCTCGGCAACGAGCGCCATCACCGCGACCGTCAGGCCCACCTCGATGAGAGGGTGCGCCGAGGCTACCACCCCAGGCGTGGGGGACGCTACGACAGCGGGGAGGATCGGAGTCCCTCGCCCGAACCACCCGGTCCGCAAGCCTTCAGCCGAGCCATCCGACGGGCGCCATTCCCGACCCGGTTCCGACCCCCGACTACTATCACAAAGTACTCGAGGGAGACGAGACCGGAACTGTGGCTCGCGGACTACCGTCTGGCCTGCCAACTGGGTGGAACGGACGATGACAACCTCATTATCCGCAACCTCCCCCTGTTCCTCTCCGACACCGCTCGCGCCTGGTTGGAGCACCTGCCTCCGGGGCAGATCTCCAACTGGGACGACCTAGTCCAAGCTTTCGCCGGCAATTTCCAGGGCACGTACGTGCGCCCCAGGAATTCCTGGGACCTCCGAAGCTGCCAACAGCAGCCGGGAGAGTCTCTCCGAGACTACATCCGGCGATTCTCGAAGCAGCGCACCGAGCTGCTCAACATCACCGACTCAGATGTCATCGGCGCGTTCCTCGCTGGCACCACCTGCCGCGACCTGGTGAGCAAGCTGGGTCGCAAGACCCCCACCAGGGCGAGCGAGCTGATGGACATCGCCACCAAGTTTGCCTCCGGCCAGGAGGCGGTCGAGGCTATCTTCCGGAAGGACAAGCAGCCCCAGGGCCGCCCATCGGAAGATACTCCCGAGGCGTCAACTCAGCGCGGCGCCAAGAAGAAGGGCAAGAAGAAGTCGCAAGCGAAACGCGACGCCGCCGACGCGGACCTTGTCGCCGCCGCCGAATACAAGAACCCTCGGAAGCCCCCCGGAGGTGCCAACCTCTTCGACAAGATGCTCAAGGAGCCGTGCCCCTATCACCAGGGACCCGTCAAGCACACCCTTGAGGAGTGCGTCATGCTTCGGCGCCACTTCCACAGGGCCGGGCCACCCGCGGAGGGTGGCAAGGCCCGCGACGATGACAAGAAGGAAGATCACCAGGCAGGAGAGTTCCCCGAGGTCCGCGACTGCTTCATGATCTATGGTGGGCAAGCGGCGAATGCCTCGGCTCGGCACCGCAAACAAGAGCGCCGGGAGGTCTGCTCGGTGAAGGTGGCAGCGCCAGTCTATCTGGACTGGTCCGACAAGCCCATCACCTTCAACCGAGACGATCACCCCGACCATGTGCCGAGCCCGGGGAAATACCCGCTCGTCGTTGACCCCATCATCGGCGACGTCAGGCTCACCAAGGTCCTCGTGGACGGAGGCAGCAGCCTCAACATTATCTACGCCGAAACCCTCGGACTCCTGCGCGTCGATCTGTCCTCCGTCCGAGCAGGCGCTGCGCCCTTCCATGGGATCATTCCCGGGAAGCGCGTCCAACCCCTCGGACAACTCGACCTTCCCGTCTGCTTCGGAACACCCTCCAACTTCCGAAGGGAGACCCTGACGTTTGAGGTGGTCGGGTTCCGAGGAACCTACCACGCGGTGCTGGGGAGGCCATGCTACGCGAAGTTCATGGCCGTCCCCAACTACACCAACCTGAAGCTCAAGATGCCGGGCCCCAACGGGGTCATCACCGTCGGCCCCACGTACAAACACGCGTTCGAATGCGACGTGGAGTGCGTGGAGTACGCCGAGGCCCTCGCCGAGTCCGAGGCCCTCATCGCCGACCTGGAGAGCCTCTCTAAGGAGGTGCCAGACGTGAAGCGTCATGCCGGCAACTTTGAGCCAGCGGAGACGGTTAAGTCCGTCCCCCTTGACCCCTGCGGTGATGCCTCCAAGCAGATCCGGATCGGCTCCGGGCTCGATCCCAAATAGGAAGCAGTGCTCGTCGACTTTCTCCACGCAAACGCCGATGTCTTCGCGTGGAGTCCCTCGGACATGCCCGGCATACCGAGGGATGTCGCCGAGCACTCGCTGGACATTCGAGCCGGAGCCCGACCCGTCAAGCAGCCACTGTGCCGATTCGACGAGGAGAAGCGCAGAGCCATAGGCGAGGAGATCCACAAGCTAATGGCGGTAGGGTTCATCAAAGAGGTATTCCATCCCGAATGGCTTGCCAACCCTGTGCTTGTGAGAAAGAAAGGGGGGAAATGGCAGATGTGTGTAGACTACACTGGTCTCAACAAAGCATGTCCGAAGGTTCCCTACCCTCTGCCTCGCATCGACCAAATTGTGGATTCCACTGCTGGGTGCGAAACCCTATCTTTCCTCGATGCCTACTCAGGGTATCATCAAATCAGGATGAAAGAGCCCGACCAGCTCGCGACTTCTTTCATCACGCCCTTCGGCATGTACTGCTATGTCACCATGCCGTTCGGCTTGAGGAATGCGGGCGCGACGTACCAGCGGTGCATGAACCATGTGTTCGGCGAACACATCGGCCGCACGGTCGAGGCCTACGTCGATGACATCGTAGTCAAGACAAGGAAAGCCTCCGACCTCCTTTCCGACCTTGAAGTGACATTCCGATGTCTCAAGGCGTCAAGCTCAATCCCGAAAAGTGTGTCTTCGGGGTGCCCCGAGGCATGCTCTTGGGGTTCATCGTCTCCGAGCGGGGCATCAAAGCCAACCCGGAGAAGATCACAGCCATCACCAGCATCGGGCCCATCAAGGACTTGAAAGGCGTACAAAGAGTCATGGGATGTCTCGTGGCTTTGAGCCGCTTCATCTCACGCCTCGGCGAAAGAGGTCTACCTCTGTACCGCCTCTTAAGGAAGGCCGAGTGCTTCACTTGGACCCCTGAGGCCGAGGAAGCCCTCGGGAACCTGACGGCGCTCCTCACAAAGGCGCCTATCTTGGTGCCCCCAGCTGCCGGAGAAGCCCTCCTGGTCTACGTAGCCGCGACCACTCAGGTGGTTAGCGCCGCGATTGTGGTCGAGAGGCAAGAAGAGGGGCATGCGTTGCCCATTCAGAGGCCCATCTACTTCGTCAGCGAGGTACTGTCCGAAACCAAGATCTGCTACCCACAAGTTCAGAAGCTGCTGTACGCGGTGATCCTGACGCGGCAGAAGCTGCGACACTACTTCGAGTCTCATCCGGTAACTGTGGTGTCATCCTTCCCCCTGGGAGAGATCATCCAGTGCCGAGAGGCCTCGGGTAGGATTGCAAAGTGGGCGGTGGAAATCATGGGCGAGACAATCTCGTTCGCTCCCCGGAAGGCCATAAAGTCCTAGGTCTTGGCGGAATTCGTGGCTGAATGGGTCGACACCCAGCTACCGACGGCTCCGATCCAACCGGAGCTCTGGACCATGTTCTTCGACGGGTCGCTGATGAAGACAGGAGCCGGCGCAGGCCTACTGTTCATCTCACCCCTCGGAAAGCATCTACGCTACGTGCTATGCCTCCACTTCCCGGCGTCCAACAATGTGGCCAAGTATGAGGCTCTAGTCAACGGGTTGCGGATCGCCATCGAGTTAGGGGTCCGACGCCTCGACGCTCGCGGTGACTCGCAGCTCGTCATCGACCAAGTCATGAAGAACTCCCATTGCCGCGACCCGAAGATGGAGGCCTACTGCGATGAGGTTCGGCGCCTGGAAGACAAGTTCTACGGGCTCGAGCTCAACCACATCGCTCGGCGCTACAACGAGACTGCGGACGAGCTGGCTAAAATAGCCTCAGGGCGAACGACGGTTCCCCCGGACGTCTTCTCCCGAGGCCTGCATCAACCCTCCGTCAAGATCGACGACACGTCCGAGCCCGAGGTACCCTCGGCTCAGTCCGAGGCACCCTCGGCTCAGTCCGAGGCACCCTTGGCTCAACCCGAGGCGCCCTCGGCTCAGTCCGAGGCACCCTCGGCTCATCCAGAGGCACCCTCAGCTCGGCCCGAGGCGCCCTCGGTTCAGTCCGAGGTACCCTCGGCCCCCGAGGGTGAGGCACTGCGCGTCGAGGAGGAGCGAAGCGGGGTCACGCCTAATCGAAACTGGCAGACCCCGTACCTGCAATATCTCCACCGAGGAGAGCTACCCCTCGACCGGGCCGAGGCTCGACGGGTGGCGCGGCGCGCCAAGTCGTTCGTCTTGCTGGGAGATGAGAAGGAGCTCTACCACCACAGCCCCTCCGGCATCCTCCAGCGGTGCATCTCCATCGCCGAAGGTCAGGAACTCCTGCGAGAGATACACTCGGGGGCTTGCGGCCATCACGCAGCGCCTCGAGCCCTTGTCGGGAATGCTTTCCGGCAAGGCTTCTACTGGCCGACGACAGTGGCCGACGCTACCAGAATCGTCCACACCTGCGAAGGGTGTCAATTCTACGCGAGGCAGACCCACCTGCCCGCTCAGGCTCTACAGACGATACCCATCACCTGGCCTTTTGCTGTGTGGGGTCTGGATCTCGTCGGCCCCTTGCAGAAGGCACCCGAGGGCTACACGCACCTGCTGGTCGCCATCGACAAATTCTCCAAGTGGATCGAGGTCCGACCCCTGAACAGCATCAGGTCCGAGCAGGCGGTGGCGTTCTTCACCAACATCATCCATCGCTTCGGGGTCCCGAACTCCATCATCACCGACAACGGCACCCAGTTCACCGGCAGAAAGTTCCTGGACTTCTGCGAGGATCATCACATCCGGGTGGACTAGGCTGCCGTGGCTCATCCCATGACAAATGGGCAGGTAGAACGTGCCAACGACATGATTCTACAAGGGCTCAAGCCTCGGATCTACAACGACCTCAACAAGTTCGGCAAGCGGTGGATGAAGGAACTCCCCTCGGTGGTCTGGAGTCTGAGGACAACGCCAAGCCGAGCCACGGGCTTCACGCCGTTCTTCCTAGTCTACGGGGCTGAGGCTGTCTTGCCCACAGACCTGGAATACGGTTCCTCGAGGGCGAGGGCCTACACCGACCAAAGCAACCAAGCTAGCCGAGAAGACTCGCTGGACCAGCTGGAGGAGGCTCGAGACAAGGCCTTGTTAGAAATATGCCCTAGAGATAATCATAGAGATGAGCATATTTCTTTGTATCCATGATATATATATTGCTTAATTGAATATCCATGGAAGGCACCTTGTATTGATTAGCAATTATGTGAATTGTTTGTGAGATTCTTTACTTATATGGTTATTCTAAATGATGTCCCTAGTCAGAGTCGATGACTAGCACATGTATTAGTTGATGACTACATTTCACAAGTCATAAACATGGTGATGTTAAATTAATAATGTGGGCGCATGTATGACATGAGGCTGGACCGACCCAACGTGAGATATTGTAATATAGTTCTCTTCTTGCAACATGAATACTGTATCCTTAGACCTGAGATTGTCGCATGTTCTCAAGATGTGAATTGACTTACTTAGGGACTATCAAACGCTATCCCGTAACTGGGTAGTTATAAACGTAGTTTTGGGTTTGTCAGGAAGCATGCTATGAGGCATGGTCAGTCAAGATGGAATTTGTCCCTCTCTTTGTGAGAGAGATATCTCTGGGCCCCTCGAGTGATTGGATCAAGAAATGCATGGCCGTGCTAGGGTTAAGAGTTAACCATTGAAAGGATTCCAATTCACAGTATCGAGAAAGAGAGGTCAGCTTAGAGCCAGACCAAGTATCGTGAGACAAAGGGAACAGCATGTACTTAATGTCGCAATGGTTCGTCTGATATGATCTTTACGTACACATAGGAGTTGACATGTCTTGCTAGAGGCCGCTGTCAATTATTGGGCCAAGTAAGAGTACTCGGGCTATGTCTATTTGTACGTGAACCTATAGGGTCACACACTTAAGGGGAAGGAAGCCTAATTCGGATTAGATCCGAAATTAGACTGAGCTTTAGGGTTAATGATGGGCCTCGGCGTCAGAAGCCCACCATAACGCCTATATAATGAGGGGCGGGGGCGCGGTTAAGAGATAACCTAATTCGCCACCTGCAAACCAGCAGCCGCCGCTCGCCTCTCGCCCTCGCCAAGCCGCCGTCGCGAACCTAGCAGTTCGGTACGCGGCGCTTCCTCCCTGTACGTGTGGATACCTCGGAGGTGCTGCATCTGGAGCACTTGGACGAACCGTACGAGGACGTGAAGAACGCCGGCGACTACACGGCACTGCTCGACGCGTTCGTCTACATCGAGACGTCTTCCGCTGCTCTGCGCGTCTAGTGGTAATTCCATGACCTATAACCACAGTAGTTCTTGGTATTATGGGGATGAAAATTTTGTTTTGCGCTAGCGTAGCCTCCCCGTAATCCTACAGGCCTTACTACACTCGGCGCGATACCAGCAGTCCCTGCGATGCTACCACGCCCGAGGGATCCGGTCCCGAGACCTCCAGGTGGGCGACCTGGTGCTTCGGCTTCGACAAGACGCCCGTGGGCGCCACAAGCTCACGCCCCCCTGGGAGGGGCCATTCGTCATCGCCAAGGTTCTGAAGCCCGGAACGTACAAGCTGGCCAACAGTCAAGGCGAGGTCTACGGCAACGCCTGGAACATCCAACAGCTACGTCGCTTCTACCCTTAAGATGTTTTCAAGTTGATCATATACCTCGCACCCACGCAAAGTTTAGTCATCAAGGAAGGGTCGGCCTCGCCTCTGAAAGGGAATTAGGCTTAGACCAAGTTCCTAAATAATTTTGGTGGTTGAATTGCCCAACACAAACATTGGACTAACTAGTTTACTCTAGTGCATAAGTTATACAGGTACAAAAGGTTCACAATCAGCCAATAAAAAGACCAAGTGTTGGATTCAACAAAGGAGCAGCAAGGCAACCGAGGGCTCCTCTGGCCGGAGGCACCGGACTGTCCGGTGTGCACCGGACTGTCCGGTGCGGCCAGAGGACTTCGACTTCAAACTCTTCACCCTCGGGATTTCTCGGAAGCCGGCGCGCTATAATTCACCGGACTGTCCGGTGTGCACCGGACATGTCCGGTGCTCCAAGGAAACGCGGCCTCCGGAACTCGCCAGCCTCGGGTTTGCTCGGCAGCCGCTCCGCTAAAATTCACCGGACTGTCCGGTGTGCACCGGACTGTCCGGTGTACCAGCGGAGCAACGGCTCTCTGCGGCGCCAACGGCTCCCTGCAGTGCATTAAATGCGCGCGCAGCGCGCGCAGTCGTCAGGCACGCCCATGCCGGTGCACCGGACATCAAACAGTTCATGTCCGGTGTGCACCGGACACCCAGAAGGGCCCACAAGTCAGAAGCTCCAACGGTCAGAATCCAACGGCAACTGTGACGTGGCAGGGGCACCGGACTGTCCGGTGTGCACCGGACTGTCCGGTGCGCCATCGAACAGAGGACTCCAGCCAACGGTCACTTGTGGTGGTTGGGGCTATAAATACTCCAACCACCCCACATTCATTGCCATCCAAGTTTTCCAACTCTCAACCACTTACAAGAGCTAGGCATTCAATTCTAGACACATACAAAGAGATCAAATCCTCTCCAATTCCACTCAAGCCCTTAGTGACTAGCGAGAGAGATTTGCCGTGTTCTTTTGAGCTCTTGCGCTTGGATCGCTTTCTTTCTTTCTCATTTGTTCCTGAAATCATCACTCAATTGTAACCAAGGCAAGAGGCACCAATTGTGTGGTGGCCCTTGCGGGGAAGTTTTGTTCCCGGTTGATTGAGAAGAAGAGAAAGCTCACTCGATCCGTGGGATCGTTTGAGAGAGGGAAGGGTTGAAAAAGACCCGGCCTTTGTGGCCTCCTCAACGGGGAGTAGGTTTGCGAGAACCGAACCTCGGTAAAACAAATCCTCGTGTCACACTCTTATTTGCTTGCGATTTGTTTTGCGCCCTCTCTCGCGGACTCGTTTCCTTACTACTAACGCTAACCCGGCTTGTAGTTGTGATTATTTTTGTAAATTTCAGTTTCGCCCTATTCACCCCCCCTCTAGGCGACTATCAATTGGTATCAGAACCAGGTTCTTCATTAGAGCCTAACCGCTCGAAGTGATGTCGGGAGATCCCGCCAAGAAGGAGATGGAGACCGGCGATGACAAGCCCACTACAAGCCAAGGGAGCACCTCATCTTCATCGAAAGAGTCCCGCACCAAGAGAAGGGAGAAGAAGAAGAGATCCTCCAAGCGAAAGGAGAAAAGATCTTCCTCTTCTCACCACAAGGAGAAGGAAAAATCTTCTTCTCACAAGCCGCATCGGAGTGGGGACAAGCACAAAAGGATGAGGAAGGTGGTCTTCTACGAGACCGACACTTCATCGACCTCCACCTCCGGCTCCGACGCGGCGTCCGTCACTTCTAAACGCCAAGAGCGTAAGAAGTATAGTAAGATTCCCCTACGCTACCCTCGCATTCCTAAACATACACCTTTACTTTCCGTCCCATTAGGCAAACCACCAACTTTTAATGGTGAAGATTATGCTATGTGGAGTAATTTGATGCGATTTCATCTAACCTCTCTCCACAAGAGATTATGGGATGTTGTTGAGTTTGGTGTACAGGTACCATCCGTAGGGGATGAAGACTACGACACGGACGAAGTGGCCCAAATCAAGCACTTCAACTCCCAGGCCACAACCATTCTCCTTGCCTCACTAAGCAAGGAGGAATACAACAAAGTTCAAGGGTTGAAGAACGCCAAGGAGATTTGGGACCTACTCAAGACGGCGCACGAGGGTGATGAACTCACCAAGATCACCAAGCGGGAAACGATCGAGGGGGAGCTCGGTCGCTTCCGTCTTCGCCAAGGGGAGGAGCCACAAGACATGTACAACCGGCTCAAGACCTTGGTGAACCAAGTGCGCAACCTCGGGAGCGCAAAATGGGATGACCACGAAGTGGTTAAGGTTATTCTAAGAGCCCTTATTTTCCTTAACCCTACTCAAGTGCAATTAATTCGTGGCAATCCTAGATATACACAAATGACCCCCGAGGAAGTCATCGGGAATTTTGTTAGTTTTGAATGCATGATTAAGGGCTCCAAGAAGATCAACGAGCTTGATGAGCCTTCCACATCCGAGGCGCAACCCGTGGCCTTCAAGGCAACGGAGGAGAAGAAGGAGGAGTCTACACCAAGTAGACAACCAATTGACGCCTCCAAGCTCGACAACGAGGAGATGGCCCTAATCATCAAAAGCTTCCGGCAAATCCTCAAGCAACGGAAGGGGAAGGACTACAAATCCCGTTCCAAGAAGGTTTGCTACAAGTGTGGTAAGCCCGGTCACTTTATTGCTAAATGTCCATTATCAAGTGATAGTGACAGGGACAATGACAAGAAGGGCAAGAGGAAGGAGAAGAAGAAGTACTACAAGAAGAAGGGCGGCGATGCCCATGTTTGTCGGGAGTGGCACTCCGACGAAAGCTCAAGCGACTCCTCCGACGACGAGGACGCCGCCAACATCGCCGTCACCAAGGGCCTCCTCTTCCCCAACGTCGGCCACAAGTGCCTCATGGCCAAGGACGGCAAAAAGAAGGTAAAATCAAAGTCCTCCACTAAATATGAAACATCTAGTGATGAGGATGATGATAAAAATGAAGAGGATAATTTGCGTATTCTTTTTGCCAACCTTAACATGGAACAAAAAGAAAAATTAAATGAATTGATTAGTGCTATACATGAGAAGGATGATCTCTTGGATTCTCAAGAGGACTTCCTTATTAAAGAAAATAAAAAGCATGTTAAGGTTAAAAATGCTTATGCTCTAGAAAGAGAAAAATGTGAAAAATTGTCTAGTGAGCTAAGTATTTGCCATGAGACTTTAAACAACCTTAGAAATGAAAATGCCAATTTAATTGCTAAGATTGATTCTCATGTTTGCATTGATCCTAGAAATGATAATGTTGATTTGCTTGCTAGGATTAATGAGTTAAATGTTTCCATTGCTAGCCTTAGAAATGAAAATGAGAAATTAATTGCTAAGGCTAAGGATTTTGATGTTTGCAATGCTACTATTTCCGACCTTAGAACTAAAAATGATATGTTGCATGCTAAGGTTGTTGAACTTAAAACTTGCAAACCCTCTACATCGAATGTTGAGCATGTTTCCATTTGTACTAGATGTAGAGATATTAATGTTGATGCTATCCATGATCACCTAGCTTTAATTAAGAAACAAAATGATCACATAGCACAACTTAATGCTAAGATTAGAGAGCATGACTTAGAAAATGAAAAATTTAAACTTGCTAGAAGCATGCTCTATAATGGGAGACGCCCGGGCATTAAGGACGGCATTGGCTTCCAAAGGGGAGACAATGTCAAAATTAATGCCCCTCCTAAGAACTTGTCTAACTTTGTTAAGGGCAAGGCTCCCATGCCTCAGGATAACGAGGGTTACATTTTGTACCCTGCCGGGTATCCTGAGAGTAAAATTAAGAAAATTCATTCTAGGAAGTCTCACTCTGGTCCTAATTATGCTTTTATGTATAAGGGTGAGACATCTAGATCTAGGCAACCAACCCATGCCAAGTTGCCTAGAAAGAAAACTACTAATGCATCAAATGATCATGCCATTTCATTTAAAACTTTTGATGCATCTTATGTTTTGACTAGCAAATCTGGCAAGGTAGTTGCCAAAATTATTGGGGGCAAACACAAGGGCTCCAAGACTTGTGTTTGGGTACCCAAAGTTCTTGTATCTAATGCCAAAGGACCCAAAACCGTTTGGGTACCTAAAACAAAGAACTAAACTTGTTTTGTAGGTTTATGCATCCGGGGGCACAAGTTGGATACTCGACAGCGGGTGCACAAACCACATGACAGGGGAGAAAAAGATGTTCTCCTCTTATGAGAAAAACCAAGATCCCCAACGAGCTATCACATTCGGGGATGGAAATCAAGGTTTGGTCAAAGGTTTGGGTAAAATTGCTATATCTACTGACCATTCTATTTCCAATGTTTTTCTTGTAGATTCATTAGATTACAATTTGCTTTCCGTATCCCAATTATGTCAAATGGGCTACAACTGTCTTTTTACTGATACAGGTGTTACTGTCTTTAGAAGGAGTGATGATTCAATAGCATTTCAGGGTGTGTTAGAGGGTCAGCTATACTTAGTAGATTTTGAAAGAGCTGAACTCGACACATGCTTAATTGCTAAGACTAACTTGGGTTGGCTATGGCACCGTCGACTAGCTCATGTTGGAATGAAAAATCTTCACAAACTTCTAAAGGGAGAACACATTTTGGGACTAACCGATGTTCATTTTGAGAAAGACAGGATTTGTAGTGCATGCCAAGCCGGGAAGCAAGTTGGTGTCCATCATCCACACAAAAACATCATGACTACCGACAGGCCACTGGAGCTCCTTCACATGGATTTGTTCGGCCCGATCGCTTACATAAGCATCGGCGGTAGTAAGTATTGCCTTGTAATTGTGGATGACTATTCTCGCTTCACTTGGGTATTCTTTTTGCAGGAAAAATCACAAACCCAAGAGACCTTAAAGGGATTCTTGAGACGAGCTCAAAATGAGTTCGGCTTAAGGATCAAGAAAATTAGAAGCGACAATGGAACGGAGTTCAAAAACGCTCAAATTGAAGGTTTTCTTGAGGAGGAGGGCATCAAGCATGAGTTCTCTTCTCCCTACACTCCACAACAAAATGGTGTAGTGGAGAGGAAGAATCGAACTCTATTGGACATGGCAAGAACCATGCTTGATGAGTACAAGACACCGGATCGGTTTTGGGCCGAGGCGGTCAACACCGCTTGCTACGCCATCAACCGATTATATCTTCATCGAATCCTCAAGAAGACATCCTATGAACTCCTAACCGGTAAAAAGCCCAATATTTCATATTTTAGAGTTTTTGGTAGCAAATGTTTTATACTTGTTAAAAGAGGTAGAAAATCTAAATTTGCTCCTAAAACTGTAGAAGGCTTTTTACTAGGATATGACTCAAACACAAGGGCATATAGAGTCTTTAACAAGTCCTCAGGACTTATTGAAGTTTCTTGTGACGTTGTGTTTGATGAGACTAACGGCTCTCAAGTAGAGCAAGTTGATCTTGATGATGTAGGTGAAGAACAGGCTCCATGCATAGCGCTAAGGAACATGTCCATTGGGGATGTGTGTCCTAAAGAATCCGAAGAGCCTCCAAATGCACAAGATCAACCATCCTCCTCCATGCAAGCATCTCCACCAACTCAAGTTGAGGATGAGGCTCAAGATGTTGAACAAGAAAATCAAGAAGATGAGCCACCTCAAAATGACGGCAACGATCAAGGGGGAGATTCAAATGATGAAGACAAGGAGGATGAACAACCAAGGCCGCCACACCCAAGAGTCCACCAAGCAATTCAACGAGATCACCCCGTCGACACCATCCTCGGCGACATTCATAAGGGGGTAACTACTCGATCTCGTGTTGCTCATTTTTGTGAACATTACTCGTTTGTTTCCTCTATTGAGCCAACCAGGGTAGAGGAGGCACTTCAAGATTCGGATTGGGTGATGGCGATGCAAGAGGAGCTCAACAATTTCACGAGGAACGAGGTATGGCACTTAGTTCCACGTCCTAACCAAAATGTTGTAGGAACCAAGTGGGTCTTCCGCAACAAGCAAGACGAGCATGGTGTGGTGACTAGGAACAAAGCTCGACTCGTGGCCAAGGGGTATTCACAAGTTGAAGGTTTGGATTTTGGTGAAACCTATGCACCCGTAGCTAGGCTTGAGTCAATTCGTATATTATTAGCCTATGCTACTTACCATGGCTTCAAGCTTTATCAAATGGACGTGAAGAGTGCCTTCCTCAATGGACCAATCAAGGAGGAGGTCTACGTTGAGCAACCTCCCGGCTTTGAAGATAGTGAGTACCCTAACCATGTTTATAGGCTCTCTAAGGCGCTTTATGGGCTCAAGCAAGCCCCAAGAGCATGGTATGAATGCCTTAGAGATTTCCTTATTGCTAATGGCTTCAAAGTCGGCAAGGCCGATCCTACTTTGTTCACTAAAACTCTTGACAATGATTTGTTTGTATGCCAAATTTATGTTGATGATATTATATTTGGGTCTACTAACAAATCTACATGTGAAGAATTTAGTAGGATCATGACACAGAAATTCGAGATGTCAATGATGGGGGAGTTGAAGTATTTTCTAGGATTCCAAGTCAAGCAACTCCATGAAGGCACCTTCATTAGCCAAACGAAGTATACTCAAGACATTATAAGCAAGTTTGGAATGAAGGATGCCAAGCCCATCAAGACACCCATGGGAACAAATGGGCATCTCGACCTCGACACGGGAGGTAAGTCCGTGGATCAAAAGGTATACCGGTCAATGATTGGTTCATTGCTTTATTTATGTGCATCTCGACCGGACATTATGCTTTCCGTATGCATGTGTGCAAGATTCCAAGCCGACCCTAAGGAATCACACCTTACGGCCGTAAAACGAATCTTGAGATATTTGGCTTTTACTCCTAAGTTTGGGCTTTGGTACCCTCGGGGATCCACTTTTGATTTGATTGGATATTCGGATGCCGATTGGGCGGGGTGTCGGATTAACAGGAAGAGCACATCGGGGACTTGCCAGTTCTTGGGAAGATCCTTGGTGTCTTGGGCTTCCAAGAAGCAAAATTCGGTCGCTCTTTCCACCGCCGAAGCCGAGTATATTGCCGCAGGCCATTGTTGCGCGCAATTGCTTTGGATAAGGCAAACCCTGCGGGACTACGGTTACAAATTAACCAAAATCCCTTTGCTATGTGACAATGAGAGTGCAATCAAAATGGCCGACAATCCCGTCGAGCACAGCCGCACTAAGCACATAGCCATTCGGTATCATTTTCTTCGGGATCACCAACAAAAGGGGGATATCGAGATTTCTTATATTAATACTAAAGATCAATTAGCCGATATCTTTACCAAACCACTTGATGAACAATCTTTTACCCGACTTAGGCATGAGCTCAATATTCTTGATTCTAGGAATTTCTTTTGCTAGTCTTGCACACATAGCTCATAAATATACCCTTGATCATGTCTCTTTTATATATGCTATGACTAATATGTTTCCAAGTGTATTTCAAACAAGTCATAGGTATATTGAAAGGGAATTGGAGTCTTCGGCGAAGACAAAGGCTTCCACTCCGCTCCACTACTCACCCTTCGCCGTCGCTCCGCCTCATCTCTCCAACGTTGGTATAACCTTCACTCATTTCTTTCATGACCAAAGGGGGAGAATGTACTTCATTGGGCTCTAATGATTCCGTTTTTGGCGATTCATGCCAAAGGGGGAGAAAATATGAGCCCAAAGCAAAAGGACCGCACCACCACCCCTAATTTTAAATTTGATGATTTTCAATGATAAATTTCAAAATTGGTATCTCTTTGTGTTCTAAAAGGGGGAGCAAGTAGTGTTTTCAAAATTAATGGAAAACCCTCTTGAACACTAAGAGGAGACCTCATTTGAGGGGGAGTTTTGCTTAGTCAAAGGAAAAGCATTGGAAATAGGGGGAGAAAATTCCATATCTTGAAAATGCTTTGCAAAATCTTTTTCATTTACCTTTGACTATCTTGCAAAAGTACTTTGAAAAGAATTTACAAAAGAATTTGCAAAAACAAAACTCGTGGTGCAAATGTGGTCCAATATGTGAAAAATAAAGAAAACCATCCATGCGCATCATATAAGTTTATATTGGCTCAATTCCAAGCAACCTTTGCACTTACATTATGTAAACTAGTTCAATTATGCACTTCTATATTTGCTTTGGTTTGTGTTGGCATCAATCACCAAAAAGGGGGAGATTGAAAGGGAATTAGGCTTAGACCAAGTTCCTAAATAATTTTGGTGGTTGAATTGCCCAACACAAACATTGGACTAACTAGTTTACTCTAGTGCATAAGTTATACAGGTACAAAAGGTTCACAATCAGCCAATAAAAAGACCAAGTGTTGGATTCAACAAAGGAGCAGCAAGGCAACCGAGGGCTCCTCTGGCCGGAGGCACCGGACTGTCCGGTGTGCACCGGACTGTCCGGTGCGGCCAGAGGACTTCGACTTCAAACTCTTCACCCTCGGGATTTCTCGGAAGCCGGCGCGCTATAATTCACCGGACTGTCCGGTGTGCACCGGACATGTCCGGTGCTCCAAGGAAACGCGGCCTCCGGAACTCGCCAGCCTCGGGTTTGCTCGGCAGCCGCTCCGCTAAAATTCACCGGACTGTCCGGTGTGCACCGGACTGTCCGGTGTACCAGCGGAGCAACGGCTCTCTGCGGCGCCAACGGCTCCCTGCAGTGCATTAAATGCGCGCGCAGCGCGCGCAGTCGTCAGGCACGCCCATGCCGGTGCACCGGACATCAAACAGTTCATGTCCGGTGTGCACCGGACACCCAGAAGGGCCCACAAGTCAGAAGCTCCAACGGTCAGAATCCAACGGCAACTGTGACGTGGCAGGGGCACCGGACTGTCCGGTGTGCACCGGACTGTCCGGTGCGCCATCGAACAGAGGACTCCAGCCAACGGTCACTTGTGGTGGTTGGGGCTATAAATACTCCAACCACCCCACATTCATTGCCATCCAAGTTTTCCAACTCTCAACCACTTACAAGAGCTAGGCATTCAATTCTAGACACATACAAAGAGATCAAATCCTCTCCAATTCCACTCAAGCCCTTAGTGACTAGCGAGAGAGATTTGCCGTGTTCTTTTGAGCTCTTGCGCTTGGATCGCTTTCTTTCTTTCTCATTTGTTCCTGAAATCATCACTCAATTGTAACCAAGGCAAGAGGCACCAATTGTGTGGTGGCCCTTGCGGGGAAGTTTTGTTCCCGGTTGATTGAGAAGAAGAGAAAGCTCACTCGATCCGTGGGATCGTTTGAGAGAGGGAAGGGTTGAAAAAGACCCGGCCTTTGTGGCCTCCTCAACGGGGAGTAGGTTTGCGAGAACCGAACCTCGGTAAAACAAATCCTCGTGTCACACTCTTATTTGCTTGCGATTTGTTTTGCGCCCTCTCTCGCGGACTCGTTTCCTTACTACTAACGCTAACCCGGCTTGTAGTTGTGATTATTTTTGTAAATTTCAGTTTCGCCCTATTCACCCCCCCTCTAGGCGACTATCAGCCTCGGCAAAGCCCGACCCTCCCTCGGGGGCTAAAAGGGGGGGAACCCCCTCTGTGTCAAGATTGGGGAACCTCTTTGCGTCCAAAATTTTCAATCAAAAAAGCTTTTGCGTTCCCCCGGCTATGTCGGAAGCAAGGCCCCAAGGAGCGAACACGGGTGCATGTAAGTGGCAAGGCCGACTGAGCCGAGGGACTCCTACGCCTCCGGGTTAGGGACACCTCACTCGTCACCCGCCACGAAAAGTGACCCCTACTTGGGGAAACCACCCTGTTACTAATAGGCGAAGCCGGACACGCAAAATAAAAAGGAAAGGAGTACGACTTCACGCAACGGTAACAAAGTGTTCAGGCCTCAGCGGCCGCAGAAAGACACACGAGCATCCGACAGAAACTGTTCCAACAGAGTTAGGCGTCGCCTTGGGAGGGAGCCGCGCCTTCGGCTTCATCCCCACCATCGGCAAAGTCCATCCCGGCTTCCGGCGACGGCGCAGGTGGGAGGATCTCTGCCTCAAAGGTGGTCGCCAGCACTGCGCTCGGACCCGCGGCGGTCGCATCGAGCCTCTGGACTTCTGCCAGGGCGGCTTCATCTTCGTCGGGAAGGCAATACCCCTCGCTAACCCGCTCCAGGTCCACAACGTAGTGGGAAGCGAGTATGGCGAAGGCCCGCCTGACGCCGTGGTGTAACGCCTCGCGGAGTCTGCCGCGCACATGATCGCCCAAGACTTGAAGGCGACTTCGAGGGGAGCTTCCTGAGGGGACGTCGCCGGAGCCAAGGACCCGGTAAACGTCCGAGATGGCCTCGGACATGGCCGCGTGGTCGGTTTCCCTCTGCTCGGCCGCCCCGGCAAGCGCCTCGGCAAGCGCCTTGGCGGACTCATCGAGGGCGGACTCGAGCTCTGCGAACAGCCAAAGGAAGCATCTCAAACACAAGCAGAGGAAACAAGCGGGAACGAAAACCGAAGATGGCCAAGGCGTACCTCCGGCTCGGGCACGCTGCTCCGAGGCTGCGACCTGGGCTACGGCTAGGTCGGCCGCAAGGGTTTCAGCCCGGCTTTCGGCCTCGGCAGCCCGGCCCCGAGATTGGTCCCGCTCCTTGACGACCCGGTCGAACTCCGACTGCTGTAGTTGCGCTTCGGCGCGCGCCACGGCCGCCTCCGCGCGCGCCGCTGCCGCCTCGGCTCTCAGATCGGTACAGAGCAACCGAAGGTCCGCCACCTCGGCACCCTGTTGAGAGAGGCGCGCAGTAGCCCCGACAAGCGAGGTCCTCAGGGATCGCAGCGAGCCCCAGACGTCGACCTCGCGGCGGATGAACGACGACTTGGCGGCGCTCCGATCCGTCAGATCCTGAGGGAAGGAAGCGGGGCGTCACGAAAGACGCCTTGGTCACAAAAGAGAAAAGGTATGCCTAAAACCGTTACCTGGAGGATTTTGGGGACATCCCTACAGAAAACCTCCAGCGACGACCGGAGCGACCCCACCGTTGCTTCGGCACACTCGCGGAGCTCGTCCCAGGACTGGTCCTCCCGCTCATCGTCGAGAACGAAGCCGGGATCCGAGGCCTCACGGGTTCGGAACCGGAGCAACTGGTGCCGGCCCTCGGAGCTCCGCCGCACAGCGACAAGGCTGCCGCCCGGCGGGACGGATCGCGCCTCCACGCCCCCCTCTTCCGAGGCACTGAGCGCCGACGCCTCAACCGTCTCAACGTCGGCAGCAACCGGTCGCTCCTCGACTGGGACGGCGGCGACTTCAGTAGCGACAGGTGCCGGCATCGCCGGCACGTCCGGTGGGCCCGAGGCCACGTCCGCGTCAACCGCCACCCCTATCACAATGGCCGCCCCAACAGAAGCGCCAGCCTCGGGAACCCGCTCCACGGCGACTGGTGCCGCCTGAGCCCCCTGCTGTGGAGCGCCTTGCGAGGAGGTCACCTGAACGGCAAGGCCCGGAGCGGCGCTGGCCGCGCAAGCCGGTGTCGCCTTAAGGGCCTTCCGGGGCGCCAGGTCAGTCAGCCCATGGCTTCGCTTGCTGAGGAAAAAAGAAAAATCACGGCCGGGACATACGAATGAAAAGCCAGGACGAAGACATTCCAGGATACTCACCCGCTCCGGGCCATGATCAACCGTGCCTGGGGGGAGGTCTCTCGGATCTCGACCCCCGGAGCCGCCGCCGAGGTCCGCTTCGCCGGCAGCTTCGGCACCACCCTTGCTTTGGGCGCCCTGGATGCCCGGGAGGCGGACTGCTCAGGCACCGCCACGACGACCTGGGGGTCGCTCCCCTGCGCTGCCGGCGGGGGCGGCGGTTCGCGGGGAGCAGACGCCCTGGCCTGGCTCCCTGGGGTCGCCTCAGCTCCTCCAGCCGAGGGGTCAAGTACCCTCTCGGATTGCCCCCGCTCCTCGGGCCGGGACCCCGGCGTCCCGACTCCGAGGACTGACGGCATCAACCCGCTCGGGGGCTGGTTTGATGGCTCCTGGCCTAACCCCAAGTCGGGGCTGAGGCCAAGGCGGGCAGCCATGTCGTCTTCCTCGTCATCATCTTCATCATCGTCATCGTCGTCGGGCGTTTCCGGCGACGGCTCCCTCGGGAGCCCCTCCCTCTCCTGCCGGCGACGAAGCTTTTCCAAGGCGTCCTGAGCCCGCCTCCTCTCGTGGGCCCGGGCCTTCTCCGCGTCCTTCTTTTTCTTCTTCTCCTCCGCGGCAGCCCGCCGCGCTGCTCGGTCCGCCGCATCTTGCGGGACCCGTGGCAGGGAAGACTTGTGCCACCCTACCTCCTGAAGACGGGTGGAAATCCCGACCTTAAAAACCAGGGGCAATCCGACGCAAGAAGAAAGAAGGAGTGGACACTCACCAGAGTCACGCACCCTTGGTTAGGGCGCATCAAAGGCTGGGAGAAGGCGCTGGGGTCCGGCTTCCCCAACGCAACGGACACCCGCCCGTGGAGGACGTCGAGGGGAAGAGGATCATAGGACATCCGCGAGCCCTCCAAGTCCGCCTCCGGTGTCATTTCCCAAAGCGGCAGCCGTCGCTCCGCCAAGGGAAGCACCCTCCGGCGGTGGATGGCAGCAATCACCCCTGCAACGGTGAGTCCCCCCTTCCGCAACGCCTCTAAGGCCTTGAGGAGGGGTTCGAGGTTCTTCTGCCTTTCGTGAGGGGTCCCGTGGCGCCAAGCATCAGCGGCGGCGGTGACTACTCGCTGAGAGAACGGCGGGAGCAACTCACCGTCATTCCGAAGGTAGAACCACCGGCGCTGCCACCCCTTGTTCGAGGACGCGAGGATGGCGGGAATATACAGCGACGCTCGTGACTGCCTCAGCAGGAGGGTGCAGCCACCGGCCCGCACCGCTGCGCGGACCTTCCTCTCCCCCATCGGCGAGGCAAAAAGCTCCGCGAAAAAGAGATGGGTCCATAAGTCCCAATGGGGGGCAATCCCCAAGTACCCCTCGCACACTGCTACGAAGATGGCGGCCTGCGAGATGGAGTTGGGGCTAAGGTTGTGCAACTCCACCCCGTAGTGGTGCAGGATCGCCCGCATGAAGCGGCTCACCGGCACACCAAATCCCCGCTCGTGGAAGGAGACGAAGCTCACGATGTACCTCGGCGGTGGGGATGGAGCGGCTCCGCCCACGGGGGGAATCCATTCCGGTCGCTGCTCATCGGTGAGAGGGCGAAGTAAACCCTCGCCAACGAGATCCTCCAGATCACTCGCCGTCACCGTGGAGAAAGGCCATGGGTCGCGCGGCGAGATGATGGTCACCCGGTCAGCCATCACCGAGCGGAAGGAGTGGCGGCGCAAGGGACGGGGAGGGCGGTTTCCTTTTCTCTGGCTAAGTCTCTCAGGTTGCGAAAAACCTAAGAGGGAAGCAGGAAGCGGAGCAAAGAACCATCGCCAGATCCTCTCCCGAGTATATGAAGACCAAGGCGCGACCGGTTCAAACGTTCCGCCCGGACCAGACGTGGGATTCAAAAACGCGAAGCGAAACAGCCGTCCCTCGAACGGCTCGCGCACGCGCAACGGTCGCTCCTCCAACCACTCACCCCGTCGCATTAACTCCGCGGCGGGACAGGCGGCGCCTCTGGCAGGAGAAGCGGGCGACGCTTCGCCTTCGCCACAATGACCGCGTCAAAAAAGGTACGCCACGTCGTTCGATTTCGTATCCTTTTCCTTTTTTCCTCTTTCTCTCTCTTGCAATGGGGACCGGGAAAGGGGGATACCCCGAAAAGGATCCTTCCCCGTGAAGGAACCAGGCTCCGAGCCCCCCTACTGATCAGAGGTTCGAAGGCTGGCCCCCGGAAGGGTTCGACAGCCGCCTCAGATCGCGTGGGCCCTACACCCACTACTGGTCAGAGGTGCGAAGGCCGGCCCCTCGAAAGGGTTCCACGGCCGCCTCAAGCTACTCGGGCTCCGCGCCCATTACTGATCAGGGGTTCGAAGGCTGGCCCCCGAAGGGTTCACAGCCGCCTCAGACGCCGAGCGAGGGATGACCATGGGTACGTTCGATACATAACCAAGGCTCGGGCTGCGCTCCCGAGGTACCCTAGGACATTTCCGAGACCAGCGGGAACGATCTTGTAACAGAATCCCATCAGAGGGAGGCATCAAGCCCTCGGACCCCGTCACCAGGGGACCGGGTCTGGCAAATCACCCGCAGGTACTTTTGGGCGTGCCTCTGGGCCCCTAGCCGACCCCTAACGAACGGGGCACGGACGCCCACTCGGATTACCCGCTTGTAGCTCATCGGAGACACCATGTTCGGCGCCCATCGAGGGCAACATGGCGCTTTCCCCCTCTCCTCCTTGCGGAAAGGCGACGCAGGGGCGTATGTAAAAAAGCCGAGTCTACCCCTGACCGCCCTCTCGCTCTGTGTAGAGGCTCGGGGGCTGCTCTCGCAAACCCGGCTCCGGCCGAACCGTTGACAGCTGTCACACCCGGTTTTGGAAGGCAAACCGAATGCGAACTATGTACGTGCCAGGATCAGAACTCACGTACACAGCGATTACATAAATGAACATCAATGCACATTGCTCGAATAGTAACTTAAAAGAGTATTAACTTAATTACATCACAGAGTCATAGACATCCACATAGTCATCAACTTAACAGATAAATCAAAGTGCTAGCGAAACGCAGTAAAGATAAGGCCTTCACAGGCAGCTGACTGGGGGTTGCCGCCAACCCACACCTAGAATTCGTCGTAGTCTTGGAACTCCTGGAAGTCTCCTTCCACGGCTTCGCCTTCTCCTGAGCAGTGGTTACAATGCGGACAACCTGGTGTTTTGTGGTAAAGCAAGGATGAGTACACATCAACGTACTCAGCAAATGTCCCGCTTGGCTGAAGTGGACTGGCTTTATGTGGGGTTAGGCTCAAGCAGTCTCTTTTAGTTGGTCAGGTATTTATCATTAGTAGAAGCCAGATTTTAGCATTAACCAACCCATGAACCATTTCCTCATCGAGGAACAACATCATCATATTCGAACCAAAACCATAACATAAACTTTGTATCTTGAACCATCTGTATCTCTAATCAAAGAGGATCCCAAGGCTGCTCTTAACCGTGAGCACGGCTGATATATCAGTTTCACTACCCTCTGCAGAGGTCGCACACTTTACCCATGAGTCATGATTCCCTTTCTGCCCGGGGAGAGCTAATCCCCATTGACCACTACCTAGGTGGTCCGGCAGGGTATCACTACGTAGCTGTTACAAAGATTCCCAAGAGATCATAGCTGCCCGTTAGGTTTCTCCAGTTTGATAAACACAGTACTCCTCCCCACAGGAGAGTGACTAACAAAAAGCAAAACGAAAGAACCTCGGCACTCAGCCTCGGCAGAGCAAGCACTATGCCTGGACCCCATTGACGGCACGACGGCGAAGCAACTACACCTCTAGTTCCTCTAATTAATTAGCTAAGGGCGCCCCATTTCACCCTCATGGTTGCACTGTTATCCCGGGTGGTCTCTCAACGAACAGGTCCTTACGGAGAGGTACTCAGGAAACAGCCTGAGCCCCCTAGAGTATCATAAGATCATCAACATCATCAGGATAACAGTATCATAAATATTCACATCATGTTCATTGATTAAGTTAAGGCAATAGCAGAATGCTAACCATAATAGCCCATAAGGTCATCAAGGATAAAGTAAAGTGTAAAGCTAGTCGATCCCTAGGTTTCAAGTAAGTAATGCGGGACAGTGTATTATAAAGTAAATGGGACATAATGGGACTGAGGACACTTGCCTTCACCAAACTGCTGATCAGGAACTTCCTCCGCAACTCCCTCGGGAAACACAGACTGCTCGTTGTCTACGTAAAGCAATCATTCACACTATGCACTTGGGAAATAACAAACAAAAACAATATACCAAACATATGCAGCAGAGAGAGGTCACATGTTCATAACAGAAGAGGGATAGGCACTCTGGTGTTCCCTAGGTCTAGGGTAGAGGACTATATAAAGTGAGTCATTATCCACTACTCAGGTTTAAGTCAGTGGTGGAATTAAATAATTATCTGGTTTAAGTTCCTAAACTTAAGTGTTTGAGTCCATAAACTTAAGTGCTCCAACTTTTATTAAAGTCTACTATCTTTTATTTATCTTAAATAGGGTTCCCATAACATTAATCCTATCCTAATGATTAACCATTAATTGGGACATAGGAACAGCAGGGAAACATTGCATAAACAGATAGATAATAATTTTATGAACATTTTGCAATTTGAAGCACCTAATTTGGAGTTCATATGGCAAAGTTATGAATTTTACAAGTTTAGGGGTTAAAAATATACCCTAAGGACCTTTTTTGAATTAAATAAAAGGGCTGAGGACCTAACTGCGAGAAACCAGGGACGGCGAGCGCAATTTCCAGAAAACCGGGGGGCTCTTTAAGAAAACGCGCGGGCAAAGGGGTATCGGGCGCTTACAGCCGTTAGATCTCAGATCAACGGCCAGGATTAGATCCTGCGGCGGGCGCGCGGGCGCGCGGCGGCCTGGGCGGCTGACAGGCGGGGCCGGGCGGGCAGAGCGAGCGCGACGGCTGACAGGCGGGGCCAGCGGGCAGAGCGAGCGCGCGGGCGGACGGCTGACAGGCGGGGCCAGCGGGCAGAGCGAGCGCGCGGGCGGACGGCTGACAGGCGGGGCCCAGCTGGCAGAGAGGCGGGGTGCGGGGAAACGGCTCTGGGCCGTTGGATCTTGGGCGGACGGTTGAGGTTGGGTTCGGGTTATTTGAATCCGTGCCGTCAGATCCAAGATAGACGGCGGGGATGGGGTGGCTGGCTCCCGTCTCCTTCGGCTAGCTGGGGCGGCGGCGCTCGTCCCCGCGGCAGAGGAGCTCGCCGGAGACGAGGGGAGCGGGGGCCCTGCGGGTTCCCGGGGCGACCTGAGTGGCCGGGGAGGTTGGGGAGGGCACGGGAAACCTCTTGGTGGGGTCTGGGTCGGGGCAGGGGCAGCGGAGGAGGGCAGCTCACGGTGAAGCGGCTCGACGGTGGCGCTAAGGGATTCCGGCGAGGAATTGAGCACGACAAAGTGCAAGAGAGGGGAAGGGAGGGGGCATGGGAGGTTCCTTACCTCAAGGCAAACTCTGGGGACCCCTCGGTGGCGACGGAGACGCGACGGTGGCTCGGGGCGACGGTGGCGACTGCACGGCGGACGACGGGTGAGCGCGGGTAGAAAGAATTAGGGAGGGGAAGGGGAAATTGGAGCGCGTCCCGGGTTGTGGACGCCGGGGCGGAGCTCACCGTGGCAATGGACACAGCGGAGCTCCAACGGCGACGGAGGAACAAGCTCGGGCGGCGGCGGTTCGTGGCGATGGCGTTTGGGCGTGTGCGCAGCGAGGGAGAGGGCGAGAGAGAGGGCCGGTTGGTGCGCAAATGAGGGAGGGGGAGAGGGCGAGTGAGGTTCGGGGCTCTAGTGGCCGAGGCGAGGTTGGGGCGAGCTCCCCACGCGCGACGTGGGCGCGGAGAAGGCGGGCGCGCGCAGCTCGGCGGCGGTTACGCGAGGACGAGGGAACTGACAAGCCGGGCCCGCGACGCAGAGAGAGAGAAGAAAGCGGGCGCGAGCGCGAGGAAAGCGGGGCTGACGGGTCGGGCCCACGGGCAGAGAGAGCGAGGGAGCGGGCGCACGCGGGGAACGGCTGCGCCGACAGGCGGGGCCCGCGGGCAGAGAGAGGGAGAGCGGGCGCACGGAAGGCAGCCGCGCCGACAGGCCGGGCCCACTGCGCAGAGAGAGAGGAGGGGCGGGAGGGCGCGCGCGGAAGATGGGCCTATTGGGCCGAAAGGCTGAGGGGGCGGGGGAGTGGGCTGCTTTTCCTTTTCTTTTTATTTTGGAATTTCCTTTCTCTTTTCTTTTTATTTTCTCCATTTGATTCAAATTCAAATAACCCACAAATTCAAATTAGACTTTTTGAGAATTATGCACCAAACAAAAGTGAAATCTAGGGTTCAACATGATGCAACAGTTCACACTCCCTTAGGGTTTAACCTATCACACTATTATTACAAATAAAATAAGCACTTTTCTCCTATAGAAATGAGAAAGAAAAGATTAGGGAAGGATGAGAAAAAGGAAGTAACACCTGAATTTGTGAATATGAGCAAAGAAATTTTATACCCCCAAATTCAGGGTGTTACAAACCTATCCCCCTTAAAAGAATCTCGCCCCGAGATTCAGGGTTAGCTAGCAAAGAGTTCAGGGTATTTGGCTTTCAGATCATCTTCTCGTTCCCAGGTTGCTTCTTCCTCCGAGTGGTGACCCCATCTGACTTTGCACATTCTGATGGTATTCCTCCGGGTGACTCTGTCTGCACACTCCAGAATCTGCGTTGGCTTCTCTATGTATGTCAGATCCTCCTGGACTTCCAAACCCTCCACTGGCAACTGTTCTTCTGGTACTCGCAGACACTTCTTCAATTGCGACACGTGGAACACATTGTGCACTGCCGACAAACTTTCTGGTAGGTTGAGTTGGTAAGCCACTTCTCCACGCTTTGCTTGAATCTGATATGGTCCAACGTACCGGGGTGCTAACTTGCCTTTAACTCCGAACCTTCTGACTCCCCTGATAGGTGACACCTTCAGATAGACGAAATCCCCCACTTCGAAACTCAGTTCTCTTCTCCTTCGGTCCGCATAGCTTCGCTGTCTTACTGGGCTATTTTCAGGTTCTCCCGAACCATTTTGATATTCTCTTTGGTTTCAAGCAGGATGTCGGGGCCAAACACCTGTCTCTCTCCAGGCTGGTCCCAATGCAGCGGAGTCCTGCAACTCCGCCCATAGAGTGCCTGAAACGGTGACATCTTCAAGCTAGCCTGATAGCTATTGTTATAGGAGAATTCTGCATAGGGCAACCTTTTGTCCCATCCTGACTTGTCTTGCAACGCACATGCTCTCAGCATATCTTCTAGGATCTGGTTAGTTCTTTCAGTCTGACCGTCTGTCTGTGGGTGATAAGCCGAGCTGAAGTTCAAATGGGTGCCCAAAGCTTCTTGTAGCTGCTGCCAAAAATGAGAGGTGAACTGCGTTCCTCGATCTGACACTATCTTCTTCGGCACACCATGAAAGCAAACTATCCGTGACATGTATAACTCAGCTAACATTGCTCCGGTGTATGTGGTCTTCACAGGTATGAAATGGGCCACCTTTGTCAAGCGGTCCACAACCACCCAGATGGAATCATAACCGGCCCGGGTACGAGGTAGGCCAACTATAAAATCCATCCCGATCTCATCCCACTTCCACTGAGGAATCCGCAATGGCTGCAACAATCCGGCGGGCCTTTGATGCTCTGCTTTGGTTCTCTGACAGCTATCACAGATGGCGACATATTCTGCGATTTCTCTTTTCATGCCATACCACCAAAACCTCATTTTTAAATCTTGATACATCTTCTCGCTCCCAGGGTGTATGGAGTAGGCCGTCTCATGAGCTTCCTTTAGGATCAGCTCCCGAATAGGTTTGAGGTCGGGGACACACAATCGGTCCTTGAACCATATTACCCCCTCTTCATCCTCTCGAAAGTCTTTGCCTCTTCCTTCTAAGATTAGCTGCCGGATATTGTTGATGCTTTCATCATCCTTCTGTCCTTCTTTGATTTCCCGCTCTAGGGTGGGCTCTAATTCCACTGTTACTCCTTGCGTACTGTTCAGGAAACCGAGACTCAGTCTGTCGAACTCCTTGGCTAACTCATATGGCATTGGGTACGTGGCCATCATATTGACTTGACTCTTCCTGCTCAGAGCATCTGCAACCACATTGGCTTTGCCTGGATGGTAATGTATCTCCAACTCATAGTCTTTGATCAATTCCAACCATCTTCGCTGCCTCATGTTTAACTCCGACTGGGTGAATATGTACTTCAGACTTTTATGATCTGTGTAGATGTCGCACTCCTGCCCATACAGGTAATGTCTCCAGGTCTTCAAGGCATGAACTACTGCTGCCAACTCCAGATCATGTGTGGGGTAATTTTTCTCATGGATCTTCAGCTGTCGAGATGAGTATGCTACAACTCTTCCTTCTTGCATTAGCACACATCCCAATCCGGTGTAAGAAGCATCGCAATACACTGAGAATGGCTTGTGAACATCAGGCAGGACTAACACCGGAGCTGTAGTCAATCTATTTTTCAGTTCTTCAAATGCTTCCTGACACTTTTGGGTCCACTTAAACTCAACTTTCTTCGCTAGTAACGCTGTCATTGGTCTTGCAATCTTTGAGAAGCCTTCGATGAAACGCCTGTAATACCCAGCCATTCCAATGAAGCTCTTGATCCCACGAACATCCTTTGGTGCTTTCCAGTTCAGGATATCTGCCACTTTCTTTGGATCCACTGCCAACCCATCTTGATTTATGATGTGACCCAGAAACAAGACTTCATGAATCCAGAACTCGCATTTACTCAGCTTGGCATACAGCTGATGCTCTCGAAGTCTTTGCAATACCATCTTCAAATGCTCTACATGATCTTCCTCACTTTGAGAGTATATAAGAATATCATCGATAAACACTACCACAAACTTGTCCAGATAATCCATGAACACACTGTTCATCAGGTACATAAAGAAGGCTGGCGCATTTGTCAAACCAAAGGACATAACTGTGAATTCATATAACCCGTACTTGGTGATGAATGCCGTCTTCGGTATGTCCGAGGGTCGGATTCTGAGTTGATGGTAACCTGATCTCAGATCTATCTTCGAGAATACGCTGGCACCTCTGAGCTGGTCGAACAAATCTTCTATCCTTGGCAGGGGGTACTTGTTTTTGACAGTGACTTCATTCAAGGCTCTGTAGTCTATGCACATCCTTTTGGTACCATCTTTCTTCTCTACAAACAACACCGGAGCGGCCCAAGGCGAGGTACTTGGTCTGATGTAACCCTTCTCTAACATCTCATCTATCTGCTTCTTGAGTTCCACCAATTCTGGTCCAGACACTCAGTAGGCTCTTTTGGAGATGGGGGCGGTACCAGGGATAAGCTCTATGGCAAATTCAACTTTTCTCTCGGGTGGCATGCCCGTTAGCTGCTCGGGAAATACGTCCGGAAAGTCTGACACAACCTTGATAGCCTCAAGCGGTTTGGCCTCCTTACTATCAACTGAAATCTGGTGACAATCTCCCTCCACTGATTTAGGCATCCTTAGCTCAGCCACTACCTCTTCTCCTGACGGGGACTTTAATGTTACGGTCCTCTTGTCACAGCTAACATTCGCTTCATACTTCATTAACCAATTCATCCCTAGAATGACATCTATCCCAGGGGTGTCTATTACTATTAGATCACTGGGGAACCCTATCCCCCTTATTTCCACCCTTATATTTGAGCATATTTTATTTGTTTGCACCTTGCCACCAACCGAATTAATCCTCATGGGCGGCATCATTGCCTCTACTGAGATGTTATGCAATTCTACCCAGGTTGCAGTGACAAATGAATGAGTTGCACCAGTATCAAATAGCACTTTCATGGGATGAGATTCGACTGAGAACATACCTACTGCCACATCTGGTGCATCCTGGATCGCTTCGGCCTCCAAGTGGTTCACCTTTCCACGGTTGTACGCTTGGTTACGATTGCCTGCTGTCGGCTGCAGTACACCCTGCCTTGTTGGAGCATTGGGGTTGGTCTGCTGCTGCGCCGCCTTCTTCGGGCACTGCATCGCCCAGTGGCCTTGTTCTCCACAGTGGAAGCATCCTCTGCCTCCTCCTTGTGCTGAGGCTGCTTGATTGCTCTGGTTTGCTGCTGGGGCAGGAAGGCGAGGTGCCTGGTTGTTCTGCTTCTGATACTGATTACCTCCCTGCTGGCTGTGTTGACGATACTGCTGCTGCTGCTGTGGGTACTGCCTCTGGAACTGCTGCTGATGCGGACGCTGGTTCTGATTCTGATATCCCTGCGGGTGACCAGGCCTGCCTTGCTGAGATGAACTGCCTGAGAAACGTGGACGGCTGATGCCTCCGGTCTGGGGTCCACTCATCTTGCGCTTCCGATCTTCCATATCCTTACGCTTCTTCTTAGTCATAACTGCCCTATCGATCAGGTGCTGGAAGGTGGGGAAGGTGTGGTTCATCAGCTGGTAATGCAGGGGATCCACCAAACCTCTCATGAACCGGTACTGCCTTTTAGCATCAGTGTTGACATCCTCAGGTGCATAACGAGATAGCTGCAGAAACTTGTCTCTGTATTCACTAACAGACAGGGGTCCCTGCTTCAGAGCCAGAAACTCCTCCTTCTTCACGATCATCAGTCCCTCTGGCACATGGTACCTGCGAAAACTCTCGCTGAATTCTTCCCAGGTGATGGCTTCGGGGTCAGCATGCGTGGCGAGGTAGGACTCCCACCAGGACTGGGCTGCTCCCCTTAGCTGACGGGGACCATACAGAACCTTCTCCCTGTCGTTGCATTGGGCGGTGCGCAGTTCTCTTTCCACTGCGCGCAGCCAGTCTTCTGCATCCATGGGGTCGGCAGAATGGGCGAAGGTAGGAGGGTGCCCTCTCATGAACTCACCACGCTTATCCCGTGGCATCTGGGGCATCTGCACTTGCAACTGGGGTTGGGGTTGCTGTTGAGCCTGCTGCATGGCTGCCAGAGTCTGCCCAATGGCCTGCACTGCCTGAGTCTGCATCAAGAACATCTGTTCCACTGTCATCGGGGGTGGTGGGGGAGGCTGCCTCTGTTGTTCCTCCTGCTGGTCATGCTGCTCTTGCTGAGCACGCCTGTTGCATCGGCGCCTGTTGTCAGACATCTGTGGAAGACATTCATTCATCAGCATTGATCTTACAACCCTCCAGCATAAGAAAAGAGAATACAGGATTCTTCATGACACTGAGTGAACAAAGAGCTTCACTGATCCTCATTATGATTCAACACAGCTTCTCAGATAAGAAGGAAAGTAGAAGTAAATGGCTTCCCAACTAAATAACTGACTTTATTAACATTATAGCTAGGCCAAACTGCAGGGGAAACCCACAGGTTGGCAACAGTCATTACAAAGATTCAAATCCAGCACAAGTTCATCATAACAAGCATGCAAGCAACTGATAAGCAAACTTAAGCTAATTGGAAGCAACTGATAAGCAAACTAAACTAACTATTTTAAGACTGAGACATCTGATTTAAGAATTATTACAAACTTCGACGCTAACGATCTAAGGATCCAGATCTATCCTGGTCTTACAGGCAGGGGAACCATAAGTGTGGTGACCACGTGGCGGCGAGCGGTAAGGGTGCTGAGTCCCAACAGGAGCGGGAGAACCACCCTCCTGGTGATGGCGCTCTGCCAGCTCAGCACGCAACTCCGCAATCTCCGTTCGAGCCCTGCTCAGCTCGTCCAGAGAGTGATCCAGCTCAGTGTTAAGCACTGCGACTAGGTTGACTGTGCTGCTCAACCTAGGGTTAGCCTCACCAACAGGTGAGGCAACCACACTCTCTGTGCTGCCAGTAGGGCGGCGGGGGTAGTACCGAAGGTTAAGGCCGTCGGCCACGCCGCCGAACAAAGAACAGTACTGGGAGAGTGCACGTCGTGCTGCATCCTGCATAGCCGCCTCTGCAGTGTCCCTCTCGGAGATGGAATAGTGCTCCGAAACGGCCTCCGCACCCCGGAGGTCATCCTCCGGACGGCGAACTAGGCAGGTAGCCTCCCAGCGGTCCGGGTACCTCCCGCGACTGTGCTGGTAGACTACACAACGATACTCGATCGACCAGGTGTGCCGGTCAAAAGCCTGGCGCAGCAAGGTGTCGAGCGCGTCGTGGAAGTGACAACCGCGAGCGGCGTCACGGGTGATGGGTCGGGCGACCCATCCTTCCGCCTCCTGTGGCTCAGAGGACTCCGTGCTGTGGTCTGAGTCGTCGTCGTCGGGGTCTCCTCCAAGGCCTCCTCCAGTAGCTCCTCCAACAGCCGGGGCGTCCCGCGGTGGTGCAGGGGGCGCCTCCAGCTGGGCAACAGAGGAACGGGGCCTCACGGACTCCACCTCTTGCTGGGATGAGGAGGAAGAGCCCTGCTGCTCTCTGTGCTGGCGCCGGCGTTCCTGCTCCTCACGCAGGCGGTGGTGCAGTCTCTTCAGGTGACTCGACTGACCGGACACGGTGCGGTGCAGAGGACGCTCCGCAAGTCGAGACGGCAGGAAAGGAATCACCGACTTACGTGCAGTGTGTCTAAGACGAGCCATCTACAAAAGACACCGTAAGCATAAGAGTAAGAGCAGAACTAATATGACAAGTGAATAAACCATAGACAGAACAAGATAAAAATTTTAACAAGGTGTAATATAGTATATATATATATGTAGTAAAACATAGGGTTGGTCGAGGTGACCGACTTTTGAAGTAACATCAGAGGTCAAGGTGAGGGGGGGAAGGTCAATAGTCCTTAGTACAACCAGTGCTACTCTAGGTCAGCGGTCCTACAGTCAGCACGGCTTTGATACCACTTATGTCACACCCGGTTTTGGAAGGCAAACCGAATGCGAACTATGTACGTGCCAGGATCAGAACTCACGTACACAGCGATTACATAAATGAACATCAATGCACATTGCTCGAATAGTAACTTAAAAGAGTATTAACTTAATTACATCACAGAGTCATAGACATCCACATAGTCATCAACTTAACAGATAAATCAAAGTGCTAGCGAAACGCAGTAAAGATAAGGCCTTCACAGGCAGCTGACTGGGGGTTGCCGCCAACCCACACCTAGAATTCGTCGTAGTCTTGGAACTCCTGGAAGTCTCCTTCCACGGCTTCGCCTTCTCCTGAGCAGTGGTTACAATGCGGACAACCTGGTGTTTTGTGGTAAAGCAAGGATGAGTACACATCAACGTACTCAGCAAATGTCCCGCTTGGCTGAAGTGGACTGGCTTTATGTGGGGTTAGGCTCAAGCAGTTGCTTTTAGTTGGTCAGGTATTTATCATTAGTAGAAGCCAGATTTTAGCATTAACCAACCCATGAACCATTTCCTCATCGAGGAACAACATCATCATATTCGAACCAAAACCATAACATAAACTTTGTATCTCGAACCATCTGTATCTCTAATCAAAGAGGATCCCAAGGCTGCTCTTAACCGTGAGCACGGCTGATATATCAGTTTCACTACCCTCTGCAGAGGTCGCACACTTTACCCATGAGTCATGATTCCCTTTCTTCCTGGGGAGAGCTAATCCCCATTGACCACTACCTAGGTGGTCCGGCAGGGTATCACTACGTAGCTGTTACAAAGATTCCCTAGAGATCATAGCTGCCCGTTAGGTTTCTCCAGTTTGATAAACACAGTACTCCTCCCCGCAGGAGAGTGACTAACAAAAAGCAAAACGAAAGAACCTCGGCACTCAGCCTCGGCAGAGCAAGCACTGTGCCTGGACCCCATTGACGGCACGACGGCGAAGCAACTACACCTCTAGTTCCTCTAATTAATTAGCTAAGGGCGCCCCATTTCACCCTCATGGTTGCACTGTTATCCCGGGTGGTCTCTCAACGAACAGGTCCTTACGGAGAGGTACTCAGGAAACAGCCTGAGCCCCCTAGAGTATCATAAGATCATCAACATCATCAGGATAACAGTATCATAAATATTCACATCATGTTCATTGATTAAGTTAAGGCAATAGCAGAATGCTAACCATAATAGCCCATAAGGTCATCAAGGATAAAGTAAAGTGTAAAGCTAGTCGATCCCTAGGTTTCAAGTAAGTAATGCGGGACAGTGTATTATAAAGTAAATGGGACATAATGGGACTGAGGACACTTGTGTAACACCCGGATTTTAGGGGTCCAAAACCCGGGGTTAACATAAACACCAGGTATGCTGGGACCAAGTCTCATACATATGATGTATAGTGGCACAGGATCGAATGTCACATCTTTATATATAACAGGAGTTCTATACAAAATAAATAATTACATTATAAGGAGACAACGGTCCAGCAACCCAAAAGTTGACTGGGAGACGACGACCTAGACCTCTCACGAACTCATCGCAGCATCCTCCATGAGCATCATCCTGCAGTACCTGGTCTTGACCTGTGGTGTATGTGAGACAGCAAGAGTGAGCTCACATACGTTCATCGCTCAACAAGTTGTGGGGAATAATGTGCATGAACTCGCCAAAAGTGGGAGCTCACGTGAAGTGTAAGGCTTACCAAAGAAGATGGTTAGAGCTGAGCATTGCTTTTAAAGTTGGTCAAAATTTTATTAGCAGTTACTAAGTATAAGTAAATACCAAACCAATCCCAATTAAGTAGTAGAACAAAAATAACAACTTCACCCGCGATGCAATGCATATGACAAATTGAAGTTAGTTCCATAATTTAATCATGTGAGGGTCCGAGCTGCTCATGACCGTGAGCACGGCTAGTATACCAGTTTTACACTCTGCAGAGGTTGCGCATCTTTACCCACAAGTCGTGTATCCCATGTCGCCAGGGTTTGCAAAGCCCTTAGACACTTCCGAGGTGAATGGCTAGGGATCCACTACGAGGCCTTTACAAAGTTCCACTAGCTTCCGAAAACCCGCTACAGTTTATAGGAAGATCCAGTGCAGGAATCCCTTGCAGGACCGCCATCGCAGCAAAAATCCTCCCGAGGGCCTCCCTACACTGACCTCTCCCCTACTGCCCTTGCCCCTTTCGGGTAAGGTAGTCTTCCACTAGCTTTCCTAATTAATCAGCCAAGGGCATCCCATACTACCCTTGTGGTAGCACTGTTTTCCCGGGTGGTCGCTCCATGTTCCAATTAACATAATGATCTTAGCATGAACAATAAATAACAACTGATAACAAAAGTATAGTCATGAATAGTGTAATCTTCATACCCAAAACCACATATAGCACTAGCAAGTACTACCCAGAAAGTTCAGTGGTAAACAAGGTATAAAGATAGACAAACTAGGGTAACCTATTGGGTCCCATCAAAATTAACCTATGCAGATCATTATGATTAATTAGAACATGGCTGGGTAAAAGGAAGTGATCAAGGGCACAACTTGCCTGGGCCTTGAGAATCCAGGTACCAGGATGATCTTCAGGTGACACGTGACCTCACTGCTAGTCGTAGCAATCCAAACAAACATGGTATAGGCAAAATTAACATTACACCAAACATAAGAACAAAATACACATTAATAATATACATATTAAAATAAGGTCATAGGAACAGGAACCATTAATTTTGGAGTTATAGATTTTAAGTTATGAATTTTCAAAGGTTTAAGGTGATTATAATATGATTAAATGATAAATAAATTTTCTGACAGAGTTCATGTCAAAACAGTGATTCTAAATGGTAGAGAATATTATTACAAAATTTTAGGAATTGGAATGACTCAATTTGGAGCTAAAATGAATTAAATATGAATTATACAAGTTTTAAGATTTATTTTTTATACTAAAAATCAATTTTTAATATTAATAATCTTATTTCTCTGTTATCTGGACTGCGCCTCAATTAAACAGAAGCGCAGGGGGCTCGGCGCAAGAAACCCGAGACCCAGGGAATAGTGCTCTCTGGACGGCGGGTTGATTCACTGAAACCCGAGGGTCTCATTAGCAAATGTGACGCAGCGAAAGGGTACGGGGCACCGTGAGCCGTCAGATCCGAGACGTGCGCACCAGATTAGATCTGGCCGCCCGCGAAGCGGTACGTCGCACGGCCCGTCCATTCTGCGATCAACGGCGCGGATCTAATTACTCCGAAATCTCCCCCGATCCGTCCGATCAAAATCGAACGGATCCGATTCATGCACGAAACGTTACTCCCTCATCTAATCTCGGACGTCCGCGTCACGATCAACGGCCCCCATCATTTTACCCAACCCCGCCCCAAACACGACGGCGCCGCCCTCACGCGCGGCGGAGCCATCGCCGGAGTATGCCAAATCGAGATCCCGAGCGCGAATCACCAAAATTAAGGGGCGGTAAACATAGCAGAGATTAAGGCGAGACTTACTGAGGTGTTCTCACCGTTGATCGAGCTTGCAGGCGTGCTGTCCACGGCGTCTCGCGGATCCGTGGCGGAGCAGCAACACCGGCGAGCAATTCACGCCAAGCAGCTATCAATCTCCACGGTCCGAGCGCGCGTAGAGTTTCCCCGTGGTCTGGCGAACCCCCCGGAACCCAGCTTACGGCTCTCGAACGGCGGCACGACCCCTTGGCGTCGTCGGCCGAATGTATCCGCGGCGGCAATGGAAGCTTCACGGTCGGCTTGGGGTGAGGGCAATGCCTCGACCGGTGCTTAAATAGGGGCGGGCAGGTAACGAGGATTTCGGTCGGTTAGTTAGAAGATCGAATCGCGGATTCCGCGGCGAGCTCGGTAAGCGTTCGGGCGGCGGAGCTCGGAGTCCGCACGCGTTCGTCGCGGCGAGCTGTTGAGGGCGAGCCCGACAGGTGGACCCCGCGGACCAGAGAGAGGGAGAGAGGAGCGAGCGCGGCAAGCGTGAGGATGACGCGCGGGCCCCGCGACGTCAGCGAGATGCGAGAGCGCGTGTGAGGGGGAGTGGCTGGCGTGAGGGCCCCGCATGTCAGCGAAACAGACGAGAGGGTGTGCGCGGGAGTGAAGTTGGGCCGCGCGGGTTGGATTGTGATAACGGGCCGAATTCCGGGTAGTCGGCCCAGGTAAGGTCTTTCTTCTTTTTCTTTTTATTTTGCATTTTCTTTTCTCCATTTTCAAATCCAATTTGAATTCAAACTTAAATTCAAACCTCTATGGCTCATCATTTCAACTTATTTTTGTGAAGTTAAGGATATTAATTTTGAATCTATTTATTTATATAAATAATTTATATTTTTGTTTTATATTCCTTCTCTTTCTCTTATTTCCCCTTTCTTTCCTGTTTCCAAAATTAAATTTTGAATTCAAATTTAAATCCAAGCTTGTGACTAGTTCATTTGCAAACCATATCTGTGCAAAAACATATTTTATATATTTCTTTATTTATTTTAGTTCTTTTAGACAAGCTTTTAATCATATAGTAGAATAATCCCTACCTTATTAGTTCTAGGGAAATCAAATTTTATATTGTAGACTATATATATTAAGAAATAGTTTAAATCCTAATTCTTATATATATCCTAACCCAAAGGCAATTTAGATTATCTAAGTATCTTTAATTATGTATTTTTAACATATTCATGAGTGGAAACTCCTAAATTATGATTATCTTTAAGGAAAGGTGTTTTGATTTAAAATCTTTGGGAATTTTTCTTTGTCTTCACAAGATTGAACTTTAGGGTGTTACAAATCCTACCCCCCTTAAAAATAATCTCGTCCCCGAGATTTGTAAGAAAAGGGATGTATACTCATATTGTTCTCGGAACATATGCACAAACAAAGAAATCTCAGCATGAGGTATAATTTTTTAACAAAACATAGGGTCAATAGACCTTATTGTTCCTTCTAAAATAATATCATATCATCTACTAACTAAAGTAACATCTAGACCTTACAAATCATCATAATTTATATCTATGTAGCTTGGTGAAGCTGGTGGTGGTGGTGGAGGGTGTTGTTGTTGTTGTCTCTCCAACCGTGCTTGCCTTATTTCTTGGCGGGCCTGACGTATTTCCTCGCGTTGTTGTCTTATCTGATTCTGCATCTCGGTCACCATGTCTGTTAACTGTTGTATTACCAGTCTTTGGGTAGCAACCACTTGATTGATGTCAACAGGTGGAGGATTTGGAGGGTTCATTTTCTGTTTGTTGTTACGTGATAATCTTTCCTTTCCTGGTATTGACCATGAAAGTTAGAAGCATATGGTAATAGTTTTGCAAAGGAAATTATTCAATAAGCGGAAGGAATAAGCTAGTAGCTGGTTATACCCTAAAGATTCTTTGGTAGGGCTTAATCTTTGTTTTATGTCCAGATTGGGGTGACCAATCATATAAGGTGAATATCCAAGGGTAAGATAGAATCAGTCAAGATGAGAGATATATATGGGTGTGATGGACTACAGGATGTAGGTTAAAAGTTTGTTTGTTGTTAGGTGGGAATAGAAAGGTTATACCATTCATCATGGTTCTATGGTTTGGGTTAGCTCATGGTTGAATTGATCCAATGTGCTAAGATAAGTTATTACATGGCTAGTGGGGTCTAATCTCTTCTACTAGTGTCATTAATCTGTTTAAGTGAACCACATTAAGTTAGATAACATTAGACCACACTGGATCAGGTCACATTAGGTAAGATAAGATCTAGATTAAACTGGATATGACTAGATTAAACTAGTTTAGGTTAGATAGGTCCAACAGGGTAGAATATGTTAGGATGTTTTGAGATTAGTTAGATATGTTATGATAAGATAGAGTCTCTTGCTAGTTTATGATTGAGAGGTTATGCAACTATCAGATGGTTAAGGTAGTTGCATATGGCCAAGTCGATCTGTCCTTCTAAGTTAAGACCTGTTCTATAGGGGTAGAGTCTAAACTATTTCATCAGTATTATCTAACATGTTTGATAAGTCACTTTAGATTTGATCAGATCTGGGTCAGATTGGTGTGACTTGTTTGACTAGATAAGATCTAATTAATTTGCATTAGATCATGGTTGTTAAACTAGGGTGGAAAAGTATGCTTATTAGGATAAGACAGATCCATAAAGGTAAGATAGAATCTTCTGAGGCCAGTTAGATCTATTAGGATAAGGATCTTTTCAAGATAAGATGAGTATCTTTTAAGATGAAATGGATCTATTAAGATAAGGGAGTGTCTTTTAAGATAAGATGAATTGGCTAGAATGAGATCTTTTAGTATAAGATATATCTCCTAAGCTAGATATGTTCCAATGGGGATAATCTAGGTTATCTAGTTATTTTATAAATATATTTTTGGTACCTATGTGTATATGCAGATGCAATTGTGGACGTTACTCCACAACCCATCACACTCAATCAAAGATCCAAATCAGACAGATATCATAAGAACAAACATTCAAATACATAAACACTTATAAAAATAGTTTTGTTTTTGTTCCTGAGAGTAGGTCTCCTATTCTTAAAGTCATTTTAGGCACAGGATTTCAAAGTGTGAAATCCACATTTGTCTTTAGAAAGAAAAGGTAAGAATAATCAGAGTAAAGCGGAATTAGATGAGAAAAGATTTAAGATAAGCTTAGAAAAGAATCAGAGTAGCAAAGGTAAGTAAGTATTGGTTGTCCAGTTCTGTCTAGGTTTCGTCCTACAGTCAACATTCCTCTGATACCACTTCTGTAACACCCGGATTTTAGGGGTCCAAAACCCGGGGTTAACATAAACACTAGGTATGCTGGGACCAAGTCTCATACATATGATGTATAGTGGCACAGGATCGAATGTCACATCTTTATATATAACAGGAGTTCTATACAAAATAAATAATTACATTATAAGGAGACAACGGTCCAGCAACCCAAAAGTTGACTGGGAGACGACGACCTAGACCTCTCACGAACTCATCGCAGCATCCTCCATGAGCATCATCCTGCAGTACCTGGTCTTGACCTGTGGTGTATGTGAGACAGCAAGAGTGAGCTCACATACGTTCATCGCTCAACAAGTTGTGGGGAATAATGTGCATGAACTCGCCAAAAGTGGGAGCTCACGTGAAGTGTAAGGCTTACCAAAGAAGATGGTTAGAGCTGAGCATTGCTTTTAAAGTTGGTCAAAATTTTATTAGCAGTTACTAAGTATAAGTAAATACCAAACCAATCCCAATTAAGTAGTAGAACAAAAATAACAACTTCACCCGCGATGCAATGCATATGACAAATTGAAGTTAGTTCCATAATTTAATCATGTGAGGGTCCGAGCTGCTCATGACCGTGAGCACGGCTAGTATACCAGTTTTACACTCTGCAGAGGTTGCGCGTCTTTACCCACAAGTCGTGTATCCCATGTCGCCAGGGTTTGCAAAGCCCTTAGACACTTCCGAGGTGAATGGCTAGGGATCCACTACGAGGCCTTTACAAAGTTCCACTAGCTTCCGAAAACCCGCTACAGTTTATAGGAAGATCCAGTGCAGGAATCCCTTGCAGGACCGCCATCGCAGCAAAAATCCTCCCGAGGGCCTCCCTACACTGACCTCTCCCCTACTGCCCTTGCCCCTTTCGAGTAAGGTAGTCTTCCACTAGCTTTCCTAATTAATCAGCCAAGGGCATCCCATACTACCCTTGTGGTAGCACTGTTTTCCCGGGTGGTCGCTCCATGTTCCAATTAACATAATGATCTTAGCATGAACAATAAATAACAACTGATAACAAAAGTATAGTCATGAATAGTGTAATCTTCATACCCAAAACCACATATAGCACTAGCAAGTACTACCCAGAAAGTTCAGTGGTAAACAAGGTATAAAGATAGACAAACTAGGGTAACCTATTGGGTCCCATCAAAATTAACCTATGCAGATCATTATGATTAATTAGAACATGGCTGGGTAAAAGGAAGTGATCAAGGGCACAACTTGCCTGGGCCTTGAGAATCCAGGTACCAGGATGATCTTCAGGTGACACGTGACCTCACTGCTAGTCGTAGCAATCCAAACAAACATGGTATAGGCAAAATTAACATTACACCAAACATAAGAACAAAATACACATTAATAATATACATATTAAAATAAGGTCATAGGAACAGGAACCATTAATTTTGGAGTTATAGATTTTAAGTTATGAATTTTCAAAGGTTTAAGGTGATTATAATATGATTAAATGATAAATAAATTTTCTGACAGAGTTCATGTCAAAACAGTGATTCTAAATGGTAGAGAATATTATTACAAAATTTTAGGAATTGGAATGACTCAATTTGGAGCTAAAATGAATTAAATATGAATTATACAAGTTTTAAGATTTATTTTTTATACTAAAAATCAATTTTTAATATTAATAATCTTATTTCTCTGTTATCTGGACTGCGCCTCAATTAAACAGAAGCGCAGGGGGCTCGGCGCAAGAAACCCGAGACCCAGGGAATAGTGCTCTCTGGACGGCGGGTTGATTCACTGAAACCCGAGGGTCTCATTAGCAAATGTGACGCAGCGAAAGGGTACGGGGCACCGTGAGCCGTCAGATCCGAGACGTGCGCACCAGATTAGATCTGGCCGCCCGCGAAGCGGTACGTCGCACGGCCCGTCCATTCTGCGATCAACGGCGCGGATCTAATTACTCCGAAATCTCCCCCGATCCGTCCGATCAAAATCGAACGGATCCGATTCATGCACGAAACGTTACTCCCTCATCTAATCTCGGACGTCCGCGTCACGATCAACGGCCCCCATCATTTTACCCAACCCCGCCCCAAACACGACGGCGCCGCCCTCACGCGCGGCGGAGCCATCGCCGGAGTATGCCAAATCGAGATCCCGAGCGCGAATCACCAAAATTAAGGGGCGGTAAACATAGCAGAGATTAAGGCGAGACTTACTGAGGTGTTCTCACCGTTGATCGAGCTTGCAGGCGTGCTGTCCACGGCGTCTCGCGGATCCGTGGCGGAGCAGCAACACCGGCGAGCAATTCACGCCAAGCAGCTATCAATCTCCACGGTCCGAGCGCGCGTAGAGTTTCCCCGTGGTCTGGCGAACCCCCCCGGAACCCAGCTTACGGCTCTCGAACGGCGGCACGACCCCTTGGCGTCGTCGGCCGAATGTATCCGCGGCGGCAATGGAAGCTTCACGGTCGGCTTGGGGTGAGGGCAATGCCTCGACCGGTGCTTAAATAGGGGCGGGCAGGTAACGAGGATTTCGGTCGGTTAGTTAGAAGATCGAATCGCGGATTCCGCGGCGAGCTCGGTAAGCGTTCGGGCGGCGGAGCTCGGAGTCCGCACGCGTTCGTCGCGGCGAGCTGTTGAGGGCGAGCCCGACAGGTGGACCCCGCGGACCAGAGAGAGGGAGAGAGGAGCGAGCGCGGCAAGCGTGAGGATGACGCGCGGGCCCCGCGACGTCAGCGAGATGCGAGAGCGCGTGTGAGGGGGAGTGGCTGGCGTGAGGGCCCCGCATGTCAGCGAAACAGACGAGAGGGTGTGCGCGGGAGTGAAGTTGGGCCGCGCGGGTTGGATTGTGATAACGGGCCGAATTCCGGGTAGTCGGCCCAGGTAAGGTCTTTCTTCTTTTTCTTTTTATTTTGCATTTTCTTTTCTCCATTTTCAAATCCAATTTGAATTCAAACTTAAATTCAAACCTCTATGGCTCATCATTTCAACTTATTTTTGTGAAGTTAAGGATATTAATTTTGAATCTATTTATTTATATAAATAATTTATATTTTTGTTTTATATTCCTTCTCTTTCTCTTATTTCCCCTTTCTTTCCTGTTTCCAAAATTAAATTTTGAATTCAAATTTAAATCCAAGCTTGTGACTAGTTCATTTGCAAACCATATCTGTGCAAAAACATATTTTATATATTTCTTTATTTATTTTAGTTCTTTTAGACAAGCTTTTAATCATATAGTAGAATAATCCCTACCTTATTAGTTCTAGGGAAATCAAATTTTATATTGTAGACTATATATATTAAGAAATAGTTTAAATCCTAATTCTTATATATATCCTAACCCAAAGGCAATTTAGATTATCTAAGTATCTTTAATTATGTATTTTTAACATATTCATGAGTGGAAACTCCTAAATTATGATTATCTTTAAGGAAAGGTGTTTTGATTTAAAATCTTTGGGAATTTTTCTTTGTCTTCACAAGATTGAACTTTAGGGTGTTACAACTTGCCTTCACCAAACTGCTGATCAGGAACTTCCTCCGCAACTCCCTCGGGAAACACAGACTGCTCGTTGTCTACGTAAAGCAATCATTCACACTATGCACTTGAGAAATAACAAACAAAAACAATATACCAAACATATGCAGCAGAGAGAGGTCACATGTTCATAACAGAAGAGGGATAGGCACTCTGGTGTTCCCTAGGTCTAGGGTAGAGGACTATACAAAGTGAGTCATTATCCACTACTCAGGTTTAAGTCAGTGGTGGAATTAAATAATTATCTGGTTTAAGTTCCTAAACTTAAGTGTTTGAGTCCATAAACTTAAGTGCTCCAACTTTTATTAAAGTCTACTATCTTTTATTTATCTTAAATAGGGTTCCCATAACATTAATCCTATCCTAATGATTAACCATTAATTGGGACATAGGAACAGCAGGGAAACATTGCATAAACAGATAGATAATAATTTTATGAACATTTTGCAATTTGAAGCACCTAATTTGGAGTTCATATGGCAAAGTTATGAATTTTACAAGTTTAGGGGTTAAAAATATACCCTAAGGACCTTTTTTGAATTAAATAAAAGGGCTGAGGACCTAACTGCGAGAAACCAGGGACGGCGAGCGCAATTTCCAGAAAACTGGGGGGCTCTTTAAGAAAACGCGCGGGCGAAGGGGTATCGGGCGCTTACAGCCGTTAGATCTCAGATCAACGGCCAGGATTAGATCCTGCGGCGGGCGCGCGGGCGCGCGGCGGCCTGGGCGGCTGACAGGCGGGGCCGGGCGGGCAGAGCGAGCGCGACGGCTGACAGGCGGGGCCAGCGGGCAGAGCGAGCGCGCGGGCGGACGGCTGACAGGCGGGGCCAGTGGGCAGAGCGAGCGCGCGGGCGGACGGCTGACAGGCGGGGCCCAGCTGGCAGAGAGGCGGGGTGCGGGGAAACGGCTCTGGGCCGTTGGATCTTGGGCGGACGGTTGAGGTTGGGTTCGGGTTATTTGAATCCGTGCCGTCAGATCCAAGATAGACGGCGGGGATGGGGTGGCTGGCTCCCGTCTCCTTCGGCTAGCTGGGGCGGCGGCGCTCGTCCCCGCGGCAGAGGAGCTCGCGGGAGACGAGGGGAGCGGGGGCCCTGCGGGTTCCCGGGGCGACCTGAGTGGCCGGGGAGGTTGGGGAGGGCACGGGAAACCTCTTGGTGGGGTCTGGGTCGGGGCAGGGGCACCGGAGGAGGGCAGCTCACGGTGAAGCGGCTCGGCGGCGGCGCTAAGGGATTCCGGCGAGGAATTGAGCGCGACAAAGTGCAAGAGAGGGGAAGGGAGGGGGCATGGGAGGTTCCTTACCTCAAGGCGAACTCCGGGGACCCCTCGGTGGCGACGGAGACGCGACGGTGGCTCGGGGCGACGGTGGCGACTGCACGGCGGACGACGGGTGAGCGCGGGTAGAAAGAATTAGGGAGGGGAAGGGGAAATTGGAGCGCGTCCCGGGTTGTGGACGCCGGGGCGGAGCTCACCGTGGCAATGGACACAGCGGAGCTCCAACGGCGACGGAGGAACAAGCTCGGGCGGCGGCGGTTCGCGGCGATGGCGTTTGGGCGTGTGCGCAGCGAGGGAGAGGGCGAGAGAGAGGGCCGGTTGGTGCGCAAATGAGGGAGGGGGAGAGGGCGAGTGAGGTTCGGGGCTCTAGTGGCCGAGGCGAGGTTGGGGCGAGCTCCCCACGCGCGACGTGGGCGCGGAGAAGGCGGGCGCGCGCAGCTCGGCGGCGGTTACGCGAGGACGAGGGAACTGACAAGCCGGGCCCGCGACGTAGAGAGAGAGAAGAAAGCGGGCGCGAGCGCGAGGAAAGCGGAGCTGACGGGCCGGGCCCACGGGCAGAGAGAGCGAGGGAGCGGGCGCACGCGGGGAACGGCTGCACCGACAGGCGGGGCCCGCGGGCAGAGAGAGGGAGAGCGGGCGCACGGAAGGCAGCCGCGCCGACAGGCTGGGCCCGCTGCGCAGAGAGAGAGGAGGGGCGGGAGGGCGCGCGCGGAAGATGGGCCTATTGGGCCGAAAGGCCGAGGGGGCGGGGGAGTGGGCTGCTTTTCCTTTTCTTTTTATTTTGGAATTTCCTTTCTCTTTTCTTTTTATTTTCTCCATTTGATTCAAATTCAAATAACCCACAAATTCAAATTAGACTTTTTGAGAATTATGCACCAAACAAAAGTGAAATCTAGGGTTCAACATGATGCAACAGTTCACACTCCCTTAGGGTTTAACCTATCACACTATTATTACAAATAAAATAAGCACTTTTCTCCTATAGAAATGAGAAAGAAAAGATTAGGGAAGGATGAGAAAAAGGAAGTAACACCTGAATTTGTGAATATGAGCAAAGAAATTTTATACCCCCAAATTCAGGGTGTTACAACAGCGTCAACATACCAGCCCAAGAACTTGGGACCCGACCGTGCACCTGGGCTACGGCCAGCTCGCATGAGGGAAAGACCAGACCAGCCGAAGCACTACATGAGGCATTAAGACCTCGAAGGAGTGAAACCACTCCTCCGAGGCCTCGGGGGCTACACCCGGCGGGTGCGCTCGCGCGCACCCACCGGAACAAAGCACAACCGAGAAAGGCTGGTCCCCTTGCAAAAAAGTGCGACGAAAGCCTCCAAGCGAGTGCAAACACTCCCTTCGAGGCTCGGGGGCTACTGTCGGGGACCATAATTAGGGGTACCCTCAAGGCTCCTAATTCTCAGCTGGTAATCCCCATCAGCATAAAGCTGCAAAGGCCTGATGGGTGCGATTAAGTCAGGGATCAGTCCATTCGAGGGACACGATCACGCCTTGCCCGAGCCTAGCCTCGGACAAGGGCAGCCGACCCCGGAGGATTTCCGTCTCACCCGAGGCCCCCTTCAGCGGCGAACATATTCCCGGCTCGCCCGAGGCCCTGCCTTCGCTAAGAAGCGACCCTGACCAAATCGCCGCACCGACCGACCAAGTCGCAGGGGCATTTAATGCAAAGGTGGCCTGACACCCTTATCCTGACGCGCGCCCCCCAGCCGGCAGAGCCGAAGTGACCGCCGTCACTTCGCCGCTCCACTGACTGGCCTGATAGAAGGACAGCGCCGCCTGCGCCACTCCGACTGCGGTGCCACTTGACAGAGTGAGACTGACAGGCAGTCAGGCCCAGCCGAAGGCTCCATAGGAAGCTCCGCCTCGCCCGACCCCAGGGCTCGGACTCGGGCTAAGTCCCGGAAGACGGCGAACTCCGCTCCGCCCGACCCAGGGCTCGGACTCGGGCTAAGTCCCAGAAGACGACGAACTCTGCCCGACCCAGGGCTCGGACTTGGGCTCGGCCCCAGAAGACGACGATCTCCGCCTCGCCCGACCCAGGGCTCGGACTCGGGCTAAGTCCCAGAAGACGACGATCTCCGCCTCGCCCGACCCAGGGCTTGGACTCGGGCTCGGCCCCAGAAGACGACGAACTCCGCTTCGCCCGACCCTAGGGCTCGGACTCCGCCCCAGCACCAGCCGGCAATCTCCGCCTCGCCCGACCTGGGGGCTCGGACTCGACCTCGGCTTCGGAGGAGCTTCCACATCGCCCAACCTAGGGCGCAGACTAGCCACGTCAACAGGAGGCGCCATCATCACCCTACCCCGAGCTGACTCGGGCCGCAGGGAACAAGACCGGCGTCCCATCTGGCTCGCTCCGCCAGATAGGCAATGATGGCGCCCCGCATGCTCTGTGACGACGGCGGCTCTCAGCCCCCTTACGGAAGCAAGAGGACGTCAGCAAGGACTCAACCGCTCCGACAGCTGTCCCTCCGCCAAGCTCCATCGCTCCTCCGACGGCCACGACATCACACTAGCTGGGTGCCAAGATCTCTCCGGCTGCCACAACGGCATGTACCTAGGGCGCTAGCTCTCCTTCGCTAGACACGTAGCACTCTGCTACACCCCCCATTGTACACCTGGATCCTCTCCTTGCGCCTATAAAAGGGAGGACCAGGGCCCTCTTAGAGAGGGTTGGCCGCGCGGGGACGAGGACGAGAACAGGCGCTCGCTGGAGGCCGCTCGCTCCCTCTCCCGCGTGGACGCTTGTAACCCCCTACTGCAAACGCACCCGACCTGGGCGCGGGACGAACACGAAGGTCGCGGGATTCCCACCTCTCTCACGCCGGTCTCCGGCCGCCTCGCTCTCCCCCCTTCGCGCTCGCCCTCACGCTCGACCCATCTGGGCTGGGGCACGCGGCGACATTCACTCGTCAGCCCAGGGACCCCCCGGTCTCAGAACGCCGACAGATTTGTTTATTCGTCCAGATATTTTTTTTGTTTATCCGGCTGCATGCTGTGTGGCTTGGATGCATGTGTGTGGTATATAGTATTACTGAAGTCTGCATGCATATATTTGCTAGTGGTGCTTTCATTTGCACTCGAGTGGTGCTCCACGTAAGAGGTGAAATAATAGTGGTTAAGGCACATCTGATCGAGTGCTTGGCAAAAACATGACGATAAGTTGACAATTTGTAATACTATTACTTAAATATGTTGAGAATTGTTCTTTTAAATAAAAAAGAAGAGGCACTAATGTGAAGAGTGCTAGTGATAGCACCAAATTTGGCACATGAAAACGGTCGGACGGTCCGTGCCCTAGATGGTCTGCGAGTGTAGTCTAGATGCTCCATGATTAGGTATCACCTAGTGGAGTAATTTATGCAGTAAATTCTAAAATATATCATTTATGAGACAAGTATATAATAGAGTATACTTTTATTTAGTGCAGAGGAAAAAAGATGAATATGTGTGCTTCTTTTTTCTGGGAATATGTTATTATGTATCTAGAATTTATGTTTAAAAGAACTCAATGAAAATATAATATTTTTATTTGGTCATGATTGAAGTAAGAATGTTCTTATTTGATTTTTATTGTGGTTAGCTGAGCAAACAAGGGGGGAAGTTGACGGCTTGCGACCACTATGGCACACAGCCGCTGTGCTCGCCGAATAAAAAAATCTGGACGAATAAACAAATCAGTCACAAAAAACAAAAAAAAAATCTGAATGAGAAATAAATCTGGACGGACAAATCAGCGACATAAACGAAAAACCTGGACAACAAAAAAAACAAATAAGTGACAAAGACAAAAGTTAATAAAAACATCCATTGTGGGACTCGAACCCACAACCACAAGGTTAAGAGCCATGTATTTTACCATCTGAGCTAGACATGCTTTCTGTACAAATCTGAGCTCGGCGCCAAGATCTATGGCGCCGAGCTCGATGCCACGTCGGCGCCACGACATCCGTTTGTGCCAGCATAGCACGTACCTCGGTGCCATAGCCTATGGCGTCGAGCTGTGTTACCTCGGCGCCATAGGCTACGGCGCCGAGCAAAGGGTCCAAAAATAATATTAAAATTTTCTAAGGTCCAAACGTGAATTTTTTTTCCGAGAAAGGGTCAAAATACAAAAAATTCGGAGCGGCGGGCCTGTTCGAAGCAACGATGTGGCCCAATGGTTTCAAATGCACTTTCTCTAAATCTACTCGTCGGTTACCGGTACGTTGCGACGGCTCACAACAATACTCACATAAATTATCCACTAAAAAGTCCTTAAGATTTTTTATTAATTGTCTCCACTCTTCGTATAATATTGTTATGAACAAATGGTACCATATGCAGCAAATCAGAGACCCACATCCCTTGCATCCTCTACTTCCAAGGTTTCGTAGAGAAGGAGAGAAAGGGAAGAGGCGAGCATACATATTCGTTGTCGAAGAAGGACACAACGAAGACATGGGCATCTGGAGACGACATAACTAGTATACCGCTAGATATATAGGGAGAGAGCACGCAAGCGGAGAACGAAGCCCAGCCGGAGCAGCTCCAAACCAAGAGTCACTCGCATCATGCGTCAGTTCGAGAAGGGCGAGAGAATGCGGGTGTCTTCCTAGCCCTGCACCCGCTGAAGCGACACAACACCACCGCCAACTTCATAGCATATGCCGACTGTTGCCACGCTACGGGCTTTAGTTGTCCAATATCTTAGATATGGACTCCTCATCGCTAAGATAACCTAAGCGTGGCAGGTGCCACCATGTCCTCCTCGACAGCACGCACGAAGAAAGGTCAGGAGCATGACGACTCGCCTGGTGTCGGCGTTTCGGACCCGGGGGGTCCCTGGACCGACGAGTGAAATCGCTGCGTGCCCCTGCCCAGATGGGTTGACGCGGGATGGAACACAAGAGGTGGGGGAAGCCTTGTATTATCCTGCACCAGAGGTGCCGCTCGTAGTAAGGGTTACAAGCGCGTCGCATGAGGGAGAATGATGTAGAGAGTGGGAGCCTGTTCGTCCGCTCCTTCCCTCGCGCGAACCCCCCTCTAGGATGGGTCTGGACCTCCCTTTTATAGACGTAAGGAGAGGGTCCAGACATACAATGGGGGGTGTAGCTATGCACTAACGTGTCCGGCAGAGAGATGCACTAGTCGTGTGTACATGCCATCGTGGCTGTTGGGGGAGAGCTTGAGCCCTGTACACGTGGTAGCGTGGTCGTTGGAGAAGCGCCTGAGTCCTGTAGGAGCACAGCTGGCAGTGCGGCAAGGATCCTGCTGACATCTCCTTGCTGCCGTAAGGGGCTGAGAGCCACCGGCGTCATGGTTGCACACGCGGCACCATCATTACCCGTCGCTGGGGTAAGCCAGATGGGACGCCGATCTTGTTCCTTGTAGCCTGAGCTGGCTAGGGATGGGGTAATGATGTATCCCCTGTTGGCGCGGTCGGTCCGAGCCCAAGGTCGGGCGAGGCGGAGACTTCTCTTGAGGCCAAGGCCGGAGTCGGGCGAGGACGCGATTCCTCCCGAGACCGAGGTCGAGGCCGAGTCCGGGGGTCGGGCGAGGCGGAGACCTCCTCCCGAGGCTGGAGCCTAAGGTCGGGCGAGGTGGAGCTTCCTGTTGCGCCCGAGGCCGAACTCGGTGGTTGATCATGACTTGTTGTCAGTCTTCGCCTGGGTGGTTGGCACGACAGTCGAAGCGGGGCGAGCGGCGCTGTTTTTCTGTCATATCGGACAGTAAAAGAGAGGGGCGAAGTGACTGCGGTCACTTCGGCCTGGCCGACTAAGGCGCATGTGTCAGGATACGGCGTCAGGCGTCCCCTGCATTAAATGCGCCTGCGAAGCGGTCGGTTGGTGAGGCGGTTCGGCCAAGGTTGCTTCACAACGAAGCCTGCCCGAGCTGGGCTTCGGGAGAGCCGAGGAGGTGCCCGCTGCCTGAGGAGGCCCTCGGGCGAGGTGTGAACTTGTCTGGGACTACTGCTCCAGCCCGAGGCTGGGCTCGGGTGAGGTCGCGTCCCTTGGGTAGACGAAGCCTTGACTTGAACCGCACCCGTCAGTTGGTCTGAGGGTGTTTACCAGCCGTGATTAGGAGTGTTGGGGGTACCCCTAATTATGGTACCTGACAGTAGCCCCCGAGCCTCGAAGGGAGTGTTGGTACTCGCTTGGAGGTTTTTTGCCGCATTTTCGGTGAGGGGACCGGCTTTTCTCGGTTTTGCTTTGTTCTGGTGGGTGCGCGCGAGCGCGCCCGCCGGGTGTAGCCCCCGAGGCCTCGGAGGAGTGGTTTGACTCCTCTGAGGTCTGAATGCTTTTCGTGGTGTCTCGAACGGTCTGATCGTTCCCTCATGCGGTCTGGCCGTAGCTCGGGTGCATGGTCAGGTTCCAAGTTATCAAGCTGGTTTGTTGACGCTGTCAACAGTTTGGCCGTAGCCGGGTGCGAGAGCAGCCCTCGAGCCTCTGCACGGTGCGAGAGGACGATCAAGGACTTTCCCGACTTTTATCATACGCCCCTGCGTCGCCTTTCCGCAAGGAGGAGGGGGGAAAGCGCCATGTTGCCCTCGGAGGGCGCCGAACATGGTGTTTCCGGTGAGCTGCTAACGGGTGATCCGAGTGGACGCCCGTGCCCTGTTCGTTAGGGGCCGGCTGGTGGCCCAGAGGTGCGCTCCAAAAGTACATGCGGGTGATTCGCCGGACCCGGACCCCTTCGATAGGGTCCGAGGGCTCGATGCCTCCCTCCGGTGGGATTTCGTTACAAATCGTTCCCACCGGTCTCGGAAATGTCTTAGGGTACCTCGGGAGTGTAGCCCGAGCCTCGGCCATGTATCGGACGTACCCAGAGTCATCCCTCACTCTGCGTGCTCTGGGGCAACTATCGAACCCTTCCGAGGGGCCAGCCTACGAACCCCTGATCAGTAGTGGGTGCGGAGCCTGAGTGCTCTGGGGCGGCTGTCGAACCCTTCCGAGGGGCCAGCCTTCGAACCCCTGATCAGTAATGGGCTTGAAGCCCGAGTGCTCTAGGGCGGCTGTCGTAACCCTTCCGAGGGGCCAGCCTTCGAACCCCTGATCAGCAGGAGGGCTCGGGGCCTGCTTCCTTCGCCGAGAAGGATCCTTTCCGAAACATCTCCTTTCCCGGTCCGTGTAGCGAGAGAGAGAGAGAGAGGAGGAGGAGGAGGGGAAGGATATGTATTTAAATAAGGTGGCGCACCTTTTCTGATGCGGTCATCATGGCGGAGGCGAAGCGACGCCCGCCTCGCCTGCCAGAGGTGTCGCCTGCTCCGCCGGGGAGTTAATGCAACGGGACGGGCGATTCGCGTGGCGCCCGTTGCGCGTGCGAGTCGTTTGAGGAACGGAAAGATCGCTTTACCTTCGAGTTTTGAATTTTGCGGCGAGTTCGGGCGAAGTTTTGAACGGTTCTCGCCCGGGCCTTTATATACTCAGAAGGGGGGCCGGCAGTGGTTCGTCACTCTGCCATTTGCGCCTGCCTTTTGCTCTGGTTTTCGCAACCTAAGAGAATAGCCAGGGAAAAGGAAACCGCGCACCTCATCCCCTCCGCCCTCACCGCCTCCGTTCGGTGATGGCTGACAGGGTGACCGTTGTCCCGCCCCGCGACCCGTGGCCCTCCTCCACCGTCGTCGCAAAGGATCTGGAGGCCCTTGTCACCGAGGGTCTGCTCCGTCCCCTCTCTGGTGGGGCGCAGCCAGAGTGGATGGCCCCGAGCGAGGCCGTCCCTTCCCCGCTGCCGAGGTATGTAGTTAGCTTCATCCCCTTCCATGAGCGGGGGTTTGGAGTGCCAGCGAGCCGCTTTATGCGGGCGCTCCTGCACCACTACGGGGTGGAGCTGCACAACCTCAACCCCAACTCCATTGCGCAAGCGGCCATCTTCGTGGCGGTTTGTGAGGGTTTTCTGGGGATCGAGGTTCACTAGGATCTGTGGACCCACCTCTTCTCCGCAGAGCTCTTCGCCTTGTCGACGGATGCGAAGAAGGTCCGTATGGCGGTGCGGGCCGGTGGCTGCACCCTCCAACTGAGGCAGGGGCACGCGTAGTAGTACATCCCTGCCATCCTTGTGTCTTCGAACAAGGGGTGGCGGCGCCGATGGTTTTATCTCCGGAACGACGATGGGAGGCTTCCGTCGTTTTCTCAACGAGTGGTGACCGCCGTCGGCAGCAACTGGCGCTGGGGTGCCACGCGCGAGAGACAGGAGAAGCTCTAGCCTATTCTGCAGGCTTTGCAGAAGTTACGAGATGGGGGCCTTACCGCTGCGGGGGTTGTTGCCGCCATCCATCGTCGGAGGGTGCTCCCTTTGGCAGAGCGGCAGTTGCAGCTCTCGGAGATGAGACCGAGGGTCGATCTGGAAGGCTCACAGATGTCCTCGGCCTCCCTCCCCGACGACGACCTCCGCAGGCGGGTAGCGGGTACGGTAGGGAGGCTGGAGGCCGGCGCCCTTACCCAGCCTGCGATGCGTCCCGACCATGGGTATGTTTCCCTGGTAAGTATCCGATCCTTCTCCCGTACTGTGCCGAGTTGCCTCCGATTCCCACTGTTGGGATCTTTGCTCTTCCAGGGGTTAAGTTTTTATAAACCCGCCCCGCCGCGGGTCTCGGAGGACACGGTGGACCGAGCCGCGTGGAGGGTCGCCGCGGAGGAGAAGAAGAAGAAGAAGGACGCTGAGAAGGCTCGGGCTCGCGAGCGGATGCGAGCTCGGGACGCCTTGGAGAAGCGTCGTCGGAGACAAGAGAGGGAAGGGCTCCCGAGGGAGTCGTCGCCGGAGACGCCCGACGACGAAAATGATGATGATGATAACGAGGATGACGACATGGTGGCCCATCTTGGCCTCAGCCCGGACCCGGGGCCGGGCCAGGGGTTGTCGTGCCAGCCTCCAAGTGCGCTTGTACCATCAGTGCCCGAGGCCGGGACATCGGGGTCCCAGTCCGAGGAGCGGAGGCAGGCCGAGGGGGCACCTGACTCCTTGGCCGAGGTGGCTGCATTGACTCCGGGGAGTCAGGCCGACCCCTCTGTCCTCCTGGGGCAAGCGCCCGTGCCGGCTATGCAGGAGGTCGACCCTCCGACCGCTGTGGCGATGCCTGGGCAGGCTGCTCCTTCGGCGCCTCGGGCGCCCGAGGTGGGAGCGGCGCCGAAGTCGATAGCAGGGCAACCATTGGCAGCGCTCGCGGGGACCGAAGCCGAGGGGCCTCCCCGCAGGCACGATTGGCCTTGGTCCGGAGCGGGTAAGTGTCTGAGAATGCCTCTGTTTTGGCCTCTTTCGTCGCGTGTCTTGAACTTGCTTTCTTCCTTTCAGCAAGCAGAGGCAGGGTCTGACCGGCCTGACCCCCACGAAGGCCCTTAAGACGGTGCCGGCTTCTGCAGCCGGTGCCGCGGCGCGCCATGCCGGTTGGCTGGCCTCCGCACAGGATGCTCTCGAGCGGGGGGCCCAGGCGACACGAGCTGCCATGGAGCAAGCCTTCCAGGCCGACCCCTTCGTCGGGGTGGTCGTCGTGCCGGGGGGGGGGGCTGCTGACGCGGCCGTGGCCCTGAGCCCGCCTGACGTGTCACCGGTGCCGGCGTCGACTCCTGTCGTGGTCGTTGCTGATTCGCCCGTGGAGCCGTCCACCACCCTCGACGTTGGGATGGTTGGGGCGTCGCCGCTTGCGGTCGTCCCCGACCTCCCCGTTCTTGGCCCTGAGGAGGGGGCTAGCGCTGTTGCCGAGGTCGGCGACCGAAATCCCGCCACCTTAGCCGAGGGGGAGCCCAGCGCATCGGTGGCGAGGGTGCCCGACGTGTTGACCGCAGAGGAACCCGACGCCTTGGCGGAGGAGCGCACAACACCGCGGCCCTTCTCAGGGGCGGCGTCCTCATCCCCGCGCAGCGCAACCCCAATGAGTGGTGTGGGCAGGCGTTTCGGTTCTGGAGCCGCGGCGCCTCGAAACCCCTCCTCGTCCTCAATGATGAGCAGGAGGAGCAGTCTCGGGATGAGCTCCGCGAGTATGCCGAGGCGGCGATGGGGTCGATGGCGGTGTTTTGGGTCCGACTGCGCACCTGGGGTTACCCCTCAAGGTGCTTTCAGGAGTAGGACGGTGTTATCGACTGTAGCTCGATGGTTCGTGTTGGATGCACGAGAAACAATGGGCAGCGGTTTACAGGTTCGGGCTGCTTTGAGATGCGTAACACCCTACGTCCTGTCGAGAGTGCTTTATGTGGTGGGTTACAAGAGGATTCTCTAGCGCTGAGAATGTAGAGAGTTAGGTGGAAGGCTAAGTAGCGAGTATCTGATCTGAAGGGGTGCCCCCTAGGCCTTATATATTCGACCGTGGGGCGGTACATGTGGATATTACAACAATGTGTACCTAAGAAATAGTGAACCAACTGAGTCTATCCTCCTATAATCCTGGACCCATTCTCGCTTGGTTCCGTTGTATGGGGCTCCTGCACGGGAAGGTCGGGCCTCTGTTGTGATTATTGCTCGAATTCGTTGGGCCGTCTTGGGCTCGTGTCGATACGGCCTTGTGTTATTTTGCTTCATTGGTCGTTCCTCCCCAGGCCCACGAGGGGGATGACCTTACGAATTATGGGGCCCTTGGGCCTTTCGTGAGGTCTTTTATCCTTCTGGTGGACCCGGGGGATATCTGTCCCCCACAAGCCCCCGATCTTTGGGTCGATTCTGAAAAAACGGCCCAAGGATCCTAGGTCCAGCTTGCAGTTTTTGATTTTAACAAGGGATGCTTTGGAGATAAGCCTGCCGGGCCACTACTTCTGAGTTCTGAATGATCCGGTAGAAACAATTTTTCACTGTCTTTTTTTGCCTTTATTACTCGAAATTTGGTGTTCTGTCTCAGACTCATGCTTCAGAAGTCAGCATTTTTGTACCGTAGGACTTCAAATTTCATTGGGTGCACCGAAGGTGCACCCAATGGGTGTAGCCCCCGAGCTTCAAGTGGATTTTTGCAGATAATCCACTCGAAGGTCTTCACTTCGAGTATTATCAGAGATCACTTTTATCTTCCTCTTGCGCTTTTTTAGAGGTCAGCCTTGTCTTGATCTTGCCTTATGCTTTAGAGGTCAGCACTTTACTTCTTCGGGGATGATGATCCATTGGTGTAGCCCTCGAGCTTCGAGTGGATTTTTGAAAATAATCCACTCGAAGGTCTTCAGTTTGTGTCTTTTTTCTGGGAATCATCCTTCCCCCTTGCTGAATGCCTCGGAGATCAGCATTATATTATTGATACTACACTTTAGAGGTTAGCGTACATTTTTGTCTTTGAGGCCGAGTACGCGATCTGCCCATATCTTGCTAGGTCTTGCCATTTATTTGATCTACGACTGATTGGACGTTCGATAGATGGCCCTTAGCTAGTCTTCATGTCACTTCGTGCTTTGATGCTTCTATCGATTAGACTTGTACCTCATCGGCTATATTTGGTTTTCCTTTGATCCCTGCTGATATCTTTCTTCTGTCTTGAAGTATTCATTGCATATACTGTTTGGATGTGACAGTGTTGAAAATATACTGATAATTCCTGGGCATCCCTCCCAATGGGTGTGGGCAAGGGACGGCTTGGTACGCTGAGCGTTTAGCAAACTGCTTCTGAGTAGTAACTTGATGTGACCGCGGGCGTAATCATATCGCTCGCGCAGTTGACTGGAGCCCAATGGGTGTCGTGTTACGTGAAACGGCGTCAGCCGCCTGACGTGTCTTCAGACGGTTTGAATTGCATATTGAATTTTTGTGACTGTTCAGTGGTCGTGGTAGGAGGTGAGCGGTTGCCTTCTTCTTCTATAAATAGTGCTCTTGCTTCTCCGGCATTTTCACATCTCTTACTGCTGCTTGCTGTTTACCCTCCTCTTCTTCCTTCCATTTCCAACATGGGCAAAAGTAAGAAAGGTGGTAGTTCTTCGCATCGCTCTGGTGACAAACGCAAGCGTGAGCCGACTCCTCCCTCGGAGGACTTTGGCAACTCGGAGTACTCGGAGGAGGAGTTCTCCTCCGAGTCCGAGGGTTCTCCGGCTCCTGCCTCTCCCCCGGCGGCGTCTGATGATTCAGACGACTCCCAGGGGATTGCCGCGGAGGTCTGGACCTACATCCGGTCCGTCGAGCGCGCCGAGCTCGCGGGCTCGAATGAGTCGGAGTACTCCTCGGATGAGGAGAACTCCTCGGACTCGTCCGAGGAGGGCGGTGGCGGTGGCGATGGCGGTGACGGCGACGGCGACGGAGGCGACAGCGACGGCAGCAGTGACGGCGGCGAAGGCGATGGCGACGGCGGCGGCAAGGGTGGCAGCGGCGACGGTGGCGACGGCAGCAATGGCGGCAGCAGGGGCAGCAGCAAGGCCAGTGGCTAGATGCCACTGGTTTTAATTATTAGTATAGATTAGTAGTAGTATAATGAAATAATGTAGTAGTAGTTAGTAGTATAGAGTAGTGAAGTGTAGTGTAGTAGTAGGGAGGTCATCAACTCATAATGAGTTGATTTGTAAGTTCGGTAATGCTTCCCTTATAATGGAGAGTGGTTTCGCCTCACTTTTGTGCACTTTTATTTTGCTTTCTTGCCATTCGCCGATCTCATTAATGCCTGAGGGATGTTTGGAACCAACGAATCACGCTTCTGACTGTTTTCTTCGTGATGTCAACACTTTGGTGATAGCGACCGAGTCATCTAAAATCACGTTGTTGCTTTAGGAGTGACAGCCGAGTTATTACTGGCGATGTTGGCACTTTTCTGAAGTAATGGCTGAGCGATAGCGGCCACGTCGGTGTTTTAGAGATAACGACCGAGCGGTTACTGGTGATGTCGGTGTTTTAGAGGTAACACCCGAATCCTTTGGAACTGCGTCACTGCTTTAGGAATAACAACTGGGCAGCTGATGACGACGTCGGGGTTTTGGAGGTAATAGCCGAGTGATCGATGGCAACGTCGACATTTTAGAGGTAACAACCGAGTGATCGATGGCAACGTCGGTGTTTTAGAGGTAACAACTGAGTGATAACGGGCATCACCGGCCGCTTTGGAGATAGTGGCCGAGTGGAGTCTGGTAACGTCAATGTTCTTAGAAATAACCGCTGAGTTAGAATGAACCGCATCGGCCGTTTTGGAAATAACGACCGAGTGATGATGTGGCATGCCCGCGCTTTAGAAATAACGACCGGGCGATGATGTGGCATGCCAGCGTTTTAGAGATAACAGCTGGGTGATGACTGAGCGCTTTTTAGATTCGGCATCTAGCTTCGGAAAACCCCATATGCACTGTACTGTCATGCGCCTCCACATTCCGTGCCCTAGTTCTTCCTTTTCTGCACCCAGGCCTTCTCCACTCTCTTGCAACGCTGCTTCCACTCCGTTCGCCAGCAAGGTTGAAATGGCGCCCAAGCGGAAAGCTTCGAGTTCGTCCGTCGCGGTCATCCCCCCATCGACCCCAACAGTCAGTTGCCTTTCGTAGGTAACCATATGTCTGTTGTCTCTGAATCCGACCTTCTCCATCTTGTATCTATCGGGGTTCTTCCTCCGAAGGAGCTCTGTTCCTGGCGGATCTGCCGTGGGGTCACTGTTCCAACAGAGGACACTCACGAATCTGTCATCTACGTTCCTTTTCTCCTCCGCGGCCTTGCTCTTCCCATTTCTCCTTTTTTCCGTGGTCTCCTTGATTTCTATCGCTTGAATCTGACCCATCTGAATCCCAATTCCGTTTTGCAAGTCTCTATCTTTGTTCATTTATGCGAAGCTTTTCTTAGAGTTCTGCCACACTTTGGCCTGTGGAAGTATTTGTACCACTGACGCCCTAGGATGGCCGGAGCGCAGCACCAGCTGGTGGGGGTGCGAGCTTGGAGATGCGCCGTGGGAGGAAGGCTGATTACCTCGACATCCCGCTCAAGGATAGCATCAAGGGATGGCGTCTGGAATGGTTAATCATGGAGAATCATGGGAATTCTCTCCCCTCACGGTCAGGAAGACAGTCGGATGTTCGCACTCCAAGCTAGATCGAATCCCCCACAGACCAGGAAGTAACTGAAGCAGGGGCTTTGCTAGCTGAAGTTGGATTGCTGAAAGAAAGGGGTTTGACTCCAGAAGCTGTGGTCGCTGACTTTGTTTTCAAGAACATTCAACTGCTGAAAGATAGAGCATATCCAACCTATCTGTATTGAGGCTTTACTGATTCAACTCGGGTAACCAACAGGAGAATTCCTGCCGTGGACTTGGTGGGTCGGCTCGAGATGATACTCAGAGGCAAGGTGTCAAACGTCGACGCTCCTGTTGCATATTCGGCTTGGAATCTGCCTCCTTCCAAGACCTTTACCGGTTTTGTGTCAAATCCTCCTACTGGTGATAGCAGTTTGGGCCTTAGAGTGCGACCCTCTCCCGAAGAGGTTAGTGCTTTGGTTGCCTCACTTGAAGAGATTCCTGACGACGAGAGGCAGGTTCATTTTGAGGTGCCTTTAAATCCAAGTGATGCAGAGATAAGTGCCATGCTGGATATGTTAGCTGAAGATTCTTCTGATGCAGTCCCTGCTGAAACACTGGCAGTGGCGTCCATCCCAGAGGTTAGCGACGCCTTAGATATTCAGAAGCCTGACAATGTTCGTCCGAAGCGTTCTCGTCGAGCCAATCAGCCTGCTTTTCCTGCTGAGGGGAAGAAACAGAAGAAGAGACGTCTTCGTCGAGTGTCTAGTTTGGATCAGGATGCTGGTCCTTCTGTTCCTGCTGCTGAGGAAGTGTCAGTGCCTGCATTTACTGAAACTAATCCCAATGGGTGTAGCCTGCCTGCTATTAACCCCAATGGGTGTGACCTAGATGACGCTGACCCCAATGGGTGTGACCTGGATGACGCTGACCCCAATGGGTGTACTGTCCGCGTTGTTGATGAGGGTGAGGAGGAGGAGGATGAAATCCCTCTAACTCGGAAGAACAACCGACGCTATATTGCCAGTGGCGAAAGCAGTGGTGTTCCTTCTCCAGCCCTGTCTGCTCTTGTTGGTCTACAAGAATTGTCTCTGGCCAACTTTGATCAGACTCTTGAGGATATTGTCCCAGCAGATGGTGGCATGATGGACGTTTGCGTTGATGTGGCTGATGCTGGGCTGGAGTTGTCCCGGGCGGCATCCCGCACCTCATCGACCTTGGAGCGCAGTCTTAAGGGTCAGGAGGTTGGCCCGGCTTGCACTATTCCTATGGAAGTGGTTGAAGGTCCTTCAGCCTTAGAGGTGGCTGCCTCGGAGGGCTCGGCCCTCAAAGATAGCGCTGGTGCTTACCCAGCCCCCGAGGGTGTTGCCGGGGATGATCCGGCTCGGATGGGTAGCGCGAGCGATGACCCAGCCCCTGAGGGTGTCTGAGTTGGTTCTCCCTCTAACACTTCCATGGATGTTCACGTGGGATCTTCTCCTCCGCACTCTGATTGTATGGCAGCAGCACAGATTTCATGTCGAGAGGTCGCTTTAGAGGTCAGCGTTCCTGATGACAGAGTTCTGACTTCTGCTGGTGACACTGACTTGGTTCCCAATTATGCATTGCGGGTTGTCCCAGTTGGTGACCCTTCAGCAAGCCGTCAATTGATTTCCCATGACTTGGGGGTTCCCTCATTCTTCTCCAACCTCCAGGTAACTTGGTTTCTTCTGCCCTAACTTTTACTTCAGGTAGACTGCTGTTATTATGCTCATCTGTTCTTAATGTCAGGCATTGGTGGATGAGATGGCTGACCGGTTGAAATCACAGGGGACCTCTGTCCCAGAAGGGGCTTTATCCCTAACACATTGGAATCCAGTGCTACTTCAGCGGCGAGTATCTGACTTGGAGATGGCAAATGCTGGTTAGTGCCCTTTGTTCCTTCATTGGCTGTTTGAGTAATCTGCTTTATAGCTGAACACCCTTGCTTGACTGTTTCCTGACAGACATGGCCCGGCGATATTCTGACCTTGAAGAAAGGTATTCTCAAAGTCAGGCTGCATTGGCCTAGGTTTCTGCCTCTCTGAATGATGCTAACTCCACTCTCCGTGCTCAACTTGATTCTGAAAAGGTGGCCACTGAATTGAACTTTCTCTTGCTCTTGTCTGTTATGCTTTTAGTGCTTGCTTGACGTTGGAGAAACTGGCTCTTGTCTGCAGGAGGAGAAACGTGCTCTTGCTACTTCTCGCGATAATCTGGAAAAGTTATATCGCGATGCCAGCAACTCGTTGACTATCTTAGAGAGGAGTCATCGTTTTACCATGGAGGACTTGGATAACCATCGCTACAAGCTGCAAGAGTCTCTAGATGATATGATTCGCCTCAGGCAATTAGTGTCCAACAAGGATACTATCATCAAGGATCTGCATGCTTCCAAAAAGTCGGTAGTCCGGGAGCTAGAAGCCGCTCGGTTGGCTGTCAAGGCCGCTGAAGATACTTCTGCTACTCTGAAGGCCTAGCGCGACAAAGCCATGGACAAAGCCGTTCGTGCGGGGCGAATTCTGATGAGGAGACCCGGTGTGGTTGTTCCCGACGACATAGTGGCAGATGTGAATGCCGCTCCCGATTCTTCAAGTCGTCCTTCCTCGTCGGTTGCTCCTGAGAAAAACATTTCTAGATAGAAAACACTGAATGCCTTGAGTATATGGTTAGTGTGCTTGGATGTTTTGTTAGAAAACACTTTTCGGTACTGAATACTGTTATTGTTTTCCTGTTGTTAGAATTCAACGGTATCTACAGTCGTAAAAGTAAGTGCATTATGATGGTTTTGAATTTTTTCGTGGGGCATAGAGATCGCCCTGGGACGAATAGTCGCGAACGCGCCGAATGTGCCGTGCCAATTTAAGTCGTTGCCAACTTAAATCGATCGTTCCGCTATCAGGGGTATAGTGATCGCCGACTTAAACCGATTGCTCCGTTAGCAGGGTATAGTGGTCACCCTTAATTAAGTAAGCGTGAGCATGTCGCACCGTCTTAAGTCATCGCCAACTTTAGCCGATTGCTCCGTTAGTAGGGTATAGTGGTCACCCTGAGTTAAGTAAGCGCGAGCATGTCGCACCATCTTAAGTCATCGTCGACTTAAGCCGATTGCTCCGTGAGTAGGGTATAGTGGTCACCCCGAGTTAAGTAAGCGTGGGCATGTCGCACCGTCTTAAGTCATCGCCGACTTAAGCCGATTGCCCCGTGAGTAGGGTATAATGGTCACCCCGAGTTAAGTAAGCGTGGGCATGTCGCACCGTCTTAAGTCATCGACGACTTAAGTCGATTGCCCCGTTAGTAGGGTATAGTGGTCACCCCGAGTTAAGTAAGCGTGAGCATGTCGCACTGTCTTAAGTCACCGCCGACTTAAGCCGATTGCTCCGTTAGTAGGGTATAGTGGTCACCCCAAGTTGAGCAAGAATGCAGATTGACAATGAACAATTCCTGAAGTCTTTTTATTGATGATGTGTTTCTCGGTTTACAGAATACATTGCCACACCAATAGCTTTTGAAATATAGCTAAGGATAAAACCTCCTGAGGTGTTCTATGTTCCATGAGTTCCCAATTTCCGTACCGTCCATCTGAGTGAGGCGGTATGATCCCGGTCGAGTGACTTCAGCTACTATGAATGGTCCTTCCCATAGAGGTGACAATTTGTGCCGTCCCTCCCCCGTTAGAATTCAGCGGAGGACGAGATCTCCCACTGCAAAGGATCGAGGTCGTATGGCCTTATTGTGATAGCGCCTCAGAGTTTGCTGATACCGTGCTGATTGAATTACCGCGTTCAGTCGTTCTTCTTCGAGCACATCAACATCCTCCAGCCTAGTAGCCTTAGCTTCTGCTATGTTTTCAAAGATCAACCTTGCTGCTTCTCGTGACAATCTTGACAGGTTATATCATGATTCTAGCAATTCGCTGACTATCCTGGAGAGAAGTCATCACTTCACCATGGAAGAATTAGACCTCCAACGTCGTAAGCTGCAGGAATCCATGGATGAGGTAACCCGGCTTAAGCAGTTGATATCAGCGAAGGATGCTACTATCAAAGGACTCCGAGCTTCCAAAAAATCCATTGTCCAGGAGTTAGAGAGCGCTCGACTGGCTGCTAAAGCTGCTGAAGAGACTTCTGTTACTCTCAAGGCCCAACGCGACAAAGCCCTGGACAAGGCTATTCAGGCGGGACGAATCTTGATGAGGAGACCCGGCGTGGTTGTTCCTGAAGACATAAGGGCTGACGTGAACGCCGCCCCTGATTCCTCGAGTCGCCCTTCTTCGTCAGTCGCTCCTGAGAAAGACACTGTAAAATAGAAAAACATTTTGCGTGCTCCAAGCGCGCGGTTAGCATGATCGAGTATTTGTTAGAGGACATCAGTTTATCATTCGAATGACATAATTACTCTCTCATTGTATCAGAATTTATTAGTTAATGAGTTGGCAGTAATGACGCATGATGATTATGAAATTTGTTTGCGGGATATGGAAGTCATCCCTTGAATTATATAGGTGCGAGCATGTTGCACTGGTCTTAAGTTGTTGCCAACTTAAGTCGATCGCTCCGTTTGTAGGGCATAGTGGTCACCCTGAGTTAAGTAAGCGTGAGCATGTTGCACCGCCTTAAGTCGTTGCCGACTTAAGTCGATTGCTCCGTTAGTAGGGCATAGTGGTCACCCTGAGTTAAGTAAGCGTGAGCATGTTGCACCGCCTTAAGTCGTTGCCGACTTGAGTCGATTGCTCCGTTAGCAGGGCATAGTGGTCACCCTGAGTTAAGTAAGCGTGAGCATGTTGCACCGCCTTAAGTCGTTGCCGACTTAAGTTGATTGCTCCGTTAGCAGGGCATAGTGGTCACCTTGAGTTAAGTAAGCGTGAGCATGTTGCACCGCCTTAAGTCGTTGCCGACTTAAGTCGATTGCTCCGTTAGCAGGGCATAGTGGTCACCCTGAGTTGAGTAAGAATGCAAGTCAATCGTAAATGAATTGAGTATCCTTGAAACCTCTTTTTTATTGATGACATATTTCCACTTTACAGAGTACATCATCATCCCAGCAGTTTTGAGGTACAGCTAGGGATAAAACTTTCTGAGGTGTTCTATGTTCCAGGAGTTCCCAACTTCTGTGCCATCCATCTGAGTGAGGCGATGCGATCCGGGCCGAGTGACTTCTGCTACCACGAAGGGTCCTTCCCATAAGGGTGATAACTTGTGTCGTCCCTCCCCCGTTAGAATTTGGCGGAGGACGAGATCTCCTACTGAGAAGAATCGTTGTCGCACAGCCTTGTCGTGATAGCGCCTTAGAGTCTGCTGGTACCTTGCTGATTGGATTACTGCGTTTAACCGTTCTTCCTCAAGTACATCTATGTCCTCCAGCCTGGTGGTCTCAGCTTCTGCTATGCTTTCAAAGATCAGCCTTGGCGCCCCGAACTTGAGATCAGCAGGTAGTACTGCCTCCGACCCATAGACCATGAAGAAAGGAGTGTTTCCATGCAAAGCTCGGCTAGGTTGGGTTCTTAGGCTCCAAACAACATAGGGTAATTCCCTTATCCACTTTCCTGCGAATTTTTCATTCTTATCGAAGATCTTTTTCCTGAGTGCATCCAATATCATCCCGTTGGCTCGCTCAACTTGCCCGTTGGCTCTTGGATGGGCTACAGATGCATACTTGATCTGAATGCTCTTTTGCTCGCAGAAGTCAAAGAATTCTGAACTTGTGAAGTTGGATCCTAAATCAGTTATGATGCTGTTCGGTATCCCGAATCTGAATATTATGTCTTGTATGAATTCCACGGCCTTAGCAGAGGTTAAGGAGGCAATGGGCTTGAATTCTATCCATTTAGTGAACTTGTCAATTGCTACCAATACATGAGTGTCACTAGTACAGATAAGCTCTATACTGACGGTCCTAAACATATTTACAGTGACGTTTTTCGTAACCGCCAGTGCTAGAGGTCAGTAGAAATCACCATTTTTACAGGCGGGTAACTGAAGACCGCCAGTGAAAATCGATTTTCACTGGCGGTCGACGTAATAAAACCGCCAGTGAAAATCGATTTTCACTGGCGGTCGACGTAATAAAACCGCCAGTGCAAATCGTTCCAGAAAACATAAAACAGATTTTAAAAATAGTAAAAAAATTTATTTTTATTAGACCACCCCACCCGCCCGTCTCCGTCGAAGTCGCAAGTCGCGGCATTTTTCGCGCAAAATTCGCGCGCTACGCGGTTGTTAGGAATCGAACCCTAGACCTCACCCCCGCGCGTACCCTCCACTACCACTCCGTCTATGACATGACTTGTGTCTAGTTTGTAGTTGTTTTCTCCACATATTACAACCATTTGAGTGTAAATTGCTTATTTGAGACCCTAAACGAATTCAAATAAAAAAGTTGTCAACTACAAAGATAAATAAATTTTGAAGTTCTACAACTTTTATTTTGACACTTTTTTCATCCGAGGTAGTTTGCAAAATTTGAATTTTAAATTTGACATACTTAGATTCAATTTTTGAGAACCGAAATGAGTTCAAATAAAAAAGTTGTCAACTACAAAGTTTCATAACTTTTAGAGGTCTACAACTTTTATTTTGGTGGTTTTATCATACGAGGTCGTTTGAAAAACTCGAAAAATTAAGGATAAAAATGATTTCTAGTGGCGGTTCCTTAAGAAAACCGCCACTAGAAATCGTATTTCTACTGGCGGTTCCTTAAGAAAACCGCCACTACAAATCATGGATTTCTACTGGCGGTTTTCTTAAGGAACCGCCAGTAGAAATACGATTTCTAGTGGCGGTTTTCTTAAGGAACCGCCACTAGAAATAGCACAGTCGGTGGATAACCGGATCCGTCTGTAAAAATATATGGGTGCCGCAGGCTTTGAGCCTTTTTCTACTAGTGTGTATCCCCCTTGAGCTTTCTTGAAAGGTCCAATCATATCAAGTCCCCAGCATGCGAAAGGCCAAGTTACTGGTATGGTCTGCAGTTGCTGTGCTGGCATGTGTTGTTGCCTTGACAAGTATTGGCAGGCTTCGCACCTTCGAACTAACTCGGCTGCGTTGTTCTTTGCTGTTGGCCAATAGAATCCTGACCTGAAGACCTTCCCAACTAGTGTTCTGGAGGCTGCATGTATTCCACATTGCCCAGCATGGACTTCCTCCAGAAGTTGCTTCCCAGTGGATGGGAGAATGCACTTCATGAAGACGCCTGATGCACCCCTTCTGTATAATGTCTCCCCAATAAGTGTATAGTGAGCCGACTGTCTTGCAATGCGCTCTGCCAAATTTTTGTCGTCTGGTTCCTCTTCATTCTTTATATACTTAATGATCGGCCTCCTCCAGTCATCAGGGTCTGACTCGGGTTGATCTATGATGTTGCATTCTTCTGTCTGATCCATTGAGATACTTGGCCGCAGAATTTCTTGCACGAAAACCCCGGGTGGGACCTGAGTTTGACCGGACCCTAGTTTGGACAGTACATCGGCTGCTGTGTTCCGATCTCTTTCTACATGATGAAATTCCAGACCCTCGAATTTATCTTCCAGCTTTCGGACGGCAGTGCAGTATTTTCCCATTGAATCGCTTGAGCAATCCCACTCCTTGTTTATGTGGCTGATGACTACCAGAGAGTCTCCGTATACCATTAATCTTTTGACGCCCAACGATATGGCAATGTTCAATCCATGGATCAAAGCTTCATACTCGGCTGCATTGTTGGAGGTTGGGAATAGCAACTGGAGGGCGTACTTGAGGTGTTCGCCTCTAGGCGCAGTGAAGAGAATCCCTGCTCCTGCTCCCTGCAGCTTCAGTGAGCCATCAAAATACATTCGCCATACTTCTGCAGTCTCCGGGTTGTCTGGTACTTGTTGTTCAGTCCACTCCGATACGAAATCAACCAGTGCTTGAGTTTTGATGGCAGTGCGAGGTCGGAACTCGATGTCATGAGATCCCAGCTCACAAGCCCACTTGGCTATTCGACCGATGGCTTCCTTGTTGTGAAGAATATCCCCTATTGGAAAACTTGTAACTACTATGACTTTGTGGTCGTCAAAGTAGTGACGCAGCTTGCGGGCAGTTAGAAGTACTGCGTACAATAGCTTCTGAACTTGAGGGTACTTTTTCTTCGAGGGGCCTAGGACTTCACTAATGAAGTAGACAGGATGTTGTACTGGATAGGCATGTCCTTCTTCTACTCGCTCGACTACTAACGCGGTGCTTACCATGTGAGTCGTGCAAGAGATATACAATAGCAAATCTTCAGCTGGTTGAGTTGACGTGGCTCGCCGTGGTGGTTTCAGTACTGGTGGTGTTGTCAAGAATTTTTTCAGAGCATCTAGAGCTTCTTGCGCTTCTGAAGTCCATTGAAACTTATCCACCTTTTTGAGTAACTTGTAAAATGGCAGACCTTTTTCTCCCAGCCTGGATATAAATCTGCTTAGAGCTGCCATACATCCAGTAAGTCGCTGAACCTTCTTCTGCGATCGAGGTGCTTCCATCTTCATGATAGCTTCAATCTTATCTGGATTAGCCTCAATTCCCCGTGGCTGACAATAAACCCGAGCAACTTTCCGGCTGGTACCCCGAAAACACATTTCTCGGGATTAAGCTTCCATCTATACCGCCTCAGACTGTTGAAAACCAGTTGCAAATCTTCGATGAAGTCTTTTGAATCCTGTGTTTTGATTACCACATCATCCACGTAGGCTTCCACACGCTTGCCCCAGTGATCGGCTAAGCATGTTTGAATGGCTCTCTGGTAAGTTGCTCCAGCGTTTTTGAGGCCAAACGGCATGGAGGTATAACAGAAAGCACCAAACAGAGTAATGAATGCCGTTTTTTCTTCATCTTCCTTTGCCAGACTAATCTGATGGTATCCAGAATAGCAATCCAGGAAAGACAGCATAGAACATCCAGCGGTGGAGTCCACCACCTGATCTATCCTCGGGAGCCCGAAAGGATCCTTCGGACAGTGTTTGTTGAGATCAGTATAATCAACACACATGCGCCAATCCACTTTATTCTTTTTGAGTACAAGAACGGGGTTGGCTAACCACTCGGGATGTAACACTTCTCTAATGAATCCAGCTGCAACCAAACGAGCTAGCTCAGTGCGAATGGCTTCTCTCTTGTCAGGCGTGAAACGACGTAATTTTTGCCGAATCGGCCTTGCCTGGGGATAAACCTTCAATTTGTGCTCGGCCAGTTCTCTTGGGACTCCCGGCATATCCGCAGGTTGCCATGCGAATACATCTCGGTTATCTTACAGAAACCGGACGAGCGCGCTTTCCTATTTGTCATTCAAGCTAGAGCTGATGATAGCCGTCTTGCGCTCATCAGCGAACCCCAGGTTGATTCTCTTGGTTTCTTCAGTCGGCCGCATAGAGGTCGCAGTCTGAGCTTCACTTGCTGGTACTGCAAGGTCCTCCTCAGGCTTAGAGTTCGCCAGTGTGGAGGGAGCCGTCGACGGCTTGGCGGTGAGGGCTGCTTGGATAGCCACTCGGAAACACTCTGCGGCGCCTTGGAAGTCGGCGCGCACGGTTATGATCCCTTGCGGTCCTGGCATCTTCAGTATCATGTATGTGTAATGCGGAATGGCCATGAACTTGGCCAATCCCGGCCTCCCGATGATCGCGTTGTACCCGCAGTCGAAGTTCGCCACTTCAAACCTCAGGAACTCGGTTCTGTAGTTCTCCGGAGTTCCGAAGGTGACTGGCATGTAGATGTGGCCCAGCGGGTATTCCCCTTCCGTCGGCATGATGCCGAAGAAAGGAGTGTCCGACTCGTGGAGCTCTTTGAGGTGAACTCCCAAGCCTTGGAGTGTCCGGGGGAAGGTGACGTTGATGCTGCTCCCCCCGTCCACTAACACCTTCTTCACCCGGCTCTCTCGGATCACCGGATCGACGAGAAGCGGGTATTTGCCCGGATGGTCGAAGTTGAGCCATTGATCTGCCCTAGTGAAGGTGATCGGGTGCTCCGACCACCGGTATGGGGCGGGAGGGCTGGTGGCCGCCATCAGTATCTGGCGATCGTTGAGCTTTTGCTGTCTTCTGTTCTCCTGCGACCCGTGTCCGCCGAAGATGACGTTGACCTCCCTGTCAACGCGTGGGAAAGCTCCTCCTCCTCCCTCCTCCTGCTGATGGGGTTGTCGTGGTTCATCCGGTCTTCCCCTCGGCGGAGGAGGAGGTAGAGGTTGGAAGGGTCGGCCGTGTCCGACGGAATGCTTGAAGTCTCGGCAGTTACGAAGAGTGTGACGCATGTCCTTGTGGTACGGGCACTGGGCGTCGAGGATGTCGTCCAACGTGCGTTCGCCTCCACGAGGTCCTCCTCGGGCACGAGAGGCAGGAGGTCCAGCGGCGTGCACTTCTTCGCGAGGCCTCTTCTCCCATCGTTTGTCGGGTTGCTGGTTCGTGTCGCGTCGTGGTGCTGCCGGTGCGGGCTTTGCTCCTCCGATGAGGTCCTGGGCTCGCTCGTCGGCGGTGATGTAGAGGTCGGCTTCCCGGAACAGCTCCTCGGAGGTAGTCGGTGCCCTCTGTAGTACGGCTCGGACGAAAACCGAGTCATTGGAGCCTCTGTAGAAGTCCTCGATCACGGCCGCCTCCGTGACCTCGGGGATACGATTTCTCATGGTCTGGAACCTTTTGAGGTACGACCGGAGAGTCTCGTCTCCCCGGCGCTTGATGGATTTGAGGTCCCACGGTTGTGCCGGCTTGTCGGAGAGGGACTGGAAGTTGGCGGTGAAGCGTCGACTGAAGTCGCCCCAGACGTCGATGCAGTGTCGGGGTAGATGTCGTAGCCATTGCAGCGCGTCTTGCCCAAGGACAATGGGTAAGTACGCGGTCATCACGTCTTCGGACGCCCCAGCAGCTCGAGCAGCGGTGGTGTAGACGGCTAGCCAACCCCATGGATCCTGCTTAGGTTCATATTTGTCAACATTGGATACCTTGAAGTTGGGAGGCCATTGGATGGCCCTAAGGCGCGGAGTAAGAGCGGACACTCCGCATGTGTCCTCCTGTCGTCGGGGACGATGTCTGTCCCGGGGAGGGGAGTTGTGATTGTGGTTCCTCGACCGTCCCCGGGTGGTACCGCTAGTTGAGGCCGTTGCCGACTCAGTTCTGGTAGCTTGGCTCTGAGTCGGGATGCCGTGATCCCTGTCATACTCCTCCCGACGGCGAATCTCGTTCTCATGCCGCCGCTCGCGTGAAGCATTGATGGAGCTTCGCGCGTCTCGGTGACTGTTGACGGCGTGTCGTAGATCGTTCGGCGGGTGAGCAAGCGGTAGAAGATGGTTGGCCGCCTGGGTGAACAGTCGTCGGTAGCCATCGGCGTCAGGAGTCCGAGGAAGTCCCTCAGCTATCCGAGCCAGTACCCCTCCGACTTCGCTCGGCGTGTTCATAGCTCGGGCGAAGTCGGGGTTCAGGTTGCGCCCGAAGAATGGATTCTCCCGACGCTGCCTTGTATCTTGTTCAGCCTGTTCCTGAGCTCGTCGGCGATCACGTCGTCGGGAGTTCCTTCGTTCTCTGAAGACGCGTTCTTCCAGGGTCTCTCCTACCTCCGAGACCTCGTCTCGCGAGACAGGCTGTTCCGGATTCCGCTCCCCGGCGGCATGATGTCGTCGAACGTTCCTGCGCCGGTTCCTCCGTCGACGGGACTCTCGTTGAGGCGGTTCCTCCCCGGGTACAATCGGCTCGTCGTCGGAGACGATAGGCGACTCCGCTCTCCCGATGAAGAGGACGTCGGGGTAGAAGGGTGCTGCTGTTGTGGTGACCTTCTTCCTTGCGATCTGTGTCCACTCTTTTGCCGGAAAAGTAGGCGGTGGAGTTCTCCGGGTCAGCGAGCCCTCGGCCCCCGGCTTTCTGGAGACGATCCTCATCCGGAGAGTTGGAGGTTGAGCTTCTCCGGTATTTTCGAAGTTCGTTGGGGGAGACTTCTTTTCCGGTGGATCCGTGATACGGTGCAGAATTCCTTCTTCATCTGCTACAAATGAGATTGTTCTGAAGCAGAACACGGATCCGGGGAGTAGGGTGATCTTGCTGTAGAAGGTGATGGCCATTGAGCTAGCTTGGATTGTCAACACACCCCCTACCTGGCGCGCCAGCTGTCGGTGTTTTGGGTCCGACCGCACACCCGGGGTTGCCCCTCAAGGTGTTTTAGGAGTAGGACGGTGTCGACAACTGTAGCAAAATGGTTCGTGCCGATCGCACGAGGGACAATGGACAAGGTTTACAGGTTCGGGCCGCTTAGAGATGCGTAACACCCTACGTCCTGGTGAGTTTGCGTGGTGAATGTGGTTACAAGAGAGCTCTCTGGATTGAGAATACAGAGAGTTGATGTGGGCGGCTAAGTAAAAGGTCCCCTGTTCTGAAGGGGTGCCCCCTAGGCCTTATATACTCGACCGTGGGGCAGTACACGTGGATAAGATAACAACAAGTAGCTAAAAGATAGTGAACCTCTTGAGATTATCCCTACGTAACCCTCGCCGACTTATCCTCGCATGGCTTCGTTGCATGGAGGCTCCAGCGCGGGAGAGTCGGATCTCTGTTGCGGTCATTCGCTCGATGCTGTGGGCCGTCCGGGTTTACACCAATCCGGCCTCAAGTCGTTCTGTTTTGCTGGTTGTTTCTCCCCAGGCCCACGAAAGAATGACCTTACGATTTATTGGGCCCTTGGGCCTTTCGTGAGGTCCTTTACTCTTTTAGTGGACCCGGGGGATATCTATCCCCCACAGTGCCCCAAACTTGAGATCAGCAAGTAGCACTGCCTTTGAACCATAGACCATGAAGAAAGGAGTGTTTCCATGCAGGGCTCGACTAGGTTGAGTTCTCAGGCTCCAAACGACGTACGACAATTCTCTGATCCACTTTCCTACGAATTTTTCATTTTTGTTGAAGACTTTCTTTCTGAGCGCCTCCAATATCATCCCGTTGGCTCTTTCTACCTGCCCGTTGGCTCTTGGGTGTGCCACCGAGGCATATTTGATCTGAATGCTCTTTTGCTCGCAGAAATCGAAGAACTCTGAGCTTGTGAAGTTGGATCCTAGGTCGGTTATGATGTTATTTGGTATTCCAAACCTGAATATTATATCTTGTATGAATTCCACTGCCTTAGCTGAAGTTAGGGAAGCAATGGGTTTGAATTCTATCCACTTGGTGAATTTGTCGATAGCAACCAGTACATGAGTGTATCCTCCTTGAGCTTTTTTGAAAGGTCCAATCATATCTGTAACACCCCTGGTGTTACTATAACAAAAACTTGAGCATGACATCATAACATTGGCATTGTATATGTTTGACACACCTAGAATGCATTCACTAGGCAAAAATTTCAAACAAGTTGTACTGTTTTAAGTGTTTTTGTGTTTTTGCAAATAGCACCCTGGTTCAGGAACTTAACCCTAAATAGTGGTTAAAGGGGTAAAACTTGACCCAAGTTAAGAAAACCTAAAGAATTTAGGGTAAAAGTCATAAAATGACTCTAAGAGCAAACTTGAATTCCTTTTATACCCCTGGGATACCAAAAACCCTAATTGGAACCCTGGAAAACCCTAAAACCAAACCCTAGGGGCTTATGTGCAAAATTAGCCCACTTTTGGGCTAAAGTGCAAAAACCAAGCCAAATAGGTTTCTTAAGTCCTTTGGATCACAAATGTGTGGACTTAAAAGCCAAACCCAAGGTTTTGGACTTAAATGCAAAATGGACCTCATGTGAGTTTTATTCTAAGTCTGAAAATCAGAGAATGGGCTCAACTTTGGGGCTTTGTAACTTACAAAGTATAGGGTTTTTGCCCTAAGTCACCACATCAAAGTTGAAGACTAATTATAGGAGAACAACTTTGCTAAAGAGTGTGAGCTTAGTTGTTATGAGAAATTTGGAGAAAAACCCAATCAAAGTTTGACTGTCAGGCTTGTTCATTCTGAAAATCAGCTTTTCAGTGTAACAGGGTCGACTTTGTGGGGGAATTAAACTTTGATCCAATGAATTTTTGTGAATACATATTGTAGCAAAGTTGTAGAGGGATTATAGTTCTACAACTTTACTACAGAAAGTTGGCTTTGGTTTCACACAAAAATTTGAGAAAACTGGGCTCCAATGTGCTCTGTTAGTCGCTCTGAACTGGTGTTCACGATGGTACAGTGATCTAACCGGATCAGAACGACCGCCGTGGAAAAGATCTCACCGCCGGCGACCTCTTTGCCGGGATTGGTGCCACGGCCGTGTGGATGTTGCTCACCTTGCAAAGATCTCCCCGTGGATAAACTTGGAGCACTTTGGCCACTCGATTACTCGTCCCTTTACCGGCGACGTGGTCGTGCGGCCATCACCGGTGTGCCGCCGTTTCTTGTTGCTATGCCACGCCGTCGGTCATCTTACCACGTCGCAGTCGATCACTATACGCTGTCCTTCTTTTACCTAAAGCCTTGCCACGCCATAGGACACGTAACCGCGCGCGCCAGGCTTCTTCTTCACCTCCGGCCGCCAGCTCGCCGCGGTCAAATTAAGAGCCACCGCTCTCGGAGTCTTTAAATTGAGCCCACCGGTAGCTTCGTAACTTCATCACGTACCTCCTCGTCCAGTATCAGCCCCAGTCCTGCCCCCGTGAGCTCCAATTCCAAGTTTTCCCCAAACCCGTTGAAAAGCACCGCGAAGAACACCTCGCCGTGGTCAGCCCGATTCAGGTCCGATCTCACCCTCGGTTCCCTTGTTTCGATGTCCTTGCTTCCTCTTGATGCTTACCGAACCATTGAATCGAGTTAGACCGCCATGAATCGACGTAACGCACTCATATGTCCGCCATTCTCTCGGTCACCGTGGCCGGAGCTCAATAATTGGTCGTTCGTGCAATTAGGTTAGGGGAAATGCTCAGGCTAGCTTCGATTTGGTGTCCACCGCTCGGGAGCGCCGGTCATGGCCCCGTTCGGCCGGTCTGCTTGCTCGCCGGAGCGCGGCGGTGCGCGAGCGCCGTCGTGGACTTCAAGTTGCGAATTGATAGAAACGCAGGGGCCTTTTTGTAATGGTCAGTGACTTGGTTAAACAGTGAAATGACCTGTTCTTAGTTAGCCAGAAACCCGAGGCCCTTTCTGCAAAGTCGCCAGGGCGCGGGCGCGCGCGCGCTTTCCCCTCTGGACTGGGCCGTCTGGGCTGGTTTCAGCCCGTTACTATTGAAGCTTTTCCTTTTTCTTTTTCCACAGAGCTTTAGAAATATATAGAAAAGTGTAGAAAAATGCTAAAATTGTGAAACTAATTTTCCTAGGCTTGTTAATTTCCCTGGAATTTAATAAAAATAGTTTTGTGATTTTTAGTGGAAATAAGAAATTTTAGGGTATTTAAAGTAGTTAAGAGTATTAGTTATGGATTTTTAGAAAATAAATGGTAAGTCCAAAAATGTCCAAACTTTTTATGGGCACTTAAACCAATATTTAGAAGCCTTGGGTAGAATTTGGGTTGATTTGGACCTTGTTTGATCACCAAACCCAAAACCAACCCCCCTGCCCTATGAACTCCTTTACTGACTCCGGAAACCCTAGGTTCTCGGAGTACCGTGAAGGAAAGTTGTACTCAAGACTTAGATAATAAGTTTATATTATCATTGCATCCTCATGAGCACCCCATGGCATCCATTCTTATGCATATATATGGTTATGTTAGAACACGAAGAAGAAGAAGAAGTCACTGAAGTGGGAACTCCACCAACCTCCGATCCTCAAGCAGGCAACTGCTTTTATTTCGATATTTGTGGATCCGAGCAGGACTCACCTGATAACAAAGGCAAGCCCCGGTGCATTTGCCACCTCCCTTGATGTTTTTAAAATCTTTCTCACTTGCTTGCTGCATTAGGTGATAGGAGTTGATTGATTAAACAATTCCTGCATTACCTTCCTTGATCTTGATTACCCTCCTTGAAACCCTGTTTTTACAAAAAGGTTTTACTATGCTTAGTATTGCTTTAGAAAAACAAAAGGATTTGTTTTACAAAAGATGTTTGGCAAAGTGGGAGGGACATTTTTGAAAATAAAACTTGATGGTGAATCCATCATGGCCATAATGGATTCAACATCGGAAAAGATGTACCTCTGCCAGGTACCAAGTTTTTGGGTTGAACAGATTAAGCTGAGACCGGGCGGGTGACTTGCACGAGAAGAGAGTCTCGGTGTAGTGTCTCCGTCTGAGTCGATTAAGGACCGTCTCGATGTAGGCTTGATGATCGAGGACCCTTTAGCTGGTCACATGCCTCGTCATGGGTAAGCCTTGCCTCGGGCAGACTAATGCCGGAATAAGATAACACGAAATGGGAGTGGAGCGGTGGCGAGAGTAGCGTGTACCCTCCGTGGCAAGAGGCCGGACGGTGGTGTATCTGTGCTCTCGGTTTGCGTGAACCTGATCCGGTCTTAAGAACCCCGGTGGCGGGTTGACATATGCAAGGGTTAAGTGCTACATATGTCGTGTGATTGGAGATCCTCAGCTGAGTATAATCGATTCGGATCGCCGTACCTTCGCGGTTATGAAGACTTGGTCACTGACCTACACGTAGCATTCCACTAAAGATGATGGGTTTTTGTTAAGAAACTGGCTAGTGCAGGACCAGTGATTGAACTAGGGTAGAAAGAACTCTAGTTGTAGGTAATTGAACCTAACCTGACAAATAAAATTGGATTTTTAAGGATCTACTGTAGTAAGCATTTCTGCAAAACAGAGTCTTTGCTTATTGAAAAGCCTTACCTTGACTCCCTAAAGGCCAGCATACCCTTGAGAGTCTTTTCCTTAGACGGGTAAGTCTTGCTGAGTAATTCCATACTCAGGGTTTATCCCTTCGTTGTTTTTAGGTGAGGAAGTAGCAGACTTTTGCTGCTTCTGTGCCAAGGTGGTTCCCAAAGAAGAAGAACAAGACTGAAGTGCGGGAGGACTCGGTCCTCCACATAGGATCTTTTGCTTATAGCTTTTCGGGAGATGTTTGTGCCTCCCTTGGTTTGTATAATATTACTACTCTACGCTCACTTTAGTCTGGTCTGTAATAAAATAACTCGAGCTTGCTTTTGAAATAAATGTAAGTTTATGTAATTCGCTTCCGCATTTCTTTATCTCCGATGTTCTGTAATGTCTGCAAGACGGGTGAAACGTTCCTAGTGAGGTCGGAAAAGATACCGAGCTTGTCAAGTGACTTAGGAACATCTACAGGGTGTCTGATGTCTGCTAGACAAGGACAACTGTAGGTGGGCCTAATTACTTGGGAGGTTCCGTCACAGCTGGTATCGGAGCGTAGCCCTTCTTTGCAGATATTATAAGGCATCTTCAAAAGGATTTTCGAAAATCTTACCTAAAAGCTCTTTTCTCTTCTTACCTACGTACTCTGAAGAGTTTATCTTAAAGACCAGATAGGAAGAGTGCAATGTATAGAAGGTTGAATCGACTAAGGTTGATTCTGTACTTATTCATGCATCATGTTAAGAATTATGCTAATAAATTTTCCCCCTTAGAAAGATGCCGCCACGCACAAGGCTAACGGCACGTAAGTCAACGGGACCAATTGGAGTACCCCGGCATCAACTAGCCCCTCGGCACGAAAGCAGCGCAGCGGAAGCGTGTTTCCCGTGGCCAGTCACCCTGCAATTATTCTTTTTGATTCTGGTGCTTCGCATACCTTCATTAGCAAGAAATTTGTGGAGCAACATCACATTGCATGTCATGAATCAAAAGAGGGATTTAAAATTCATTCACCTGGGGGACACATTTTTACTAGAGAAGTGGCCTATGAAGTGCCAGTAACAATGGCTGGACGGAACTTTCCTGCTAATATGATTGTTCTGAAAGGCCAGGATATAGATGTAATTTTGGGTATGAATTGGTTAACTCAACACAAGGCAATTCTCAACACTGAACTCAGAACCGTCAGGTTGAGTTATAATCAAGAAGAAATTCTTTTGTCTCTCCCCAAAACCAATCCAGCCAAAGCTTCTGGTAGAATATTTGAAGCCATTGTACCGGAGATCAAGAACATTCCGGTAGTATGTGAGTTTCCAGATGTATTTCCGGAAGATTTGCCTGGACTACCCCCTGAAAGAGATGTAGAATTCGTAATTGAGCTAAAGCCCGGTACGGCTCCCATCTCCCGAAGATCGTACCGTATGCCCCCTAATGAGTTGGCAGAATTGAAGATTCAATTACAAGATCTACTTAATAAGGGATTCATCCGGCCAAGCTCGTCCCCATGGGGTTGTCCTGCCATTTTTGTTAAGAAGAAGGATCAAACCTTGCGCATGTGCGTGGATTATCGGCCCCTGAATGAGGTCACCATCAAGAATAAGTACCCCCTTCCAAGGATCGATATCTTATTTGATCAACTGACTGGGGCGAGGGTATTTTCTAAAATTGATCTCAGGTCGGGCTATCATCAAATCCGTATTCGGCCCAAGGATATACCGAAGACCGCATTTACTACACGGTATGGATTGTTTGAATACCTGGTAATGTCTTTCGGGCTCACAAATGCTCCTGCCCACTTCACCTATTTGATGAACTCGGTGTTCATGCCCGAGTTAGACAAGTTCGTGGTGGTCTTCATCGACGATATTTTGATATACTCTAAAAATGAAGAGGAGCATGCTCAGCATCTACGGATTGTATTGACGCGCCTGAGGGAACATCAGCTGTATGCCAAGTTCAGCAAGTGCACGTTCTGGCTGGAGGAAATTCAATTTTTAGGGCACGTGTTATCAGCTAAAGGAATTGCGGTAGATCCTAGCAAGGTCAAAGATATTCTGGAGTGGAAACCCCAACCACTGTTCACCAAGTCCGGAGTTTTCTTGGACTGGCTGGGTATTATCGCAGATTCATACCCGATTTTTCTAAGCTTGTGAAGCCAATCACAAGTTTGTTGAAGAATGACATTAAGTTCAATTGGTCTTCTAAGTGTAATGAAGCCTTTGAGCAATTGAAGACATTATTAACCACTGCTCCGGTATTGGCTCAACCGGACATCACTAAGCCTTTTGATGTATATTGTGATGCATGTGGCAGTGGGCTCGGCTGTGTACTGATGCAAGAAGGCCGAGTAGTTGCGTATGCTTCAAGGCAGCTGCGCCGACATGAGGAGCATTATCCAACTCATGATCTGGAGTTAGCTGCGGTGGTTCATGCCCTGAAAATATGGCGTCACTATCTGCTGGGAAATATCTGTCACATATATACAGATCATAAAAGTTTGAAGTACATCTTCACCCAGTCAGAGTTAAATATGAGGCAAAGACGATGGCTTGAGCTCATTAAAGACTATGATCTGGAGATCCATTATCACCCAGGCAAGGCCAATGTGGTGGCAGATGCATTGAGTCGTAAGACTTCCTGCCACTGTCTTATGGCAAAGACCTCCGAGAGCACTTTATGTCAAGAAATGGAGAAGCTAAACCTGGGGATAATTCAGCATGGGACTCTAAATCAGTTAAGGCTTGAGTCAATCATTCTACAGAAGATAATTGATGCTCAAAAGGATAATCTGGGTATGAAGCACATACGGGAGAAGATAAGGGCTGGAACAGCCAAATGTTTCAAGGAAGATGATCAAGGTGTGTTATGGTTTAACAACCGCATAGTAGTGCCAAAGGATGAAGAACTCCGCCAGCAAATCTTAGATGAAGCGCATCTTAGTCGCTATTCCATTCATCCGGGAAGCACTAAGATGTATCATGATCTAAAACAGCACTACTGGTGGACGAAGATGAAAATTGAAATTGCACGCTATGTGGCTAAGTGTGACACTTGCAGACGTGTCAAGGCCATACACATGAAAACTGCCGGTCCATTGCAGTCATTATCAATACCAACATGGAAATGGGAAGACATAAGCATGGACTTCATTGTGGGATTGCCCAGGACCGCAAAAGGGTATGACTCTATCTGGGTGATTGTTGATCGACTTACAAAGGTTGCTCATTTTCTGCCGGTCAAGACATATTACCCGGTACTTACCTATGCAGAATTATATATTGCTCGTATTCTCAGTTTGCATGGTGTTCCAAAGACCATAGTGTCGGATCGTGGACCACAATTTGTATCTAAATTTTGGGAAGAACTTCATAAATCCCTGGGTACATAGTTACTCCACAGTTCGGCCTATCATCCTCAAACCAGTGGACAAACTGAGAGAGTGAACCAAATACTTGAAGATATGCTGCGGGCATGTGTCCTGGATTTCTCACAGAAATGGGATGAATGTTTACCTTTGGCGGAGTTTTCGTATAATAACAGTTATCAAGAAAGTATCAAGATGGCACCTTTTGAAGCCTTATACGGACGTCGGTGTCGAACTCCGCTAAATTGGTCTGAACCTGGTGAAAGGTATTTCTTTAGGCCTGATATGGTAAAAGAAACCGAAGATAAGGTTCAGAAGGTTATTCATAATCTAAAGAAAGCACAAGCTCGTCAGAAGAGTTATGCAGACAAACGGCGAATGCCCTTATACTTCTTAGAAGGAGACTATGTCTACCTAAAGGTTTCACCAATGAAGGGAGTATCGCGTTTCGGGGTAAAGGGAAAACTTGCACCCAGGTACATTGGTCCATTTCCTATTCTTCAAAGATATGGGCCAGTGGCGTATCAACTTCAACTTCCCGAAACATTGTCTGCTGTACATAATGTGTTCCATGTATCGCAATTGAAGAAGTGTCTACGGGTTCCCATCGAACCATTGAAGTGACAGATGTTGTCCTGGAACCAGACTTAACGTACTCGGAACATCCTATTCGAGTTCTGGATCAAAAGGACAGGGTTACCCGAAGAAAGACTCTCAAGTTCTACAAGATACAATGGAACCCGCATTCTGAAGAAGAGGCTACGTGGGAAACTCAAGACTTCTTGAATAAGAATTTCCCAGGCTTTCTAGCCTCATGTAACTTGTAAAGTGTATATAGTTATGACAATAAAGGAATGAACCCCACACCACCCTGCCTTGTACCAGAATTAAGGAAATAAAAATGTGACACATTTCCTTTTCCATTACTCACCCTAGGACTTTAAATCTCGGGACGAGATTCTTTTATGGGGGGAAGGATGTAACACCCCTGGTGTTACTATAACTAAAACTTGAGCATGACATCATAACATTGGCATTGTATATGTTTGACACACCTAGAATGCATTCACTAGGCAAAAATTTCAAACAAGTTGTACTGTTTTAAGTGTTTTTGTGTTTTTGCAAATAGCACCCTGGTTCAGGAACTTAACCCTAAATAGTGGTTAAAGGGGTAAAACTTGACCCAAGTTAAGAAAACCTAAAGAATTTAGGGTAAAAGTCATAAAATGACTCTAAGAGCAAACTTGAATTCCTTTTATACCCCTGGGATACCAAAAACCCTAATTGGAACCCTAGAAAACCCTAAAACCAAACCCTAGGGGCTTATGTGCAAAATTAGCCCACTTTTGGGCTAAAGTGCAAAAACCAAGCCAAATAGGTTTCTTAAGTCCTTTGGATCACAAATGTGTGGACTTAAAAGCCAAACCCAAGGTTTTGGACTTAAATGCAAAATGGACCTCATGTGAGTTTTATTCTAAGTCTGAAAATCAGAGAATGGGCTCAACTTTGGGGCTTTGTAACTTACAAAGTATAGGGTTTTTTCCCTAAGTCACCACATCAAAGTTGAAGACCAATTATAGGAGAACAACTTTGCTAAAGAGTGTGAGCTTAGTTGTTATGAGAAATTTGGAGAAAAACCCAATCAAAGTTTGACTGTCAGGCTTGTTCATTCTGAAAATCAGCTTTTCAGTGTAACAGGGTCGACTTTGTGGGGGAATTAAACTTTGATCCAATGACTTTTTGTGAATACATATTGTAGCAAAGTTGTAGAGGGATTATAGTTCTACAACTTTACTACAGAAAGTTGGCTTTGGTTTCACACAAAAATTTGAGAAAACTGGGCTCCAATGTGCTCTGTCAGTCGCTCTGAACTGGTGTTCACGATGGTACAGTGATCTAACCGGATCAGAACGACCGCCGTGGAAAAGATCTCACCGCCGACGACCTCTTTGCCGGGATTGGTGCCACGGCCGTGTGGATGTTGCTCACCTTGCAAAGATCTCCCCGTGGATAAACTTGGAGCACTGTGGCCACTCGATTACTCCTCCCTTTACCGGCGACGTGGTCGTGCGGCCATCACCGGTGTGCCGCCGTTTCTTGTTGCTATGCCACGCCGTCGATCATCTTACCACGTCGCAGTCGATCACTATACGCTATCCTTCTTTTACCTAAAGCCTTGCCACGCCATAGGACACGTAACCGCGCGCGCCAGGCTTCTTCTTCACCTCCGGCCGCCAGCTCGCCGCGGTCAAATTAAGAGCCACCGCTCTCGGAGTCTTTAAATTGAGCCCACCGGTAGCTTCGTAACTTCATCACGTACCTCCTCGTCCAGTATCAGCCCCAGTCCTGCCCCCGTGAGCTCCAATTCCAAGTTTTCCCCAAACCCGTTGAAAAGCACCGCGAAGAACACCTCGCCGTGGTCAGCCCGATTCAGGTCCGATCTCACCCTCGGTTCCCTTGTTTCGACGTCCTTGCTTCCTCTTGATGCTTACCGAACCATTGAATCGAGTTAGACCGCCATGAATCGACGGGAACGCACTCATATGTCCGCCATTCTCTCGGTCACCGTGGCCGGAGCTCAATAATTGGTCGTTCGTGCAATTAGGTTAGGGGAAATGCTTAGGCTAGCTTCGATTTGGTGTCCACCGCTCGGGAGCGCCGGTCATGGCCCCGTTCGGCCGGTCTGCTTGCTCGCTGGAGCGCGGCGGTGCGCGAGCGCCGTCGTGGACTTCAAGTTGCGAATTGATAGAAACGCAGGGGCCTTTTTGTAATGGTCAGTGACTTGGTTAAACAGTGAAATGACCTGTTCTTAGTTAGCCAGAAACCCGAGGCCCTTTCTGCAAAGTCGCCAGGGCGCGGGCGCGCGCGCGCGCTTTCCCCTCTGGACTGGGCCGTCTGGGCTGGTTTCAGCCCGTTACTATTGAAGCTTTTCCTTTTTCTTTTTCCACAGAGCTTTAGAAATATATAGAAAAATGTAGAAAAATGCTAAAATTGTGAAACTAATTTTCCTAGGCTTGTTAATTTCCCTAGAATTTAATAAAAATAGTTTTGTGATTTTTAGTGGAAATAAGAAATTTTAGGGTATTTAAAGTAGTTAAGAGTATTAGTTATGGATTTTTAGAAAATAAATGGTAAGTCCAAAAATGTCCAAACTTTTTATGGGCACTTAAACCAATATTTAGAAGCCTTGGGTAGAATTTGGGTTGATTTGGACCTTGTTTGATCACCAAACCCAAAACCAACCCCCTTGCCCTATGAACTCCTTTACTGACTCCGGAAACCCTAGGTTCTCGGAGTACCGTGAAGGAAAGTTGTACTCAAGACTTAGATAATAAGTTTATATTATCATTGCATCCTCATGAGCACCCCATGGCATCCATTCTTATGCATATATATGGTTATGTTAGAACACGAAGAAGAAGAAGAAGTCACTGAAGTGGGAACTCCACCAACCTCCGATCCTCAAGCAGGCAACTGCTTTTATTTCGATATTTGTGGATCCGAGCAGGACTCACCTGATAACAAAGGCAAGCCCCGGTGCATTTGCCACCTCCCTTGATGTTTTTAAAATCTTTCTCACTTGCTTGCTGCATTAGGTGATAGGAGTTGATTGATTAAACAATTCCTGCATTACCTTCCTTGATCTTGATTACCCTCCTTGAAACCCTGTTTTTACAAAAAGGTTTTACTATGCTTAGTATTGCTTTAGAAAAACAAAAGGATTTGTTTTACAAAAGATGTTTGGCAAAGTGGGAGGGACATTTTTGAAAATAAAACTTGATGGTGAATCCATCATGGCCATGATGGATTCAACATCGGAAAAGATGTACCTCTGCCAGGTACCAAGTTTTTGGGTTGAACAGATTAAGCTGAGACCGGGCGGGTGACTTGCACGAGAAGAGAGTCTCGGTGTAGTGTCTCCGTCTGAGTCGATTAAGGACCGTCTCGATGTAGGCTTGATGATCGAGGACCCTTTAGCTGGTCACATGCCTCGTCATGGGTAAGCCTTGCCTCGGGCAGACTAAGGCCGGAATAAGATAACACGAAATGGGAGTGGAGCGGTGGCGAGAGTAGCGTGTACCCTCCGTGGCAAGAGGCCGGACGGTGGTGTATCTGTGCTCTTGGTTTGCGTGAACCTGATCCGGTCTTAAGAACCCCGGTGGCGGGTTGACATATGCAAGGGTTAAGTGCTACATATGTCGTGTGATTGGAGATCCTCAGCTGAGTATAATCGATTCGGATCGCCGTACCTTCGCGGTTATGAAGACTTGGTCACTGACCTACACGTAGCATTCCACTAAAGATGATGGGTTTTTGTTAAGAAACTGGCTAGTGCAGGACCAGTGATTGAACTAGGGTAGAAAGAACTCTAGTTGTAGGTAATTGAACCTAACCTGACAAATAAAATTGGATTTTTAAGGATCTACTGTAGTAAGCATTTCTGCAAAACAGAGTCTTTGCTTATTGAAAAGCCTTACCTTGACTCCCTAAAGGCCAGCATACCCTTGAGAGTCTTTTCCTTAGACGGGTAAGTCTTGCTGAGTAATTCCATACTCAGGGTTTATCCCTTCGTTGTTTTTAGGTGAGGAAGTAGCAGACTTTTGCTGCTTCTGTGCCAAGGTGGTTCCCAAAGAAGAAGAACAAGACTGAAGTGCGGGAGGACTCGGTCCTCCACATAGGATCTTTTGCTTATAGCTTTTCGGGAGATGTTTGTGCCTCCCTTGGTTTGTATAATATTACTACTCTGCGCTCACTTTAGTCTGGTCTGTAATAAAATAACTCGAGCTTGCTTTTGAAATAAATGTAAGTTTATGTAATTCGCTTCCGCATTTCTTTATCTCCGATGTTCTGTAATGTCTGCAAGACGGGTGAAACGTTCCTGGTGAGGTCGGAAAAGATACCGAGCTTGTCAAGTGACTTAGGAACATCTATAGGGTGTCTGATGTCTGCTAGACAAGGACAACTGTAGGTGGGCCTAATTACTTGGGAGGTTCCGTCACAATATCCAATCCCCAGCATGTGAACGACCAGGTTACGAGTATGGTTTGCAGTTGCTATGCCGGTAGATGCTGCTGTTTTGACAAGTACTGGCAGGCTTCGCACCTCTGAACTAACTTGGCTGCATCACTTTTTGCTGTTGGCCAGTAGAAACCCGACCTGAAGACTTTCCCAACCAGGGTCCTGGATGCTGCGTGTACTCCACATTGCCCAACATGGACCTCATCCAGAAGTTGCTTCCCAGTAGCTGAGAGAATACATTTCATGAGGACTCTTGACGCGCCCCTTCTGTATAGCGTTTCCCCAATGAGTGTATAGTGAGCTGACTGCCTTGCAATGCGCTTGGCGGTATTTTTGTCATCTGGTTCCTCTTCATTTCTTATATATCTGATGATTGGCTCCCTCCAGTCATCAGGATTTGACTCTGGTTGGCTCAGAGTATTGCATTCTTCTACCCGATCCACTGAAATGCTCGGGCGCGGCACTTCTTGGACAAAAATTCCAGGCGGGACTTGAGTCCAACTGGACCCCAGCTTAGATAATGCGTCAGCTGCCGCGTTGCGGTCTCTCTCCACATGATGAAATTCCAAACCTTCAAATTTATCTTCTAGTTTTCGGACAGCAGTGCAATATTTTCCCATGGAATCATTCGAGCAATCCCATTCTTTATTTATCTGACTTATGACCACCAAAGAATCTCCATATACCATCAGTCTCTTGATGCCAGTGATATGGCAATGTTCAGCCCGTGAATCAGAGCTTCGTACTCGGCTGCGTTGTTAGATGCCGGGAATAACAATTGAAGAGCGTACTTGAGTTGTTCGCCTCCGGGTGCAATAATGAGGATCCCTGCACCTGCTCCCTACAGCTTCAATGAGCCATCAAAATACATTCGCCATACTTCTGCAGTTTCTAGGTTATCCGGTACCTGTTGCTCGGTCCATTCTGACACGAAGTCAACCAGTGCTTGAGTTTTGATAGCAGTGCGAGGTCGAAATTCGATGTCATGAGATCCCAATTCACAGGCCCACTTGGCTACTCTTCCGATGGCTTCTTTGTTGTGGAGAATATCCCCTATTGGAAATCCAGTGACTATTATGACTTTGTGGTCGTCGAAGCAGTGCCGAAGTTTGCGCGCAGTTAGAAGTACTGCATACAATAACTTTTGAACCTGAGGATATTTCTTCCTTAAAGGGCCCAGAACTTCACTGATGAAATAGACAGGGTGCTGTACTGGGTATGCATGTCCTTCTTCCGCTCGCTCCACATGAGTCGTGCAAGAGATGTATAATAGTAGATCTTCCGCTGGTTGAGTCGGCGTGGCTCGGTGTGGCGGTTTCAGCACTGGTGGTGTTGTCAAGAATTTTTTCAGCTCATCTAGAGCTTCTTGTGCTTCTGAAGTCCACTGAAATTTGTCCACCTTCTTAAGTAACTTATAGAATGGTAAGCCTTTTTCTCCCAGCCTTGATATGAACCTGCTTAAGGCTGCCATACACCCGGTGAGTCTTTGAACTTTCTTTTGTGATCGTGGTGCTTCCATCCTCATGATAGCTTCGATCTTTTCTGGATTGGCTTCAATTCCCCGGTGGCTAACAACAAACCCTAGCAACTTTCCTGCCGGCACTCCGAAAGCACACTTTTCGGGATTAAGCTTCCATCTGTATCATCGTAAACTATTGAAGACCAGCTGTAAATCTTCGATGAAATTTTCTGAATCCTCTGTCTTAATCACCACGTCATCCACGTAGGCTTCCACACGCTTGCCCCAGTGATCGGCTAAGCATGTCTCAATAGCCCTCTGATAAGTTGCTCCAGCGTTTTTGAGGCCGAACGGCATGGAGGTATAGCAGAAGGCTCCAAACGGGGTGATAAATGCCGTTTTTTTCCTCGTCTTCTTTTGCCAAACTAATCTGATGATACCCAGAGTAGCAATCCAAGAAAGACAACATAGAGAATCCGGCGGTTGAGTCCACCACCTGGTCGATTCTAGGAAGCCCGAAGGGATCCTTCGGACAGTGTTTGTTGAGATCCGTATAGTCAACGCACATGCGCCAATCCACTCTATTCTTTTTGAGTACAAGAACAGGGTTGGCCAACCATTCAGGATGTAACACCTCTCTAATGAATCAGGTCACGACCAAGCGAGCCAGCTCAACACGGATGGCTTCTCTCTTGTCGGGCGTAAAGCGACGTAATTTTTGTCATATTGGCCTCGCCTGGGGGTAGACCTTCAATTTGTGCTCGGCCAGCTCTCTTGGGACTCCCGGCATATCCGCAGGTTGCCATGCGAATACGTCTCGGTTATCTTGCAGAAACTGGACGAGCGCGCTTTCCTATTTGTCATCCAGGCTGGAGCTGATGATGGCGGTTTTGCGCTCGTCAGCGAACCCGAGGTTGATCCTTTTGGTTTCTTCAGTCGGCCGCATAGAGGTCACGGCTTGAGCTTCGTTCGCGGGGACCGCGATGTCTTCCTCAGGCTTTGAGTTTGCCCGTGCAGAGGAAATCGCCGATGGTTTGGTGGTGAGGGCCGCCTGAATGGCCACTCGGAAACATTCTGCGGCGCCTTGGAAGTCGGCGCGCACAGTTATGATCCCTTGTGGTCCTGGCATCTTCAATATCATGTATGTATAATGTGGAATAGCCATGAACTTCGCTAATCCGGGCCTCCTGATGATGGCTTTGTATCCGCAGTCGAAGTTTGCCACCTCGAACCTCAGGAACTCGGTTCTGTAGTTTTCCGGAGTTCCGAAGGTGACTGGCATGTAGTTGTGGCCCAGCGGGTACTCTCCTTCGGTCGGCACGATGCCGAAGAAGGGTGTGTCCGACTCGTGGAGCTCTTTGAGGGGAACTCTTAAGCCTTGGAGCGTCCGGGGGAAGGTGATGTTGATGCTGCTTCCCCCGTCCACTAGTACCTTCTTTACCCTGCTTTCTCGGATCACCGGATCGACGAGAAGCGGGTATTTGCCTGGGTGGTCGAAGTTAAGCCATTGATCTACCCGGGTGAAGGTGATCGGGTGCTCAGACCATCGGTACGGGGCGGGAGGACCGGTGGCCGCCACTAGTATCTGACGATCGTTGAGCTTTTGTTGTCTCTTGCTTTCTTGTGACCCGTGTCTGCCGAAGATGACGTTGAATTCTCTGTCGACGCGCGGGAAGGCTCCTCCTCTTCCCTCCTCTTGCTGCTGGGGTTGTTGTGGTTCTCCCGGTCCTCCTCGCGGCGGGGGAGGAGGTAGAGGTTGAAAAGGTCGACCGTGCCCGATGGAGTGTTTGAAGTCCTGCAGTTCTGGAGGGTGTGGCGCATGTCCTTGTGGTATGGGCACTGGGCGTCGAGGATGTCGTCCAGCGTGCGTTCGCCTCCACGAGGTCCTCCTCGGGCGCGAGAGGCAGGCGGTCTAGCGGCGTGGACCTCCTCACGAGGCCTCTTCTCCTAGCGCTTGTCGGGTTGCTGGTTTGTGTCGCGTCGTGGCACCGCTGGTGCAGGCTTCGCTCCTCCGATGAGGTCCTGAGCTCGTTCATCCACGGTGATGTAGAGGTCGGCCTCTCGGAACAGTTGCTTGGAGGTAGTTGGCGCCTTCTGTAATATGGCTCAGACGAACGCCGAGTCATTGGATCCCCTGTAGAAGTCCTCGATCACTGCTGCTTCCGCGACTTCGAGGATACGATTTCTCATGGTCTGGAATCTTTTTAGGTACGACCGAAGAGTTTCGTCCCCTCGGCGCTTGATGGATTTGAGGTCCCATGGTTGCGCCGGTTTGTCGGAGAGAGACTGAAAGTTGGCGGTGAAGCGCCGACTCAAATCGCTCCAGTCGTCGATGTAGTGTCGGGGTAGGTGTCGCAGCCATTGCAGCGCGTCTTGCCCAAGGACGATAGGCAAGTACGCGGTCATCACGTCCTTGGTTGCCCTTGCTGCTCGGGTGGCGGTGGTGTAGACGGCCAGCCAGCCTCCCAGATCCTGTTAGGTTCGTACTTGTCGACGTTGGAGACCTTGAAGTTAGGGGGCCATTGAATGGCCCTGAGGCATGGAGTAAGTGTCGATACTCCGCACGTGTCCTCCTGTCGTTGATGATGATGCCGGTCCCGAGGAGGAGAGTGGTTGTCGTGGTGCCTCGACCGTCCCCGGGTGGTGCCACCAGTCGAAGCCGTGGCCGACTCGGTCCTGGTAGCCTGACTTCGCGCTGGGATGCCATGATCCCGGTCGTACTCTTCCCAGCGACAAATTTCGTTCTCGTGTCATCGTTCGCGCAAAGCGTTGATGGAGCTCCGTGCGTCCCGCCGACTGTTGATGGCGTGTCGTAGATCGTTCGGCGGGTGAGCGAGGGGTAGGAGATGATTGGCTGCTCGAGTGAACAGTCACCGATAGCCCTCGGCATCGGGAGTCCGCGGGAGGCCATCCGCTATCCGAGCTAATACTCCGTCGACTTCACTCGGCGTGTTCATGGCTCGGGCGAAATCGGGGTTCAGGTTGTGTCCGAAGAGTGGATTTTCCCAGCGTTGTCTTGTTTCCTGCTTGGCCTGTTCTTGAGTCCATCGACGATCGCGTCGTCGGGAATTCCTTCTTTCCCTGAAGACACGTTCCTTTGGAGTTTCTTCTATCTCTGAGACCTCGTCTTGCGATATAGGTTGCGCCGGGTCTAGTTCTCCGGCCTTGTGATGTCGTCGGGTATTTCGGCGTCGGTTCCTTCGTCAGCGGGATTCCCGCTGAGGAAGTTCCTCTCTAGGTACGGTCAGTTCGTCATCGGAGATGGGGGGCGACTCTGCCCTTCCAATGAAGAGGACATCAGGGTAGAATGGAATAGTTGTCGTGGCGACCTTCTTTCTGCCCTCCTTTGAGGACGAAGGTACAGAAAGGATAGTTTGCCGCCTTTCGATCTCATTCGTTTCTTTCTTCCTCGTGATCCGTGTCCATTCTCCCGTCGGAGAGGTGGACAACAGAGTTCTCCGGGTTGACGAGCCCTGGGCTCCTAATTTATTGAAGGTGATCTTTTTCCGGGGCGCTGGAGGTTGTGCCTCTTCCTGCTTTGCCCCAATTTTCCTGGGGATTTCTGAGGAAGATTTTCTCTCCGGTGGATCCGCGATGCGATGCAGAGTTCCTTCCTCATCTGCTACAGATGAGATAGTTCTAAAGCAGAATGTGGACCTGGGACGGAGGATGATCTTGTGCTGGAAGGTGACGGCCATTGAGCTAGCTTGGATCGATGACACACCCCCTACCTAGAGCGCCAGCTGTTGATGTTTTGGGTCCGACTGCGCACCTAGGCTTACCCCTCAAGGTGCTTTCAGGAGTAGGACGGTGTTATCGACTGTAGCTCGATGGTTCGTGCTGGATGCACGAGAAACAGTGGGCAACGGTTTACAGGTTCGGGCCGCTTTGAGATGCGTAACAACCTACGTCCTATCAAGAGTGCTTTATGTGGTGGGCTACAAGAGGATTCTCTAGCGCTGAGAACATAGAGAGTTGGGTGGGAGGCTAAGTAGCGAATATCTGATCTGAAGGGGTGCCCCTAGGCCTTATATATTCGACCATGGGGCGGTACAGGTGGATATTACAATAATGTGTACCTAAGAAATAGTGAACCAACTGAGTCTATCCTCCTATAATCCTGCCGACCCATTCTCGCTTGGTTCCATTGTACGGGGCTCCTGCACGGGAAGGTCGGGCCTCTGTTGTGATTACTGCTCGAATTCGTTGGGCCATCTTGGGCTCGTGTCGATACGGCCTTGTGTCGATTTGCTTCATTGGTCGTTTCTCCCCAGGCCCACGAGGGGGATGGCCTTATGAATTATGGGGCTCTTGGGCCTTTCATGAGGTCTTTTATCCTTCTGGTGGACCCGAGGGATATCTGTCCCCCACAGTCGCTTTCGGTCGACCATGGAGATCCTTTCCAGGGACATTCCCAGGGTCCTCCAAGTAAGGATTTTAGGCGCATACCTTGTGTGGCCAAGGCATTCTTTGTAATACCCTGTCTTCCTTGCTCAGGAACTGGCGGATGTAAGCACTGCCAAGTCGCTGTTCATCTGCCGCGAGAGCGGCATCTGGGGTTCGTTGCGGTCCTAGAGGGCCGTGCTTGCCCAGGCTAATGAGCGCCTTGCCCGACAGAGCACCGAGCTAGCGAACCTTCGGCTGCTTTGTGATGATCTGAAGGCGGAGGCAGCGGCGGCGCGGGTAGAGGTGGCGTTGGCACGGACGAAGGCACAACAGCGGCAGTTGGAGTTTGGCCAGGCCATCGACGAGCGGGACCAATCTTGGAGCCAGGCTGCCTAGGCCGCGGGCCGGGTTGAGGCCCTTGAGGGTCAGCTGGCCGAGGTGTTTGCTCGGGCCGGGGCCCTTGCGGTGGACCTGGCTGTGGCTGTCGGATCTGCCTAGTCGGCCCAAGTCGTGGCCTCGCAGGAGCGTGCCCGGGCCGAAGGTATGTTTCACCTGCTTTGCGAATTTGATTTAGCTTCATTCTTCAACTCGTGTTTGAAGAATTTTGATCGGCTATCTGTAGAGCTCGAGACAACTCTTAATGAGTCCGTCAAGGCGCACGCCCAGGCGGCTGAGCAGAATGAGGCCGACCGTGTGGCTATGTCCGAGGCTATCTCGGGCTTTTGCCGAGCCTTTGACCTTGACGATGTCCCCTCGGGTAGCTCCCCCCAGAGTCATCTGTGGGCCTTGGGCGGCCATGTGCGTAGCAGACTCTGGGGGGTGCTGCACCACGGCGTTAGGCGGGCCTTCGCCGTGCTCGCTTCCCACTACGACGTGGACTTGGAGCGGGTCAGCGAGGGGTACTGTCTACCCGACGATGATGAGGCCGCCTTAGCCGAGGTGCAGAGGCTTGACATGGCCGCCGAGGGCCCGAGCGCGGTGCTGGCCTCCTCCTTCAAGGTGGAGATCCTTCCGCCCGCGTCGTCGTCTGAGGCTGGGCCAGACCTCGCCGAAGGCGGGAACGGCGCCGAGGGCGCAGCTGCTTCCCCTGCCGATGTCTGATCCTGCTAGAGCAGTTTATTTGTAGCATGCGTGTGTTCTTTGCGGCCGCTGAGGCCTAAACACTTTCATCGTCATATCATAAAGCTGTGTTTTCCTTCCTCTTGTTTCGTGCGCCATGACTTGTTCGTTGGTAGCGGAACCACTTGTACGAGCGAGAGTTACTTTTCGCGGAAGGTGACGACTGGGGTATCCATATCCCGGAGGCGTAGGAGTCCCTCGGCTCGGTCGGCCTTGCCGCTTACGTGTACTCTCATCGTTTTTAGGATCCCGCTATCGATATAGAAGTCGAAAGCACGAAAGGTCGTTTTGGTAGAAAATTTTTCCGAGGAAAATTTTGACGCAGAGGGGGTTCCCCCCTTCTAGCCCCCGAGGGAGGGTCGGGCTTTGCTGAGGCAAGGCCGACCCTTCCTTAACGGTTAGACTTTGTGTATGTAAAGAAAACGAGGTGCATGAATGACTTAAAACATCTTAAGGGTAGAAGCGACGTAGTTGTTGGATGTTCCAAGCGTTGCTGTAGACCTCGCCTTGGTCGTTGGCCAGCTTGTATGTTCCGGGCTTCAAAATCTTAGCGATGATGAAGGGCCCTTCCCAGGGAGGAGTGAGCTTGTGGCGCCCTCGGGCGTCCTGTCGCAGACGAAGCACCAAGTCTCCCACTTGGAAGCCTCAGGGTTGAACGCTTCGGGCGTGGTAGCGTCGCAGCGATTGCTGGTACCGTGCCGAATGTAGTAAGGCAACGTCTCAAGCCTCTTCGAGCTGGTCCAACGAGTCCTCTCGGCTGGTCTGGTTGCTTCGGTCGTCGTACGCCCTGGTCCTCGGGGAGCCGTATTCTAAGTCCGTGGGGAGGACGGCCTCGGCCCCATAGACTAGAAAAAACGATGAGAAACCCGTGGCATGGCTCGACGTCGTCCTCAGACTCCAGACCACCGAGGATAGCTCTTTCATCCACCGCTTGCCGAATTTGTTGAGGTCGCTGTAGATCCTCGGTTTGAGCCCCTGCAAGATCATACCGTTGGCACGCTCCACTTCCCATTTGTCATGGGGTGAGCTACGACGGCCCAGTCCACGCGGATGTGGTGGTCGTCGCAGAAGTCCAGGAACTTTTTTTCGGTGAACTGCGGGCCATTGTCGGTGATGATGGAGTTTGGGACCCCGAATCGATGGATGATGTTGGTGAAGAACGCCACCGCCTGCTCGGACCTGATGCTGGTCAAGGGTCGGACCTCGATCCACTTGGAGAATTTGTCGATGGTGACCAGCAGGTGCGAGAAGCCCCCGGGTGCCTTCTGCAAGGGACCGACGAGGTCTAGACCCCACACAGCAAACGACCAGGTGATTGGTATCGTCTGGAGGGCCTGAGCGGGCAGGCGTGTCTGCTTCGTGTAGAATTGACACCCTCGGTAGGAGCGAACAATCCTAGTTGTGTCGGCCACCGCGGTTGGCCAGTACAAACCTTGTCAAAAGGCATTCCCCACGAGGGCTCGAGGCGCTGCATGGTGGCCACAAGCCCCCGAGTGTATTTCTTGCAACAGCTCTTGTCCCTGGGCGATGGATATGCATCGTTGGAGGATGCCCGAGGGGCTGCGGTGATAGAGCTCCTTTTCATCACCCAGCAAGACGAATGACTTGGCGCGCCGAGCCAGTCACCGAGCTTTGGCCTTGTCAAGGGGAAGCTCTCCTCGGAGGAGATATTCCAGGTACGGGGTCTGCCAGTTCAGATCTAGTGTGACCCCATTATGTTCCCTCTCGACGGGCAAGGCCTCCTCCTTGATGGCCAACGGTACCTCGGTCTCGGCCGAGGCCTCCTCGGGCTCGGGCGAGGGTACCTCGGGCTGGGCCGAGGCTTCCTCGGGCTCGGGCGTGTCGTCGATCTTGACGGATGGTTGATGTAGGTCTCTGGAGAAGACGTCCGGGGGAACCATTGTCCGCCACGAGGCTATCTTCGGCAGCTCATCCGCAGTCTCGTTGTACCGTCGGGCGATGTGGTTGAGCTCTAGCCTGTAGAACTTGTCTTCCAGGCGCCGGACTTCGTTGCAGTAGGCTTCCATCCTCCGGTCGCGATAGTGGGAGTTCTTCATGACTTGGTCGATGACAAGCTGTGAGTCGCCATGAGCGTCGAGGTGCCGGACCCCTAGCTCGGCGGCGATGCGCAGCCCGTTAACCAGAGCCTCGTACTCGGCCACGTTGTTTGATGCCAGAAAATGGAGGCGTATGACGTAGCGAAGATGCTTTCTGAGGGGTGAAATGAAGAGCAAGCCAGCGCCTGCCCCTGTTTTCATGAGTGACCTATCGAAGTACATGGTCCAAAGCTCGGGTTGGATTGAAGTTGTTGGCAACTGGGTGTCAGTCCACTCATCCAGGAAGTCTGCCAAGACCTAGGATTTTATGGCCTTCCGAGGAGCGAATGATAGCGTTTCTCCCATGGGTTCCACCGCCCACTTCGCTATCCTACTTGAGGCCTCACGGCACTGGATGATCTCCCCCAGGGGGAAGGATGACACCATAGTCACCGGATGAGACTCGAAGTAGTGTCGCAACTTTCGTCGTGTCAGAACCACTGCATAGAGCAGTTTCTGGATCTACGGGTAGCGAACTTTGGTCTCGGAAAGCACTTCGCTGATGAAGTAGACTGGCCTCTGGACGAGCAGTGCATGCCCTTCTTCTCGTCTCTCGACTACGATCGCGGCGCTGACCACCTGAGTGGTCGTGGCTACGTAGATCAAGAGGGCTTCTCCTGTAGCGGGGGGCACCAGGATGGGTGTGTTTGTAAGGAGCGCCTTAAGGTTTCCGAGGGCTTCCTCGGCCTCGGGGGTCCAAGTGAAGCGCTCGGCCTTCCTTAGAAGGCGGTACAGAGGCAAGCCTTTCTTGCCAAGGCATGAGATGAAGCGGCTCAGAGCCGCAAGGCATCCCATGACCCTCTGCACTCCTTTCAAATCCTTGATCGGTCCCATGTTGGTGATGGCCGCGATTTTCTCCGGATTGGCCTCGATGCCCTGCTCGGAGACGATGAATCCAAGGAGCATGCCTCAGGGGACTCCGAAGACACACTTCTCGGGATTGAGTTTTAAGCCTTTCGCTCTCAGACACTTGAATGTCGTTTCAAGGTCAGAGAGGAGGTCGGAGGCTTTCTTCGTCTTGACAACGATGTCATCGATGTAAGCCTCGACCGTTCTGTCGATGTGTTCTCCGAACACATGCACTACAAAACAAACCCCCCTATAGCAACGTATATCTGGCAACGTATAGTTATATGTGTTGGAAGTGATTAGGTTCCAACGCTTCTTATGTGTTGCAACCTATATCCGTTGAATTACAATGATACTGGCAACGTTTAACATGTGTTGCAAACCATATGCGTAGAGTAAATACGATCATAGCAACATTTGCCATGTGTTGCAACTGTATGCGTAGAGTAACTAGAATGCTTGTAACGTTTACATGCGTTGCAAACCATGTCTGTAGATTAATTTTGGTACTTAAGCAATTTTGCAACTATGACTTTTATTTTTAACTAAACCATAGTAGTTGGGGATGCTAATTGCGCAAAAAACTATATAAAGTGAGGATTTGAACAACAATACAAAGCCTTTTACTCCACTTCGTATCGTTTTATTTGTTAAAATATTTATTTTATCTTATTTGTCACTGTGTTGCACTTATTAAAATATTTATTATATCTCTATTTATTTGTCAAAACATGCGAAATATGCTTTCGACGACTAAAATATTTGTTATATTACCTTTTATTAAAGGAACCTTTTATTAAAAATAACTTGGGATTTAGATTCCCAAAGCGATTTAGCGCCTGTTCCACAAGCATCTGTCTACGCGTGTGGCATTGACGGTCATGGACGTATGCTTTCGTCTAGGGCGCTCAACGTCGGATCCCATCTGTGCAGGCCACGCCACTCCAGCCAATTCCTCCCCGCGCCGCCAGCTTCACCTCTCCCCTTCCCCTGCGGTCTCACCGCCACCCCACCGGCTTCCTCACCCAGCGTCTCCCTCCTGTCAGTTTCCCCCACGACTCAACTCCACCACTTGCAGAACAAAGGTAGGGTTTGCTTCCCCCCGTCCTCCTCACGCTCTCCCACCGAGACCTCTGTCTCCACCAAGCTTGGCCGTGCCGCCTCCAACGGCGTCGCCGCCACTGCGACTGGGGGCAACTCGTATGTCAACCGGTGGAATGGGCGGCCCACACGAACGGCACTTCGAGATCCTCGAGAAGCGTCGTGCGCTCCCTGTATGGCAGCAGAAGGAGTTTCTTCACTCCCTTTACGACAACCAGAACCTCATCCTCGCCGGTGAAACTGGAAGCAGAAAGACAGCTCAGGTATTGTGCACTCTACAGTACCTATACACCTTCTCCTAGGCGGCTATGCCCTGCTGATGTTTGATTTTCTTATTTATATCCTTTGTAGCCAAGGGCTAGGAGATAGTGTTATAATCCTTTGCATAGTTAGGAGCAAGCAGGGAGTAAAATCGTCATGTCAAAAGTTCAATATAACTAGACGCAGTACTAATTCCAAGAGCCAGGGTCCCAGCAGTAATCACACATGTAAGGGTAGTTTGAAGGAATCATTAGAATAGTCTAGCATGATTTAGCAGGTATTTTACCCAGTCAAAGAAGAAGAAAACCTGATAAAAGAAAGGGTTTCCCTTATGTTTGTTGAATCCTGATCTATGTGCTTGCAAGTTGCAAACCATCCTGATGCTGGTTTAGTTATAATTTGATGACCACCTCGCAATAGACTATGGTTGTATCAAGAGATAATAAACTACAAGTTGGTTATTGTAGGCATCTATATATACTCTAAATAGTACCCAACCATAAAAGCATTGTTTTAGAGGATTTTGACAGCGATTATAGTTCACTTTGGGCTATACCCTTTTTGCAGGATTCATTCTATCATGCTTTAACTAAGGAGCAGTCTAAGCATGTGCAAGACTACAACTTTGATCACCCCGGTACTTGATATGCAATAATGTGAAACATGTTTTATTTATCTTTTAGTTTCTGGGATTTAGTTCACCTTAGCTAAGATTATTTTCATTTTTTCCTTGTACTTGCTGATAACTTTTGGAGTGCATCGGAAGGTTAAAATTTTGACAGGCCATAGATATTCCTATCTATGATTTTAAGAATCACAAACGATGCTCTAAAAAGTTTACGAAGGTAGTGTAATAAACTATTGGTGTGAATAAAACAGTTCTCTTTTATTTGCAATCTAATTTGTGTAACCTTAGTTACAAAGTTTTTATAGATATCAAAACTATATAAAACTTGGTGGCATGCCACGGATGTTATTTATTGTGACCAGACTCAAATGAATTATGATTTGATTTTACTTTGCACTCTTCTTATGATACAAATCATTGGTCATTGTTTTGTTAAGTCGATGAATCTGATGTCATCATTTTAGAGCAAAGGGAAGGAACATGTTTCAAAAAAAATTGGGACTATAACATTGTATGGACATAGAATTGCTATTTTCTATGCATATTTTTGGCCTTCCCGAAACTATTAAGTTCTGGTACATATTTCAGTGATGAGTGTTTCTTAATGTTTTTGAAATAAATTATCATTGAAATTTTATGTTACTTTAATTATTATGCTTTTCCCTATATAATATATAGATAGTTGAACATTGTGGCTGTCCATAAAAATGTCACATCCTATTTTCATTGTTATCAAGTACCAGAGTTTTTCCTAGTGCACATGTGAAAGAATCTCCTAGAAGTTCTGGGTCTTCGTAGAAGATTATTTGTTGATTATTCTATCAACTTTTCATTTCATCAAGCACTACCCTCTACTGTTCCATATTTTAGGATAGAAAATGAATTGGAATGTTTGAAATCTATTGTATCATGATTGTTTGCCCTGCATTTCAGGATCTGTTCACATGGGAGTTGTATTTTGCATGAAGCTCTACGCAGTGTCTATTGTTCAAAGGTAAATCTAGAATAATTTTTGATAGAAAGTTTGACGCTTAATAGGAAATAAAATTTAAAATGTTAGGTGGTGTACTCATCTATATTTTTCACTATTCTTTGTTTTCTTGCATTCTGTGAGATGCATGCCTTGTCGTGTGAGAAAAAAATAGAAATGATATCTGAAAAAGCAAAAAGGAAGTATGAATAATTTGTAATTTCGTTAATATATATTCAGTCAGATATTCAGTCTTTCTCGGACTCCCTAAAGTCTCGCTTAAATGTTGTCTCTATGAAGTATGAATAATTTGTAATTTCGTTAATATATATATTTTGTTTTAAACCTTACATCATAATGAATTTTTATCCTTAAGCTTCGCAGTGATTCTATATAGTCCAGGTACAAAGAATCTATTACAAAGAGTACTCGAGCGTGAAGGAGAAACTATTTTCACGTAATTCATCCATGGCGAATCTTGGTTCTAAAGTGAGAAGAGAAATTAATGCTCGAATTGCATCCATATCACGGATGATGGAGCGTCTAGAAACTAGTGGAAATAGCAGAACGAGTGATAGACCGACAACATCCACTTCTGAAGTTCCTCCTGCTACAAAATCATCCAATGAAAGGGTTACAGAGAGCAACTCTGATGCTGCTACTGCCGGTGGTGGTACTACCACTACGAGTACCAGTGCTAGCAACTTTTCCGCCCCTTGTGTTGCGATGTCCGGTTCAAATTAGCACATGTAAGGGTCTCAGAAAGAAGGTTAGATATTTCTTTTGAATTGAACTGTTGTTTTACCTTTTTCCTTGCTTGCTTTTGCTTTTGCAGAGCTGATGAACTGCAAACAACGCTTATGGAGATGGTTAAGCAAGACATTAGACACCAATTAAGTGCAAAGGTATAGAGTACTTTCCTATTATTTATAGAGAAAATATTCAAGTAAGGTCTGTGTAGGCTGGTACATCGCCTAATAGGGCGCTTCCTTCTAGTCTCTATTTATTTGTCAAAAAACATGCAAAAAACATGTCAAATACTTCTTCGATGATGTTTATTGAGTACTCTAATTATTTTGCAACTCACTTTCTTCTTTGGTTCGATCAGGTACAGTTTAGTTGGCATGCAACTCACTTTCTACTTTGCAGGTCTTTTTATGTCACACTAACATCCAAAACAGATTAAAACTGAATGTATTTTAGAGGAAATGGACTACTCAGATCAGGTAGGTGTTCCAATCTCTTTGCATCACATAACTAAACTGAATGTATTCAGAGGAAATAGACTGCTTAGGTGCTTCAATCTCTATGCATCACATCTTTGAGATGGATTGGCACCTAGAAGAAGTCAACACTGGAGATTGTTAATACGATTGGTAGGAACTATAAATAGGGTTGGACCTAGATGGCTATGCTAAGGTGTATGTATATGTGTATGTGTATGTGTATGGTATGGGGTATTTCAGATGTGTATCGTATGGGGTGCTTGAGAGCAGCAAGCATGCAGATCTTCAAATTGAGATGGAGGTTGCCGAGAAGGGGTCTGTACACACTCTTGGTAATGCCTGTGTCTTATTTTTTCTGAAGAAGACTGGTTGTTTCGACATTCTTGCTTTTATTGATGGTGTCAGTTACGTATGTTTATTGATTTCACTATTTTTTCCTGCAGGAAGTTCAAGTTGATCGAAAGCGGAGAGCTGGAGCTGATCAATCCCTTAACAGGTCAGTACTCAGTACTAAGCGGAATAACACAATGGTATGAATGCATTACCATGAATTCCATCCTAGTTTTAAATTTTTCAAGCTGTCATTTATCCAATAACTCTACAGGAGGATGAAAACGAAGATGATGAGTACGAGGAACTGCACTCACACTATTTATTAGTAAAAATTCTTATGCATCCTGCATATTTATAGCTACTTGCTAACCACTAACATCCAAAATTCGCTTGTAGGTTTCCACAGATATTTTCTTAAAGAGCACAAGATATCCAAACAGGAAGGTTGCCTTAGGCAGAGTACTTAGCCAGGACCCCAAAACCAAAGTTGGAGATGTTGCTTTAGGCAAAGAATTTTGGATGGTGCGTGTTAGTCTGGTATCTGTGCGCGATGAACCACTAATTAGGCCATATAACAACTTCAAGGTTCTTGGACAAGTAGGCAATAATCCAATTGCATGGCCTTCAAGTTGTGTAAGTTCATCACTTCACTTAACAAGACATTATTCTCATTATTGCATTTGGTTAAAGTATTCTAATTCCTTTTGTAGATTGAAAAGGTAAACTGATAACATGGGATGAATAATAGCGCCGGGATTGCTAAGGTATTTAATTGGCCCCATAAATACTCTATATCTCCCATGAATAGAGACATCAAGTTTGAGCTAATAGGTTAGGAGACATCAGTGTGTTAGATGTACATATATAAATTTGGGTAGGGACATTCATATGGGAAGCTCTCACTGATATATGACACTAATAAAACCATAGTAGGGTGCACAACTTCTTCAGTAACTAGTTTATATTCAGTGGGAGAGGGAGAGCTTGGGATTTTGGTGAGGAGCACAAGCAAAAAATGGCAGCAAATATGACATGGCTGGGTCAAACTGAGTAGTGTGCTCTAGCAAAAATATTAATATTCATGAATCATTTCACATTGAAACTTCCCTAACTCAATCAGATTTTCTTTTGAAGTTGTTGCAATCAGATATATAGTAATAAACATGGCTGTGTTTTACTGAGATTGATCTTTTACAATCACAAAAAACCAACATGTGTGTTATGTTATGTCCATTAGAATAAGTTTGTTGCTAGAGCAAACTGGCTGTCTCAAGAAAAGGTAGGAGTGGTAGGAACCTAGCAAACCCCTGCCCCTAGGAGAATAAAAAGGGAAGGCGAGGAGCTGAGGAGAGTAACACCTAGCCCCATCATTGTACTGGCCAGTGGCCACCCCGGCAGGTCGTGAGCTCTTGAATCCTTATCCCTCGGCTGACTGAATGATTACAAGAATTATGATGTTTGGTGTTGTTACTATTTGTGGATGGCAACACTCAAGTACTGCAATAAGATGTTAGATGCTACTCAATTTCGTCCAGGCTCTCGCAATGCATAGGATCTGAATTCTGCTTTGCTTATATGTTCCAATCCAACTAAACACAACATAGGAATGTTTCATTCATTTACTTTATATTAACATGTTACATTTTGTTTGCTTCTTTTTTCAGTTTCGAACCTGGATCAACTTCTTGATACTACTACGTAATGCAACTATCGATTTCTTTTGCACATATATTTTTCTAAAATGCTTTCTTGTTGTTGATCAGTTTCAGTACCTATGATGAAGTTTCAGAGCTGCCAGCTGATTTCAGTTTCAGAGCTGCCAACTGATTTCAGTTTCAGAGCTGCTAGATTCCAGTTTTAGAACTAGTTTCAGAGCTGCACTATGGATCCACACTTGATTATATTTTCTTTTCAGTTTTAGAGCTCCAAGATTTATACAGAATTTGAAGATTATGCTACCAAAAAAGCTTTCCTAATTTACCTAGGATGAAGTTCAATATTGTTTAGGATGAGTCATATGTTTTTATCTTTATCTCCAGAAATATTTGTATACGCTTCAAGTGGTGATTATTTTAAGTTGTGCTACTCTATATATTGACTATTTTATTTCAATGAGAAATGGTTTGTCCATTACAATTGTGTTTATGCCTGGGATGAATTGGAGCTTCTAATTTTACTAATGGCAAATGATGTTGTATATTATTTTGTATTCAATAAATGGTTTATTTCTTGCCACACATATATGTGCTCTCACAAATCCATTCTAAATGTTGTCATTGTTATACGGTTCAATAACATTGCAACACATAAATGTGTTGCCATAAATCTAAACAAAATGTTGCCAAATCCAATAAGTGTTGCAGTAGGAAATAAATATCTGTTGCGCCACAGCAACACTTATACCCATGGCTTACCAACATATATATAAGTGTTGCAGTAGTCCCTAGCAACGGCAGCATAGGCAACACATAATTATGTGTTGGTATAACCCTTAGCAACACTTATTTTAACTTCAAGCAACACATAAAAGTGTTGCAATAGGGGGGTATTTTTGTAGTGATGGTTCATGCACCTCTGGTAGGTGGCGCCTGCATTCCTCAAACCAAATGGCATTGTAGTGTAACAGTACATGCCAAAAGGTGTGATAAAAGAAGTCGCGAGCTGGTCGGACTCTTTCATCTTGATTTGGTGATAGCCTGAGTAGGCATCGAGGAATGACAGGGTTTCGCACCCAGCAGTGGAGTCCACAATTTGATCGATGCGAGGTAGAGGGTAGGGAACTTTTGGGCATGCCTTGTTTAGACCAGTGTAGTCTACACATATCCTCCATTTCCCATCCTTCTTCCTTACAAGAACAGGGTTAGCTAACCATTCGGGATGGAATACCTCTTTGATGAACCCTGCCGCGAGTAGCTTATGGATATCCTCGCCTATGGCCTTGCGCTTTTCTTCATCAAAACAACGCAGGGTTTGCTTCACGGGTCGGGCTCCAGCTCTGACGTCCAGTGAGTGCTCGGCGACATCCCTCGGTATGCCAGGCATGTCCGAGGGACTCCACGCAAAGACTTTGGTGTTTGCGCGGAGAAAGTCGACGAGCACTACTTCCTATTTGGGGTCAAGCTCGGAGCCGATCCGGACTTTCCTGCTGGTGTAGTTGCTGGGGTCGAGAGAGACGGACTTGACCGCCTCAACTGGTTCGAAGTTGCCGGCGTGTCGCTTCGCGTCGGGTGCCTCCTTGGAGAGGCGTTCCAGGTCGGCGATGAGGGCCTCGGACTCGGCGAGGGCCTCGGCGTACTCCACACACTCCACATCGCATTCATACGCGTGGCGGTACGTGGATCCGATGGTGATGATCCCGTTCGGGCCCGACATCTTGAGCTTGAGGTAGGTGTAGTTGGGGACGGCCATGAACTTGGCGTAGCACGGCCTTACCAACACCGCATGGTAGGTTTCTCGGAACCTGACAACCTCGAAGGTGAGAGCTTCCTTTCGGAAGTTGGAGGGAGTCCCAAAGCAGACGGGTAAGTCGATCCGTCCGAGGGGCAGGATTCGTTTCCTGGGTGCGATCCCGTGGAAGGGTGCCGCACCGGCCCGGACCTCGGACCGATCAACCCCCAAGAGTCCCAGGGTCTCGGCGTAGATGATGTTAAGGCTGCTGCCTCCATCTATGAGGACTTTGGAGAGCCTAACATTGCCAATGATCGGATCGACGACGATCGGGTACCTCCCTGGGCTTGGCACGAAGTCGGGGTGGTCGCCTCGGTCGAAGGTGATAGGCTTGTCGGACCAGTCTAGGTACACTGGCGCTGCCACCTTCACCAAGCAGACCTCCCGGCGCTCCTGCTTGCGGTGTCGAGCCGAGGCGTTCGCCGCCTGCCTGCCGTAGATCATGAAGCAGCTGTGGACCTCTGGGAACTCCTCTTCCTTGCCGCCCTCCTTCTTGTCGTTGTCATGGCCCTTGCCATCTTCCGCCAGGGGCCTGGTCTTATGGAAGTAGTGTCGGAGCATGACACATTCTTCGAGGGTATGCTTGATGGGCCCCTGGTGATAGGGGCACGACTCCTTGAGCAACTTGTCGAACGCGTCGGCCCCTCCAGGAGGTTTCCGAGGGTTCCTGTGCTCGGCCGCAGCGACGAGATTCGCGTTGGCGGCGTCACGTTTTGCTTGCGACTTGTTCTTGGCCTTCTTCTTCGTGCCCCACGGGGCGGACGCCTCGGGGGCGTCTTTCTTTGGCTCTCCCTGAGGCTGCTTGTCTTTTCGGAAGATGGCTTCGACCGCCTCTTGACCCGAGGCAAACTTGGTGGCGACATCCATCAGTTCGCTCGCATGGGTGGGAGTCTTGCGCCCCAGTTTGCTCACCAGGTCTCGGCAAGTGGTGCCGGCAAGGAAAGCCCCGATGACATCTGAGTCGGTAACGTTGGGCAGCTCGGTGCGCTGCTTCGAAAACCGCCGGATGTACTCTCGGAGGGACTCCCCTGGCTGCTGGCGGCAGCTTTGGAGATCCCACGAGTTCCCAGGGTGCACGTACGTGCCTTGGAAGTTCCCCGCGAAAGCCTTGACCAGATCGTCCCAGTCGGAGATCTGCACAGGGGGCAGATGCTCCAGCCAGGCTCAGGCGGCGTCGAAGAGGAAAAGGGGTAGATTACGGATGATGAGGTTGTCATCATCCACCCCTCCCAACTGGCATGCCAGTCGGTAGTCCGTGAGCCATAGCTCCGGCCTCGTCTCCCCCGAGTACTTGGTGATGGTAGTCGGGGCTCGGAAACGAGCAGGGAACGATGCTCGTTGTATGGCCTGGCTGAAGACTCGCGAACCAGGTGGTTCAGGCGAGGGGCTGCGATCCTCCTCGCTGTCGCAGCATCCCCCACACTTGGGATGGTAGCCTCGGCGCACCCTCTCGTCGAGGCGGGTTCGACGGTCGAGATGGTGGTGCTCGTTGCTGAGGCGATCTCGGGCGACAGGCGCCTCGTCTCGCGTGCGCTCGGGATGGACCGAGGCTTCCTGCATGCGTCGAGAGGACACCGCGTGATGCTCCGAGGGGTCAGCTCGCCTCTGGGAGGCGGAGCTCTCGGCTCGTCGAACCGCGGCGCCTTCCAGGAGATCCTTGAGTTCGCCCTGGATACGCCGTCCCTCGGTGGTGGATGGCTCCAGCATGGCTCAAAGTAGCATCGCCGCTGTAGCTAGGTCCTGGCCGGACCCGCTGACGGCCGGGGGCAGCGCTGCCCTAGCATTGTCGACGATGCGGCGCTGGACGTCCTGGGCCCAATGACAGGCCCCTCCGGCGAGTGTTCGGTCTGCCCACTCCTGCTCGATGTTCTGTCGGAGCTGCACAAGCCGGCCTGCTTCCCCGTCGACCCGGGCCTGCATCTCACGGATTTGCTCGAGTTGTATGTCCCGACCCCCCGCAGGGACTGGGACCACAGCTAGCTCCCGCGGGATGTCAACACGAGATGCAGGCCCAGGGGGATCGTCAACCTCCGGCATACCGACGTGGTTGCCTTCGTTGTGATCTCCCTGATCGACGTGGAAACATTCGCGACTTGGGCCGTAACCCTCGTTGTCAGGGTCGTGGCCATCGTCAGAACAACCGGAGAGGCAGTGGTCACATGCGGACATGAAGTCCCGCATGGCACCGGGGTCATTGAGGCCAGAGAATTCCCAACCGAAGTCGGGGTCGTCCTCTTCCTCGGAACCCACCGGTTCGAAGGTTGAGACAGCTGTCAGTCGGTCCCATGTCGACCACATATGGTACCCTGGAAGGTTTGGGTACGCCTTTACGAAGGCGCTCACCGTAGCGGGGTCGCTAGGTGGATCGAAGCTGAATCAAAAGGGTACGGGATGGAAAACGGACGATACCTCTTGGTCGATGGACGGTGGTGACGTCGCGTCGGGGGCGGAGCACACCGTCATCTCAGGTACGAGGGTAACGCCCAACAGATCCTTTGCGAGGGTGCTGGCGTCATCAGCCCGCTTGGGGTTGACGCGTTGCGGGGAAGTGACACCCGCCGTCGTCTCAGGTGCGAGGACAATGCCCGACATGTCCCCCGGGGAGTGCCGGCATCGTCGACTCGCTCTAGTGCGACAGCCGACAAGGTGCCGCCTCCTGCGTGGCCATGGTTGCCCCGTCTCCGCCTCCTCCGGTGAGGAGGGTGGCGGGGACGACCGGAGTGCTCCTCTTCCACCGCGGGGAGATGCTGTCGCCGAGTTCGCCGCCGCCGGGCGAGTCGAAGACCGTCGTTGTCATCGCGCCGCGAGGGGAGGAGTACCATGTCGTAGCTGTCGTCGAGGGCATGAACTCGAGACTCCTGAAGCGGAGCACCGTCCCGGGCTGAAGAGGTTGATGAAGACTCCCCATCTGGAACTCAGTGGGAAGGTGTTCGTTAACACGCAGCAGGCCCCTATCTGGCGCTCCAACTGTCGGCGTTTCGGACCCGGGGGATCCCTGGACCGACGAGTGAAATCGCTGCGTGCCCCTACCCAGATGGGTTGGCACGGGATGGAACACAAGAGGTGGGGGAAGCCTTGTATTATCCTGCACCAGGGGTGCTGCTCGTAGTAGGGGTTACAAGCGCGTCGCGTGAGGGAGAGTGAGGTAGAGAGTGGGAGCCTGTTCGTCCACTCCTTCCCTCGCGCGAACCCCCCTCCAGGATGGGCATGGACCTCCCTTTTATAGACGTAAGGAGAGGGTCCAGACGTACAATGGGGGTGTAGCTATGCGCTAACGTGTCCAGCAGAGAGATGCCCTAGCCGTGTGTACATGCCATCGTGGCTGTCGGGGGAGAGCTTGAGCCCTATGCACGTGGTAGCGTGGCCGTCAGAGAAGCGCCTGAGTCCTGTAGGAGCACAGCTGGCAGTGCGGCAAGGATCCTGCTGACGTCTCCTTGCTGCCGTAAGGGGCTGAGAGCCACTGGTGTCATGGTTGCACACGCGGCACCATCATTACCCGTCGCTGGGGTAAGCCAGATGGGACGCCGGTCTTGTTCCTTGTAGCCTGAGCTGGCTAGGGATGGGGTAATGATGTATCCCCTGTTGGCGCGGTCGGTCCGAGCCCAAGGTCAGGCGAGGCGGAGACTTCTCTTGAGGTCGAGGCCGGGGTCGGGCGAGGATGCGATTCCTCCCGAGACCGAGGTCGAGGCCGAGTCTGGGGGTCGGGCGAGGCGGAGACCTCCTCCCGAGGCCGGAGCCTGAGGTCGGGCGAGGCGGAGCTTCCTGTTGCGTCCGAGGCCAAACTCGGTGGTTGATCGTGACTTGTTGTCAGTCTTCGCCTGGGTGGTTGGCACGGCAGTCGGAGCGGGGCGAGTGGCGCTGTTTTCCTGTCATATCGGACAGTAAAAGAGAGGGGCGAAGTGACTGCGGTCACTTCAGCTTAGTCGACTGAGGCACGTGTGTCAGGATACGGCGTCAGGCGTCCCCTGCATTAAATGCGCCTGCGAAGCGGTCGGTTGGTGAGGCGATCTGGCCAAGGTTGCTTCACAACGAAGCCTGCCCGAGCTGGGCTTCGGGAGAGCCGAGGAGGTGCCCGCTGCCTGAGGAGGCCCTCGGGCGAGGCGTGAACTTGTCTGGGACTACTGCTCCAACCCGAGGCTAGGCTCGGGTGAGGTCGCGTCCCTTGGGTAGACGAAGCCTTGACTTGAACCGCGCCCGTCAGTTGGTCTGAGGGTGTTTACCAGCCATGGTTAGGAGTGTTGGGGGTACCCCTAATTATGGTACCCGACACCTGGTACCCGCATCGACGAGCGTCGGTCGGCTCGCGGCTGCGACCGTGGGCGGGGGCAGCAGGTTGGGATGGAAGAATAGGGCGAAGGCAGGAAAGACAAACGGGACGTCCGACGACGGCAAAAACGATGGTGCGCACATGATGTGAAACGTCCTCGTGGACATGTGATAGCCACTGCGCGAGTCAGTGTCGGTGCTGGTGTCGGACGAATACGGGGAGGAGGCGCCTGCTCCTACGCCCTCGGTGGTGCAGAGGTGGAGGCATGAGAGGAGAGAGAAAAGAAGTAGAATGGCGAACGAGGTGGTGGCAACTGAGTCGAGGAACATCGTTATCGTGCAGAGGTATAAATGGCTAAATGGACCATGTCTGACGAGCCCAGCTCGAGGCACGGCCCATTTAGTAGTGTCTAGGCCAACCCGCAACGAGCGTCGTGCAGTGTTTGGGCCGTAGCCTCGGCCCGTAGTGCTAGTTCGGCTGGCACAATTATTTTTTTATTTTACAAAAAAATATATATACATATGTACATTTTATATTCAATATTATAAACACCTAAGCATGATGTTGTATTGGTTAGATAGCTTCGCTCAGTGTCTTCCATCCTTCTTTCATCAGGGTGTGGGTTCAAACCACACCCGCTGCACTACTTATTAATATTTTACGCTAAATTAATTTGAAAGAAATGTAGAGATTTTTTGTAAAAAGATGACGCGAGACGATCGTTGAAACTGGTGCTTTAAGTATAGTAGAGAAAAGGGATAAATCGATGTAAAAATTACAATGAGACATTTGTTTACTAAAACAACATGTCTTGCTATTGAAAGTACTTTATCAACTAAGTTTGCTAAAATATACTAAAAAATTACTAACATTCGTGATGCATAATAAATATTAAGTTAATCATAAAATATAATTTATAATAAACTTACTTTGAGATACAGATACCGAAAAACGTGCATTCTTTTTTTACAACATAGTCCTAGAACATCTTTAATCTCTACTATACTTAAAGCATCATTTTCAATGGTCGTCTCACGTCATCTTTTTACAAAAAGTCTCTACATTTCTTTTAAATCAACTCAACGTAAAATATTAAAAAGCTTCCAAATCAACTCAGCTTAAAATATTAATTATGTTTAAATAATTGATGTGTTTGATTCCCTCCACATCAAATATTTAAAATATAGATTTAATTATGTTTAATAAACTTATACAGTCTTTTAGTCTTTATTATATTCTCTACTAAACTTAAAGCACCAGTTTCAACGGTCGTCCCGCGTCATCTTTTTACAAAAAATCCCTACATTTTTTCCAAATCAACTCAGTGTAAAATATTAAAAAGCGATGTAAGAGGTGGGGTTTGACCCACACCCTGATGGAAGAAGGGGTGGGACATACTGGGCGAAGCTGTCTGGTCAGTAAAACATCATGCTCAAGTGTTTATAATATTTAATATAAATTATACATATGTATATATGATTTTTTGTAATAAAAAATAATCATGTCGGGCCGAGCTAGCACTACGGGCCGAGGCTATGGACCAAGCACCGCGCAGGGCTCGTGCCGGGTTGGCTCAGGCACTATTAAATGGGTCGTGCCGGGCCGGCTCTGAAAGGAAAATAGGGTCAAACCTTTTTCCTAAATGATTTTGGTGGTTGAATGCCCAACACAAATAATTGGACTAACTAGTTTGCTCTAGATTATGTATTTATCGGGGACCATAATTAGGGGTACCCTCAAGGCTCCTAAATCTCAGCTGGTAACCCCCATCAGCACAAAGCTGCAAAGGCCTGATGGGTGCGATTAGGTCAAGGATCGGTCCATTCGAGGGACACGATCACGCCTCGCCCGAGCCCAGCCTCGGGCAAGGGCAGCCGACCCCGGAGGACCTACGTCTCGCCCAAGGCCCCCCTCCAGCAACGGACTCACCTTCGGCTCGCCCGAGGCCCTGTCTTCACCAAGAAGCAACCTTGGCCAAATCGCCACACCGACCGACCAAATCGCAGGGGCATTTAATGCAAAGGTGGCCTGACACCTTTATCCCGACGCACACCCTCCAGTCGACAGAGCCGAAGTGACCGCAGTCACTTCGCCGCTCCACTGACCGGTCTGACAAGAGGATAACGCCGCCTGCGCCGCTCCGACTGCTGAGCCACTCGACAGAGTGAGGCTGACAGCAGCTAAGTCCGGTCTCAGGCGTCATAGGAAACTCCGCTCCGCCCGACCCCAGGGCTCGGACTCGGGCTCAGCCCCGGAAGACGACGAACTCCGCTCCGCCCGACCCCAAGGCTCGGACTCGGGCTCAGCCCCAGAAGACGGCGAACTCCACTCCGCCCGACCCCAGGGCTCGGACTCGGGCTCAGCCCCGGAAGACGACGAACTCCACTCCGCCCGACTCCAGGGCTCGGACTCGGGCTCAGCCCCGGAAGACAGCGAACTCCGCTCCGCCCGACCCCAGGGCTCGGACTCAGGCTCAGCCCCGAAGAACGACGAACTCCGCTTCGCTCGACCCCAGGGCTCGGACTCCACCCTGGCCTAAGCCGACGGTCTCTGCCTCGTCCGACCCGGGGGCTCGGACTCGACCTCAACCTCGGAAGACAGACTCGACCTCGACCTCGGAGGAGCCTCCACCTCGCCCAACCTAGGGCACGGACCATCCACGTCAACAGGAAGCGCCATCATTACCCTACCCGGAGCTGACTCAGGCTACGGGGAACAAGACCGGCGTCCCATCTGGCTCGCTCTACTATACGAGTAATGATGGCGCCCCGCATGCCCTGTGACGACGGCGGCTCTCAGCCCCCTTACGGAAGCAAGAGGACGTCAGCAAGGACTCGACAGCCCCGACAGCTGTCCTTCCGCCAGGCTCCAGCGCTCCTCCGACAGCCACGACACCACACGAACTGGGTGCCAAAACCTCTCCGGCTGCCACGATGGCATGTACTTAGGGCGCTAGCTCTCCACCGCTAGACACGTTAGCACACTGCTACACCCCCATTGTACACTTGGATCCTCTCCTTACGCCTATAAAAGGGAGGACCAGGGCCCTCTTACAGAAGGTTGGCCGCGCGGGGAAGGACGGGACGGCGCTCACGCAAGGCCGCTCGCTCCCTCCCGCGTGGACGCTTGTAACCCCCTACTGCAAGCGCACCCGACCTGGGCGCGGGGCTAACACGAAGGTCATGGGTTCCACTCTTCTATGCCTGCCTCCCTCCGGCTGCTCTCTCCCCCCTTCGCGTTCCGCCTCGCGCCGACCCATCTGGGCTGGGGCACGCGGCGATGATTTACTCGTCGGTCCAGGGACCCCTCGGGTTTCGAAACACCGACAGTTGGCGCGCCAGGTAGGGGCCTACTGCGTGTTGACGAACAGCTTCCCGTCAAGCTCCAGATGGGCAGTCTCCAGCAACCTCTCCAACCCGGGACGGTGCTCCGTTTTGGGAGTCTTGAGTTCATGTCCCTCGACGGCAGCTACGACATGATACTCCTTTCCCCGCCGCGCGACAGCGACAATGGCGGTCGACAACCCGCCTGCCGGTGGGGAAATCAACGACGCCTTCCCCACGTGGTGGAAGGACGACATTCGGGCTTGTCCCATCCCCTCCCCCGCCGACGGAGGAGGAGGCGGGGCAACCAAGGCCAAGCAGGAGGCGGCACCTCGTTGGTTGTCGAGCGAGTCGACGGCACCGGCGCCCCCACGGAGAGCGCGTCGGACATTGGCCTCGCGTCTGAGACGAAGACGAGTGCCATCTCCCCGCAACACATCAACCTCAAGCAAACGGACGACGCCAGCACGCTCGCGAAGGACTTGCTGGGCGTCACCCTCGTACCTGAGACGACGGTGCAGTCAGTCCCTGACGTGACTTCGTCACCGCCCGTCGACCAAAAGGTACCGACTGATTCCCATCTCGTGTCTTCTGGATTCGGCCTCGACCCGCCAAGCAACTCCGCTTTGGCGGACACTCTCATAAAGGCGAGTCCAAACCCTCTGGGGTATCGTGTGCGGTCACCCTGGGACCGACTGACGGCCGACTCGACCTACGGGCCCTCGGGGTCCGAGGAAGATGGCGAGCCCGACCTTTGTTGGGATTTCTCCAGACTTGGTAACCCCAGTGCCATGCGGGACTTCCTGATCGCATGCGACTACTGCTTTTCCGACTATTCCGACGGTAGCCGCAGTCTCGACGACGAGGACTGCGGCCCAAGTCGCGAATGTTTCCACGTCGATCTAGGGGGTCCCGGCGAAGGCAACCATCTTGGTATGCCGGAGAACGGTGATCCCCCTAGGCCCGTGCCTCGCGTTGACATCCTTCGGGAGCTAGCTGTGGTCCCCGTCCCGGCGGGGGTTCCTGACCCGCAGCTCGCGCAACTCCGCGAGAGGCAGGCCAGGCTCGACGAGGGAGCAGGAACGCTTGTGCCGATCCGCCAGGACATCAGGCAAGAATGGGCGGGCCAACCTTCGGCCGGAGAAGCGCGTCATCTCCCCCAGGGCATCCAGCACCGCATCGCCGACGACGTCAAGGTAAGGCCACCACCGGACTCCAGTGGAGTCGGCCAGAACTTGGCTGTAGCGGCAATACTTCTCCGCGCGATGCCGGAGCCATCAACCACCGAGGGGCGGCGTATCCAGGGAGAGCTCAAGAATCTCCTGGAGGACGCCGTTGTCGGTGTTTTGGATCCGACCGCACACCTGGGGTTGCCCCTCAAGGTGTTTTTAGGAGTAGGATGGTGTCGACGACTGTAGCAAAATGGTTCGTGCCAGTTGCACGTGGGACAGTGGGCAATGTTTACAGGTTCGGGCCGCTTAGAGATGCGTAACACCCTACGTCCTGGTGAGTATGCTGGGTGAATGAGGTTACAAGAGAGCTCTCTGAATTGAGAATGCCGAGAGTTGAAGTTGGTGGCTAAGTAGTAGGATCGATCGATTTGAAGGGGTGCCCCCTAGGCCTTATATATTCGACCGTGGAGCAATACATGTGGATATGATAACAACGTGCGCCTAAAAAATAGTGAACTGCTCGAGTCTATCTTCCTATGATTCTGCCGACCTATCCCCGCGTGGCTCCGTTGCATGAGGGCTCCAGCGCGGGAAAGTCGGATCTCTGTTGCGATCGCTCGCTTGACATTGTGGACCGTCCAGGTTTACACCGATCCGGCCTCGTGTCAACCTGCTCTGCTTATTATTCTTCCCCAGGCCCACGAAAGAATGGCCTCACGATTTATTGGGCCCTTGAGCCTTTCGTGAGGTCTTTTACTCTTTTAGTGGACCCGGGGGATATCTGTCCCCCACAAGCCCCCGATCTTTGGGTTAATTTAGAAGTAATCAGCCCAAAGATCCCAGGTCCAGCTTGCAGGTGATTTGAAGAGAACGACTTCTTGCTGTTTCCCCCTGCTTTTGATCCTTCTCAAACCGAAGCTTTATTTCGTACCCGTGCCTTAGAGGTCGGCATTTCGCTTTGTAGGACCCTAAACTTCATTGGGTGCACCGGAGGTGCACCCAATGGGTGTAGCCCCCGAGCTTCCAGTGGATTTTTGAGGATAATCCACTCGAAGGTCTTCCTTTTGTGTCTTTTTGCTGAATATTATCCTTTCTGCTTGTAAAAAATCGGCATGATGTCATCCGCACTATGTCATCAATATTATGCTTCAGAGGCCAGCATGTATTTTGTCTTTTGCAGCCGAGTTCGCAATCCATCCATATCTTGCTAGGTAGTGTAATTTATTTGCTCTATGACTGATTGGACATTTGATGGACGTTCTCTGTCTAGTCTTCAAGTCGCTTCTGTCGACCATATTTTGTACTTCACTGGCTATATTTGGCTTTCCTCTAATCCTCACTGATATCTCATTTTTGTCTTGAGGTATTCACTGCGTGCCCTGCACAGATGTGACCATTTTGAAAAATATACTGATAATTCCTGGGCGTCCCCCCCAATGGGTGTGGGCAAGGGACGGTTTGGTACGCTGAGTGTTCTAGCCGGCTGCTTCTGAGTAGTAATGTGATGTGACGGCGGGTGTAATCATATCCTCCGCGCTGTTGACTGGAGTCCCAATGGGTGTTGTGTTGCGTGAAACGGCGTCAGCCGCCTGACGTGTCTTCAGACGAGTTGAAGTGCTTATTGAATGCTTTGCGACTGTTCAGTGACCGCGGTTGGAGGTGAGCGGTTGCCTTCTCCTTCTATAAATAACGCCGTTGTCTCTCTGGCTTTTTCACATCTCTTTGCTGTTCTTCTGCTGCTTCCCTCTCTTCTCTCCCTTCTGCTTCCACCATGGGCAAGAACAACAAGCGCAAGCATGAGCCAACTCCTCCATCGGAGGAGTTTGGTGACTCGGAGTACTTAGAGGAGGAGTTCTCCTCTGGGTCTGAGGGGTCTCCGGCTCCCGTCCCCATGCGTGAGTCGTCTGACGACTCCCAGGGGCTCGCGGCGGAGGTCTGGTCGTACATCCGGGCCGTCGAGCGCTCCGGGCTCGAGGGCTCGGATGGGTCGGAGTACTCCTCGGATGAGGAGGACTCGGACGACGGCGGCGAGGACGAGGACGACGACGATGACGACGGCGACGATGACGACGATGGCGGCGGTGATGGTGATGGCAGCGGCAGCGGCAGGGGCAGCGGCGGCGGCAGCAAGGACGGTGACGGCGGCGGTAGCAGGGGCAGCAACCGGGGCGGCAGCAGCAGGGGCAGCACCAGGGGCGGCGGCGGCGGCAGCAACAGGGCCAGTGGCTAGATGCCACTGGTCTTTTAGATATTAGTATAGTATAGTTAGAATAATGTAGTAGTAATGTAGAGTAGTATAGCGTAGTGTAGTAGTAGTAGTAATGTAATGTAGTAATAGTAGGGAAGTATCAACTCATAAAGAGTTGATTTGTAAGTTTGTTATCTTCCCTTCTAATGAAAGAATGACGTTGGCTTCTCCTTGATAACTCGTCTTGCATGTTTGTAAAACTGATTCCTTTGAGACAGTAGATGAATAACTTGGGGATCACACTGACGCTTCCAGAAGTAGATGCCGAGTAACTTGTAGATGGTGTCGGCGTTTTAGAGGTAACACCGAGCAACTGAAGACTGTATCAGCTTTTTAGAAGCAATGCCGAGTGATTGGAAAGCGACGTCGGCATTTTAAAAGTAATGTCGAGCGACTTGAGATGATGCCAGAGGGCGACGTCAGCGTTTTAGAGGTAATACCGAGCGACTGAAAGGCGATGTCGGCGTTTTAGAGGTAGCGCCGAGCGACTGAACACTATACCAGCGTTTTAGAGGCAACGTCGAGTGATTGGAAAGCGACGTCAGCATTTTAGAGGTAATAACGAGCGACTGAAAGGCGATGTTGGCGTTTTAGAGGCAACGCCGAGCGACTGAACACTATACCAGCGTTTTAGAGGCAACGCCGAGTGATTGGAAAGCGACGTCAGCATTTTAGTGGTAATGCCGAGCGACTGAACACTATACCAGCGTTTTAGAGGCAACGCCGAGTGATTGGAAAGCGACGTCAGCATTTTAGTGGTAATGCCGAGCGACTGAACGCGAAGTCGGCGTTTTGGAGGCAACGCCGATCGACTAGAAGGCGACGTTGGCATTTTTAGAGGTAATGCCGGGCGACTAAACACGGAATCGGCGTTTTGGAGGCAACGCCGAGTGATAGCAGGCCGCGCGAGCCAATTTGAGGACGATGGCCGAGTGATGAGGTGGCGCACCGGTGTTCTGGAGATAACTGCCGGGTTTCCACGTGGCATGCTGGGGTTTCGAAATAGCCGTCGGGTGATGACTGGGCACTTTTTGAAACGGTATCTGGCTCGAGAATATCCCATAAGAGCTGCGCTTTTAGCCGCCTTTGCTTTCCGTGCCCTAGTTCTTGCTTTCCCGCTTCCGAATCCTCTCTGCCATTCGCCTCCTACTCTGCTCGCTGGTAGAATCGAGATGGCACCCAAGAGGAAAACCGCGAGCTCGTCTGCTGTGATGATTCCTCCAATCGACCCCAACAGCCAGTTGCCTTTCGCAGGTAACCACATGTCCGTCATTTCTAAAACTGAACTTCTTCATCTCGTATCCATCGGGGTTCTTCCTCCGCGGGAACTCTGTTCTTGGCGGATTTGCCATGGGTTTACTGTTCCGACAGAGGATACCCACGAGTCCGTTGTTTACGCCCCTTTTCTTCTCCGCGGCCTTGGCCTTCCCATCTCTCCCTTTTTCTGCGGCCTCCTTGATTTCTATCATATTAACCTGACCCATCTGAACCCCAATTCAATTCTGCAAATCTCCATTTTCGTTCACTTATGCGAGGCCTTTCTTGGCGTGCTGCCACATTTCGGTTTGTGGAAATACTTGTATCATTGTCGCCCTGGGATGGCCGGGGGACAACATCAGTTGGTCGGGGGTGCCAGCTTGGAGATGCGCCGCGGGAGGAAAACTGAATATCTCGAGATCCCCCTCAAGGACAGCATCAAGGGATGGCGCCTAGAGTGGTTCATAGTTGAGAATTATGGGAATTCTCTCCCCTCCCGGTCGGGAAGACAGCCGGACGTTCGCACCCCAAGCTGGACCGAGTCTCCCACAGATCAGGAGGTAGCTGAGGCAGGTGTGTTGCTAGCTAAAGTTGGACTGCTGAAAGAAAGGGGTCTGACTGCTGAAGCTGTGGTTACTGACTTTGTTTTCAAGAATATTCAGCCACTGAAAGACAGGGCCTATCCAGCTTATCTGTATCGAGGGCTAGCTGACTCCACTCGGGTTACCAACAGGAGAATTCCTTCTGCAGACTTGGTGAGCCGACTTGAAATGATCCTCAGGGGCAAGGTGTCAAATGTTGGTGCTCCAGTGGCGTACTCGGCCTGGAACTTGCCTCCTCCCAAAGCCTTCACCCTTTTCGTGTTGAATCCACCCATTACTGATGGCAGTTTGGGCATTAGAGTGCGACCCTCTGCTGAAGAAGTCAGTGCTTTGGTTGCCTCGCTTGGGGAGATTCCTGATGACAAACGGCAGGTTCATTTTGAGGTGCCCCTGAACCCTAGTGATGCAGAGATAAGTGCTATGCTTGATCTGCTAGCTGAGGATTCTTCCGACGCTGCTCCTGCTGGTGTGTTGGTAGTGGCGCCCCTCCCAGAAGTTGATACGACTTTGGATGTTTAGAAGCCTGTCAGTGCTCGCCCGAGGCGCCCTTGCCGAACCAATCAGCCTGATCCTTCTGTTGATGAGCAGAAGAAGAAAAGAAGACGCCTCCGGCGAGTGTCCAGTTTTGATCAGGACGCTGGTACCTCGGTTCCTGCTACTGAAGAAATGCCTGCGACTGGACTTATTGATGCTGACCCCAATGGGTGTCCCCAATCTGCTGCTGATCCCAAAGGGGGTGCTGCTTGTGTTGCCAATGTGGATGATGACGAGGAAGAGAATGAAAGTAGTGGAGTTCATCGCCAGCGGTGAAAGTAGTGGAGTTCCCTCTCCTGCTTTGTCTGCCCTCATTGGTCTGCCATAACTGTCCCTAGCCAACTTTGATCAGACTCTCGAAGATATGATTCCAGAAGATTTGTTATCGGAGCCAGTGGATGATGGTGCAATGGAGGCTTGCGTTGACGTGCCTGATGCTGGGTTGAGGTCATCCCGTGCCTTGTCGACCTTAGAGCGCGATCTCGAGGGTCGGGAAGCTGACTTGGATTGTCCTGGTCCTATGGAAGTGGCTGAGGGCCCGTCAACCTTAGAGGTGGTTACTGCAGAGAGCTTGGACCTCAAGAATGGTGCTGACACATGCCCAGCCCCTGAGGATGTCGCCAGGGATGACTTGGCTCGGGTGAAGAGTGTAAGCCACTGCCCAGCCCCCGAGGGTGCTGCCGGGGATGATCCGGCTCAAGTGGGCAGTGCAAACCATGACCCAGCCCCCGAGGGTGCCCGAGCAGGGTCTCCTTCCTGTACTTCCATGGACGTTCATGCGGGATCTCCTCCACACTCTGGCTGTATGGTGGTAGCCCAAACCGTGGACCAGGGAGTCGCTTTAGAGGGCAGTGTCCCCGCTGATCGAGTGTTTGGCTCTGTTGAAGGCACCGAGCTGATTCCTACTGGTTCATTGCACGCTGCTTCGGGTGGTGGCCTCACGCCTGATTATCAACTGATCTCTCCTGATTTGGGGATCCCTTCGTTCTTTTCCAACCTCCAGGTACTGTGATGTATTTTAGCTTGGTTTTCACATTGTGTGAACTGCTGTCATTACACTCATCTGTTTTCCTCATCAGGCTTTGGTGGATGGGATGGCTGGCCAGCTGAGGCTACAGGGTGCTTCTATCCCAGAAGTAGCTTCGTCACTTACATGTTGGAATCCAGTGTCGCTTCAACGTCGTATCTCTGAATTGGAGGCAACCAACACTGGTTAATGCCCTTTTGCTTTTCTTTGCCTTTACTGTAGACTGCTCTATATTTTGACCATTATTTTGTTTGATTATCTCCTGCTAGGCATGACTCAGCAGATTTCCACTCTTGAAGAAAAACATTCCCGAGATCAGGCTGAATTGGTCCAGCGATGCTCTGACTTTGAGGAAAAGTACTCTCAGAGTCAGGTTGAGTTGGGTCAGGTCTCCGCTGCTTTAGATGACGCCAATGCACTGAGTTCTTCTCTTCATGCTCAGCTCGACTCTGGAAAGGTGATTTATGAAACTGCGCTTTGCCTTGTTGTGCTGGCATTACTTGCTTGGTGTTTGAGGGGGTTGACTTTTGTTTGCAGGAAGAAAAACACATCCTTGCTGCTTCTAGAGACAATCTTGAAAGGTTGTATCGTGACTCTAGCAACTCGCTGACTATCTTGGAAAGAAGTCATCGCTTCACCATGGAAGAATTAGACCTCCAACGTTGTAAGCTGCAGGAATCCATGGATGAGGTAACCCGGCTCAAGCAGTTGATATCAGCAAAGGATGCTACTATCAAAGAACTTTGAGCTTCCAAAAAATCCATTGTCCAGGAGTTAGAAACTGCTCGACTGGCTACTAAAGTTGCCGAAGAAACTTCTGTTACTCTCAAAGCTCAGCGCGACAGAGCCATGGACAAGGCTATTCGGGCGGGACGGATCTTGATGAGGAGACCCGGCGTGGTTGTTCCTGAAGACATAAGGGCTGATGTGAATGCTGCCCCTGATTCCTCGAGTCGCCCTTCTTCGTCGGTCGCTCCTGAAAAAGACATTGCGAAATAGAAAAACATTTTGCGTGCTTTGAGCGCGCGGTTAGCATGATTGGGTATTTGTTAGAGGATGTCAGTTCAGCATTCGAATGATATAATTACTCTCTTATTGTCTCAGAATTTATCAGTTTGTAGATTTGCAGTGGTGAAATGATGCGCGATGATTATGAAATTTGTTTGCGGGATATAGAAGTCATCCCTGTATGAGTAATCATAATTACGTCAGATCGCTTTAAGTCGCTGCTGCCTTAAGTCGTTTATTTTTGTTAATAGGGCGTAGTGGTCACCCCGGATTGCATAGGCATGAGCATGTTGCACCGGCTTAAGTCGCCACTGACTTTAGCCGATTGCTCCATTAGTAGGGCATAGTGGTCACCCCGAGTTAAGTAAGCGTGAGCATGTTGCACCGCCTTAAGTTGTTGCCGACTTAAGCCGATTGCTCCGTTGGCAGGGCGTAGTGGTCACCCCGAGTTAAGTAAGCGTGAGCATGTTGCACCGCCTTAAGTCGTTGCCGACTTAAGCCGATTGCTCCGTTGGCAGGGCGTAGTGGTCACCCCGAGTTAAGTAAGCGTGAGCATGTTGCACCGCCTTAAGTCGTTGCTGACTTAAGCCGATTGCTCTGTTGGCAGGGCATAGTGGTCACCCCGAGTTAAGTAAGCGTGAGCATGTTGCATCGCCTTAAGTCGTTGCCGACTTAAGCCGATTGCTCCGTTGGCAGGGCATAGTGGTCACCCCGAGTTAAGTAAGCGTGAGCATGTTGCACCGCCTTAAGTCGTTGCCGACTTAAGCCGATTGCTCCGTTGGCAGGGCATAGTGGTCACCCCGAGTTAAGTAAGCGTGAGCATGTCAACCGTGAACAAACTGAGTATATTTGAAGCCTTTCTTTATTGATGACACATTTCCATTTTACAGAGTATATCGTCGTCCGATGGCTTTCGAAATGCAGCTAGGGATAAAACTTCCTGAGGTGTTCTATGTTCCAAGAGTTCCCAACTTCTGTGCCATCCATCTGAGTGAGGCGATACGATCCGGGCCGAGTGACTTCTGCTACCATGAAGGGTCCTTCCCATAAGGGTGATAACTTGTGCCGTCCCTCCCCCATTAGAATTCGGCGGAGGACGAGATCTCCTACTGAGAAGAATCATTGTCGCACAGCCTTGTCGTGATAGCGCCTTAGAGTCTGCTGGTACCGTGCTGATTGAATTACCGCGTTTAGCCGTTCTTCCTCAAGTACATCAATGTCCTCCAGCCTGGTGGCCTCAGCTTCTGCTATGCTTTCGAAGACCAACCTTGGCGCCCCAAACTTGAGATCAGCGGGTAGCACTGCCTCCGACCCATAGACCATGAAGAAAGGAGTGTTTCCATGCAGGGCTCGGCTAGGTTGGGTTCTTAGGCTCCAAACGACATAGGGCAACTCCCTTATCCACTTTCCTGCGAACTTTTCATTCTTGTCGAAGACCTTTTTTCTGAGTGCCTCCAGTATCATCCCGTTGGCTCGCTCAACTTGCCCGTTTGCCCTTGGATGTGCTACAGACGCATACTTGATCTGAATGCTCTTTTGCTCGCAGAAGTCGAAGAACTCTGAACTTGTGAAGTTGGATCCTAAGTCAGTTATGATGTTGTTTGGTATCCCGAATCTGAATATTATGTCTTGTATGAATTCCACGACCTTAGCAGAAGTTAAAGATGCGATGGGCTTGAATTCTATCCATTTAGTGAATTTGTCGATTGCTACCAATACATGAGTGTATCCCAATCATATCCAGTCCCCAACATGCGAAAGGCCAAGTTACTGGTATGGTCTGCAGTTGCTGTGCTGGCAGATGTTGTTGTTTTGACAAGTATTGGCAAGCTTCGCACCTCTGAACTAACTCAGCTGCATCATTCTTTGCTGTTGGCCAATAGAATCCTGACCTGAAGACCTTCCCGACTAGTGTTCTGGAGGCTGCATGTATTCCACATTGCCCAGCATGGACCTCCTCCAGAAGTTGCTTCCCAGTGGCCGAGAGAATGCACTTCATGAGGACGCCTGATGCACCCCTTCTGTACAAGGTCTCCCCAATGAGTGTATAGTGAGCTGACTGTCTGGCAATGCGCTCTGCCGAGTTCTTGTCGTCTGGTTCTTCCTCATTCTTTATATACTTAATGATCGACTTTCTCCAGTCAATAGAGTCTGATTCGGGTTGATCTATGATGTTGCATTCTTCTGTTTGATCCATTGAGATACTCGGCTGTAGTATTTCTTGCACAAAGACTCCAGGTTGGACCTGAGTTCGACTGGATCCTAACTTGGATAGTATATTGGCTGCTGTGTTCTCATCTCTTTCTACATGATGAAATTCCAGACCTTCAAATTTGTCTTCCAACTTTCGGACGACAGTACAGTATTTTCCCATTGAATCGTTTGAACAATCCCACTCTTTGTTTATCTGGCTAATGACTACCAGAGAGTCTCCGTATACCATCAATCTCTTGATGCCCAATGATATGGCGATGTTCAATCCATGGATCAAAGCTTCATACTCGGCTGCATTGTTAGAGGCTGGAAACAGCAACTGGAGGGCATATTTGAGGTGCTCTCCTCCAGGTGCGGTGAAGAGAATTCCTGCTCCTGCTCCCTGCAGCTTCAGTGAGCCATCAAAATACATCTTCCATACTTCTGCCGTTTCTGGGTTCTCTGGTATTTGTTGTTCAGTCCATTCTGAAACGAAGTCAACCAATGCTTGAGATTTTATGGCAGTACGAGGTCGAAATTCGATGTCATGAGACCCCAGTTCACAGGACCACTTAGCTATTCGGCCAATTGCTTCCTTGTTGTGAAGAATATCCCCTATCGGAAAGCCGGTGACTACTATGACTTTGTGATCATCAAAGTAGTGACGCAGCTTGCGGGCAGTCAGAAGTACTGCATATAATAGCTTCTGCACTTGAGGATATTTTTTCTTCGATGGACCTAGAACTTCGCTGATGAAATAAACAGGATGTTGTACGGGGTAGGCATGTCCTTCTTCTGCTCGCTCGACTACCAACGCGGTGCTTACCACGTGAGTCGTGCAAGAGATATATAGCAACAGATCTTCAGCCGGTTGGGTTGACGTGGCTCGTTGTGGTGGTTTCAGTACTGGTGGTGTTGTCAAGAATTTCTTCAGTGCATCTAGAGCTTCCAGTGCCTCTGAAGTCCATTGAAACTTATCCACCTTTTTGAGCAGCTTGTAAAATGGTAGACCTTTCTCCCCCAGCCTGGATATAAATCTGCTCAGAGCCGCCATACATCCAGTAAGTCGCTGAACCTTCTTTTGTGATCGAGGTGCTTCCATCTTCATGATGGCTTCAATCTTATCTAGATTAGCCTCAATTCCCCGGTTGCTGACAATAAACCCGAGTAACTTTCCTGCCGGTACCCCGAAAACACATTTCTCGGGATTAAGCTTCCATCTATACCGCCTCAGACTGTTGAAAACCAATTGTAAGTCTTCGATGAAGTTTTCTGAGTTCTCTGTTTTGATAACCACATCATCCACGTAGGCCTCCACACGCTTGCCCCAGTGATCGGCTAAGCATGTTTGGATGGCTCTCTGGTAGGTTGCTCCAGCGTTTTTGAGGCCAAACGACATGGAGGTATAACAGAAAGCACCAAATGGAGTAATGAATGCTGTTTTTTCTTCATCTTCCTTTGCCAAACTAATCTGGTGGTATCCGGAATAGCAATCCAGGAAAGATAGCACGGAACACCCAGCGATGGAGTCCACCACCTAATCTATCCTTGGGAGCCCGAAGGGATCCTTCGGACAGTGTTTGTTGAGATCAGTATAATCAACACACATGCGCCAATCCACTTTATTCTTTTTGAGTACAAGAACGGGGTTGGCTAACCACTCGGGATGTAGCACTTCTCTAATGAACCCGGCTGCGACCAAGCGGGCCAGCTCAGCACGAATGGCCTCTCTCTTGTCGGGCGTGAAACGTCGTAGCTTTTGCCGAATCGGCCTTGCCTGGGGGTAGACCTTCAATTTGTGCTCGGCCAGTTCTCTTGGGACTCCCGGCATATCCGCAGGCTGCCATGCGAATACGTCTCGGTTATCTTGCAGAAACTGGACGAGCGCGCTTTCCTATTTGTCGTCCAAGCCGGAGCTGATGATGGCAGTCTTGCGTTCATCAGCGAACCCCAAGTTGATCCTCTTGGTTTCTTCAGTCGGCCGCATAGAAGTCACGGCCTGAGCTTCGTTCGCTGGTACTGCGAGGTCCTCTTCAGGCTTAGAGTTCGCCAGTATCGAAGAAACCGCTGACGGCTTGGTGGTGAGGGCTGCTTGGATGGCCACTCAGAAACACTCTGCGGCGCCTTGGAAGTCGGTGCGCACAGTTATGATTCCTTGCGGCCCTGGCATCTTCAGTATCATGTACGTGTAATGAGGGATGGCCATGAATTTGGCCACTCCCGGCCTCCCGATGATGGCGTTGTACCGGCAGTCGAAGTTCGCCACTTCAAACCTCAGGAATTCGGTTCTATAGTTTTCCGTAGTTCCGAAGGTGACTGGCATGTAGATGTGGCCCAGCGGGTATTCCCCTTCCGTCGGCACGATGCCGAAGAAAGGGGTGTCCGACTCGTGTTGCTCTTTGAGGTGAACTCCCAAGCCTTGGAGTGTCCGGGGGAAGGTGACGTTGATGCTGCTTCCCCCGTCCACTAACACCTTCTTCACCTGGCTCTCTCGGATCACCGGATCGACGAGAAGCGGGTATTTGCCCGGATGGTCGAAGTTGAGCCATTGATGCGCCCGAGTGAAGGTGATCGGGTGCTCCGACCACCGGTATGGGGCGGGAGGGCCGGTGGTCGCCACCAGTATCTGGCGATCGTTGAGCTTTTGTTGTCTTTTGTTCTCCTGCGATCCGTGCCCGCCGAAGATGACGTTGACCTCCCTGTCAACGCGTGGGAAAGCTCCTCCTCCTCCTCCCTCCTCCTGCTGATGGAGTTATCGTGGTTCATCTGGTCCTCCCCTTGGCGGAGGAGGAGGTAGAGGTTGGAAGGGTCGGCCGTGTCCGACGGAATGCTTGAAGTCCCGGCAATTACGAAGAGTGTGGCGCATGTCCTTGTGGTACGGGCACTGGGCGTCGAGGATGTCGTCCAGCGTGCGTTCGCCTCCACGAGGTCCTCCTCGGGCGCGAGAGGCAGGTGGTCCGGCGGCGTGTACTTCTTCGCGAGGCCTCTTCTCCCATCGTTTGTCGGGTTGCTGGTTCGCATCGCGTCGTGGTGCTGCCGGTGCGGGCTTTGCTCCTCCGATGAGGTCCTGGGCCCGCTCGTCGGCGGTGATGTAGAGGTCGGCTTCCCGGAACAGCTCCTCGGAGGTAGTCGGCGCCTTCTGTAGTATGGCTTGGACGAAAACCGAGTCATTGGATCCTCTATAGAAATCCTCGACCACGGCCGCCTCCATGACCTCGGGGATACGATTTCTCATGGTCTGAAACCTTTTGAGGTACGACCGGAGAGTCTTGTCCCCCCGGCGCCTGATGGATTTGAGGTCCCATGGTTGCGCCGGCTTGTCGGAGAGGGACTGGAAGTTGGCGGTGAAGCGTCGACTGAAGTCACCCCAGTCGTTGATGCAGTGTCAGGGTAGATGTCGCAGCCATTGCAACGCGTCTTGCCCAAGGACAATGGGTAAGTACGCGGTCATCACATCTTCGGACGCCCCGGCAGCTCGAGCAGCGGTGGTGTAGACGGCTAGCCAACCCCCTGGATCTTGCTTAGGTTCATATTTATCGACATTGGATACCTTGAAGTTTGGAGGCCATTGAATGGCCCTAAGGCGTGGAGTGAGGGCTGACACTCCGCATGTGTCCTCCTGTCGTCGGTGATGATGTCTGTCCCGGGGAGGAGAGTAGTTGTCGTGGTTCCTCGACCGTCCCCGGGCAGTTCCACTAGTCGAGGCCGTCGTTGATTCGGTTCCGGTGGCTTGGCTCCGAGTGGGGATGCCATGATCCCTGTCGTATTCCTCCCGGCGGCGTATCTCATTCTCATGCCGTCGTTCACGCGAAGCATTGATAGAACTCCGCGCGTCCCGGCGACTGTTGATGGCGTGCCGCAAATCATTCGGCGGGTGAGTAAGAGGTAGAAGATGGTTGGCCGCCTGGGTGAGCAGGTGTCGATAGCCCTCGGCGTCTGGAGTCCGAGGGAGTCCGTCAGCTATCCGAGCTAGTACTCCTCCGACTTCACTTGGCATATTCATGGCTCGGGCGAAGTCGGGGTTCAGGTTGCGGCCGAGTAGTGGATTTTCTCGGCGTTGCCTTGCGTTTTGCTCGGCTTGTTCCTGAGCTCGTCGACGGTCACGTCGTCGGGAGTTCCTTCGTTCCCTGAAGACGCGTTCTTCTGGAGTCTCTTTTATCTCCGAGACCTCGTCTCGCGAGACAGGCTGCTCCGGATCCCGTTCTCCGGCCGCGTGATGTCGTCGAATGTTCCTGCGCCGGTTCCTCCGCCGGCGGGATTCTCGTTGAGGCGGTTCTTCTCCGGGTGCGGTCGGCTCATCGTCGGAGATGGTAGGCGACTCCACTCTCCCGATGAAGAGGACGTCAGGGTAGAATGGTACTGTCGTCGCGGCGACTTTCTTTCCGTTCTCCTTTGAGGGCGGAGGAACGGAAAGAACGACTTGCTTTCCCTTGGTCTCCTTCTTCCTCGCGATCTGTGTCCATTCTTTTGTCGGGGAAGTAGACAGTGGAGTTCTCCGGGTCAGCGGGCCCTCGGTTCTCGATTTTCCGGAGACGATCTTTTTCCGGAGAGCTGGAGGTTGTGCTTCTCCGGCATTTTCGGAGTTTGTTGGAGGAGACTTCTTTTCCAGCGGATCTGCAATGCGGTGTAGAGTTCCCTCTTCATCCGCTATGGATGAGATTGTTCCGAAGCAGAATACGGATCCGGGACGCAGGGTGATCTTGCTGTAGAAGGTGACGGCCATTGAGCTAGCTTGGATCGTCGACACACCCCCTACCTGGCGCGCCAGCTGTCGGTGTTTTGGATCCGACCGCACACCTGGGGTTGCCCCTCAAGGTGTTTTTAGGAGTAAGATGGTGTCGACGACTGTAGCAAAATGGTTCGTGCCAGTTGCACGTGGGACAGTGGGCAATGTTTACAGGTTCGGGCCGCTTAGAGATGCGTAACACCCTACGTCCTGGTGAGTATGCTGGGTGAATGAGGTTACAAGAGAGCTCTCTGAATTGAGAATGCCGAGAGTTGAAGTCGGTGGCTAAGTAGTAGGATCGATCGATTTGAAGGGGTGCCCCCTAGGCCTTATATATTCGACCGTGGAGCAATACATGTGGATATGATAACAACGTGCGCCTAAAAAATAGTGAACTGCTCGAGTCTATCTTCCTATGATTCTGCCGACCTATCCCCGCGTGGCTCCGTTGCATGAGGGCTCCAGCGCGGGAAAGTCGGATCTCTGTTGCGATCGCTCGCTTGACATTGTGGACCGTCTAGGTTTACACCGATCCGGCCTCGTGTCAACCTGCTCTGCTGATTATTCTTCCCTAGGCCCACGAAAGAATGGCCTCACGATTTATTGGGCCCTTGAGCCTTTCGTGAGGTCTTTTACTCTTTTAGTGGACCCAGGGGATATCTGTCCCCCACAGCCACGGTCCGACGGGCCGAAAGCTCCGCCTCCCGAAGGCAGGGGTACCCCTCGGAACATCGCGCCGCGACTTCCCGATTCGTGCGGGAAGCCTCGGTCCACACCGGGCGCACGCGCAACACAGCGCCTGCGGCCCCGGGTCGCCTCAGCAACGAGCACCATCACCACAGCCGTCGGGCCCACCTCGACAAGAGGGTACGCCGAGGCTACCACCCCAGGCGTGGGGGACGCTATGACTAGGGCTGGAAAAAAAGCTCGAGCTCGACGAGCTGGCTCGGGCTCGTAGCAGCTCGGCTCGGCTCGGACCGGCTCGACGCTCCGAACGAGCCCGAGCCGAGCCTGTTTTTCTGGCTCGTGAAAAGAGCGAGCCAGCTCGGCTCGGCTCGGTGCAGCTCGCGAGCTGGCTCGTGGCTCGACCCAACAACAATTTGTTACATAAAATCTTAATTAGCATATAATATTAATACCAAGTAGACAATTAATTTATGTTATTTGAGATTACTATACAAAAATAATCTATTTTATACATTATATTAGTAATATATCTATTTTACTAATTTAAAATATGTTATTTAAAATATTTTTAAGATTTTATATTATAATTTAGAGAGCAGATTTAATTTTATGCCTAGGCTCGTTGGCTCGGCGAGCCGGCTCGCGAGCCAGGAGCGAGCCGAGCCGAGCCGCTTTTTCGAGCTCGTGAGATGAGCGAGCCGAGCCGAGCTCGGCTCGTTACATGAGCGAGCCGCAGCGAGCCGAGCCGAGCCGAGCCGAGCTCGGCTCGTTTCCACCCCTAGCTATGACAATGGGGAGGATCGGAGTCCTTCGCCCGAACCACCCGGTCCGCAGGCTTTCAGCCACGCCATAAGACGGGCGCCGTTCCCGACCCGGTTCCGAACCCCGACTACTATCACAAAGTACTCGGGGGAGACGAGACCGGAACTGTGGCTCGCGGACTATCGGCTGGCCTGCCAACTGGGTGGAACGGACGATGATAATCTCATCATCCGCAACCTCCCCCTGTTTCTCTCCGACACCGCTCGAGCCTGGCTGGAACACCTGCCCCCGGGGCAGATCTCGAACTGGGACGACCTGGTCCAAGCCTTCGCCGGCAATTTCCAAGGCACGTACGTGCACCCTGGAAACTCCTGGGATCTCCGAAGCTGCCGCTAGCAACCGGGAGAGTCTCTCCGGGACTACATCCGGCGATTCTCAAAGCAGTGCACCGAGCTGCCCAACGTCACCGATTCGGATGTCATCGGCGCGTTCCTCGCCGGCACCACCTACCGCGACCTGGTGAGCAAGCTGGGTCGCAAGACCCCCACCAGGGCGAGCGAGCTGATGGACATCGCCACCAAGTTTGCCTCTGGCCAGGAGGCGGTTGAGGCCATCTTCCGGAAGGACAAGCAGCCCCAGGGCCGCCCACCGGAAGATGTTCCCGAGGCGTCAACTCAGCGCGGCACCAAGAAGAAGGGCAAGAAGAAGTCGCAAGCGAAACGCGACGTCGCCGACGCGGACCTTGTCGCCACCGCCGAGTACAAGAACCCTCGGAAACCTCCCGGAGGTGCCAACCTCTTCGACAAGATGCTCAAGGAGCCGTGTCCCTATCATCAGGGGCCCGTCAAGCACACCCTTGAGGAGTGTGCCATGCTTCGACGACACTTCCACAAGGTCGGGCCACCCGCGGAGGGTGGCAAGGCTCTCGACGACGCTAAGAAGGAAGATCACAAGGCAGGAGAGTTCCCCGAGGTCCGAGACTGCTTCATGATCTACGACGGGCAAGTGGCGAACGCCTCGGCTCGGCACCGTAAGCAAGAGCGTCGGGAGGTCTACTCGGTAAAGGTGGCGGCGCCAGTCTACCTAGACTGCTCCGACAAGCCCATCACCTTCGACTAGGCCGACCATCCCGACCATGTGCCGAGCCCGGGGAAATACCCGCTCGTTGTCGACCCCATCATCGGCAACGTCAGGCTCACCAAGGTCCTCATGGATGGGGGCAGCAGCCTCAACATCATCTACACCGTGACCCTCGGGCTCCTGCGGATCGATCTGTCCTCGGTCCGGACGGGCGCTGCGCCTTTCCACGGGATCATCCCCGGGAAGCGCGTCCAACCCCTCGGACTACTCGATCTACCCGTCTGCTTCGGGACGCCCTCCAACTTTCGAAGGGAGACCCTCACGTTCGAAGTGGTCGGGTTTCGAGGAACCTACCACGCAGTGTTGGGGAGGCCGTGCTACGCCAAGTTCATGGTCGTCCCCAACTACACCTACCTCAAGCTCAAGATGCCGGGCCCCAACGGGGTCATCACCGTCGGGCCCACGTACCGACACACATACGAATGTGACGTGGAGTGCGTGGATTACGCCGAGGCCCTCGCCGAGTCCGAGGCCCTCATCGCCGACCTGGAGAGCCTCTCTAGGGAGGCGCCAAACGTGAAGCGCCACGCCGGCAACTTCGAGCCAGCGGAGACAGTCAAGTCCGTCCCTCTCGACCCCTGCAACGACGCCTCCAAGCAGATCTGGATCAGCTCCGAGCTCGACCCCAAATAGGAAGCAGTTCTCATCGACTTTCTCCGCGCAAACGCCGACGTTTTCGCGTGGAGTCCCTCGGACATGCCCGACATACCGAGGGAAGTCGCCGAGCACTCGCTGGATATCCGAGCTAGAGCCCGACCCGTGAAGCAGCCTCTGCGCCGATTCGACGAAGAAAAGCGCAGAGCCATAGGCGAGGAGATCCACAAGCTAATGGCGGCAGGGTTCATCAAAGAGGTATTCCATCCCGAATGGCTTGCCAACCCTGCGCTTGTGAGAAAGAAAGGGGGAAATGGCGGATGTGTGTAGACTACACTGGTCTAAACAAAGCATGTCCGAAAGTTCCCTACCCTCTGCCTCGCATCAATCAAATCGTGGATTCCACTGCTGGGTGCGAAACCCTGTCTTTCCTCGATGCCTACTCAGGGTATCACCAGATCAGGATGAAAGAGTCCGACCATCTCGCGACTTCTTTCATCACACCCTTCGGCATGTTCTGCTATGTTACCATGCCGTTTGGTTTGAGGAATGCGGGTGCAACGTACCAGCGATGCATGAACCATGTGTTCGGCGAACACATCGGCCGAACGGTTGAGGCCTACGTCGATGACATCGTAGTCAAGACGAGGAAAGCCTCCGACCTCCTTTCCGACCTTGAAGTGACATTCCGATGTCTCAAGGCGAAAGGCGTGAAGCTCAATCCCGAAAAGTGTGTCTTCGGGGTCCCCCGAGGCATGCTCTTGGGGTTCATCGTCTCCGAGCGGGGCATCGAGGCCAACCCGGAGAAGATTGCGGCCATCACCAGCAAGGGGCCCATCAAGGACTTGAAAGGCGTACAGAGGGTCATGGGATGCCTCGCGGCTCTGAGCCGTTTCATCTCGCGCCTCGGCGAAAGAGGCCTGCCTCTGTACCGCCTCTTAAGGAAGGCCGAGTGCTTCGCTTGGACCCCTGAGGCCGAGGAAGCCCTCGGGAACCTGAAGGTGCTCCTCACGAACGCGCCCATCTTGGTGCCCCCCGCTGCCGGAGAAGCCCTCTTGATCTACGTTGCCGCGACCACTCAGGTGGTTAGCGTCGCGATTGTGGTTGAGAGACGAGAAGAGGGGCATGCATTGCCCGTCCAGAGGCCAGTCTACTTCATCAGTGAGGTACTGTCTGAGACCAAGATCCGCTACCCACAAATTCAGAAGCTGTTGTACGCAGTGATCCTGACGCGGCGGAAGTTGCGACACTACTTCGAGTCTCATCCGGTGACTGTGGTGTCATCCTTCCCCTTGGGGGATATCATCCAGTCCCGAGAGGCCTCGGGTAGAATTGCAAAGTGGGCGGTGGAAATCATGGGCGAGACGATCTCGTTCGCCCCTCGGAAGGCCATCAAGTCCCAGGTCTTGGCGGACTTCGTGGCTGAATGGGTCGACACCCAGCTCCCGACAGCTCCGATCCAACCGGAGCTCTGGACCATGTTTTTCGATGGGTCGCTGATGAAAACGGGGACCAGCGCGGGCCTGCTCTTCATCTCGCCCCTCGGAAAGCACCTACGCTACGTGTTACACCTCCACTTCCCGGCGTCCAACAACGTGGCTGAGTACGAGGCTCTGGTAAACGGGTTGCGAATCGCCATCGAGCTAGGGGTCCGACGCTCGCGGTGACTCGCAGCTCGTCATCGACCAAGTCATGAAGAACTCCCACTGCCGCAACCCGAAGATGGAAGCCTACTGCGATGAGGTTCGGCGCCTGGAAGACAAGTTCTACGGGCTCGAGCTCAACCGCATCGCCCGACGCTACAACGAGACTGCGGACGAGCTGGCTAAAATAGCCTTGGGGCGAACAACGGTTCCCCCAGACGTATTCTCCCGAGACCTGCATCAACCCTCCATCAAGACCGATGACACGCCCGAGTCCGAGGTACCCTCGGCACGGTCCGAGGTACCCTTGGCCCCCGAGGGTGAGGCACTGCGCGTCGAGGGGGAGCAGAGCGAGGTCACGCCTAATCAAAACTGGCAGACCCCGTACCTGCAATATCTCCACCGAGGAGAGCTACCCCTCGACCAAGCCGAGGCTCGGCGGTTGGTGCGGCGCGCCAAGTCTTTCGTCTTGCTGGGAGATGGGAAGGAGCTATACCACCGCAGCCCCTCGGGCATCCTCCAGCGATGCATTTCCATCGCCGAAGGTCAGGAGCTCTTATAAGAGATACACTCGGGGGCTTGCGGCCATCACGCAGCACCTCGAACCCTTGTTGGAAACGCCTTCCGACAAGGTTTCTACTGGCCGACGGCGGTGGCCGACGCCACTAGAACTGTCCGCACCTGTGAAGGGTGTCAGTTCTACGCAAGGCAGACCCACCTGCCCGCTTAGGCTCTGCAGACCATACCCATGACCTGGCCGTTTGCCCTGTGGGGTCTGGACCTAGTCGGCCCCTTGCAGAAGGCACCCGGGGGCTACACGCACCTGCTGGTCGCCATCGACAAATTCTCCAAGTGGATCGAGGTCCGACCCCTAAACAGCATCAGGTCCGAACAGGCGGTGGCGTTCTTCACCAACATCATCCATCGCTTTAGGGTCCCGAACTCCATCATCACCAACAACGGCACCCAGTTCACCGGCAGAAAGTTCTTGGACTTCTACGAGGATCACCACATCCGGGTGGACTGGGCCGCCGTGGCTCACCCCATGACGAATGGGCAGGTAGAACGTGCCAATGGCATGATTCTGCAAGGACTCAAGCCGCGGATCTACAACGACCTCAACAAGTTCGGCAAGCGGTGGATGAAGGAACTCCCCTCGGTGGTCTGGAGTCTAAGGACAACGCCGAGCCGAGCCACGGGCTTCACACCATTCTTTCTAGTCTATGGGGTCGAGGCCATCTTGCCCACAGACTTAGAATACGGTTCCCCGAGGACGAAGGCCTACGCCGACCAAAGCAATCGAGCTAATCGAGAAGACTCACTGGACCAGCTGGAGGAGGCTCGGGACATGGCCTTACTACACTCAGCACGGTACCAGCAGTCCCTGCGACGCTACCACGCCCGAGGGGTTCGGTCCCGAGACCTCCAGGTGGGCGACCTGGTGCTTCGGCTGCGACAAGACGCCCGAGGGCGGCATAAGCTCACGCCTCCCTGGGAGGGGCCGTTCGTCATCGCCAAAATTCTGAAGCCCGGAACATACAAGCTGGCCAACAGCCAAGGCGAGGTCTACAACAACGCTTGGAACATCCAACAGCTACTTCGCTTCTACCCTTAAGATGCTTTCAAGTTGTTCGTACACCCCGTTCACACACAAAGTCTGGTCGTCAAGGAAGGGTCAGCCTTGCCTCGGCAAAGCCCGACCCTCCCTCGGGGGCTAGAAGGGGGCAACCCTCTCTGCGTCGAAATTTTCCAAGAAAAAAATCTTTCCTGCCAGAATGCCTTCCGTGCTTTTCGACTACTTCGAAAGTGGATCTCGAAAACGACGGAGTACACGTAAGCAGCCAAGGCTGTCCGAGCCGAGGGACTCCTACACCTCCGGGATACGGATACCTCACTCATCACCTTCTGCGATAAGTAACTCGCGCTCGGATAAGTGATTCCGCGGACCGAACAAGTCTTCACGCTTGAAAGCTCCTCTGCCGGAACGATTTTTCGGGTCTTCTCGACTGCGTCGGTGACAGAACCCTATGGACGAGTAAGAGTGCGCGTAAGCGGCAAGGCCGACCGAGCCGAGGGATTCTTACGCCTCCGGGATACGGATACCTCACTCATCACCTTCCGTGAAAAGCAACTCTCGCCCGCCCAAACAATTCTGTTACCGACAAATAAGTCTAGATACTCGAAAAAAGAGGAAAAGGGACACAACTTTACAACACGACGACAGTGTGTTTGGGCCTCGGCGGCCACAGAAAACATACACACACTACAAGACAACCCGATCCTGCAGGCTTGGGCGTCGACAGTTGAAGGGGGCAGCAGCACCCTCGACGTCAACTACACCTTCGGCGGGGTCTGACCTAGCCTCGGACGGTGACGCGGTCGGAGGATCCCCACTCTGAAGGACGACATCAGCACCACACTCAGGCCATCACCGCCAGGGTCTTCTCCAAGAATCCGGCTCGAGCAGACGGCTCGGCCGGCCACCCCGAGGCCTCGGCCAGCTGTCCCCCGAAGACATCAGCCCGGCTTGAGGCCTCGGCAGCTCAACTCCGGCGTCGGTTCCGCCAGTGGATGACCCGGCCAGGCTCTGGCTGACCACATCTTCTTTTCGAAGCCAACTCTGCCTCTGTCCGTGCTGACACCGCTACCTCCGGCTTCAGCTCATCAAAGAGCGGCCGAGGGGTTCCTTTAACTAAGCAAGAGAAGCCTCGGACAGCAAGGCCGACCGAGCCGAGGGACTCCTACGCCTCCGGGATACGGATACCTCACTCGTCACCTTCGCACGAGGCGACTCACGCTTGGTGAAGCGGTTCAGATAACCAACAGGCGAGTCTTAGTGCTCGAAATGAAGAAAAAACACGGCTCCGCGCCGAAAATACATACATGTTCAGGCCTCGACAGCCACAATGAACAAGACACTGACACTCAAAGTGCCATTACAAATGGAACTCCGGTTCCACCTCCGCAGGTACGAACAACCCCACGCGATTGGGGAGCCTGCGGAGCAACAGAAGGCCGACGGGTGGCTCGCCGTCGCCCGTTCCGGCAGCAGCGACGACGACCTCCGCCCCGGGCGGCGAAGCAGCTTCAGCAACGGCTTCCGGGCGGGTGCTACGGCAGGAGGGCTCTTGCTCACGAAGGACGAGGACCAACCATTCAAGCCGGGAGACAGAGATCCGGGGGCGCAGGCGGAGTTCGCAATCTCGTCGGCAGAGAAGCCTTCTCCGGCTGCCACCACCTCAACACCGCGCCAGCGGGCGCCGGACGCCTCAAAGCACATCGGCAGGTCCTCGCCCTCGTTGGAGCCACCCAGAACATGAGCGCCGCCCTCGCGGCGCACGACGTGCTGGGCGACCCACTGACGCGACTGTCGGCGCGAGGAAGGCCTGGACGTGGCCAGCCCGTACGCGGCACGACCATCGTTCGGGCGGAGGACGGAATGCTGCACCCTAGCTGAGCAGCGGCGGTCCGCCTACCCCGGCGTGGCTGGGGGAAGCCTCTGCGGAGCTGGAAGATGCCTTTCTCCCCCAGACGCCAGGGGAAGAAAAGGGTTACCAACCCACGCGGAGGCAGCCCCCCGACTCACCTCACCCTCCACCCCAGCAAGGATGATGAAGATCCTTGAAGCTGAGGGCGGGGCGGAGGCCGCAGCCCGGTTCGCTTCTCCCCACCATCAAACCGGAGGTCCCCGTCTTGGGTGACCACCGGCGAGGGGATGCAGCCGGGCTGCATGATGAAAATCCTTGAAGCCGAACGGTGGCTGAAAGGTACCAACTTCCTCGAAGTTGCGTCTCTCCGACGACAAGACGGAAGGATTGCGGGCGTCCCCCATCCGGGGGCTCGGAATATGGAAAGACACGATGCATGAGGGGAGCGCGAAGACATGGTCGTCTTTCAAGAGGGTCACCCTCCTTTTTAATGCAACTCTCCCCACTTGCGTCCTCAGCCGTTGCGGGCTGAGTCTTCTCCAACATGCTCCAAGGTCCTCCCCCTTACGGCGCGAGGGCTGGGTCCCACGCGTCATGCAAGCCGGTTCAGGGCAGAAGAAGCCAAACCGCCGCGCGCGGTGCATGCAACCGCCCGGCGGTTACAAGCACTCCTCCACTTTCACCCAGACCAGCGGGTGAAAGGGCAGACAGCCATGCAGGTGGCATGCAACCGTTCCAAGTGGGCGCGCCCCTCCGACTTCCAACACACCCAGCATGGAGGCCCAGGCCCACGCGTCATGCAACCGGCTTGCCGGTTGCTACGTGCGAGCAACTGCACCGCCACTCGCGCCACTACCGCGCCTCCTCGACTGCGGAGCCAATACCGCGACCCGAGGCAACCCTGCGTATGACCCAGCAGTGCCAGCTAGGCGCGACGGTCAAATACGGTCAAAATTGGGCCGGCAGTAATGGCGGTGGCAGGCGGGCAGGAGCAGCGGTCACGTCGTCAGCCAAGCTTACGTCCCATCCAGGGGCAGCGAGAGAGCCCTCTCTTACGGCGTGAAGACGGCGTGCCCGTGATCCGTTCCTCGAACGGCCCGCGCACGCGCAACGACCGCCTTGCGAACCACTCGCCCCGTCGCATTAACTCCGCGGCGGGACAGGCGGCGCCTCAGGCAGGAGAAGCAAGCAACGCTTCGCCTTCGCCATAATGACCGCGTCGAGAAAGGTACGCCACGTCATTCGATTTCGTATCCTTTTTTTTCCTCTTTCTCTCTCTTACAACAGGGACCGGGAAAGGGGGATACCCCGAAAAGGATCCTTCTCCGTGAAGGAAACAGGCCCCGAGGCTCCCTACTGATCAGAGGTTCGAAGGCTGGCCCCTAGAGGGGTTCAACGGCCGCCTCAGAGCGATTGGGTTCTGCGCCCACTACTGGTCAGAGGTTCGATGGTCGGCCCCTCGGAAGGGTTCAACGGCCGCCTCAGGCCACTCGGGCTCCGCGCCCACTACTGATCAGGGGTTCGTAGGCTGGCCCTCGAAGGGTTCACAGTCGCCTCAGACACAGAGCGAGGGATGACCCTGGGTACGTTCGATACATAACCAAGGCTCGGGCTACGCTCCCGAGGTACCCTAGGACATTTCCGAGACCAGCAGGAGCAATCTTGTAATGGAATCCCATCAGAGGGAGGCATCGAGCCCTCGGACCCCGACAAAGGGGACCTGGTCCGGCAGATCACCCGCAGGTACTTTTGGAGCGTGCCTCCGGGCCTCTAGCCGACCCCTAGCAAATGGGGCACGGGCGTCCGCTCGGATTACCCGCCAGCAGCTCACCGGAGACACCATGTTCGGCGCCCTCCGAGGGCAACATGGCGCTTTCCCCCCCTCCTCCTTGCGGAAAGGCGACGCAGGGGCGTATGTAAAAAAGTCGAGTCTGTCCTTGACCGTCCTCTCGCCCCGTGCAGAGGCTCGGGGGCTGCTCTCGCAAACCTGGCTCCGGCCGACCCGTTGACAGCGTCAACATACCAGCCCGAGAACTTGGGACCCGACCGTGCACCCGGGCTACGGCTAGCTCGCATGAGGGAACAACCAGACCAGCCGAAGTATTGCGAAACACACTAAGACCTCGAAGGAGTAAAACTACTCCTCCGAGGCCTCGGGGGCTACACCCGGCGGGTGCGCTCGCGCGCACCCACCGGAACAAAATGCAGCCAAGAAAAGGCTAGTCCCCTTGCAAAAAAGTGCGGCAAAAGCCTCCAAGAGAGTATTAACACTCCCTTCGAGGCTCGGGGCTACTGTCGGGGACCATAATTAGGGGTACCCTCAAGGCTCCTAAATCTCAGCTGGTAACCCCCATCAGCACAAAGCTGCAAAGGCCTGATGGGTGCGATTAGGTCAAGGATCGGTCCATTCGAGGGACACGATCACGCCTCGCCCGAGCCCAGCCTCGGGCAAGGGCAGCTGACCCCGGAGGACCTACGTCTCGCCCGAGGCCCCCCCTCCAGCAACGGACTCACCTTCGACTCGCCCGAGGCCCAGTATTCACCAAGAAGCAACCTTGGCCAAATCGCCACACCGACCGACCAAATCGCAGGGGCATTTAATGCAAAGGTGGCCTGACACCTTTATCCCGACGCACGCCCTCCAGTCGAAAGAGCCGAAGTGACCGCAGTCACTTCGCCGCTCCACTGACCGGTCTGACAAGAGGACAGCGCCGCCTGCGCCGCTTCGACTGCTGAGCCGCTCGACAGAGTGAGGCTGACAGCAGCCAAGTCTGGTCTCAGGCATCATAGGAAACTCCGCTCCGCCCGACCCCAGGGCTCGGACTTGGGCTCAGCCCCAGAAGACGGCGAACTCCGCTCCGCCCGACCCCAGGGCTCGGACTCGGGCTCAGCCCTAGAAGACGGCGAACTCCGCTCCGCCCGACCCCAAGGCTCGGACTCGGGCTCAGCCCTGGAAGACGACGAACTCCACTCCGCCCGACTCCAGGGCTCGGACTCGGGCTCAGCCCCGGAAGATGGCGAACTCCGCTCCGCCTGACCCCAGGGCTCGGACTCAGGCTCAGCCCCGAAGAACGACGAACTCCACTTCGCCCGACCACAGGGCTCGGACTCCACCCTGGCCTAAGCCGACGGTCTCCGCCTCGTCCGACCCGGGGGCTCGGACTCGACCTCGACCTCGGAAGACAGACTCGACCTCGACCTCGGAGGAGCCTCCACCTCGCCCAACCTAGGGCATGGACCAACCACGTCAACAGGAAGCGCCATCATTACCCTACCCCGAGCTGACTCAGGCTACGGGGAACAAGACCGGCGTCCCATCTGGCTCGCTCTACTATACGAGTAATGATGGCGCCCCACATGCCTTGTGACGACGGCGGCTCTCAGCCCCCTTACGGAAGCAAGAGGACGTCAGCAAGGACTCGACAGCCCTGACAGCTGTCCTTTCGCCAGGCTCCAGTGCTCCTCCGACGGCCATGACACCACACGAACTGGGTGCCAAAACCTCTCCGACTGCCACGATGGCATGTACTTAGGGCGCTAGCTCTCCACCGCTAGACACGTTAGCACACTGCTACACCCCCATTGTACACCTGGATCCTCTCCTTACGCCTATAAAAGGGAGGACCAGGGCCCTCTTACAAAGGGTTGGCCGCGCGGGGAAGGACGGGACGGCGCTCGCGCAAGGCCGCTCGCTCCCTCCCGCGTGGACGCTTGTAACCCCCTACTGCAAGCGCACCCGACCTAGGCGCGGGGCTAACACGAAGGTCGCGGGTTCCACTCTTCTACGCCTGCCTCCCTCCGACTGCTCTCTCCCCCCTTCGCGTTCCGCCTCGCGCCGACCCATCTGGGCTGGGGCACGCGGCGACGATTTACTCGTCGGTCCAGGGACCCCCCGGGTTCCGAAACACTGACAGTATTCTACAGGTGCATAAAAGTTCAACACAAACCAATAAAAGATCAAAGTTAGGGTTCAAAAGAAAGTAGCAAAAGAAACCGAAGTGTGTCCTGGTCTGGCGCATTGTCACACCCGGTTTTAGAAGGTAAACCGAATGCGAACCATGTACGTGCCAGGATCAGTTATTCACGTACACAGCAGTTACATAACATGGACATCATCACACAGTGCTCAAAATAGTATTAAAAGGGAAATAATAGTCGATTACATCATGCGTCTGAGACGTCCATATAGTCCTTACAATAAATCAAAGTGCGAAAACGAAACGTAGATAACCGCGGCCTTCACAGGCAGCCAACTGGGGGTTGCCGCTAACCCACACCTAGAACTCGTCGTAGTCTTGGAACTCCTAGAAGTCTCCTTCCACAGCTTCATCTTCGCCCGAGCAGTGGTTGCAATGCTGGCAACCTGGGGGGGTTTGGTGTGTAGAGCAAGAGTGAGTACACATCAACATACTCAGCAAGCATCCTGTTTGGCTGTAGTGGACTAGCTTTATGTGGGGGTAAGTCAAGAAGTTGCTTTTAGTTGGTCAGTTTATTATTTACTAGTAGAAAGCCAGGTTTTAGCATTAACCCAAGTTATTAACTGTAACACCCGGATTTTAGGGGTCCAAAGCCCGGGCGCGAACATAAACACCAGGTATGCTGGGACCAAGTCTCACACATATGATGTATAGTGGCACAGGATCGAATGTCACAACTTTATATATATCAGGAGTTCTATACAAATAAATAGTTACATTATAAGGAGACAACGGTCCAGCAACCCAAAGTTGACTGGGAGACGACGACCTAGACCTCTCACGAACACATCGCAGCATCCTCCATGCGCTTCATCCTGCGGTACCTGTTCTTGACCTGTGGGGGGGGTGTGAGACAGCAAGAGTGAGCTCACATACGTTCATCGCTCAACAAGTTGTGGGGAATAATGGGCATGAACTCGCCAAAGGTGGGAGCTCACGTGAAGTGTAAGGCTTACCAAAGGAGATGGTTAGAGCTGAGCATTGCTTTTAAAGTTGGTCAAAATTTTATTAGCAGTTACTAAGTATAAGTAAATACCAACCCAATTAAATAGTAGAACAAAAGTAACAACCTCACCTACGATGCAATGCATATGACAAATTGAATTTAGTTCCATAAATTAATCATGTGAGTGTCCGAGCTGCTCATGACCGTGAGCACGGCTAGTATACCAGTTTTACACTCTGCAGAGGTTGCGCATCTTTACCCACAAGTCATGTTACCCATCTGCCAAGAGACGGCCAATCCCATACACCTCTACCGAGGAGGCGAGGCAGGGTAACACTACGAGGCCTTTACAAAGTTCCACTAGCTTCAGAAAACCCGCTACAGTTTATAGGAAGTTCCAGTGCAGGAATCCCTTGCAGGACCGCCATCGCAGCAAAATCCTCCCGAGGGCCTCCCTACACTGACCACTCCCCTACTGCCCTTGCCCCTTTCGGGTAAGGTAGTCTTCCACTAGCTTTCCTAATTAATCGGCCAAGGGCGTCCCATTCCACCCTTGTGGTAGCACTGTTTTCCCGGGTGGTTCTCCATGTTCCAATTAACATAATGATCTTAACATGAACAGTAAATAACAACTGATAACAAAAGTGTAATCATGAATAATGTATCTCCATACCCAAAACCAAATATAGCACTAGCAAGTACTACCCAGAAGGTTCAGTGGTAAACAAGGTATAGAGATAGACAAACTGGGGTATCCTATTGGGTCCCATCAAAATTAACCTATGCAGATCATTATGATTAATCAGAACATGACTGGGTAAAAGAAGTGATCAAGGGCACAACTTGCCTGGGACTTGAGATTCCAGGTACCAGGATGATCTTCAGGTGATACGTATCCTCACGCTGGTCGTAGCAATACAAACAAGCAGTGTATAGGCAACATTAACATCACACCAAACATAAGTACAAACTGAATAATAATAATAATCTACGCGTTGCTACGAGATCGTAGGAACAAGAATCACTAAATTTGGAGTTATAGAATTCAAGTTATGAATTTCCTAAGGTTTAATGTGATTAAAATATGATTAAATGATAAATAAATTTTCTGACAGAGTTCATGTCAAAACAGAGACACTAAATGATGAAGAATATTATTACAAAATTTTAGAAACTGGAATGGTTCAATTTGGAGCTAAAATGAATTTTCTATGAATTATCTAAGTTCTAGCAATTATTTTCATATTAAAAATCTATTTTCTATTTTATTTATTCAAGTTAAACGATCACTGGACTGGGCCTCATTTACTGGGAAACACAGGGTTCTCGGCGCAAGATTCCCGAGACTCAGTCAACAGTGCCCATGGACGGCAGGTTCTAAATCCTAAAAACTTAAGGTCTTTTATGCTAAAGTGCCCGACCGAAGAGGTACGGGGGAAATCTGGCCGCCCGATCGACAACGTGCGGCATAGATTAGATCCGAATCCCTCTGAACCGGTACACGATGTGGAGCCTTGGATCTAGATCCTACGGTCGCGGTTTAATGAAATGAGATTGAACCAGGGTCACGGGATCCAGATCGGACGGCCCGCGCTAACCTAACCCAACCGGTACGCGAAGATCTAATCCGGGACGCATATTAGAGATCCAACGGTCCTCGGTCGTCTCCCCAAATCGCCGCTATCGACGGCGGCGCCGCCCAGCCTTCACGGCGAATCTCGCCGGTGAGATTCCAATCGAGTGCTCCAATGCCCTAAAACTCGATTAAAGACTGCTACACGATGCCTAGGGGATGGCGAATACGCTGGAGTAGGTCTTACCGAGATTCGTGTAGCCGTTTGCCACGGCCACAGTCAATGGCGGATCCGCGGCAAAGTCCAATCGCGACGAGAAATTCCCGGGCCAACAGTGGACTTCCACCCAATTAACACCCCAAGCAACCTTGCCAGGGCCCTGAACGTCGCGGTGCCGGCCCTCGGGGAGGTCGATTCCCACCACCGGTGAGGATCCGCAGCGGCGGCCCGTTTTCTCTCCGCGCTCCTATCCCCCGACGTATCACACACGACGGCCTGGGTTGTTCAAGGGAGCCGAGCACCTATTTGTACCTTGCAAGACGTCCGAGTCCGCGTCCGAGAAGGTAGGGGGGGTCGTTGAGCCGGCCCGGCCAGCTCCGAGGTCACGAGGCGGCCGTTGCGCGGGTTGTTGCGATCCGCGCGGTGAAGGAGATGACCATGCGGTCCCACAACACAGAGAGGCGCACGTCGTGGGTGGCTGACGGAAAAGGCCCACGCGCCTGTGAAAGGGAGGGAGGAGCGAGCGCGGTAGGTGGCCGACGAGTAGGGCCCACGCGTAAGCGATGAGGCAGTGTTAACGCGTCGTGGCTGTCGAACGGGGCCCGCCGTCAGGTGAGTGAGGAAGCCAGTTGGGCCGCGCAGGGGGTTTTCCACCAGTGGGCCGAAATGAGACGAGAAGCCCATTTAGGTTAGCCTTTGTTTTATTCTTTTCTTTTAGATGTTTTTCTGTTTTTTTTTCAAATCCAATTTTAAGTATTCAAACCAAATTCAAATTTTATTTTGAATTTCAGATTCCTAAAATCAAACATAATCCCGAAGGAAATTTAGACTTTATTGTTTGGATTATTTATTTATTTTTAATAAGTATATATTCTTGCCTTCCCATTCATTTTCTATTCCTTATTCCAAATTCAAATTTATACTTCTACTTTAGTTTTCAGATTTTTCAAATGTATCAATTGAAACCCAAAGGTGAATATAAACCATACTATTTTAATATTACTAATTTAAGTTTTATTCTCCTTGTTATTTATTTCATGGGATGTATAAATGGTTTCCTTTAAAAGAAAAATCCTTTTCTCATCATTTGCTTATTTCCTAATTTCCAAAGCATTATGATACTTTGTTTATATTTTTTTTCTACTAATTTTGGGTCTTACAAATCCTACCCCCCTTAACAAAAATCTCGTCCTCGAGATTTGTAAGGAAAGGGTGTAAACTAAACTCATATTGTCTCAATGCATATGCACAAACAAAAATCTCAGCATGATGCATAATTTATTAGCAACACATGGGCCAATTAGACCTTATTATTCCTCCTAAAATAGTATCATACCAACCACTAACTAGGGTAACATTTAGATCTTACCAATAGTAGAAATTTATATATATGTTTATGTAGCTCGGTGGAGCTGGTGGTGGTGGTGGAGGTAGTGGGTGATTAGGAGAGTATAGGTACCCGTCTACTATTTATGTGGGATATAAACTGAACAGGTTGAGGTAAGAAAGATTATGGCAAAGAAAAGACTTTATCCAAAATGTTTAAATCGTGATTCATCTCGAGATTCGCTTTGACTGTCGTATTCTTCCTTGTTGATGTTGATCTTTTCTTCTACAGTCTTGATCTCATTGATTCGAGGTTAGTGTATATCATCAGAGTTACCGGAGTATGGTTAAGATAGATATGGGTGAGATAGACTACATGATGTAGGTCAAGTTGTTGGGTAGGGTCGAGTTGATCTAAGATCTCAAACTTGTTTATAGGAGTAGGGTCTAATGTATTCCACCAGGATTGACTATCTTGTTAGGTAACTCATTTTAGGTTAGATCATAGTAGATTAGATGGACTCTAGATTAGATCGATATCACCATATTAGACTAAACAATATCTAATTACTTTGGATTAAATCATGGTTGTTACACTAGTGTGGGGTAAATATGCTTATTAGGGCAAGATGAATCCATAGGGTTAAGGTAGAATCTTTTGTGATTAGTCAGATCTATTAGGATAAGATAAAATCTTTTCAAGGTAAGATAGGTTTATTAAGAATAGAAAGAATCTTTAAGATAAGGGAGAATCCGATAAGATAAGGGAGAGTCTTTTAAGGTAAGATGAATCTATATGAAATCGGTACACTTTAATGGAGGGTAATCTAAGTTGTTTAGTTATCTTATGAATTCTATTTATGCCTATATGTATATGCAGATGTAATTGTGGACATTACTCCACAACTCATCACACTCAATCAAAGATCCAAATCAGACATGTATCATAAGAACAAACATTCAAATACATAAACATTTATAAAAATAGTTTTGTTTTTGTTCCTAAGATTTGGTCACCTATTCCTAAAAGTCACTTTAGGCACAAGATTTCAAAGTGTGAAATCCACATTTGTCTTTAGAAAAGAAAAGGTAAGAATAATCAGAGTAAAGCGGAAATAGATGAGAAAAGATTAAGATAAGTTTAGAAAGAATCAGAGTAGCAAAGGTAAGTGAATAATGGTTGTCCAGTTCTATCTAGGTTTCGTCCTACAGTCAACATTCCTCTGATACCACTTCTGTAACACCCGGATTTTAGGGGTCCAAAGCCCGGGCGCGAACATAAACACCAGGTATGCTGGGACCAAGTCTCACACATATGATGTATAGTGGCACAGGATCGAATGTCACAACTTTATATATATCAGGAGTTCTATACAAATAAATAGTTACATTATAAGGAGACAACGGTCCAGCAACCCAAAGTTGACTGGGAGACGACGACCTAGACCTCTCACGAACACATCGCAGCATCCTCCATGCGCTTCATCCTGCGGTACCTGTTCTTGACCTGTGGGGGGGGTGTGAGACAGCAAGAGTGAGCTCACATACGTTCATCGCTCAACAAGTTGTGGGGAATAATGGGCATGAACTCGCCAAAGGTGGGAGCTCACGTGAAGTGTAAGGCTTACCAAAGGAGATGGTTAGAGCTGAGCATTGCTTTTAAAGTTGGTCAAAATTTTATTAGCAGTTACTAAGTATAAGTAAATACCAACCCAATTAAATAGTAGAACAAAAGTAACAACCTCACCTACGATGCAATGCATATGACAAATTGAATTTAGTTCCATAAATTAATCATGTGAGTGTCCGAGCTGCTCATGACCGTGAGCACGGCTAGTATACCAGTTTTACACTCTGCAGAGGTTGCGCATCTTTACCCACAAGTCATGTTACCCATCTGCCAAGAGACGGCCAATCCCATACACCTCTACCGAGGAGGCGAGGCAGGGTAACACTACGAGGCCTTTACAAAGTTCCACTAGCTTCAGAAAACCCGCTACAGTTTATAGGAAGTTCCAGTGCAGGAATCCCTTGCAGGACCGCCATCGCAGCAAAATCCTCCCGAGGGCCTCCCTACACTGACCACTCCCCTACTGCCCTTGCCCCTTTCGGGTAAGGTAGTCTTCCACTAGCTTTCCTAATTAATCGGCCAAGGGCGTCCCATTCCACCCTTGTGGTAGCACTGTTTTCCCGGGTGGTTCTCCATGTTCCAATTAACATAATGATCTTAACATGAACAGTAAATAACAACTGATAACAAAAGTGTAATCATGAATAATGTATCTCCATACCCAAAACCAAATATAGCACTAGCAAGTACTACCCAGAAGGTTCAGTGGTAAACAAGGTATAGAGATAGACAAACTGGGGTATCCTATTGGGTCCCATCAAAATTAACCTATGCAGATCATTATGATTAATCAGAACATGACTGGGTAAAAGAAGTGATCAAGGGCACAACTTGCCTGGGACTTGAGATTCCAGGTACCAGGATGATCTTCAGGTGATACGTATCCTCACGCTGGTCGTAGCAATACAAACAAGCAGTGTATAGGCAACATTAACATCACACCAAACATAAGTACAAACTGAATAATAATAATAATCTACGCGTTGCTACGAGATCGTAGGAACAAGAATCACTAAATTTGGAGTTATAGAATTCAAGTTATGAATTTCCTAAGGTTTAATGTGATTAAAATATGATTAAATGATAAATAAATTTTCTGACAGAGTTCATGTCAAAACAGAGACACTAAATGATGAAGAATATTATTACAAAATTTTAGAAACTGGAATGGTTCAATTTGGAGCTAAAATGAATTTTCTATGAATTATCTAAGTTCTAGCAATTATTTTCATATTAAAAATCTATTTTCTATTTTATTTATTCAAGTTAAACGATCACTGGACTGGGCCTCATTTACTGGGAAACACAGGGTTCTCGGCGCAAGATTCCCGAGACTCAGTCAACAGTGCCCATGGACGGCAGGTTCTAAATCCTAAAAACTTAAGGTCTTTTATGCTAAAGTGCCCGACCGAAGAGGTACGGGGGAAATCTGGCCGCCCGATCGACAACGTGCGGCATAGATTAGATCCGAATCCCTCTGAACCGGTACACGATGTGGAGCCTTGGATCTAGATCCTACGGTCGCGGTTTAATGAAATGAGATTGAACCAGGGTCACGGGATCCAGATCGGACGGCCCGCGCTAACCTAACCCAACCGGTACGCGAAGATCTAATCCGGGACGCATATTAGAGATCCAACGGTCCTCGGTCGTCTCCCCAAATCGCCGCTATCGACGGCGGCGCCGCCCAGCCTTCACGGCGAATCTCGCCGGTGAGATTCCAATCGAGTGCTCCAATGCCCTAAAACTCGATTAAAGACTGCTACACGATGCCTAGGGGATGGCGAATACGCTGGAGTAGGTCTTACCGAGATTCGTGTAGCCGTTTGCCACGGCCACAGTCAATGGCGGATCCGCGGCAAAGTCCAATCGCGACGAGAAATTCCCGGGCCAACAGTGGACTTCCACCCAATTAACACCCCAAGCAACCTTGCCAGGGCCCTGAACGTCGCGGTGCCGGCCCTCGGGGAGGTCGATTCCCACCACCGGTGAGGATCCGCAGCGGCGGCCCGTTTTCTCTCCGCGCTCCTATCCCCCGACGTATCACACACGACGGCCTGGGTTGTTCAAGGGAGCCGAGCACCTATTTGTACCTTGCAAGACGTCCGAGTCCGCGTCCGAGAAGGTAGGGGGGGTCGTTGAGCCGGCCCGGCCAGCTCCGAGGTCACGAGGCGGCCGTTGCGCGGGTTGTTGCGATCCGCGCGGTGAAGGAGATGACCATGCGGTCCCACAACACAGAGAGGCGCACGTCGTGGGTGGCTGACGGAAAAGGCCCACGCGCCTGTGAAAGGGAGGGAGGAGCGAGCGCGGTAGGTGGCCGACGAGTAGGGCCCACGCGTAAGCGATGAGGCAGTGTTAACGCGTCGTGGCTGTCGAACGGGGCCCGCCGTCAGGTGAGTGAGGAAGCCAGTTGGGCCGCGCAGGGGGTTTTCCACCAGTGGGCCGAAATGAGACGAGAAGCCCATTTAGGTTAGCCTTTGTTTTATTCTTTTCTTTTAGATGTTTTTCTGTTTTTTTTTCAAATCCAATTTTAAGTATTCAAACCAAATTCAAATTTTATTTTGAATTTCAGATTCCTAAAATCAAACATAATCCCGAAGGAAATTTAGACTTTATTGTTTGGATTATTTATTTATTTTTAATAAGTATATATTCTTGCCTTCCCATTCATTTTCTATTCCTTATTCCAAATTCAAATTTATACTTCTACTTTAGTTTTCAGATTTTTCAAATGTATCAATTGAAACCCAAAGGTGAATATAAACCATACTATTTTAATATTACTAATTTAAGTTTTATTCTCCTTGTTATTTATTTCATGGGATGTATAAATGGTTTCCTTTAAAAGAAAAATCCTTTTCTCATCATTTGCTTATTTCCTAATTTCCAAAGCATTATGATACTTTGTTTATATTTTTTTTCTACTAATTTTGGGTCTTACATTAACCCAAAGTACCCTTTCCAAACGGAAAGAATACCACTTACCATTACCATAAGCATAATCATAACCATCCTCATTGTCATCTGTAAACCAAAATGTCTCTGATCAAGTACCACTAATCACTGGAGCTCCCTTGGCCGCTCATAACCGCGAGCACGGCGAACTACGCCAGAACGCTGCGCGAGCACGCGCACACGCAAAACCACACTTAATGTGCCGCGAACGAGTCGCGCACGCGTCGGGGCCGTGCGCTGGGCCGAGCTCGAGGCCACGCCAAGGGCCGACGCGACGCGAGCAAGGCACGGCGGGGCGAGCGGGCAAGCACGACGCACGGGCGGGGCGAAGCACGGGCAGGGGGCGGTCGAGCCGGGGAACGGGGGCGGTCGGGCCGGGGTCGGCCGAGCCGGGGCACGGGGCGGTCGGGCCGGGGCACGGGGCGGCCGAACCGGGGCACGGCGGGGCGGGGGCGGCCGAGGCCGGGTGCGGGGCGGTTGGGCCGGGGCTGGGGCGCGGGCGGCCGAGCCGGGGCGGGGGCGGCCGAACCGGGGTGGGGAACGCCGGGGTGGGCGCGGGAGGCGGCCGAGCCAGACGGGGGCGGCCGAGCAGGGGCCGGGACGGCCGGGCCGGGGCGGGGGGCGGCCGAGCCGGGGCCGGGCGGCCAAGCCGGACGCGGGGAAGGAGGAGGGAGAGGGGGAAAGGAGAAGGGAGGAGGGGGGAGTCTCACCACGGCGGAGGAGGGCGGCACGGCGGGGCACGGGGAAGGGAGCGGCGGCGGCGGCGCTAGGGTTAGGGGAGGGCGGCGGCGGCGCTAGGGTTAGGGAGAGGGTGAGGGAGAGAGAGAGGAAGAGGGAGGGGATTTTTGGAAAAAGAAAAAAAAGAGAGGGGGGACGGTTGGGCCGACTGGGCCCAAAGGGGGGGGAGAGGGGGGGCGCGGCTAGGCCGGCGCGGGGCCCACGCGGGAAGGGGGGGAGGGGGCGGCTGGGCCGCCAGCTGGGCCGAAAGGGGAGAAGGGGGGGGGAAGAGAAAAGAAAGAAAGAAAAAAAAGAAAAAGCTTTTCCTTTTTCTGATTTCTAATTTCCTCTAGATGAAAGCATTCACATTTTTAATCAATCAAGAAGTATGCATGGTTCGGCATGATGCATCACACAAAATAAAGTATTTTAAGGTTTCGCTTTACACGAGGTCTAAAGCCAAAACCCGCTGCGACTTTGGAAAAGATCAAGGCTTAGCGAGGAGAAAAGGGAAAAAGGAAAGGGTAACGCCTGAATTTGGTGAGAGAAAAGAAGAAAAAAATTCTACCCCCAAATTCAGGGCGTTACACGCATCGGACTATCCGGTGCACCAGGGACCATACAGTCTGAACTCAGCTTCGGGTTTCTCCAGGCGCGCTCCGCTATAATTCACTGGACTGTCCGGTGCACCAAGCGGAGCAACGGCTACCAACACAATGGTCGACTGCACAGTGCCCTGATAGAGCTATAGTTCGCGGAAGAAGTCAGAGCAGGCACAGAAGATGCACTGGACAATGAATAGTGGCAGTCTGGTGCGGCACCGGACTATCTGGTGCCCCAAGAAGTCAGAGCTCCAACGATCGAAACCGTCAGAACCCTAACGGTTGGGTGACGTAGCTGGCTCACCGGACAGTGTCTGGTGGTGCACCGGACTGTCCGGTGCGCCTATCGACAACAGCCTTCCCCAACGGTTGAATTGGTAATTGGGGCTATAAATACCCCAACCACCTCCACTCCAACCATCCAAGCATTTACAACAGTGCATTCAATACAAGAGCAAAACACAACACTACAAGACACAAATCAAAGCCTTCGATCCAATCAAAGTCTCCAAATCAATACTAGTGCTCTAGGACTTGTGAGAGGATCGCTTGTGTTTCTTTGTTGCTCTTGTTGCTTGGTTGGCTTTCTTCTTCCCCATTCTTGTTCTCAAGACACTTGTAATCAAAGCAAGAGACACCAAGTTGTGGTGGTCCTTGTAGGGGTCTAAGTGACCCGTTTGATTAAGGAGAAAGCTCACTCGGTCTAGGTGACCGCTTGAGAGAGGGAAAGGGTTGAAAGAGACCCAGTCTTTATGACCACCTCAACAGGGAGTAGGTTTGCAAGAACCGAACCTTGGTAAAACAAATCACTGTGTCATCCGCTTCATTTGCCTTTGATTTGTTTTTCACCCTCTCTCTCGAACTCGGATTTTATTCTAACGCTAACCCCGGCTTGTAGTTGTGCTTAAAGTTTGTAAATTTCAGATTCCACCTATTCACCCCCCCCCCTCTAGGTGACTTTCAATTGGTATCAAAGCCCAGTACTTCATTAGAGTTTAACCACTCGAAGTGATGTCGGGAGATCACGCCAAGAAGGAGATCGTGACCGGCGGTGACAAGTCTACAAGCCACGGGAAGGCTCCATCGGGGGAGTCCGACAACAAAATGAAGGGATCCCCTTCACATGCCAAGTCGCATCGGAGCGGTGATAATAAAAAGAAGATGAAGAAGGTGGTCTACTACGAGACCGATTCTTCGTCACCATCTACTTCCGGCTCCGACGCACTGTCGGTCACTTCTAAGCGCCATGAGCGCAAGAAGTTTAGTAAGATCCCCCTACGCTATCCTCGCATTTCTAGACGCACTCCTTTACTTTCCGTCCCACTAGGCAAACCACCCATTTTTTATGGTGAAGACTATTGTATGTGGAGTGATAAAATGAGGCACCATCTAACCTCACTCCACGCTAGCATTTGGGACATTGTTGAATTCGGAGCGCAAGTACCATCAGTGGGGGATGAAGGCTATGATTCAGACGAGGTCGCTCAAATCAAGCATTTTGATTCCCAAGTAACTACTATACTCCTCGCCTCTCTATGTCGAGAGGAGTATAATAAGGTGCAAGGGTTGAAGAGTGCCAAAGAGATTTGGGACGTACTAAAGACCACGCACGAAGGAGACGAGGTGACCAAGATCACCAAGTGGGAGACGATCGAGGGGAGCTCGGTCGATTCGTCCTCAACCAAGGAGAGGAGCCACAAGCTATGTACAACCGGCTCAAGACCTTGGTGAACCAAGTGCGCAACCTCGAGAGCACCAAGTGGGATGACCATGAAATGGTCAAGGTTATTCTTAGATCACATGTTTTTCGTAATCCCACTCAAGTTCAATTAATTCGTGGTGATCCTAGATACAAGCTAATGTCTCCCAAGGAAGTGATAGGAAAGTTTGTGAGCTTTGAATTGATGATCAAAGGCTCCAAACAAATCATCAACTTGGAGCAAGGCGCCACCTCCACACCCGAGGTGCAACCCGTCGCATTCAAGGTGACGGAGGAGAAAAAAGAAGAGTCTACATCAAGTAGGCTCCCCATTGACGCCTCTAGGCTTGATAATGAGGAGATGGCGCTCATCATCAAGAGCTTTCGCCAAATCCTCAAGCAAATGAAGGGGAAGGACTACAAACCTCGCTCCAAGAGGGTGTGCTACAAATGTGGTAAGCCCGGTCATTTTATTGCAAAATGTCCTATGTCTAGTGATAGTAACAGGGGCGACGACAAGAGGGGAAAGAAGAAGGAAAAGAAGAGATACTACAAGAAGAAGGGCGGCGATGCCCACGTATGTCGGGAATGGGACTCCGACATGAGCTCCACCGACTCCTCCTTCGACGAGGACGCCGCCAACATCGCCGTCAACAAGGGTCTTCTCTTCCCCAACGTTGGCCACAAATGCTTCATGGCAAAAGACGACAAGAAAAAGAAGGTACAAGCTAGAACCACCCCCAAGTATACTACATCTAGTGATGAGGGTAGTTCTAGTGATGATGAAGAAAACTTGCTTAGTCTTTTTGCCAATCTTAACATGCAATAAAAGGAAAAATTAAATGAATTGATAGGTGCTATTCATGAGAAGGATGAACTCTTGGATTGCCAAGAGGAATTCCTTATTAAGGAAAACAAAAAGCATGTTAAGGTAAAAATTACTTATGCTCAGGAAGTAGAAAAGAATGAAAATTTGACTAAGGAACTTAGCATTTGCCATGACACCATTTCCAACCTTAGAAATGAGAATGGTAATTTACTTGCTAAGGTTGAAAAATCAAATGTTTGTCATGATTCAATTGTCAATCTTAAAATGATAATGCTAGTTTGATTGCTAAGATTGATAAATTGAATGAATCAATTTCTAGCCTTAAAATTGAAAATGCTAGTTTAATTTCAAAGGCTAAAGATTTAAATGTTTGCAATGCTTCTATTTCCAATCTTAGAGATGAGAATGCTATTTTACATGCTAAGATAGATGAATTAAATGCTTGCAAACCATCTACATCTACTGTTGATCATGTTTCCATTTGCACTAGATGTAGAGATGTTAATGTAGATGTTGTCCATGATCACCTTGCTTTAATTAAAAACAAAATGATCACATAGCTACATTAACTGCGAAAATTAATGAGCATGAGATAGAAAATGAGAAATTTAAATTTGTTAGGAGCATGCTCTATAATGGGAGACACCCTGGCATTAAGGATGGCATTGACTTCCAACAGAGAGGCAATGTCAAGCTTAATGCCCCTAAAAAATTATCCAACTTTGTTAAGGGCAAAGCTCCCATGGTTCAGGATAACGAGGGTTACATTTTATATCCTGCAGGTTATCCTGAGCACAAAATTAGGAGAATTCATGCTAGGAAGTCTCATTCTGTTTCTCACCATGCTTTTATGTACAAGAATGAGGCATCTAGCTCTAGGCAATCAACCCATGTTAAATTGCCTAAAAATAAATCTCCTACCGCATTAAATGAGCCTAACATTTCATTTAAGACTTTTGATGCATCATATGTGCTTACTAACAAATCAGGCAAAGTAGTTGCCAAATATGTTGGGGGCAAACACAAGGGCTTCAAGACTTGTGATTGGGTACCCAAGGTGCTTATTTCTAATGTAAAAGGACCCAAGACCGTTTGGGTACCTAAGAATAAGGTCTAAATTGTTTTGCAGGTTTATGCATCTGGGGGCTCAAGTTGGATAATTGATAGCGGGTGCACAAACCACATGACAGGGGAAAAAAGTATGTTCTCCTCCTACGAGAAAAACGAAGATCCCCAAAGAGCTATCACATTCGGGGATGGAAATCAAGGTTTGGTCAAAGGACTTGGTAAAATTGCTATATCACCTGACCATTCTATTTCCAATGTTTTTCTTGTAGATTCTTTAGATTACAATTTGCTTTCTGTTTTTCAATTATGCAATATGGGCTACAACTGTCTCTTTACAGATGTAGGTGTTACTGTCTTTAGAAGAAATGATGATTCAGTAGCATTTAAGGGAGTATTAGAGGGTCAGCTATACTTAGTTGATTTTAATAGAGCTGAACTCGATACTTGCTTAATTGCTAAGACTAACATGGGTTGGCTCTGGCATCACCGACTAGCCCATGTTGGGATGAAGAATCTTCACAAGCTTTTAAAGGGAGAGCACATTTTAGGACTAACAAATGTTCATTTTGAGAAAGACAGGGTTTGTAGCGCATGTCAAGCAGGAAAGCAAGTTGGTGCCTACCATCCACACAAAAACATCATGACAATGGACAGGCCACTGGAACTACTCCACATGGATCTATTCGGCCCGATAGCTTACATAAGCATCGGTGGTGTAGGAAACGGGTGACGCCTAAGAGGGGGGGTGAATTAGGACTTTTAAAACTTTCGCTAAACTAGGCCACAAATAAATCCCTAGAGCAAAACCTATGCAAATAATCAAACTAGAATGTGCAATCTAGATTTTGTCTAAGTGTTGCTATCTCTACCGCAATGGCTAAGTTTCAATCTACACTAAATAAGTATGAATACAAGATTGAAACTTAAATGCTTAATATAAATGCGGAAAATTAAAGAGCAAAGTAGAGAAGCAAACTCTCGTGGATGACGCCGATATTTTTACCGAGGTATCCGAAACCACGCAAGGTCCCGACTAATCCTCGTTGGTGCCCCTACACAAAGGGAAGCCCACACGAGGGCCAAGCACCACGGTCGAGTAACTCCGTAGAGAGCCACGGGCCTTCTCCACGCGCAAGTGGTGCTCCGCTTCCGGCTCCTCTCGGACGCTCCCCGCCGTCTCCACTATCGAGCTTCCGGCCGAAACGCCGCGGGCCTCGTTCCCTCCGATACATGGTGGCGGCCGTGACACGAACGCGGTTGTCACGGTCTCGCAAGACTCTTGCCCCACTCGGTACAATTACGACGACTCACGCAAGAGCCGAGGGGTTGCGTGGTTTTACAAAACTCACTTAACTAACTAGGGTTCACATAGAGCAAGCGCTAAAGCGGTCTAACTAACCTAATCACTTCGCAAAGCACTTACGCTAATCACCGAGTGATTCTATTAAGCACTTGGGTGTTTGAGCTCTTGGAAGTGTGCACTATATTCCTTGGTATGTTGCTTGGGCTCCCATACATTCCAATGGCCGGTTGGGGTGGTATTTATAGCCTCCAATCCCCAAACTAGCCGTTGGACAGAAAGCAGCAGCTTTCTGTCGTCAGGTGCACCGGACAGTCCAGTGCATCACCGGACAGCCACTGTGCAGTGTCCGGTGCACGCCACGTCAGCCGACCGTTGGCACCTGTAGCAGTCGACCGTTGGATCCAACCGTTGTCGTCTGTCCGGTGCACACCTGACAGTCCGGTGCCGACTGTCCGGTGCACCACCGGACAGTCCGGTGCTACAGCCCGAGAGCGCCTGTCTGTGGCCTCTCTGCGCAGACTGTCCGGTTGTCCCACCGGACAGTTCGGTGTGCACCAGACAGGTACTGTTCACTGTCCGGTGCGCCACCAGGCGCTGGCTGATAGCCCTCTTCAAGGTTTCTTCGTTGATTTCTTCGGGCTTCTTTTGTTCTTGAGTCTTGGACTTCTGTGCATCATTTTATGTCTTCTTTTGAGGTGTTGCTTTCCTCAATTCCTTAGTCCAAGTAAATATTGCATCCTGTGAACTACAAACACAAACACTAGAAAACTTATTAGTTCACGGATTGTGTTGTTCATCAAACACCAAAACTCGATTAGCCAAATGGCCCGGGGTCCATTTTCCTTACAATCTCCCCCTTTTTGGTGATTGATGACAACACAACCAAAGCAAGCAAATAATACAAGTATTTGAATGAAAATATGCAATCTACTTGCTAGGATGCATGTTTGTCCCCACAATGTGATATTATGGACTTAAGCCACCCCCTAACTCCATAATTCACTTACTTCCCATTTTAGGACCAAATAACCAAAACCACTTGAAAAACCATTTGTAGATATAAAATTTTAAATTGGTGGTGTTTGGTGTTTGATATAGTTTTCATTGCTTTGGTCCCTAAACTTCTCCCCCTTTGGCATCAACCACCGAAAAGGAAGACATTAAAAGCACGTAGGAAGTAAATAAAGGCTTGCCCTCATCAAGAATTTTATCAGATGATACCATTTAAAGGATACTAAATTAAATCACATGAATGATATCAGTTGAAAGGATTACTCCCCCTAAATGAATGTTCTCTTTAGAAAGAATTTTCTCCCCCTTTTTAGAGATGAAGAAATACTCCCCCTGACAGAGATCCTATACTTAGGAAAAAGCATGTGAAAATTAGAGATGCAAGACATGATTTGAAAAGACTAACTTCCCTTATGCATAGGTAACAGAATATGAGTTAAGTACTTATGCATTTTTAGCAACATGGAAGTATATGATATGAAATATAGTCTAATCAAATGTTGGAGAAGACATGTAAATGATATAAAAAGTAGTCTCAAAAGATACCAATTGAAAGTCAATGGCGAGCTTGAGAGACATGAAAGATCTTGGAGATTTTGCAGTGGAAGATTGTTGTCATTCTCCGGGGACCTTATTTTCCTTACAATGAGACTATCACATGAAATAGACTTGAAAAGGTGTTAGTCTCAAAGTATTAGATTATAGAGTAACCTCCCCCTAAAGGTGTGCATACAAGTTTTGAATACTTGTAGGAGACATGCACTTTGATTTGATATCAAGAGGGGCAAATTATCTATAATCCAAACATTGGCACATATAAGTTAAATGATACAACTTGTAGAAATCAAAATTTTCAATTGATGCATCATTTATTATGGAGTGATATAGAAGCTATGTGCCGTGCTTTAAATAAACATTTTAGACCATGTAGGTTTGCTTAAGTATATGAATTGAAAGCAAGCAATCCTACCATGTGATGTACCTAGTATGCATAATTTTTAAACAAAAGTAAATAACAAATGTAATACTAGGCAAGAAAGGTAAACTAGATACAAAGTAAATAGATACGCATATCTAAAAACAAGAGATACAATAAAACTAGTTACCTTAGTCATGGGTGGGAAATTTGGGTCCAAAATTTTCACTAACCCACTTGGCAATAAACTTGATCCAATATGATGTATCCCATGATATACATCCCAATTTTGCCAAGTCTCCAAATTTCCCGAAGACCTTTGGTCCACTCACTTCCCTTTCGGGATCCAAACCTTCTTGGTGCTTTTCATGGTTGAAATTATTTCCTTTGGCACCCAGATGCGTTTGGCCCCTTTTCCTTTGTTGGCTTGCTTGTTGGCCTTGATTGCTATCACCTTTCCATTCTTTTTCTTCTTGATCAAATATGGTGTAGCAATCTTTTTGTCCACCTTTTTGATGTAGGTGTTGGAGATTTTGCTTGATGGCTTTTGCTTGAGCTTTTGTCTTTGTTTATCCCTGGTCATCACCTTGCATTGGAAAGACTTATGGCCTTCCTTGTGGCATAGCCTACAAATCACAGTTTCTCCCTCCATAGGCTTGTTCACTCTCACAGTGGTGTTATCCTGTGGAGGTCGGATTTGTTTGGCTTTGCCTTTCTTGTCATACAAAGCCTTGCCAAGGCGAGCCACTTCTTGCTTTAATTGTTCATTTTCCTTTGCAACCTCATCCGAACATGTTTCTACAACAATATTCTTAACAAGAACTTGGTTGCAGGGGTTAGAATCATCAATTAAATCAAAGCAGGAAGTAGAAGCATCTTTCTTAATAATTTTAGGTATTTCAACTAAAGATGCTGCTGGGGTGCTACCAATGTTTTCTAGCTTAGTAGTTAGCTCATTATTGTGTTGCTAAGAATTTCCATTTTCTCTAGCAAATTTTCAATAGCTTCTTGGGAGCTAGCTAACTTAGCCTTAAGTTTTTCATTCTTTTTAATAAGGCTATCATCGGTAGCAGTGGATGGAGCACTAGATTTTAATAGCTCAATTTTAGTTGATAGCTCACTATTTAATTTTGCAAAAGTTTCAAATTTTTCTAGCAAACCTTTGTAATCATTTTGAGAGCTAACCAACTTATTTTTCAAAGTTTTAAGTTGAGCTTTCTGCTTAGTGCAAACATCCTGGAAAAATTCTACGGCTTCCGCAAGCTCATCTAGAGAGGGCTTTCCCTCACCTTCATCATCACTACTACTTTCATCACTAGAGGATGGAAAGCTTTTGTTACCTCTTGCCATAAGGCATTTGTGTGATGACCGTGATGAGCGTGACAAGGACCGGTGGCTGCGCGTCCTTGGAGGTTCATCTTCACTTGAAGAATCATCCCAAGTCCTAACACTTGTTAGCGCCTTGCCTTTGCTCCTCTCCTTTTTGGGTTTGGCCATATTTGGACAGTTGTCCCTGAAGTGGCCCTTCTCCCCACATGCGAAGCATCCTCTCTTCCTTTGCTTTTTCCTGTCAATGTTAAAGAGAAGATCCTCGACCTGCAGGGGCACACCCATTAGATTAATCTTGTGGATCATCCTCATTACCTTTCCGATGCGTCGGATTGTTTCTTTGTCCTCAGAGGATGATGTGCATGGTTGATTATCTTCATCATCATCACTTTCTTCTTCTTCCTCTTCACTTGAGGAACTTAGAGTGGGAGCCTTCTTTTTGCCTTTCCTTTCATCACATGTAAAAGCATATTGATGCGTCACGATGCCCGATCTTCACGACGTAGGATCAATCTTCAGATAACTAGCTTCAAAAAAGCCAAGATAACTTGCTGCAAGCAGCGATAACTAGTGCAACCTGACAAATAAAACTCGAAGCCAACCACCGTCTTTAACCGGTAGCCTGAATCGAGGATTCGCCCAACCACACTCTCAAAGAACCAACCAACACAGCCTACAATCAATCGAGGAGACCTCGAAGGGAGTAGGAGCACCAATTGGGAGCGGATGAAGCCGCCGCTTCTGCAATCCCGCGAAGGAATTCACAAGAGCAAAGGGGTAGAGATCACTCTCAATATTTGTTAGCACACAGCTGAACAAAGGGGTTCTGTTTTAGATTATCATAAGTTGCCTTACATCATAGACATAGGGGGTATTTATACTAGTAACAACCAGCCTTAGCGAGGTATAAACACAAAACAAAAGTATTTTCATGAGCTAATGTGAAGGAGCCTCTTCGGAAGATCTGCAGAGCTGATTTTCGTGTGGCTGTTTGACTTCTGCGCAGCCTTCAGTATTTTGGCAATAACTTCTTCTAGGAATCTTCAAATGACGTGGGACTGGTTGCATTGGAAAGCTAACTTGATAATCTTTCTCACCATATATAGCATGCTTAATGAAACTTTGTAGAATGATGCAGTTTAATACGAAAACTTGGTCATCAAGCAGACTGTTGACCTTCTGACCAGTCAGCACTAAAGTAGGTCGGCTGCCTTTCTGGTAGATGTGGTTAAGTCGGCTTTAGAAGCATTGGAAACTAGACTTCAAGAGATTTCCGAAAAGTACTTATGGACCTTCATAGCTTTTGGGAATCAAAAGATATGACTGTTTCTTCTGGACGGTTCTGTAGCGCTGGACTGACTCGGACATAGCTCTTCTTGCTTATTCGCCTTTGATATGTTTTGTCCTTCCTCTTTGGTGAACCTAAGTAATATCAACATACACGACTTAGGTAGCATAAAATTCTCATTAGTGTTTAATCGAAATTCATAAAGTAGCGCGTGCACCTCTTGCTGTAGCTTCTTAACTCGGCTACGTGTAATTGGTCCATCAAAGACTTGGGTCAGTGATGATGTTGGTTGTACTTGAGTTGATGTAGTATGACTTGGGGGTTGTAACGTGTTGCTTGATGGCGTGGTCATATCATCCTCCTCCCCTTGAAAAGGAGTCGTCCTCAACTCTGAAATGACTTCACTTGTATATGGTAAGAGGTCAGCAACATTGAACGTGTTGCTCACGCCATAGCTTGGTGGAAGATCTATCTTGTATGCATTATCATTGATCTTGGTAAGAACACGAAATGGACCATCCCCTCGTGGCATCAATTTGGATTTGCGCTGATCAGGAAAACGCTCCTTGCGCAAGTGAATCCAAACCAAGTCACCCGGTTCAAATAACACTTTCTTCCTATGCTTGTTCATGCTTGCTGCCTTGCGCACTGCTTTGAGCTCAATTGCTTCCTTGGTCTTCTCATGTATCTTTTTTATGTATGCAGCACGCTTGGAAGCTTCCATATTAGTTCTTTCCTGCAATGGAAGGGGCAACAAATCTATCAGAGCAATAGGTTTGAACCCATATACAATTTCGAAGGGGCATAAATTAGTTGTAGAATGTACTGCCCTATTATAAGCAAACTCCACGTGTGGCAAACATTCCTCCCAATCCTTCAAGTTCTTCTTTACCATTGTTCGCAGCAGCATTGACAATGTACGATTCACCACTTCAGTTTGGCCATCAGTTTGGGGGTGGCATGTGGTGGAGAACAAAAGTTTAGTCCCAAGCTTGGCCCACAATGTCTTCCAAAAATAGCTCACAAACTTCACATCACGGTCAGATACGATGGTTTTGGGCACTCCATGTAGTCTCACGATTTCTCTGAAAAACAAATTGGCAACATGTGAAGCATCGTCGCTCTTGTTGCATGGAATAAAATGAGCCATTTTTGAAAATCTATCAACCACAACAAAAATAGAATCTCTCTGTTTTTGAGTCTTCGGCAGCCCTAAAATAAAATCCATGCTTATGTCTTCCCAAGGAATTTTAGGAGTGGGTAAAGGAGTATATAAACCATGAGGGTTCAGTTTTGACTTAGCTTTGTGACAAGTGACACAACGCTCCACAAATCTGATGACGTCTCTCCTTATCTTGGGCCAATAGAAATGATCACTGAGCAGTTCATAAGTCTTCTTTTGTCCAAAATGACCTGTTAGACCTCCTCCATGTGACTCCTGCAATAAAAGCAATCTAACCGAAGAATTTGGTACACAAAGTTTGTTAGCTCTAAACAAAAATCCATCGTGTATATGATATTTTTCCCAACCTTTTCCATCTTTACAATGATTGTATGGTTCTGAAAATTCAGGATCATCATTATACATTTCTTTCAAATTTTCAAGACCCAAAACTTTTACCTCTAGTTGATTCAACAACACATTCCTTCGAGACAAGGCATCAGCGACCACATTGTCCTTACCTTTCTTATATTTCACAATGTATGGAAATGTTTCGATAAACTCAACCCATTTGGCATGGCGACGGTTCAGTTTGGCTTGCCCTTTCAAATACTTCAAAGCTTCATGATCGGAATGAATAACAAACTCTTTTGGCCATAAGTAGTGCTGCCATGTTTCAAGCGCTCGGACCAAAGCATACAATTCTTTGTCATACACAGAATAATTTAATTGAGCACCTCCCAATTTTTCACTAAAATATGCTATAGGTTTTCCTTGTTGCATTAAAACTCCTCCTATCCCAATCCCACTAGCATCACATTCTACTTCAAAAGTTTTAGTGAAATCAGGAAGAATAAGTACAGGTGCTTCAGTCAAACGTTTCTTCAATTCTTGAAAAGCATCTTCTTGTGAGTTTCCCCATTTAAATTCAACACCTTTCTTTGTCAATTCATTTAAAGGAGAAGCGATAGTACTGAAATCTCGCACAAATCTTCTATAAAACCCAGCAAGACCATGAAAACTTCTTACTTGACTTACATTCGTTGGAGCTGGCCAATCCTTGATGGCTTTCACCTTGGATTCATCCACCTCTATTCCTTTTGCTGAAACAACAAAGCCAAGAAACACAACATGGTCTATGCAAAAACTGCACTTCTCAAGATTAGCAAATAATTTATCCCTTCTTAGCTCATCTAAAACTTGTCGAATGTGTTTCACATGTTCATCAAAAGTCTTGCTGTAAATTAGAATATCATCGAAGTAGACAACAACAAATTTTCCAATGAAAGTTCTTAAGACATGGTTCATTAATCTCATAAAGGTACTAGGAGCATTAGTTAACCCAAAGGGCATCACTAACCATTCATACAACCCAAATTTTGTTTTAAATGCAGTCTTCCATTCATCTCCAGTTTTCATTCTTATTTGATGGTATCCACTTCTCAAATCAATTTTAGTAAAAATTGTGGAACCACTTAATTCATCAAGCATATCATCTAGTCGTGGAATAGGATGGCGATAGCGAACGGTAATATTATTTATAGCTCTAGAATCAACACACATCCTCCAAGATCCATCTTTCTTAGGTACTAAAATCACAGGAACAGCACAAGGGCTTAAGCTTTCACGAACAAAACCTTTATCAAGAAGTTCTTGTACTTGCCTTTGTATTTCCTTAGTTTCTTCGGGATTGGTTCGATATGGTGGATGATTAGGAAGTGCAGCCCCTGGAATAAGATTGATTTGATGATCAATCCCTCGAATTGGAGGTAGTCCAGCCGGTGTTTCTTGTGGAAACACGTCTTCATAGTCCTGCAAAAGATCAGCCACAACACTAGGAAGAGATGTTATGTCGTTAGGAGAAATCAAAACATCTTTGTTCACAAGTACAAAGAGCACTTGATATGGGTTGTTCCTCACTTCTCTCAGCTCAGATTTTGTGGCTAGCATAACTAGATGTTCTCCCTCTTCCTTCTTTTTATCTTTGGAATTTGGCTTGTAGCACTCACTCACCGAATTGTGGATGGCACTCAATTTCTTTTGCTCTTCTCCTCCTCTACTTGTTGTACTAATTTCAGTTTTCTTTTGTAAGTGTTCAGCCATGATTTGTTGAGGGGTCATAGGCTTGAGTACAAACTTTCCCCCTTTCAGATCTAGCGTATATTGATTTGTTCTTCCACAATGTTGAGAATATCGGTCATATTGCCAAGGTCTTCCTAGCAGCATGTGACACACAGACATGGGTGCAACATCACACTCCACTATGTCAACATACTCTCCAATCTTGAACGGAACTTTCACTTTATAACCAATCTTGATATCTCCCGATTCATTCAGCCATTGGACATGATATGGATGAGGGTGTCGCTGCAACTTCAAACCAAGCTTGTCAACCATCTCACGACTTGCAAGATTATGGCAGCTCCCTCCATCAATGATCACCTTTACTACTTTGTCTTGTACTTTGGCTCGCGTTTGAAAAAGATTATGTCGCTGTCCAATTTCAGCTTCTTTCATTTGAACACTCAAGATTTGTGTAACCACCAGAGTAGTACCATGCTCAAATTCACATCCAGTGTGTTCCTCAATTTTATCTTCTATATTTTCTGCTTCAGCTTCCTCTTCACTAGCTGATGTATATTCTCCATCATCATTCACAAGGATCACACGATTATTTGGACACTCCTTTATGACATGACCACGACCTCCACACTTGAAGCACTGAATACCACTACTCTTGGCTATTGAACCCACTGATGTTGAAGTGGATGCTGCTGGTTTATAACTCGTGTTTGGAGCAGCACCGTTCTTTCCACTAGAATTGCCTTGAATATTGGATCGCAAGCCCCCAGTTGAGCCTTTTGTCGCTGAGGATGCAGCAGTAAACCTTGAGATTGATTTGCTTCCTCCAGGCATGGTTCGTGCACCATATGGATTGGGCTTGCTGCTCTTAGCATCTTGTTGCAGCTGGCGTTCAGCTTTGGTGGCTTGATGTACCAAATCAATAAGACTTTGGTACGGCTGAAACTCAACAATACGCTGAATGTTGCGGTGTAACCCAGCCATGAAACGTGCAATGGTTTGCTCTTCGTCTTCATACACATTGGCTCTAATCATGGCCTTCTCCATCTCCTTATAATACTCCTCAACAGAGAAACTTCCTTGCCTCAAATTCTGCAATTTATCAAAAAGATCTCGCCGATAATGCTTCGGCACAAAACGAATTCTCATTTCTCGCTTCATCTCTTGCCAAGTAACAATAGGGTCCTCTCCATCTTCTTCACGATCACGAAGAAGTTGCTCCCACCAAATCAGAGCATATCCCTCAAACTCAAGAGATGCCATTGCGAGTTTCTTCTCCTCTGAATAATTATGTAGGCGGAAGATTTTCTCCACCTTTAATTCCCATGTGAAATAATCTTCAGGATCAGATCTACCATCAAATTTTGGCATGGTAAACTTAAGTTTCCCAAATCTCTCTTCTTGGTTGACACCTCTATGATGACGACGACCATAGCGATGTTGAGACTGATCATCCCCAAATTCAGATTCTTCATTGTCATTATTTCTTCGATTCCGGCCTCTTCCTCTACCATATGCAGCACCTTGATTTCTCCTCCCATGTTCACTTGCTCTTCTAGAATAATTTCCTTCATCTTCTTCCCCATCTTCATCATGGTTTCTTACACCATCGGGGAGTCGACGACGACCTCTGATTTCAGCCATAAGTGTCTGAAGATCTTGTGCCAACAGATCTTGCTTGGCTTCTATGCTTTGTTTGAGCTCATTGAATTGTATCAGGGTGACACATTCTTCAATCTCAACGTTGGGATCCATCTTCCTGCGAAGTTAGTGGCAACAGGGCAACAAATATAGGTGGAATATGAAGCTATATAGAATCTCACAACCTCACCACCCTTACCAACCAAAGCTCTTATGAGGTCCCTGCGGGTTGCAAGAAAAATGTGTGGTGGTAACAAGAAAGTGATGGTTAAGCGAATACAAGACCAGAGTACCGATTACGATGGCTTATATGTGGAGCTTGGTGGGGGAATAGTAAACAAGGAATGCAATCTGAATCCAAGTTGTTGTAAAGTTAAATAACCATCCAACTAGAAGTTCCCTGCCTAGTGCTGACCACAAGATACGAGGGATGCAAATAGATCAAACACACGCGTAAGAAATTTCAGATTTGATGCAGACAAGGAGTATGATTGGAATGCAAGTGTTGCAATCAGATCCAACCAAAATTTTGCACCAAATGATAACAGCAAGCTGGTTGAACAACTTGATAAAAATTTTCAGCACTTGTGCACATAAACAAAATGATTGTTCTATGTTTCTTTCACAATCTTGTTCAACACTTTTTTTTGGTACTTTTCTTTCTTCTCTTTTTTTTCGATACTCTTTTTTTTATCGAACTAAACACAGAGATCTGATATGATATTGCACACTTTATAATACTTTAACAAAGAACTCAACCAGCAGCTATAACTTAAATAGGATCAAAGTTAACGCGAAGGAAATGATGAGAGTTTTCAGATTTTTCTTTTTGTGGATATTTTTAGATATATATAAGAGGCTCAAAGGGAACACAAAGGATAGAGTGACCAGCAACTAAACAAAGACTCTAAGGACTGAAACTTAACAAAACTCACTAGAACAACAGATTGAAATAAAGGGCTATGACAAAATATTTTATGGCTTTTTGGTGGATAGGACGAACACAAAATATATGTAGCTAAGGGTAAAGAATCCTACCGTGGCAACTGAGGCTTTGATACCAGATGATGTGTCACGATGCCTGATCTTCACGACGTAGGATCAATCTTCAGATAACTAGCTTCAAAGAAGCCAAGATAACTTGCTGCAAGCAGCGATAACTAGTGCAACCTGACAAATAAAACTCGAAGCCAACCACCGTCTTTAACCGGTAGCCTGAATCGAGGATTCGCCCAACCACACTCTCAAAGAACCAACCAACACAGCCTACAATCAATCGAGGAGACCTCGAAGGGAGTAGGAGCACCAATTGGGAGCGGATGAAGCCGCCGCTTCTGCAATCCCGCGAAGGAATTCACAAGAGCAAAGGGGTAGAGATCACTCTCAATATTTGTTAGCACACATCTGAACAAAGGGGTTCTGTTTTAGATTATCATAAGCTGCCTTACATCATAGATATAGGGGGGTATTTATACTAGTAACAATCAGCCTTAGCAAGGTATAAACACAAAACAAAAGTATTTTCACGAGCTAATGTGAAGGAGCCTCTTCGGAAGATCTGCAGAGCTGATTTCCGTGTGGCTGTTTGACTTCTGCGCAGCCTTCAGTATTTTGGCAATAACTTCTTCTAGAAATCTTCAAATGACGTGGGACTGGTTGCCTTGGAAAGCTAACTTGATAAGCTTTCTCACCATATATAGCATGCTTAATGAAACTTCGTAGAATGATGCAGTTTAATACGAAAACTTGGTCATCAAGCAGACTGTTGACCTTCTGACCAGTCAGCACTAAAGTAGGTCGGCTGCCTTTCTGGTAGATGTGGTTAAGTCGGCTTTAGAAGCATTGGAAACTAGACTTCAAGAGCTTTCCGAAAAGTACTTATGGACCTTCATAGCTTTTGGGAATCAAAAGATATGACTGTTTCTTCTGGACGGTTCTGTAGCGCTGGACTGACTCGGATATAGCTCTTTTTGCTGATTCGCCTTTGATATGTTTTGTCCTTCCTCTTTGGTGAACCTAAGTAATATCAACATACACGACTTAGGTAGCATAAAATTCTCATTAGTGTTTAATCGAAATTCATAAAGTAGCGCGTGCACCTCTTGCTGTAGCTTCTTAGCTCGGCTACGTGTAATTGGTCCATCAAAGACTTGGGTCGGTGATAATGTTGGTTGTACTTGAGTTGATGTAGTATGACTTGGGGGTTGTAACTAGAGATGGCAACGGGTACAAACCCGTCGGGTTTTGCTATCCCAAACCCGTACCCGTGAAAATTATTTACACCCATTAAAAAACCCATACTCATGACGGGTTTGAAATTTTGCCCAAACCCATACCCATCGGGTTTGCGGGTACCCACGGGTTACCCGTGGGTTTTTATCTCCAATATTCTTATTCTTTTTATAATCAATAAGTATCATAATGATTAATGAGATCATAGTACAAAATTTATGTAATGAACAACGAGTTCATGATTTGGTATAAATAATATTAGTAGAGAGAATTAAATACAAATAATATGTTGCATAATCAAGTTACATTGCACTAAGTTATACATCCACCACATATATAACGCTAGTAATAACTATAATAGCAAGCAAGCAACACTATCAACAACTACTTATACATTCACTATTTGATACAAATTAGGAAGTAAATAGGTAGATAACAAGTTTGTTGTTCGTTTATAAAATAAAATGACAATATGCACTAGGTTTGGTCAGGTTTAAAAAACCCACGGGTTCACGGGTTTGGGTACTATAGGAACAAACCCGTACCCATGAACCCATCGGGTATGTATTTATGCCCATTAACAAACCCATGGGTATGAAAATTGACCCAAACCCGTACCCTAATGGGGTAAAAACCCATCGGGTTTCGGGTTTCGGGTTTCGGGTACCCATTGCCATCTCTAGTTGTAACGTGTTGCTTGATGGCGTGGTCATATCACATATGGTCTTGAGGAAGTTGGCTCCTCTCCTCGACTCATTTTTTGCGACATCTCAAAAGCCGCGATTTTCCCAATCGCAATGGTTGGGGTCATGTTGCTCAAGTCCTCCATGTTGTGAAGGATGGTGATGATGCTCCCATATCTTTGTTGTGGTAGCAGGGAGATAATCTTCCTCACAATGTCCGCATCACCTAGCTTATTAATGCCAATAGAATTGAGCTCATTGATAATTAGATTTAAACGAGAATACATGTCTCTAACAAGCTCATCATCTTTCATAGCAAAAGAATTATACTCATTTAAGACTAGGCAATGTTTTTGCTCACGGACATTAGATGTGCCGTCATGGAGCTCATGCAATTTTAGCCAAATCTCATTAGCAGTTTTCAAGGTAAATACTTGATTAAAAATATCCATGCTAAGAGATTCATACAAGCAATTTTTGGCTCTAGCATTTAAATGAATTTCTTTTTCCTCACTCGTGGTGGGTTTCTCGGGATTCTTGAGGGGTTTCATCCCGTCACGAGTGACTCTCCAAAAACCTAGATCAATGGCCTCTAGGTAACAAGCCATTCTAGCACTATAATATGGGAAGTTAGTGCCATCAAAGTGTGGTGGCCTATGGGTATCCATCCCTTCCTCTACAAAGCGTCAGCTCTTTTAGCGGTGAAGCTAAAGCATTTCAAATGAGCCAAACCGGGCTTTGATACCACTTGTAGGAAACGGGTGACGCCTAAGAGGGGGAGTGAATTAGGACTTCTAAAACTTTCGCTAAACTAGGCCACAAATAAATCCCTAGAGCAAAACCTATGCAAATAATCAAACTAGAATGTGCAATCTAGGTTTTGTCTAAGTGTTGCTATCTCTACCGCAATGGCTAAGTTTCAATCTACACTAAATAAGTATGAATACAAGATTGAAACTTAAATGCTTAATATAAATGCGGAAAATTAAAGAGCAAAGTAGAGAAGCAAACTCTCATGGATGACGCCGGTATTTTTACCGAGGTATCCGGAACCACGCAAGGTCCCGACTAATCCTCGTTGGTGCCCCTACGCAAAGGTAAGCCCATGCGAGGGAGCAGCACCATGGTCGAGTAACTCCGTAGAGAGCCGCGGGCCTTCTCCACGCGCAAGTGGTGCTCCGCTTCCAGCTCCTCTCGGACGCTCCCCGTCGTCTCCACTATCGAGCTTCCGGCCGAAACGCCACGGGCCTCGTTCCCTCCGATACACGATGGTGGCCGTGACACAAACGCGGTTGTCACGGTCTTGAAAGGGAAATGTGCCCTTGGGCCATTTCTAAGTATTTTGGTGATTGAGTGCCAACACAAGTGCTTTTGTGTTAATCTATGCAAAGTGGTGGACAAAGTGCAAATCAAGTCAAAAGGTATGTTTCTAGACTTAGTACATTGTTTTATGGACTAATGTATTGTGTCTAAGTGCTGGAAACAGGAGAAATCGAATTGGAAAAGAGATGGCTTTGTTCAGCCAAAGTCTGCGCAGTCTGGGTGCACCGGACTGTCCGGTGGTGCACCGAACAGTGTCCGGTGCGCCAGGCTGGCTCTGGCGAACTTGCTGCTCTCGGGACTTCGATGGCGGTGTACGGTATAAATCACCGGACTGTCCGGTGAGCCGTTCACAGGCAAAGTCGTCGGTCTCGGGAAGCCATCAACGGCGTACGGCTATAATTCACCGGAATGTCCGGTGAGGCACCGGACTGTCCGATGAGCCAACGGTCAGCCGGGGCAACGGTCGGCCGAGGATTCCACGCGTGACGCGTGGCCGAGCCAACGGTCACAAGGGGGCACCGGACTGTCCGGTGTGCACCGGACAGTGTCCGGTGCGCCAACGGCTCAGGATCTGCAACGGTCGGCTTCGCCAAATAAGGAAAGAAATCCGCATCGGACAGTGTCCGGTGGTGCATCGGACTGTCCGGTGCGCCAGTCGACCGAAGGCAAGAATTGCCTTCCTACAATGCTCTCAACAGCTCCTAGCTGCCTTGGGGCTATAAAAGGGACCCCTTGGCGCATGGAGAAGACATCCAAGCATTCTTTGAGCATAGTTGATCACTCACACTTCGTTCTTGCGCACTTGTTCGACATTCTTAGTGATTTGAGCTCCGTTCTAGTGAGAAACTCGTGATAGTCTCTTGAGCTCAAGTCTGGGTCTTGTGTGTGCGTATTTGCTGTGATCTTTGTGTCTTGTGTGAGTTGCTCATCCCTCCCTTACTCCGTGCTTCTTTGTGAACATCTTTGTAAGGGCGAGAGACTCCAAGTTGTGGAGATTCCTCGCAAGCGGGATAAAGTAAAGCAAAGCACAACACCGTGGTATTCAAGTAGGTCTTTGGACCGCTTGAGAGGGGTTGATTGCAACCCTCGTCCGTTGGGACGCCACAACGTGGAGTAGGCAAGCGTTGGACTTGGCTGAACCACGGGATAAACCACTGTGTCTATCTGTGTTGATCTTCTTGTGGTTATTGTGTTTTGCTAAGACTCCTCTCTAGCCACTTGGCATTACTGTGCTAACTCCTAATCAAGTTTTTGTGGCTATAAGTTTTTAAGTTTTACAGGATCACCTATTCACCCCCCTCTAGGTGCTCTCAATTGGTATCAAAGCCGTTCTCTTCAAGAAAGGAACTAATCGCCCGAAGAGATGGATCCTAAGGGGAAGGGAATTGTGATCAATGATAAAGAGAAGGAGTCCTTCGTCAACGAGCCAAAGGAGGACAAGCCTACCGACTCGGGCTCGGGCCACAAACGAAAAGATGGGAAGAAGAAGAAGACAAGGTGCATCAAGGAGATCGTCTACTATGACGACAGCGACGAGTCCACTTCTTCCCAAAAGGACGACGACAACGACTACGAGAGAAGGAAGACGGTTAATTCAAACTTTTCCTTTGATTATTCCAGTATTCCGCAAAGTACCAATGCTCATTTACTCTCCATTCCACTCGGCAAACCTCCACACTTTGATGGGGAGGACTACGGATTTTGGAGTCACAAAATGCGTAGTCACTTATTCTCTCTCCATCCAAGCATATGGGAGATTGTAGAGAGTGGAATGAAATTTGATAGCTCGGATAGTCCCATGTTTATAAATGAACAAATCCATAGAAATGCACAAGCTACTACTGTCCTTTTAGCATCTTTGTGCAGGGAAGAGTACAATAAGGTGAGCGGCTTGGACAATGCCAAGCAGATCTGGGACACCCTCAGGATCTCACATGAGGGGAACGACGTCACCATGCTCACCAAAATGGAGTTAGTGGAGGGCGAGCTTGGAAGATTCGCAATGATAAGGGGAGAGGAGCCAACCCAAACATACAACCGGCTCAAGACCCTCATCAATAAAATAAGGAGCTACGGAAGCACGCGATGGACAGACCACGACGTCGTTCGTCTAATGCTAAGGTCCTTTACTATACTTGATCCACATCTGGTGAACAATATTCGTGAAAATCCTAGGTACACCAAGATGTCGCCCGAAGAAGTTCTTAGGAATTTCGTAAGCGGGCGAATGATGATCAAGGAGGCGAGATACATCGACGATGCACTAAATGGACCAATCCAAGAGCCTCAAACTATTGCTCTCAAGGCAACGAGGAGCAAGGAGGCGCTACCTAGCAAGGTGGCGCAAGTTGAGGCGGCAGGGCTTAATGATGAAGAGATGGCCCTCATCATCAAGCGCTTCAAGACGGCGCTAAAGGGTCGCAAGGGGCAGCCAAGCAAGACCAAGACAAAGGGGAAGCGCTCATGCTTCAAATGTGGTAAGATTGGTCATTTTATCGCTAACTGTCCCGATAATGATAGTGACCAGGAACAAGGGAACAAGAGGGAGAAGAAGAAGGCATACAAGAAGGCTAAGGGCGAGGCACACCTTGGCAAGGAGTGGGACTCGGATTGTTCGTCATCCGACTCTGACAATGAAGGACTCGCCGCCACTGCCTTCAACAAGTCATCCCTCTTCCCCAACGAGCGTCACACATGCCTCATGGCGAAGGAGAAGAAGGTATGTACTCGAGACAACACTACTTATGCTTCTTCAAGTGAGGATGAGTCTAGTGATGATGATGAAATAGATTATTCTTGTTTATTCAAGGGTCTAGATAGAACCAAGGTTGATAAGATTAACGAATTAATTGATGCCTTGAATGATAAGAATAGATTATTAGAGAAGCAAGAGGATCTTTTATATGAAGAACATGATAAGTTTGTAGAGGCTCAAAAATCCCTTGCTTTAGAAATCAAAAGGAATGAAATGCTTTCTTGTGAACTATCTACTTGCCATGAGACAATTTCTAGTTTAAAAGATGTTAACAATGATTTAAATGCTAAACTAGAAGTAGCAAATAGATCTAACTCTTGTGTAGAACATGTTGTGATTTGCACCAGGTGTAAAGATTTTAATGTTGATGCTTGTAGTGAACACCTAGTGTCTATTGCAAAGTTAAATGATGAACTAGCTAGTCTTAATGCCCAACTTAAGACTAGCAAGAGTGAATTTGATAAGTTAAAATTTGCAAGGGATGCCTACACGATTGGTAGACACCCCTCAATTAAGGATGGACTTGGCTTCAAGAGGGAAGCCAAGAACTTAACAAGCCATAAGGCTCCCATCTCCGCCAAGGAGAAGGGGAAGGCCCCTATGGCTAGTAGTGCTAAAAAGAACCATGCTTTCATGTATCATGATAGGAGACATTCTAGGAATGCCTATAGAAGTTATGATGCTTTTGATTCTCATGTCATGTTTGCTTCTAGTTCTTCCTATATGCATGGTAGAGATATGTCTAGGAGAAATGATTTTCATATGCCTAGAAGAAATGTTCCTAGGAAAATTAATGAACCTTCGACAATATATCATGTTTGCAATGCTTCATTTGCCATTTGTAGAAAGGATAAGAAGGTAATTGCTACGAAATTAGGGGCAAGATGCAAGGGAGATAAAACTTGCATTTGGGTCCCTAAGACCATTGTGACTAACCTTGTAGGACCCAACAAGAGTTGGGTACCTAAGACCCAAGCCTAAATTTGCCTTGCAGGTTTATGCATCCGGGGGTTCAAGCTGGATTATCGACAGCGGATGCACAAACCACATGACGGGGGAGAAGAAGATGTTCACCTCCTACGTCAAGAACAAGGATTCCCAAGATTCAATCATATTCGGTGATGAGAACCAAGGCAAGGTAAAAGGGTTAGGGAAGATTGCTATTTCATCCGAGCACTCTATTTCTAATGTGTTTTTAGTTGAGTCGCTTGGATATAATATGTTATCTGTTATTCAACTTGTAAAATGGGATATAAATGTTTATTCACAAATGTAGATGTGTCTGTCTTTAGAAGGTGTGATGGTTCACTAGCTTTTAAGGGTGTACTAGACGGCAAACTTTATTTAGTTGATTTTGCAAAAGAGGAGGCCGGTCTAGATGCATGCTTAATTGCTAAGACTTGCATGGGCTGGCTGTGGCATCGCCGTTTAGCACATGTGGGGATGAAGAACCTTCACAAGCTTCTAAAGGGAGAACACGTGATAGGTCTAACTAATGTGCATTTCGAAAAAGATAGACCTTGTGCAGCTTGTCAAGCAGGCAAACAGGTGGGAAGCTCTCATCACACCAAAAATGTGATGACCACATCAAGACCTTTGGAGATGCTTCATATGGACCTCTTCGGACCCGTCGCCTATCTAAGTATAGGAGGAAGTAAGTATGGTCTTGTTATAGTTGATGATTTTTCCCGCTTCACTTGGGTATTCTTTTTGCAGGATAAGTCTGAAACCCAAGGGACCCTCAAGCGCTTCCTAAGGAGAGCTCAAAATGAGTTTGAGCTCAAAGTGAAAAAGATAATGAGCGACAACGGGTCCGAGTTCAAGAACCTTCAAGTGGAGGAGTACCTTGAGGAGGAAGGGATCAAGCATGAATTCTCCGCTCCCTACACACCACAGCAAAATGGTGTGGTAGAGAGGAAGAACAGGTCGCTCATCGATATGGCGAGGACGATGCTTGGAGAGTTCAAGACCCCCGAGCGCTTTTGGTCGGAAGCCGTGAACACGGCTTGCCACGCCATCAACCGGGTCTACCTTCACCGTCTCCTCAAGAAGACTTCATATGAGCTTCTAACCGGTAACAAACCCAATGTGTCTTACTTTCGTGTATTTGGGAGCAAGTGTTATATTCTTGTGAAGAAAGGTAGAACGTCTAAATTTGCTCCCAAAGCTGTAGAAGGGTTTTTATTAGGTTATGACTCAAATACAAAGGCGTATAGGGTCTTCAACAAATCATCGGGTTTGGTTGAAGTCTCTAGCGACGTTGTATTTGATGAGACTAATGGCTCTCCAAGAGAGCAAGTTGTTGATCTTGATGATGTAGATGAAGAAGACATTCCAACGGCCGCAATGTGCACCATGGCGATTGGCGATGTGCGACCACAGGAACAATTGGAGCAAGATCAACCTTCTTCCTCAACAATGGTGCATCCCCCAACTCAAGACGATGAACAGGTTCATCAGGAGGAGGCGTATGATCAAGGGGGAGCACAAGATGATCATGTGAGGGAGGAAGAAGCACAACCGGCACCTCCAACCCAAGTTCGAGCGACGATTCAAAGGAATCATCCCCTCGATCAAATTTTGGGTGATATTAGCAAGGGAGTAACTACTCGCTCTAGATTGGTGAATTTTTGTGAGCATTACTCTTTTGTCTCTTCTATTGAGCCTTTCAGGGTAGAAGAGGCCTTGCTAGATCCGGACTGGGTGTTGGCCATGCAGGAAGAGCTCAATAATTTCAAGAGGAATGAAGTTTGGACACTGGTGCCTCGTCCCAAGCAAAACGTTGTGGGAACCAAGTGGGTGTTCCGCAACAAACAGGACGAGCACGGGGTGGTGACGAGGAACAAGGCTCGACTTGTGGCAAAAGGTTATGCCCAAGTCGCAGGTTTGGACTTTGAGGAGACTTTCGCTCCTATGGCTAGGCTAGAATCAATTCGTATTTTGCTAGCATATGCCGCTCACCATTCTTTCAGGTTGTTCCAAATGGATGTGAAGAGCGCTTTCCTCAACGGGCCGATCAAGGAGGAGGTGTACGTGGAGCAACCCCCTGGCTTCGAGGATGAACGGTACCCCAACCACGTGTGTAAGCTCTCTAAGGCGCTCTATGGACTTAAGCAAGCCCCAAGAGCATGGTATGAATGCCTTAGAGACTTTTTAATTGCTAATGCTTTCAAGGTTGGGAAAGCCGATCCAACTCTTTTCACTAAGACTTGCGATGGTGATCTTTTTGTGTGCCAAATTTATGTCGATGACATAATATTTGGTTCTACTAACCAAAAGTCTTGTGAAGAGTTTAGCAGGGTGATGACGCAGAAATTCGAGATGTCGATGATGGGCGAGTTGAACTACTTCCTTGGGTTCCAAGTGAAGCAACTCAAGGATGGCACCTTCATCTCCCAAACAAAGTACACGCAAGACTTGCTAAAGCGGTTTGGGATGAAGGACGCCAAGCCCGCAAAGACGCCGATGGGAACTGACGGACACACCGACCTCAACAAAGGAGGTAAGTCCGTTGATCAAAAAGCATACCGGTCCATGATAGGGTCTTTACTTTATTTATGTGCTAGTAGACCGGATATTATGCTTAGCGTATGCATGTGTGCTAGATTTCAATCTGATCCAAGGGAGTGTCACCTTGTGGCCGTGAAGCGAATTCTTAGATACTTAGTCGCTACGCCTTGCTTCGGGATCTGGTATCCAAAGGGGTCTAACTTTGACTTGATTGGATATTCAGAATCCGACTATGCTGGATGTAAGGTCGATAGGAAGAGTACATCGGGGACGTGCCAATTCTTAGGAAGGTCCCTGGTGTCATGGAATTCTAAGAAACAAACTTCCGTTGCCCTATCCACCGCTGAGGCCGAGTATGTTGCGGCAGGACAGTGTTGCGCGCAACTACTTTGGATGAGGCAAACCCTCCGGGACTTTGGCTACAATCTGAGCAAAGTCCCACTCCTATGTGACAATGAGAGTGCTATCCGCATAGCGGACAACCCTGTTGAGCACAGTCGCACAAAGCACATTGACATCCGGCATCACTTTTTGAGAGACCACCAGCAAAAGGGAGATATCGAAGTGTTCTATATTAGCACCGAGAACCAGCTAGCCGATATCTTTACCAAGCCTTTAGATGAGAAGACCTTTTGCAGGCTGCGTAGTGAGCTAAATGTCTTAGATTCGCGGAACTTGGATTGATAGCATACATGTGTTTGTGCCTTTGATCATGTTCCTTATGCATTTTGTTGTTTGCTTGTGGTGCTCAAGTTGTACAAACACTCCCCGGACCTCACAAGTCCATCCGCAAGTGATGCACATATTTAGGGGGAGATGTGCTACAACTTGACCCTTTGAGACTAACCATGTGTTTGAGTTTTCTTAATTTAGTCTCAAAGGAGGTTTGAAAGGGAAGAGGTGGACTTGGACCATGAAAGACTTCCACTGCACTCCGATGAGAGGGTAACTTATTCCAAGTTCATCTCATGTACTCTTATTGCCTTTGTATTCTTATTTGAAGACTTTGGTGAGGCAATGGGGTTCTAGGGCCAAGATTGATCCCGTTTTGGTGCTTGATGCCAAAGGGGGAGAAAATAAAGGCCAAAGCAATAATTGGATCAGCTACCACTTGAGAATTTTGAAAATAGTAGAATAGAGTTTTTGGTTTGTCAAAACTCTCTTGTTGTCTCTATTGTCAAAAGTTGGCTTCTTGTGGGGAGAATGTTTGATTATGGGAAAAGGGGGAGTTTTTGAATCTTTGATCAATTTCTCTTGGAATACCTCTCGTTATGTCTCTACAAGTGAAGTTGACTTAGAGACAGGAAATTGAGGTTGATTTGCAAAAACAAACCAAGTGGTAGCAAAGAGTGATCCATATATGCCAAATTTGAATCAAAACAATTTTGAGTATTCATTCGCATTGATATTGCACTTGTTCTAGTTGCTTTATGTTGTGTTGGCATAAATCACCAAAAAGGGGGGAGATTGAAAGGGAAATGTGCCCTTGGGCCATTTCTAAGTATTTTGGTGATTGAGTGCCAACACAAGTGCTTTTGTGTTAATCTATGCAAAGTGGTGGACAAAGTGCAAATCAAGTCAAAAGGTATGTTTCTAGACTTAGTACATTGTTTTATGGACTAATGTATTATGTCTAAGTGCTGGAAACAGGAGAAATCGAATTGGAAAAGAGATGGCTTTGTTCAGCCAAAGTCTGCGCAGTCTGAGTGCACCGGACTGTCCGGTGGTGCACCGGACAGTGTCCGGTGCGCCAGGCTGGCTCTGGCGAACTTGCTGCTCTTGGGACTTCGACGGCGGTGTACGGTATAAATCACCGGACTGTCCGGTGGTGCACCGGACTGTCCGGTGAGCCGTTCACAGGCGAAGTCGTCGGTCTCGGGAAGCCATCAACGGCGTACGACTATAATTCACCGGACTGTCCGGTGAGGCACCGGACTGTCCGGTGAGCCAATGGTCAGCCGGGGCAACGGTCGGCCGAGGATTCCGCGCATGACGCGTGGCCGAGCCAACGGTCACAAGGGGGCACCGGACTGTCCGGTGTGCACCGGACAGTGTCCGGTGTGCACCGGACAGTGTCCGGTGCGCCAACGGCTCTGGATCTGCAATGGTCGGCTTCGCCAAATAAGGAAAGAAATCCGCACCGGACAGTGTCCGGTGGTGCACCGGACTGTCTGGTACGCCAGTCGACAGAAGGCAAGAATTGCCTTCCTACAATGCTCTCAACGGCTCCTAGCTGCCTTGGGGCTATAAAAGGGACCCCTTGGCGCATGGAGAAGACATCCAAGCATTCTTTGAGCATAGTTGATCACTCACACTTTGTTCTTGCGCACTTGTTCGACATTCTTAGTGATTTGAGCTTCGTTCTAGTGAGAAACTCGTGATAGTCTCTTGAGCTCAAGTTTGGGTCTTGTGTGTGCGTATTTGCTGTGATCTTTGTGTCTTGTGTGAGTTGCTCATCCCTCCCTTACTCCGCGCTTCTTTGTGAACATCTTTGTAAGGGCGAGAGACTCCAAGTTGTGGAGATTCCTCGCAAGCGGGATAAAGTAAAGCAAAGCAAAACACTGTGGTATTCAAGTAGGTCTTTGGACCGCTTGAGAGGGGTTGATTGCAACCCTCGTCCGTTGGGACGCCACAACGTGGAGTAGGCAAGCGTTGGACTTGGCTGAACCACGGGATAAACCACTGTGTCTATATGTGTTGATCTTCTTGTGGTTATTGTGTTTTGCTAAGACTCCTCTCTAGCCACTTGGCATTATTGTGCTAACTCCTAATCAAGTTTTTGTGGCTATAAGTTTTTAAGTTTTACAGGATCACCTATTCACCCCCCCCTCTAGGTGCTCTCAGGTCTCGCAAGACTCTTGCCCCACTCGGTACAATTACAATGACTCACGCAAGAGCCGAGGGGTTGTGTGGTTTTACAAAACTCACTTAACTAACTAGGGTTCACCTAGAGCAAGCGCTAAAGCGGTCTAACTAACCTAAGCACTTCGCAAACCACCTACGCTAATCACCGAGTGATTCTATTAAGCACTTGGGTGTTTGAGCTCTTGGAAGTGTGCACTATATGCCTTGGTATGTTGCTTGGGCTCCCACACATTCAAATGGCCGGTTGGGGTGGTATTTATAGCCTCTAATCCCCAAACTAGCCGTTGGACAGAAAGTAGCAGCTTTCTGTCGTCGGGTGCACCAGACAGTCCGGTGCACCACCGGACAGCCACTGTGCAGTGTCCGGTGCATGCCACGTCAACCGACCGTTGGCGCCTATAGCAGTCGACCGTTGGATCCGACCGTTGTCGTCTGTCCGGTGCACACCGGACAGTCCGGTGCTACAGCCCGAGAGCGCCTGTCTGTGACCTCTCTGCGCAGACTGTCCGGTTGTCCCACCGGACAGTCCGGTGTGCACCGGACAGGTACTGTTCACTGTCCGGTGCGCCACCAGGCGCTGGCTGACAACCCTCTTCAAGGTTTCTTCGTTGATTTTTTCGGGCTTCTTTTGTTCTTGAGTCTTGGACTTCTGTGCATCATTTTATGTCTTCTTTTGAGGTGTTGCTTTCCTCAATTCCTTAGTCCAAGTAAATATTGCATCCTGTGAACTACAAACCCAAACACTAGAAAACTTATTAGTTCATGGATTGTGTTGTTCATCAAACACCAAAACTCGATTAGCCAAATGGCCTGGGGTCCATTTTTCATTATAGGTGGGAGTAAGTACTGTCTAGTGATTGTGGATGATTATTCTCGCTTCACTTGGGTATTCTTTTTGCAGGAAAAATCACAAACCCAAGAGACCTTAAAGGGATTCTTGAGACGAGCTCAAATGAGTTCGGCTTAAGGATCAAAAAGACTAGAAGCGACAATGGGACGGAGTTCAAGAACTCACAAATTGAAGGCTTCCTTGAGGAGGAGGGCATCAAGCATGAGTTCTCTTCTCCCTACACATCTCAGCAAAATGGTGTAGTGGAGAGAAAGAATAGAACTCTATTGGATATGGCAAGGACCATGCTTGATGAGTACAAGACTCCAGACCGGTTTTGGGCTGAGGCGATTAACACCGCCTGTTACTCCATCAACCGGCTCTACCTTCACCGAATCCTCAAGAAGACATCATATGAACTCCTAACCGATAAAAAGCCCAATGTTTCATATTTTAGAGTCTTTGGTAGCAAATGTTTTATTTTTATTAAAAGAGGTAGAAAATCTAAATTTGCTCCTAAGGTTGTAGAAGGCTTTTTACTAGGATATGATTCAAACACAAGGGCATATAGAGTCTTTAACAAGTCCACTAGACTAGTTGAAGTTTCTTGTGACATTGTGTTTGATGTGACTAATGGCTCCCAAGTAGAGCAAGTTGATCTTGATGAGCTATATGATGAAGAGGCTCCGTGCGTCGCGCTAAGGAACATGTCCATTAGGGATGTGTGTCCTAAGGAATCCAAAGAGCCTCCACAAGCACAAGATCAACCGTCATCTTCCCTGCAAGCATCTCCACCAACTCAAGATGAGGAACCGGCTCAAGATAATGAAGAAGAAGATCAAGAGGATGAGCCACCTCAAGATGAGGTCAATGATCAAGGGGGAGATGATGAAGATAATAACAAGGAAGATGATTAAGAAATTCAGGGTCAAAGACCGCCACACCCAAGAGTCCACCAAGCGATTCAAAGAGATCACCCCGTGAACTCCATCCTCGGCGATATTCATAAGGGGGTAACCACTCGATCTCGAGTCGCTCATTTTTGTGAACATTACTCTTTTGTGTCTTCTATTGAGCCATACTGCAGGGTGGAAGATGCATTAAGAGATTTAGATTGGGTGTTGGCAATGCAAGAGGAGCTCAACAACTTCACGAGGAATGAGGTATGGCATTTGGTTCCACGTCCTAATCAAAATGTTGTAGGAACCAAGTGGGTATTCCGCAACAAGCAAGATGAGCATGGTGTGGTGACAAGGAACAAAGCCCGACTTGTGGCCAAGGGATATTCAAGGTTTGGATTTTGGTGAAACCTATGCACCCGTAGCTAGGCTTGAGTCAATTCGCATATTGCTTGCCTATGCTACTTACCATGGCTTTAAGCTTTATCAAATGGACGTGAAAAGTGCCTTCCTCAATGGACCAATCAAGGAAGAGGTCTATGTTGAGCAACCTCCTAGCTTTGAAGATAGTGAGTACCCTAACCATGTGTATAAACTCTCAAAGGCGCTTTATGGGCTCAAGCAAGCCCCAAGAGCATGGTATGAATGCCTTCGAGATTTTCTTATCATTAATGGCTTCAAAGTCGAAAAAGCCAATCCTACACTCTTTACTAAGACTATTGCAAAAGATTTGTTCTGTTGGGGGCCTTCGTCTTCCGAATGTCCTCAAAAACATGATTTGACAATATTTCCAAGCGTAATATATGAACAGGTACCTTCGGACTTGGATCAAAACCATATACAATATGAGAAGCACGAACAATACGAAGGATGACGAAGCTCCAAAGCCATGCGCAGGGAAGCTTCGGCATAGCTGCAGAAAGAGGAACCGACTTAAAGGGGAAAAGGCTATATGGACCTCGATGGATTATCCTAAAGTCAATAGTAAATGTAAAGGGAATGAGTGTAATTTTACATAGGCTACGTCCTATGCCTATAAATAGATGAACAGTGCCCCCGTACTGTTTATGCTGTCTGGTACTGGCTCGTGCCTCACGTTTGCTGTCAAGCCGAAGGTACAAATGTAATTCAATATTGTGCTTACTCACTCATGACTATATAATAAAGATATATACATGATATCATATGATTATTCATGTCATTTCTCATGTTTCATATGTTTCATCTTTCATTAGTACATACTGTGATGATGAAGGTACTTCCTTCATGACCTTCGTCCAAAGATCGTTATATCCTTAGGGAAATAATGCTTCGAAGGACGAAGGGCATTAACTGTTATATATCATTTGTGTTGCCTTGTTCTTAATTCATAGCATTTGAGAACAAGTCCTCAACATTAGGGAGCTTCGTCAAGAAGGCTTGTTCAATGAAGATAGATGGTATGATGATTTTAATCATGATACCTTTACTTTTGATGATGCTTCTCCCTTGGCAGCAGAACTGCAGGCTACCCCATGGCCCCTGTCATACAAGCCACCTCAGCTTCCCATGTATGATGGGCACTCAGATCCAAAGCAATTTCTGATGAGCTACGGAGCAACTATATCTTCGTATGGGGGCAATACTGCAGTTATGGCGAAGTCCTTCGTCATGGCAGTCCGGAATGTAGCCCAAACATGGTATTCTTCTCTTCGGCCAGGAACTATCACATCGTGGCAGAAGCTTAAGGACATGCTGGTGACAAGTTTCCAAGGTTTTCAGATGAAGCCAGTCATAGCTCAGGCTCTGTTCCAATGCATGCAAGATCATGAGGAATACCTTCAAGTGTATGTCCGAAGGTTCTTGCGATTGAGGGCACAGGCACCCACAGTGCCCAATGAAATTGTCATTGAGAGCACCTAGAGGGGGGGTGAATAGGTGATCCTGTAAAAATCAAATACTTGTAGCCACAAAAACTTGGTTAAGTGTTAGCTCAATAGAATCAAGTGGCTAAGGACCGAGCTCTTGTGAAACACAATAGTCACGAAGAAAATAAGCACAAGAGACACGATGATTTATCCCGTGGTTCGGCCAAGTATAACACTTGCCTACTCCACGTTGTGGCGTCCCACTGGACGAGGGTCGCAATCAACCCCTTTCAAGTGATCCAATGATCAACTTGAATACCATGGTGTTTTCTTTCTTTTACTATCTCCCGTTTGCGAGGAATCTCCACAACTTGGAGCCTCTCGCCCTTACAATTGATGATCACAAAGAAGCATAGAAGTAAGGGAGGGGAGAGCAACACACACAAGACTCAAAGCACGAGCACAAACACGCACACAAGCCACAACTTGAGCTCACAACACAATGCGAGGAGTTCTCTACTCAATTAGAGCTCAAATCACTATCACAAAGAATCAAATGCGAGAATGGAGTCTTGGTGCTTAGAGATGATCAAAGAATGCTTGGTTGACACCTCCATGTGCCTAGGGGTCCCTTTTATAGCCCCAAGGCAGCTAGGAGCCGTTGGAGGCAATCTGGGAAGGCAATTCTTGCCTTCTGACGGGTGGCGCACCGGACAGTCCGGTGCACCACCGGACAGGCACTGTTCATGGTCCAGTGTAGATCGCGTTCCTAAAATGGCACAACCGACCGTTGCAGAATTGTAGCCGTTGGCGCACCGGACAGTCCGGTGCCTCCTGCCGACCGTTGGAGCGGGCCACGCGTCGCCCGCGGATTTGGCGGCTGACCATTGCGCTGGCGGTCGTTGGCTCACCGGACAGTCCGGTGTACCACCGGACAGTCCGATGAATTATAGCCGTACGCCGCCACTGAATTCCCGAGAGTGGCCAGTTCGCCTGAAGCCAGCCTGGCGCACCGGACACTGTCCGGTGTGCCAGACTGAGCTGAGTCTTGGCTGCTTCAAGCCAAGTTCTTTTCTTCTTCTCTTTTCTCTGATTCTAGCACTTAGACAAATATATTAGTACACAAAAACTAATGTACTAAGTCTAGAATCATACCTTCTTGTTGATTTGCACTTCATCCATTATTTGGCACATAATTACTCACTCAATATGTGTTGGTCATTTAATCACCAAAATATACTAGAAGTGGCCCAAGGGCACATTTCCCTTTCAATCTCCCCCTTTTTGGTGATTTATGCCAACACATCAAAAAGCAACAAATAGAAGTGCAACATCAATGAAATTGAGAACAAAAATGGTCTTTTACAAGATTTGACATATTTGGATCGTTCTTTGCCACCACTTGGTTTGTTTTTGCAAATCAAATTCATTTTCCTATCTCTAAGTCAAACTCACTTGTTTGGGCATAAAGAGAGATAATCCAGGAGAGAAAATGATCAAGATCCAAAAACTCCCCCTTTTTCTTATAATCATAAATTCTCCCCGTAAGAGACCAAATTTTGACAATAAGAGTATTTTGACAAGTCAAAAGTTCTAACTCTACTATTTTCAAAGTTCTCAAGTGGTAGCTGATCCATTTGCTTTGGCCTTAATTTCTCCCCCTTTGGCATTAAGCACCAAAACGGGATCATTATTGGCCCGTAAACTCCATTGCCTCACCAAAATCGTCAATTAAGAGTAAAAAGGCAATAAGAGCATGGAGATGAACTTGGAGTAAATTACCCTCTCATCGGAGTGCAGTGGAAGTCTTGCATGGTCCAAGTTCACCTTTCCCTTTCAATCCACCTTTGAGACTAAATTAAGTAGACTCAAGCACACGGTTAGTCTCAAAGGGTCAAGTTGTAGCATTTCTCCCCCTAAATATGTGCATCATTCACACATGGACTTGTGAGGTCCGGGGATCCCTTGCACAACTTGAGCACCATAAATAAGCAATAAAATGCATAAAGGAACATGATCAAAGACATAAAACACATGTATGCTATAGATCAATCCAAGTTACGCGAATCTAAGACATTTAGCTCACTACGCAGCCTGCAAAAGGTTTTCTCATCTAAAGGCTTGGTAAAGATATCGGCTAACTGGTTCTCGGTGCTAACATAAAACACTTCGATATCTCTCTTTTGCTGGTGGTTTCTCAAAAAGTGATGCCGGATGTCTATGTGCTTTGTGCAGCTGTGTTCAACAACATTATCCGCCATGCGGATTGCACTCTCATTGTCACATAGGAGTGGGACTTTGCTCAGATTGTAGCCGAAGTCCCGGAGGGTTTGCCTCATCCAAAGTAGTTGCGCGCAACACTGTCCTGCGGCAACATACTCGGCCTCAGCGGTGGATAGGGCAACGAAAGTTTGTTTCTTAGAACTCCAAGACACCAGGGACCGTCCTAGGAATTGGCATGTCCCTGATGTACTCTTCCTATCAACCTTACATCCAGCATAGTCGAAGTCTGAGTATCCAATCAAGTCAAAGGTAGACCCCTTTGGATACCAGATCCCGAAGCAAGGCGTAGCAACTAAATATCTAAGAATTCGCTTAACGGCCACAAGGTGACACTCCCTTGGGTCAGATTGAAATCTAGCACACATGCATACGCTTAGCATAATATCCGGTCTACTAGCACATAAATAAAGTAAAGACCCTATCATAGACCGGTATGCCTTTTGATCAACGGAATTACCTCCTTTGTTGAGGTCGACATGTCTGTCGGTTCCCATTGGAGTCTTTGCGGGCTTGGCGTCCTTCATCCCAAACCGCTTAAGCAAGTCTTGCGTGTACTTCGTTTGAGAGATGAAGGTGCCGTCCTTGAGTTGCTTCACTTGGAACCCAAGGAAGTAGTTCAACTCGCCCATCATCGACATCTCGAATTTCTATGTCATCACCCTGCTAAACTCTTCACAAGACTTTTGGTTAGTAGAACCAAATATTATGTCATCAACATAAATTTGGCACACAAATAAGTCACCATCACAAGTCTTAGTGAACAGAGTTGGATCGGCTTTCCCAACCTTGAAAGCATTAGCAAGTAGAAAATCTCTAAGGCATTCATACCATGCTCATGGGGCTTGCTTAAGTCCATAGAGCGCCTTAGAGAGCTTACACACGTGGTCGGGGTACCGTTCATCCTCAAAGCCAGGGGGTTGCTCCATGTACACCTCCTCCTTGATTGGCCCATTGAGGAAAGCACTCTTCACATCCATTTGGAACAACCTGAAAGAGTGGTGAGCGGCATAGGCTAATAGAATGCGAATAGACTTTAGCCTAGCCACAGGAGCAAAAGTCTCCTCAAAATCCAAACCTGCGACTTGGGCATAACCTTTTGCCACAAGTCGAGCCTTGTTTCGTGTCACCACCCCGTGCTCGTCTTGCTTGTTGCGGAACACCCACTTGGTTCCCACAACATTTTGCTTGGGACGTGGCACCAGTGTTCAAACTTCATTTCGCTTGAAGTTGTTGAGCTCTTCCTGCATGGCCAACACCCAGTACGGATCTAGCAAGGCTTCTTCTACCCTGAAAGGCTCAATAGAAGAGACAAACGAGTAATGCTCACAAAAATTAGCTAGACGTGAGCGAGTGGTTACTCCCTTGCTTATATCACCCAAAATCTGGTCGATGGGATGATTCCTTTGAATCGTTGCTCGAACTTGAGTTGGAGGGGCCCGTGGTGCTTCTTCCTCCACAACTTGTTCTTCTTGTGCTCCCCCTTGATCACACGCCTCCTTTTGAGGAACCTGTTCTTCATCTTGAGTCGGGGGATGCACCATCGTTGACGAAGAAGGTTGATCTTGCTCTTGGTGTTCCTGTGGTCGCACATCTCCAATCGCCATGGTGCGAATCGCGTCCGTTGGAACATCATCTTTATCTACATCATTAAGATCAACTTGCTCTCTTGGAGAGCCATTAGTTTCATCAAATAAAATGTCGCTAGAGACTTCAACCAAACTCGATGATTTGTTGAAGACTTTATACGCCTTTGTATTTGAGTCATAACCTAGCAAAAACCCTTCTACAGCTTTGGGAGCAAATTTGGAATTCCTACATTTCTTCACTAGAATGTAACATTTACTCCCAAATACACGAAAATATGAAACGTTGGGTTTGTTACCGGTTAGAAGTTCATACGCCGTCTTCTTGAGGAGGCGATGAAGGTAGACCCGGTTTATGGCGTGGCAAGCTATGTTCACAGCTATCGACCAAAACCGCTCGGGAGTCTTGAATTCTCCAAGCATCATCCTTGCCATGTCTATGAGCGTCCTGTTCTTCCTCTCTACCACACCGTTTTGCTGTGGTGTGTAGGGAGCGGAGAACTCGTGCTTGATTCCTTCCTCCTCAAGGTACTCCTCCACTTGTAAATTCTTGAACTCGATCCTATTGTCGCTTCTAATCTTTTTCACCTTGAGCTCAAATTCGTTTTGAGCTCGCCTTAGAAAGCGCTTGAGGGTCCCTTGGGTTTTTGATTTATCCTGCAAAAAGAATACCCAAGTGAAGCGGGAAAAATCATCAACAACAACAAGACCATACTTACTTCCCCTGATGCTGAGGTAGGTGACGGGTCCGAAGAGGTCCATATGAAGTAGCTCTAGAGGTCTTGATGTGGTCATCATATTCTTGTTGTGATGAGCGCTTCCCACCTGTTTACCTGCTTGACAAGCTACACAAGGTCTATCTTTTTCGAAAACCACATTTGTCAGTCCTAACACATGTTCTCCCTTTAGAAGTTTGTGGAGGTTCTTCATCCCAACATGTGCTAGACGGCGATGCCACAGCCAGCCCATGCTAGTCTTAGCTATTAAGCATGTATCTAGATCAGCCTCCTCTTTCGAAAAATCAACTAAGTAGAGTTTGCCATCTAGTACACCCTTAAATGCTAATGAACCATCACTCCTTCTAAAGACAGACACATCAACATTTGTAAATAAACAATTGTAGCCCATGTGGCATAATTGACTAACAGACAGCAGATTATAGCCTAGCGACTCTACTAGAAATACATTAGAAATAGAGTGCTCATTTGTGATGGCTATCTTGCCTAAGCCTTTGACCTTGCCTTGATTCCCATCTCCAAATATGATTGTATCTTGGGAATCCTTGTTCTTGACATAGGAGGTGAACATCTTCTTCTCCCCCGTCATGTGGTTTGTGCATCCGCTGTCGATAATCCAGCTTGAGCCCCCGGATGCATAAACCTGCAAGGCAAATTAGGCTTGGGTTTTAGGTACCCAACTCTTGTTGGGTCCTACAAGGTTAGTTATAATAGTCTTTGGGACCCAAATGCAAGTCTTGTCTCCCTTGCATTTGCCCCCCAACTTCCTAGCAATCACTTTTTTATTCTTACAACAAATTGCAAAAGAAGTATTGCAAGCATGGTAAATTGTAGAAGGTTCATTACGTACTTTCCTAGGCATATGAACAACATTTTTCCTAGGCATATTTCTACCGTGCACAAAAGAAGAACTTGAAGCTATCATAGCATGTGAATCATAAGCATAACTCCTATGAGCATTTCTAGAAAATTTTCTATCACTATAGATGAAAGCATGATTCCGTTGAGCACTATTTGCCATAGGGGCCTTCCCTTTTTCCTTGGCGGAAATGGAAGCCCTTTGACTTGTTAAGTTCTTAGCTTCCCTTCGAAAGCCAAGCCCATCCTTAATAGAGGGGTGTCTACCAACAGTGTAGGCATCCCTTGCAAATTTTAGTTTGTCAAAATCTACCTTGCAAGTCTTAAGTTGAGCATTAAGACTTGCAACTTCATCATTTAGTTTAGTAATGGATGCAAGATGTTCATTACAGGCATTAACATCAAAATCCTTGCACCTATTACAAATTATGACATGTTCCACACTTGAACTAGATTTATTAGCTACTTCTAACTTAGCATTTAACTCATCATTAACACTCTTCAAACTAGAAATAGACTCATGGCAAGCAGAAATTTCAGAAGATAAAATCTCATTCCTCTTAGTTTCTAAAGCAAGAGATTTTTGTACACTAATAAACTTATCATGTTCTTCATACAATAAATCCTCTTGCTTTTCTAAGAGTCTATTCTTTTCATTTAATGCATTAATCAATTTATTGATTTTTCTACCTTGGCTCTATCTAAACCTTTAAATAAGCTAGAATAGTCTACTTCATCATCACTAGAATCTTCATCGCTAGAAGTAGTATATTTAGGAGTTTCTCGAATGCTTACCTTTTTCTCCTTTGCCATTAGGCAAGTATGGCGCTCGTTGGGGAAGAGAGACGACTTGTTGAAGGCAGAGACGGCGAGTCCTACGTCGTCGGAGTCGGACGAAGAGCAATTCGAATCCCACTCTTTGCCAAGGTGCGCCTCGCCCTTCGCCTTCTTGTAGGACTTCTTTTTCTCCCTCTTCCCATTCTTTTCTTGTCCCTGGTCACTATCATTATCGGGACAGTTAGCAATAAAGTGACTAGTCTTACCACACTTGAAGCAAGAGCGCTTTCCCTTTGTCTTGCTCTTGTTGGGATGCTCCTTGCGTCCTTTTAGCGCCGTCTTGAAGCGCTTGATAATGAGGGCCATTTCATCCTCATTTAGCCCGGCCGCCTCAACTTGCGACACCTTGCTAGGTAGCGCCTCCCTGCTGCTTGTTGCTTTGAGAGCAACAGTTTGAGGCTCGTAGATGGGCATTGGGCCATTCAATGCCTCATCAACGTATCTTGCTTCCTTGATCATCATACACCCACTTACAAACTTTCCGAGTATTTCCTCGGGTGTCATCTTCGTGTACCTAGGATTTTCACGAATTGAGTTCACAAGATGAGGATCAAGAACAGTGAAGGACCTGAGCATAAGTCAGACGACGTCGTGGTCCGTCCATCTCGTGCTTCCATAGCTCCTGATCTTGTTGACCAGGGACTTGAGCCTGTTGTACGTTTGCGTTGGCTCCTCTCCCCTGATCATTGCGAACCTTCCCAGTTCGCCTTCCACCAACTCCATCTTGGTGATCATGGTGGCGTCGTTCCCCTCATGAGAAATCTTGAGGGTGTCCCAAATTTGCTTAGCGTTATCCAAGCCGCTCACCTTGTTGTACTCGTCCCTACACAAGGATGCTAGCAAAACAGTGGTAGCTTGTGCATTTTTATGGATTTGCTCATTAATGTAAATGGGGTTGTCAGTACTATCAAAAAGCATTCTGTTTTCAACAATCTCCCAAATACTTGGATGGAGAGAGAATAGGTGACTACGCATTTTGTGACTCCAAAATGGGTAGTCTTCTCCATCAAAGTGCGGAGGTTTCCCAAGAGGAATTGAAAGTAAATGAGCATTGGAATTAAACGGAATACGAGAATAATCAAAAGAAAAATTCAAATTAACTGGTTTCTTTTTCTCGTCGTATTCGTTGTCTATTTGGGAAGAAGAAGACTCGTCGCTGTCGTAGTAGATGATCTTCTTAATGCACCTCTTCTTCTTCCCATCTCTTTTCTTATGACTTGAGCCAGAGTCCGAGGGCTTATCATCTCTTGGCTCGTTGACGATGGACTCCTTTGTCTTGTCATTGACCACCATCCCCTTTCCCTTAGGATCCATCTCTTCGGGTGATTAGTCCCTTGCGTGAAGAGAACGACTCCGATACCAATTGAGAGCACCTAGAGGGGGGTGAATAGGTGATCCTGTAAAAATCAAATACTTGTAGCCACAAAAACTTGGTTAAGTGTTAGCTCAATAGAATCAAGTGGCTAAGGACCGAGCTCTTGTGAAACACAATAGTCACGAAGAAAATAAGCACAAGAGACACGGTGATTTATCCCGTGGTTCGGCCAAGTATAACACTTGCCTACTCCATGTTGTGGCGTCCCACTGGATGAGGGTCGCACTCAAACCCTTTCAAGTGATCCAATGATCAACTTGAATACCACGGTGTTTTCTTTCTTTTACTATCTCCTGTTTGCGAGGAATCTCCACAACTTGGAGCCTCTCGCCCTTACAATTGATGATCACAAAGAAGCACGGAAGTAGGGGAGGGGAGAGCAACACACACAAGACTCAAAGCATGAGCACAAACACGCACACAAGCCACAACTTGAGCTCACAACACAATGCGAGGAGTTCTCTACTCAATTAGAGCTCAAGTCACTATCACAAAGAATCAAATGCGCGAGAATGGAGTCTTGGTGCTTAGAGATGATCAAAGAATGCTTAGTTGACACCTCCATGCGCCTAGGGGTCCCTTTTATAGCCCCAAGGCAGCTAGGAGCCGTTGGAGGCAATCTGGGAAGGCAATTCTTGCCTTCTGATGGGTGGCGCACCGGACAGTCTGGTGCACCACCAGACAGGCACTGTTCATGGTCCGGTGCAGATCGCCTTCCTAAAATGGCATAATCGACCGTTGCATAATTGTAGCCGTTGGCGCACCGGACACAGTCCGGTGCACACCGGACAGTCCGGTGCCTCCTTCCGACCGTTGGAGCGGCCCACGCGTCGCCCGCGGATTTGGCGGCCGACCGTTGCGCTGGCGGCCGTTGGCTCACCGAACAGTCCGGTGTACCACCGGACAGTCCGGTGAATTATAGCTGTACGCCGCCACTGAATTCTCGAGAGTGGCCAGTTCACCTGAAGCCAGCCTGGCGCACCGGACACTGTCCGGTGCACCACCGGACAGTCCGGTGTGCTAGACTGAGCTGAGTCTTGGCTGCTTCAAGCCAAGTTCTTTTCTTCTTCTCTTTTCTCTGATTCTAGCACTTAGACAAATATATTAGTACACAAAAACCAATGTACTAAGTCTAGAATCATACCTTCTTGTTGATTTGCACTTCATCCATTATTTGGCACATAATTACTCACTCAATATGTGTTGGTTGCTTAATCACCAAATACTAGAAGTGGCCCAAGGGCACATTTCCCTTTCACTCATTGAGGCCATGATTAAGGGCCTTTGACCAGGACCTACGGCTCAGTACTTCGCCAGGAAACCCCCCACAAACTCTGGAGAAGCTGCTCCAGAAGATGGATGAGTACATCCGGGCTGACAACGACTTCTGCCAGAGAAGGGAGGAAGCTTACAGATTCTCGGAAATGACCAGGGGCTTCGGAGGAAGAATCCACCCGAGGCATGTCAAGTCAATACATAATTCCACTCAGAGTGATGACAAAGGGAGTCAGCCTAAGAGGTCGCAATACACCTCGCAATCTTTAGGGCAACAACAAAGCTCTTTCAGGCCACTAGCTCCAAGGGGCAGAGGCGCTAGGGGCTTCGAGGGAAGATTTGGGGATCAGCCTAGAAAGATCTACTGCTTATTCTATGGTGAGGACAAGGGCCATACTACAAGAATGTGCCAAATCACCAATCAGAAGCAAAAGGAGATAGCAGAAGCCGAAGCTCGGCAGAATCAGCCGAAGCAGGTCTTGCACACTGCTTCGTGCCATTCTCCCTACATACCAGAGTATGTGGGCAATCATCCTGCAACTTATATTGCTTCAGCTAGCCATTCGTAGACTTCTTGGCCACAACTCTCACCCCCACCACCACTACAACCGACCTATTCCCGAAGCCAGCAGCCAGAAGGACACCAACACTCTCAACAACAAAGGGAATTCAGGGAGGAATCCGAAGCTCGCACAGTCAACAGCACTGTGCCGGAATCAAAGCACATTTATTGAGAGATATCCTACCTCTGGGAAATTTCTTACATTCTATGTCTTTTTTGTTTTTTCAATAAAGAACAAGTAATGTAAATCTAGTTTTAAATCCTTGAAATAGTTTCGTTTCTATTAAAATGAAATATATCTTCTTCACAGATTTATGAAGCTCAAAATTACCGAAACTCAAAAATTACCGAAGCTCAAAAGATGTTCCTAAGGGAGCGGTGTAAGTTTTGACGAAGATACAAAAAAGTCGTTCCTAAGGGAGCGCAGTGTAAGTTTTGACAAAGCTACAAAAAAAAGTCGTTCCTACGGGAGCGCAGTGTAAGTTTTCTGCTCAAAAGTCGTTCCAAAGGGAATGCAGAGCCAAATACCATCGAAATATAAGACGAAGAAGTTCAAAAGACGTTCCTAAGGGAATGCATAACTTACACCGAAAAGTCAATGGTGATACTGCCGAAATAGAAGGCGAAGAAGTTCAAAAGACGTTCCTAAGGGGATGCAAAACTTACATCGAAAAATAAGCGGTGAAGCCGAAAAATAAACGGCAAAGAGATTTCGATCGTCCCTAAGGGGACGCAGAGATGGTGTGTTCTAGTGTGGGCGTGTGGGTGCGTATCTTCGGCATTAGCATTATCCTTCGTATCATATCATCACATCATCCCGTATAGCATCACATCATACATCATATTGCATGACACGAATTGAATACGAAGTCGACCTTCGGAGACTGCTTTATAAAAAATGAAAATGTGCTAAGGCACAAAGTAAGCTGAGAAATACAGCTTCGTCAGCTCTATTGCAAAAGAAGGGATCCTTTGTTTACGAAGCTGGGATGTTTTTACGAAGCATGGATATTTTCACGAAGCACGAGTTTTCTTCTTTACGAAGCATGAAAAGAAGGGAAGGTGTTTTTTCGCTAAAGGCTCAAAAATGGTATGTATATAAAGTTTCATGCATCGCAAAGAACTGAATTACAAATAATTTACATATTAGATTCAAAAATATGCACATCGAATATTACAGTCTTGATACAGAAAAGCTACATTGATCATCTAAAAATGTTTTTACAATAAGTACTAGTCCTCTTTTAGGACCTTCTCCGCAATTTCATTTAACAACTTGTTAACAACTTCGTCAATAATGGATTTGGCCATATTGATGATCTCTATTGCTTTCTTCGATTCTGGGTCGGCCACAGGGTCCAATGGTTCCAGTGGAGGAGATAGTTCAGCTGCAGTAATAAAAAATTAATCATTTTGAAGTCACGAAAACAAATGTCGAAGCTACATTTCGCGAAACAATACCTATGCGCTTCTCTCGCTCTGCAGCTTCTTCATCTTGCTTAGCATGTACTCGGGCGTCATGAATGTCTTTTTCACTCTTCTTCATAATTTCGTGAGCTATTTCTCGGCCACCATTTGCCCAAATGTCAGTGTAAAATTTTTTGCCCATTAAGCTTGCTTCAGCTAAAGGATCCTTTGTGTCTTCCACGGAGAAGGCAGCTTCGGCTTGGGCCAGGGTCTTGACATGATCGCAACCTGCCTTCTCCAGGATGGCTGAAATTCCTCTTGCACCGGAGAATGCACAGACTTCCCCGTGATCACTTAAAATTTCTTCAAAAGCTTTGGCCTCTCCGCTTATCCATTCGATAACACCTTCAGGGTCGCGTCAAATAAAGTTATCTTCGTTGGAATAGGCGCCCACGTTGGCGAAGCTAGCCTTAATCTTCTCCACGCAGCCCAGGGATTTTTCGAAGCATCTTTCTTTGGATGCGTGTAGTTCTTCAACTATTTTTTCTAAATAGTTTTCCAATATTCACTAATATCTCGGTTGGCCTCTGCGAGCCCACGTTTTTCTTTGGCTTCGGCCAGCTGTTTCTGAAGGTCTTCGATTTCATTCTTTTGAATTTCAGCTTGAGCCTTGAAACTTGCTTCATCTTCTTTTACTTTATCCACCAATGAAAGTAGAATTTTGTCTTTTTTGTGGCTTTGTTTCTCAGTCTGATAACCTTTGTTCGAAGGTTGTTGAGAGCTATAGTGCAGCTCTCGTCTTCAGCATTCTGTTGCGCCCTTAGGGTGTTGCTAAGTATTAAGCCCTGCAAGAAAGAATAAAAGGATTAACATGAGAGTAAAACACTTCATTCCAGAGTTCATAAGCTTCAAAATTCACAATTTCTATACCTTCAGACTGTTGTATGCAAGACTATCTGCGAGATCGGCCTTCGTCATGGCGCAAAGGCCAGCTTCGAGCTTTGGAAAGCCCATACTTTTGGCCATCTCCTGGCAGACGGATAATTCTTTATTGTCCGGAAGACAGTACAAGAAATCATCTTCGTCCATACTGTTAAACACTAAGGCCCCCTTCAGGTACTTTAGTTCCCGGGCATAGTGTTTGGCTTCAAAATTTTCTTCTTCTGACAATCTTTTTCCCGCAGCATGCCGAATAATGTAGTCAACATCTTCGGTTAGAGCTTCGGGAGCAGGAGCTTCGGTCTTTTCTGGTACATTCTGCCCTGCTGTTTTGTTCTTAGGCGCGGTAGGCTCCGTCTCGGTGGGCATTGAAGGCCCAGCTTCGGCTTCGGCCTAAGCTTTCGTAGCTTCGACAATTTTCTTAGGAGCAGGGCTCAAGGCCTTCGTAGTCTCTATAATAGCGTCTAATACACTGGCCATCCTCCTCCTTTTAGGAGTGGTGGCAGGAATTTTTTGCATCTTTGGCAAATCTGCCTCTGTCGGTGGGCTCAAGATTTCTGGCGTTTTTATCACCTTTTCCACCTGTAGCTCTTCAGCCTTGTCATCTCTAGCTTCGGCTGGCCCGACTGTAGGCATCTTCGGCACTACAATCGGCTCTTCAGTTCTCTGCACAGTCAGGGCAACACGCTTTGCTTCGATAGCAGAAGATGTCCCTGCGCCAAACTCAGGAACCACAATCGGTTCAATGTAACGTGGCCAGTGGGTAAGAACCTTCAATTTTTTGCCTTTCGGCACAGGCTTATCTGGGCTGTCCGAAGCAGAAGTTTTCCTCTTTTTCCCTTGTTCCCGTAGTGGGTAGCGGTAGTCAGGGTATACGAAGCCGATGGCATCGAAAACTCTGTTTAATCTTTTCTTTCTCCGGCCACCGAAGGCTGCGGACAAGGCATTGTCCTCGGTTTTGGAGTACGCGCCAAGTAACTCATCGCTGGTAGTTTCAATACACTTCAGCCAATCATCATTTGGTTCATCAAATTTATCTCCAAACTGAAGGTGTATTTCAGCCGGACCAAATCACCTTCGCTAGGATCATTGATGGTTTCCTTCGGCATTTCGCAGCCTTCCGCAAGCGGCCACACCCTAAAGGCTATGTGCTCCTGAACTAAATCTCTTGTGCAAATAAAAGAGCAAACAGTGCTGAAGGCCTTCTGACACGCTTTGGCGGCGTCATCAATTTCGACCTTCGGCCTTCGGAGGTCGAAGCGGGACCAAATGGGGCGCATAATGACTCCCTTAATATCTTCCCTCGCTGACAAATCATTCTTCACGTAAAACCATTCCTCCATCCAAGCTCCAGGCCACCTTTTCCGGAATGTTGGTACCGAGTGACTTGCGTTGGGGCGGGCGATAAATCCATAACAACCGAAGTTGTTGTGATACTGTTCATTACCCATAGCCTTCATCTCATACAAAAGTTCGTGCATGCTGCAGAAGCACTTCGCGCTTGGCTCTAACCCTTGGCTTCTTACTGCCCAGACGAAGACTCCCATCCTCAATATGGCTTCGGGGGTCATCTGATGAAGGAAGATATGGTAAGTTTTCAGCACTTCAACTACAAACATGCTCAGTGGGAACCGAAGCCCAGCTTTGAAGAAGCTTCAGTAAATCACAACTTCGTTTTCCTCGGGGGCAAGGACCTTGTTGTCTCCACCAGCTCTTATAATAGACATATCCCAAAAGTACCTTCCTCTCATATTGTCAAGATGACTCTGTTTAATTGTTGATTTCTCAAAGATTGTATGACTTGGCCTCCAAGGTCGATCCTCAGAATCTTCACCCTCGCTTTCCGCATCATAACTGTCACTATCACTAGTATCTTCAGATAGGCCTTCCAGTATCTCCTTAGTAATCTTCTCTGTATTTGTTTTTCCATTGACTCGATAAATCCAACAATGTAGGGATTCATAGCCTTCTTCTCCTCAAAAAGCTTCTCCTCTTTAGTCAGCTTCGTCTCAGCAGCAACCTTCTTATCCTGAGACATTTCTCCATTAGGAAGGACAAAAATGCGTCTTTTTAGCCGAAGCTCAGAAATCTTGAAAAACTAGCAAGCGTTAGTGAGCAAGTCTTGCGAAATTGAGAAAGTAAAACAAATGGCACAAGCAACGTATCAAATATAGCTGGTGTGAGTTCTTATTTATACGCTCAGCACGCTCCAAATTGGGGGGCCCTGTTTGTCATTGACTGTTGCTATTCTAGCAAAGGGAAGGTGTTCTTTCGGACCTTCGGCTTAAGGCCTTCGTCCATGTCGCAGTCTGAATTCGTTATCTTAACAAATTAATACTGCAAGGGGCTACTGTTGGGGGCCTTCGTCTTCCGAAGGTCCTCAAAAACATGATTTGACAATATTTTCCAAGCGTAATATATGAACAGGTACCTTCAAACTTGGATCAAAACCATATACAATATGAGAAGCATGAACAATACGAAGGATGACGAAGCTCCGAAGCCACGTAGGGAAGCTTTTGCATAGCTGCAGAAAGAGGAACCGACTTAAAGGGGAAAAGGCTATATGGACCTCAATGGATTATCCTAAAGTCAATAGTAAATGTAAAGGGCATGAGTGTAATTTTACACAGGCTGCGTCCTGTGGCTATAAATAGATGAACAGTGCCCCGTACTGTTTACGCTGTCTGGTACTGGCTCGTGCCTCATGTTTGCTGTCAAGCCGAAGGTACAAATGTAATTCAATATTGTGCTTACTCACTCATGACTATATAATAAAGATATATACATGATATCATATGATTATTCATGTCATTTCTCATGTTTCATATGTTTCATCTTTCATTAGTACATACTGTGATGATGAAGGTACTTCCTTCATGACCTTCATCCGAAGATCGTTATATCCTTAGAGAAATAATTCTTCGAAGGACGAAGGGCATTAACTGTTAATATATCCTTTGTGTTGCCTTGTTCTTAATTCATAGCATTTGAGAACAAGTCCCCAACATGTTCGTATGCCAAATTTATGTTAATGATATCATATTTGGGTCTACTAACAAGTCTACTTGTGAAGAGTTTAGTAGGATCATGGTTCAAAAATTTGAGATGTCTATGATGGGGGAGTTGAAGTATTTCCTAGGATTTCAAGTCAAGCAACTCCAAGAGGGCACCTTCATTAGCCAAACAAAGTATACACAAGACATTCTTAACAAGTTTGGAATGAAGGATGCCAAGCCAATCAAGACACCCATGGGAACTAATGGCCATCTCGACCTCGACACGGGAGGTAAATCTGTAGATCAAAAGGTATACCGGTCGATGATAGGATCTTTACTCTATTTATGTGCATCTCGACCAGATATTATGCTTTCCGTATGCATGTGTGCAAGGTTCCAAGCCGATCCTAAGGAAGTTCACCTTAGGGCCGTGAAAAGAATCATGAGATATTTAGTTTATACTCCTAAGTTTGGGCTTTGGTACCCCAAGGGATCCACTTTTGATTTAATAGGATATTCAGATGCTGATTGGGCAGGGTGTAAAATTGATAGGAAGAGAACATCAGGGACTTGTCAGTTTCTAGGGAGATCCCTGGTGTCTTGTGCTTCAAAGAAGCAAAATTCAGTAGCCCTATCAACTGCCAAAGCCGAGTATATTGCCACAGGCCATTGTTGTGCGCAATTACTTTGGATGAGGCAAACCCTCAGGGACTATGGCTACAAATTGAGCAAAGTCCCTCTCCTATGTGATAATGAGAGTGCAATCCGCATAGTGGATAATCATGTTGATCACAGCCGCACTAAGCACATAGACATTCGGCATCACTTTTTGAGAGATCACCAACAAAGGGGGGATATTGAGATTGCTTATATAAACACCAAAGATCAATTAGCCGATATCTTTACCAAGCCATTAGATGAGAAAACCTTTAGCAAACTTAGGAATGAGCTAAATATTCTTGATTCTCGGAACTTTGATTGACACTTTGCACACATAGCTCATTTATATACCTTTGATCTTCTCTCTTTCATTTGCTACAACTAATGTGTTTCCCAGTGTATTTTTATGCTAAGTCGTAGATTGAAAGGGAAATGGAGTATTCGGCAAAGACAACGTTTCCACTCAACTCCATCGATTTCATTTACTCTTTGCCGGTATTCCGTCATCTCTCCATATTGGGCTAATCTTTCACTCACATAGTGTTTGCCAAAGGGGGAGAGAATTTAAGAAGGGCTCTCAATATCTCTGTTTTTGGTGATTAATGCTAAAGGGGGAGAAGATATTAAGCCCAAAGCAAAAGGACCGCTCCACCACCACCAATTTCAAAATTTTTGAAATAAAGTTTTCAATTAGTATCCTTCAAATTGGTATTCCTCTAATCAGAAGTATCTCAATTGGTATCTATATTTCAAAACCCTCTTGACAACTAAGAGGAGAATTTCATTTAGGGGGAGTTTTGTTTAAGTCAAAGGAAAAGCATTTGAAACAGGGGGAGAAATTTCAAAATCTTGAAAATGCTTCTTGCAATCTTATTCATATGCCTTTGACTATTTGCAAAAAGGATTTTGAAAAAAAAACTTTTCAAAAGAATTTGCAAAAACAAAACCGTGGTGCATGCGTGGTCCAAAATGTTAAATAAAAGAAAGCAACCATGCATATCCATTGAAATTATTAAAATTGGTTTAACTCCAAGGAACCTATGCACTTACATTATGCATACTAATTCAACTTTGCACTTATATATTTGCTTTGGTTTGTGTTGGCATCAATCACCAAAAAGGGGGAGATTGAAAGGGAAATAGGGTCAAACCTTTTTACTAAATGATTTTGGAGGTTGAATGCCCAACACAAATAATTGGACTAACTAGTTTGCTCTAGATTATGTATTATATAGGTGCATAAAAGTTCAACAGAAACCAATAAAAAATCAAAGTTAGGGTTCAAAAGAAAGGAGCAAAAGAAACCGAAGTGTGCCCTGGTCTGGCGCACCGGACTGTCCGGTGCACCAGGGACTGTACAGTCTGAACTCCTCAGCTTCGGGTTTCTCCAGGCGCACTCTGCTATAATTCACCGGACTGTCCGGTGCACCAAGTGGAGCAACGGATACCAGCGCAACGATCGACTGCACAGTGCCCTGACAGAGCTACAGTTCACGGCAGAAGTTAGAGCAGGCGCAGAAGACGCACCGGACAGTGAACAGTGGCAGTCCGGTGCGGCACCGGACTATCCGGTGCCCCAAGAAGTCAGAGCTCCAACGGTCGAAACCGTCAGAACCCTAACGGTTGGGTGACGTGGCTGGCGCACCGGACAGTGTCCGGTGGTGCACCGGACTGTCTGGTGCGCCCATCGACAGCAGCCTTCCCCAACGGTTGAATTGGTAGTTGGGGGCTATAAATACCCCCCAACCACCTCCACTCCAACCATCCAAGCATTCACAACAGTGAATTCAATACTAGAGCAAAACACAACACTCCAAGACACAAATCAAAGCCCCTGATCCAATCAAAGTCCCCAAATCAATACTAGTGCTCTAGGACTTGTGAGAGGATTGCTTGTGTTTCTTTGTTGCTCTTGTTGCTTGGTTAGCTTTCTTCTTCCCCATTCTTGTTCTCAAGATACTTGTAATCAAAGCAAGAGACATCAAGTTGTGGTGGTCCTTGTAGGGGTCTAAGTGACCCGTTTGATTAAGGAGAAAGCTCACTCGGTCTAGGTGACCGCTTGAGAGAGGGAAAGGGTTGAAAGAGACCCGGTCTTTGTGACCACCTCAACGGGGAGTAGGTTTGCAAGAACCGAACCTCGGTAAAACAAATCACCGTGTCATCCGCTTCATTTGCCTTTGATTTGTTTTTCACCCTCTCTCTCGGACTCGGATTTTATTCTAACATTAACCCCGACTTGTAGTTGTGCTTAAAGTTTGTAAATTTTAGATTCCGCCTATTCACCCCCCTCTAGGCGACTTTTAGGCTCACCAGACATGGCCCATTTGGCCATCTATACCTCCACACGATATTGATGATCCTTGCCTCAGTTGCCACCACCTCGTTTGCCATTCTACTTCTTTTCTCTCCCCTCATGTCTCCACCTTCATGCCACCGCATTCTCGACAGAGGGCGTAGGAGCAGGCGCCTCCTCCCCGTATTCGTCCGACACCAGCCCCGACATTGACTCGCGCAGTGGCTATTGCACGTCCACGAGGACGTTTCACATCATGCGCGCACCATCGTTTTCGTCGTCATCGGACGTCCCATTCGTCTTCCCGGCCTTCGCCCTGTTCTTCCTCCCCAATCTGCTACCTCCGCCCACAGTCGCAGCCGCGAGCTGACCGACGCTCGTCGATGCAGGTACAGGGTGAGTTGGTCATGCTCCTAGCCTTTCTCTGTGCGTGCCGTCGAGGAGGACATGGTGGTGCCTGCCACGCTTAGGTTATCTTGGCGATGAGGAGTACAGGTCTAAAATATTAGACAACCAAGGCTCATAGCGTGGCAGCAGTCAGCATATGCTACGGAGTTGGTGGTGGTGTTGTGTCGCTTCGATGGGTCCAGGGCAGGGAAGCCACTCGCATTCTATCGCCCTTCTCGGACTGACGCATGGTGCGGGTGCCTCTCGGTTTGGAGCTGCTCCAGCTGGGCTTCTTTCTTCGCCTCCGTGCTCTCTCCCTATATATCTAGCGGTATACTACCTATGTCGCCTCCAGATGCCCAGGTCTTCGTCGTGTCCTTCTCCGACAACGAACATGTATGTCCGCCTCTTTCCTTCCCCTCCTGTTCTACGAAACCTTGGAAGTGGGGGAGGTGAGAGATGGGGTCTCTAATTTGCTGTCTATGGTACTCGTGTGTTCATAAAAAATATTATATGAAGACCAGAGACAATCAATAAAAAATCTTGAGATCTTTTTGGTGGATAATTTACGTGGGTATTGTTGTGAGCCGTCGCGACACACGGGTAACCGACTAGTTTGTTATTAGTTGGAGGTTTGGAACTGCTCCACTTTAGGTCTTGTTTGGCTGCGTCTGGATCGAAGAGGATTATGTGGGATTAAATCTCTTTCTATTCAATTTTGACTAGAGAGAGATTTAATCCCCTTCAATCCACTTCGATTCTGACGCAACCAAACAAGCCCTTAAGAAGTTAAGCTTCACTTCGTGAACTCCATGGAGTAGCTCTATCGTGGAGTTGGAATATAAAAAATTGATTTAACATTTGACTCCAACTCCATGAATGATCGATTTTTAGGGGTACTTGTTTCAAAGGACCCACATTTAGCCATTTAGGTGTCTCAACTCCACTATTTCTCTCCCATCCCACTCGCTCAATCATCTCCCTTGATGGAACAACGCGAGGCATGAGGCGATGGTATCCATCCTCATTAGCACACCCCACACTTGTCGATGCAGACCAAGGAGCAGCGGGGTGGGTCTCCCGACTATCCATGAGGAGGCATGTGGGGGCGATCGCACTGATCAACACATGGTGAGGAGAGGCTGAGCGAGCCCACCAAGCGGACACAAGGAGTGGTGAGGTGAGTCGCTTGCTAGCATGGAGGAGGCAGGGCGAGGGGGAGCCACCCATGGCATGGAGGAGGAATGTGGATGAGCCACTCGGACAGACACATGGATATGCGATGGGGCAAGCCTCTAGACCATCCACGAGGAGCCACACAGGGGTAAGTCCACCAGCCGGCGCGTGAGGAGTGGCAGAGACGAGTCATCTGCCGATGTAGAGAAGGCAGCACGATTGGGGAGATGCTAGTTTTGCGATGAGGTCCTAGATGGCGAAGTGGTGGAGGAGGCGAGGTCCTAGGCAACAGGGGGCGAGCTCTACGAGGTTCTAGGTGGGGGTGGGGGAGGTGAGGTGGAGCGGATGAAGGATTCTTTTGTGTGAACCAGTATGAGAGGAAGTGTGTAAATTGTGGCAATATGGGTAATTACCCCCACAACTTCCATGAGGTGGCACAATACAATAATTTTTTGAGCACCTCTTTGGAACTCCGCACAATACAATAATTTTTTGAGCACCCCTTTGGAACTCCGCACAAAACCTAGAGTTAGGGCCTAGATCTGCATTTTTCATGGAGCATGAGTTGGTGGAGCAGTATATGTTCAGTTGAAAGGAGTTAGATTGGATCTAGATTTCTTAGAGCGGAGCAAACCTAGACACCCCCTAGATCAATCTCCACTACTCTACTACTTTTTGGGTGTCATGTTGTTTGGACTCAACTCAAACATTGGTCCTAAAAAATTAGGCCCTTGCTTTTCTTACAATATGTAGGACCTGTATTGTCATGGACTTGATACATGGTGGTGGTGTTCCAAGTGCACCAGATTTGAATGTGGTCGGGGTGAGTGTGGTGGCTCTAGATACGTCCCATAAGGGTTGAGGCGACTAAGGAGGGTGGAACTTATGTGGGGTGAATGGATACGGGTGTCACAAGTAGTGGACGTGGTAGTGAAAGGGAAGAGTTGGGGGAAGAGCCTGGAGAAAGGGCGTTGGCGAGCGCCCATAAGGGGGTGTTTGGTTCTGTGGACTAAAGTTTAGCCCGGGTCACATCAAGCGTTTAACTTTTAAGTAGGAGTATGAAATATTGACCCAACCAACTATACTAGATTCGTCTCACTTTTTAATCTTCGGCTGAGAAATTAGTTTTATAATCCGACTACATTTAATACCCCGAACGAAGGTTCAAACATTCGATGTGATAGGGGCTAAATTTTAGCAGGGGCAAACCAAACACCCCCTAAGTGGTAGATGTAGTGAGGTAGATGGTTGGTCAACACTGTAGGCCAGATTTTCAAGCCTATGATGATGGGGGCAATGAAAGGGAAATAGGGTCAAACCTTTTCCTAAATGATTTTGGTGGTTGAATTGCCCAACACAAACAATTGGACTAACTAGTTTGCTCTAGATTATATATTCTATAGGTGCCAAAGGTTCAACACAAACCAATAAAAAGAACAAGTTAGGGTTCAAAAGAAAGGAGCAAAAGAAAACCGAAGTGTGCCCTGTCTGGCGCACCGGACTGTCCGGTGTGCCACCGGACAGTGTTCGGTGCACCAGGGACCGTACACTCCAAACTCTTCAGCTTCGGGTTTTTGGAGGGCCGCTCCGCTAAAATTCACCGGACTATCCGGTGCACCAAGCGGAGCAACGGCTACTGCACCAACGATTGTCTGCAAAAGTGAACAGTGAGCGTGAACAGTGCGCGGACAGTTCGCGCAGAGTCAGAGCAGCGCCAGAAGGCGCACCAGATAGTGAACAGTGCTTGTCCGGTGCCCCAAGAAGTCAGAGCTCCAACGGTCGAAACCATCAGAACCCTAACGGTTGGGTGACGTGGCTGGCGCACCGGACTGTCCGGTGCGCCCATCGACAGCAGCCCTCCCCAACGGCTGTTTTGGTAGTTGGGGCTATAAATACCCCTAACCACCACTATTCAAGGCATCCAAGTTTCCAGCATATTGCATTCAATACAAGAGCTCTAGACTTCACTCCAAGACACAAATAAGAGATTAAATCCTCTCCAAAGTCCAAATCCACTCCAAACACTTAGTGACTTGTGAGAGAGAGATTTTCATGTTCATTTGAGTTCTTGTCGCTTGGATCGCTTTTCTTCTTCCCCATTCTTGTTCTAAGACAATTGTAATCAAAGCAAGAGACACCAAGGTGTGGTGGTCCTTGTAGGGGTCTAAGTGACCCGTTTGATTAAGGAGAAAGCTCACTCGGTCTAGGTGACCGTTTGAGAGAGGGAAATGGTTGAAAGAGACCCGGTCTTTGTGACCACCTAAACGGGGATTAGGTTTGCAAGAACCGAACCTCAGTAAAACAAATCACCATGTCATCCGTTTCATTTGCCTTTGATTTGTTTTTCACCCTCTCTCGTGGACTCGGATTTTATTCTAACGCTAACCCTGGCTTGTAGTTGTGCTTAAAGTTTGTAAATTTCAGATTCCGCCTATCCTCCCCCCTCTAGGTGACTTTCAATTGGTATTAGAGCCCGGTACTTCATTAGAGTTTAACCACTCGAAGTGATGTCGGGAGATCACGCTAAGAAGGAGATCGTGACCGGCGGTGACAAGTCTACAAGCCACTGGAAGGCTCCATCGGGGGAGTCCGGCAACAAAATTAAGGGATCCCCTTCACATACCAAGTCGCATCGGAGCGGCGACAAGAAAAACAAGATGAAGAAGGTGGTCTACTACGAGACCGACTCTTCGTCACCATTCACCTCTGGCTCTGACGCGCCGTCCGTTACTTCTAAGCGCCATGAGCGCAAGAAGTTTAGTAAGATCCCCTTACGCTACCCTCGCATTTCCAAGCACACTCCTTTACTTTCCGTTCCATTAGGCAAACCACCGGTTTTTGACGGTGAATATTATTGTATGTGGAGTGATAAAATGAGGCACCATCTATCCTCACTCCACGCTAGCATATGGGACATTGTTGAGTTTGGGGCGCAGGTACCATCTGTGGGGGATGAAGGCTATGATTCGGACAAGGTCACCCAAATCAAGCACTTTAATTCCCAAGCAACTACTGTACTCCTCGCCTCTCTATGTTGAGAGGAGTATAATAAGGTGCAAGGTTTGAAAAGTGCTAAGGAGATTTGGAACGTGCTCAAGACCGCACACGAAGGAGATGAGGTGACAAAGATCACCAAACGGGAGACGATCGAGGGGGAGCTCGGTCGGTTCGTCCTCAACCAAGGAGAGGGGCCACAAGCTATGTAAAACCGGCTCAAGACCTTGGTAAACCAAGTGCGCAACCTTGGGAGCACCAAATGGGATGACCATGAGATGGTCAAGGTTATTCTAAGATCACTCGTATTTCGTAATCCTACGCAAGTTCAATTAATTCATGGTGATCCTAGATATAAGCTAATGTCTCCCGAGGAAGTGATAGGAAAGTTTGTGAGCTTTGAATTGATGATCAAAGGCTCCAAACAAATCATCAACTTGGAGCAAGGCGGCACCTCCACACCCGAGGTGCAACCCGTTGCATTCAAGGCGATGGAAGAGGAGAAGAAGGATTCTACACCAAGTAGGATCCCCATCGACGCCTCCAAGCTTGATAATGAGGATATGGCACTTATCATCAAAAGCTTTCGCCAAATCCTCAAGCAAAGGAAGGGGAATGACTACAAGCCCCGTTCCAAAAGGGTGTGTTACAAATGTGGTAAGCGCGGTCATTTTATCACTAAATGCCCTATGTCTAGTGATAGTGACAGGGACAACGACAAGAAGGGAAAGAGGAAGAAAAAGAAAAGATACTACAAGAAGAAGGGCAGCGATGCCCACGTGTGTCGGGAATGGGACTCCAATGAGAGCTCCACCGACTCCTTCGACGAGGACGCCGCCAACATCGCCATCAACAAGGGCCTCCTCTTCCCCAACATCGGCCACAAATGCTTCATGGCAAAGGACGGCAAAAAGAAGAAGGTAAAATCTAGAGCCTCTACCAAATATACAACATCTAGTGATGAGGCTAGCTCTAGTGATGATGAAGAAAACTTGCTTACCCTTTTTGCCAACTTAAACATGCAATAAAAGGATAAACTGAATGAATTGATAAGTGCTATTCACGAGAAGGATGAACTCTTGGATAGCCAAGAGGAATTCCTTATTAAGGAAAATAAGAAGCATGTTAAGTTGAAGAATGCATATGCTCAGGAAGTAGAAAAATGTGAAAATTTGTCTAATGAGCTTAGGATTTGACATGATTCAATTTCCAACCTTAAAACTGAGAATGCCAATCTATTTGCTAAGGTTGAGAAGTTAAATGCTTGTGATGATTCAATTGCCAATCTTAGAAATGATAATGCTAATTTAATTGCTAAGATTGATGAATTGAATGTTACACTTTCTAGCCTTAGAGATCAAAATGCTAGATTAATTTCTAAGGCTAAAGATTTGAATGTTTGCAATGATGTCATTTCCAATCTTAGAAATGAAAATGCTATACATACTAAGATTGATGAACTAAATGCTTGCAAACCATCTACATCTACTGTTGATCATGTTTCCATTTGCACTAGATGTAGAGATGTTAATGTAGATGCTATCTATGATCACCTTGCTTTAATTAAACAACAAAATGATCACATAGCTACATTAACTGCAAAAATTAATGAGCATGAGATAGAAAATGAAAAATTTAAATTTGCTAGAAGCATGCTCTATAATAGGAGACGCCCCGGCATTAAGGATGACATTGGCTTCCAACAAGGAGGCAATGTCAAGCTTAATGCCCCTAAGAAATTGTCTAATTTTGTTAAGGGCAAGGCTCCCATGGTTCAGGATAACGAGGGTTACATTTTATATCCTGCTGGTTATCCTGAGCACAAAATTAGGAGAATACACGCTAGGAAGTCTCATTCTGTTTCTCACCATGCTTATATGTATAAGAATGAGGCATCTAGCTCTAGGCAATCAACCCATGTTAAATTACCTAAAAAGAAATCTCCTACTGCATCAAATGAGCCTATTGTTTCATTTAAGACTTTTGATGCTTCTTATGTGCTAACTAACAAATCAGGCAAAGTAGTTGCCAAATATGTTGGGGCCAAACACAAGGGATCAAAGACTTGTGTTTGGGTACCCAAGGTGCTTGTTTCTAATGTGAAAGGACCCAAGACCGTTTGGGTACCTAAGAACAAGGCCTAAATTGTTTTGCAGGTTTATGCATCCGGGGCTTAAGTTGGATCATTGATAGCGGATGCACAAACCACATGTAGGGGAGAAAAGAATGTTCTCCTCCTATGAGAAAAAACAAGATCCCCAAAGAGCTATCACATTTGGGGATGGAAATCAAGGTTTGGTCAAAGGACTTGGTAAAATTGCTATATCACCTAACCATTCAATTTCTAATGTTTTTCTTGTAGATTCGTTAGATTACAATTTGCTTTCTGTTTCTCAATTATGCAATATGGGCTACAACTGTCTTTTTATGGATACAGGTGTCACTGTCTTTAGAAGTGATGATTTAGTAGCATTTAAGGGAGTGTTAGAGGGTCAGCTGTACTTAGTTGATTTCAAAAGAGCTGAACTCGACACTTGCTTGATTGCTAAGACTAATATGGGTTGGCTCTGGCATCGCTGACTAGCCCATGTTGGGATGAAGAATCTTCACAAGCTTCTAAAGGGAGAACACATTTTAGGACTAACAAATGTTCATTTTGAGAAAGACAGAGTTTGTAGCGCATGTCAAGCAAGGGAGCAAGTTGGTGCTCACCACCACACAAGAACATCATGACGACCGACAGGCCGCTTGAGCTATTCCACATGGATTTATTCGGCCCGATAGCTTACATAAGCATCGGCGGGAGTAAGTATTGTCTTGTAATTGTGGATGACTATTCTCGCTTCACTTGAGTATTCTTTTTGCAGGATAAATCACAAACCCAAGAGACTTTAAAGGGATTCTTAAGACGAGCTCAAAATGAGTTCAGATTGAGGATCAAGAAAATAAGAAGCAACAATGGGACGGAGTTCAAGAACTCACAAATTGAAGGCTTCCTTGAGGAAGAGGGCATCAAGCATGAGTTCTCTTCTCCCTATACACCTCAACAAAATGGTGTAGTGGAGAGGAAGAATAGAACTCTTTTGGACATGGTGAGGACCATGCTTGATGAGTACAAGACTCCGGACCGGTTTTGGGCCGAGGCGATTAACACCGCCTGCTACTCCATCAACCGGTTATATCTTCACTGAATCCTCAAGAAGACATCATATGAACTCCTTATCGGTAAAAAGCCCAATGTTTTATATTTTATAGTCTTTGGTAGCAAATGTTTTATTCTTATCAAAAGAGGTAGAAAATCTAAATTTGCTCCTAAGGCTGTAGAAGGATTTTTACTAGGATATGATTCAAACATAAGGGCATATAGAGTCTTTAACAAGTCCACTGGACTAGTTGAAGTTTCTTGTGACATTGTGTTTGATGAGACTAATGGCTCCCAAGTGGAGCAAGTTGATCTTGATCAGCTAGATGATGAAGAGGCTCCATGTGTCGCGCTAAGGAACATGTCCATTGGGGATGTGTGTCCTAAGGAATCCGAAGAGCCTCCACAAGCACAAGATCAACTGTCATCTTCCATACAAGCATCTCCACCAACTCAAGATGAGGGACAGGCTCAAGGTGATGAAGAAGATCAAGAAGATGAGCCACCTCAAGAAGTGGGCAATGATCAAGGGGGAGATGATGAAGATAATGACAAGGAAGATGAGAAAGAAATTCAGGGTCTGTTGGGGACTTGTTCTCAAATGCTATGGATTAAGAACAAGGCAACACAGAAAGAAGTTAATAGTTAATGTCCTTCGTCCTCCGAAGCATTATTTCCCTTAGGATATAACGATTTTGGACGAAGGTTATGAAGGACATACCTTCATCATCACAGTTTATATTGATAAAAGGAAAAGCATATGAAACATGAAAGAATACATGAATAATCACATAACATTATTAAGTGTCCTCATTATATGATTATGGAAGAATAAGGACAATATTGAATTACATTTGTACCTTCGATTTGGTGGAAGGCAAGAACACAAGTGTGACGTACGAGCGAATACAAGTCAGCGTGAACAGTACGGGGGCACTGTTCATCTATTTATAGACACAGGATACAGCCTGTGAAGAATTACAATTATGCCCCTCATGAAAGTTTACAACATTGACTCAAACCTTTATGGACTAAAAGGTCATTCTATCTTTAAGTCGGTTTGTAATACCGAAGCTTCATAAAGAGGAACCTTCGGTCATCTCCTGCGGACAGCTTCAGCCGAAGCTGCTTCTTCCTACAAGGCCTTCGGCGCGACGAAGCATAGCCCCAACAGTAGCCCCTTTCGCGGCGCTAGATCGTTTTTCGTAACGAGCTTGATCCGTGAAAAAAGTTTCTTAAGCTTCGGGAAGCCGAAGGTCCAAAAAACACCTTCCCTGAGCTCGTTGTCGAGAAACGATTCAGTTTCCGAGCGCGTAGCAGTCCCACTTTGCAGAGTTACTATTTGGTCTCTGCGGTCCACCGCGCAGCGAGTGCAGGCGACTGTCCGCTTGGTGTAAAAATCCTGGCGTTTCGCCTTCTTACCTGCAGCACTATATAAACAGACGAGTAGGTGTGAAGTTACCACAGCATTCATTGCTATTTGCACTGTTTTGCTGCCAAAATTTTTAACCATCGCCGAAGCTTGATTCTCGGAATCGAACGAAGCTCCAACTTGAAGCCTGCTTCGTCAGAAGGAAAAACTTCGGAAGAAAAGAGTATTTAATTTCCACAAACTCAGAATTAAATGGCCAGAGTGCGATCTACCGCCAGGGTTGAGCGTGAAGGAGGCGAAGCTGAAGGTTCGGAGACTGTTCCCATCTCCGAAGCAATGCAACGATCCGGACTGGTAACTTCGGAAGAAATCCCCATTGTTGAAGCAGAACAAGCAACTGCCGAAGCAGAAGATGAGAACATTGAAGAAACTGATCCCGAAGATGATTATCGTATTGCCATGCCAAGTAAGCCCAGCCACTTGGACTTCGGAAAGTCGACCGTTTCGAAGGCTGATCTCTCCAAGATGGTAAAGTCAGGTTATTTCAGTGAAAGTCAGAAGAAGCTACTTCGCTTCGGGGGGGAAGAAACTACCCCGAAGCCAGAGAAGGATGAAATAGTCATTTTCAAGAGCTTTCTAAAGGCTGGGTTGAGATTTCCCCTTCATAGGATTATTGCAGATGTATTGAAGAAGTTTGGTATCTACTTTCATCAGTTGACTCCTAACGCTATCGTCAGGCTTAGTGTTTATATCTGGGCCCTCCGAAGCCAGGCGGTGGAGCCGTTTGCCGACAGCTTTTGTCGAGTTCATGAGCTGCATTACCAGACGAAGGCTAGAAAAGATGGATTACATGATAACTTTGGTTGCTACAATTTTGCCTATCGGAAAACCACAAAGTTTCCTGTAATCAGCTACCGAAGCAAATGGCCGGCAGGCTGGAAATCAGAATGGTTTTATGTGAAGGTTGACGAAGACAAAGAGAAGCTGGTACAAAGCCCTCTTGAATTGATCTTCGGAGAAACAAGACCACGATGCCAAATGTCATTAGAAGGTTCCACTTGGGCTGCACTGGCTGAGTTTAAAATTATTTCAGAGCATATCAGTACTAGGGACCTAGTTCAAGAGTTCTTGGCCTTCAGGGTTTTTCCTACTTTAAAAGAATGGGAAATGCCGAAGCTAGAGGGGGAGAAGAAAGAAGGGGAACTTGTGCGGTTACCTTACTATTACAAGTTTAAGAAATACTTTAAAAAACCTTGCCAAGAATGGCTGGACACAGTTGAAATAATGTGCAATGAAATTCTTGGGAATTACTCCAAAAAAGAAGATCAATTGATGACTGCGGCCTTCGGCACCCGTCCGAAGCGAAGGCTGAATCGAGTGCTGGACGCCCTGGGTTTTGAATACCCTGACTACGAAAATCTGAATAAAGGTGCCGAAGGTCGGAAAAGGAAAAGGGGAGCCGAAGCTTTAAATGAAGATGAGGAAGAACCACCAAAAAAGAAGAATATTCCGAAGAAGAAAATATCATCTCCGAAGCGAAAAGTATCTGACGAAGAGGAGATTCCTGCATCACGCTCTGCCACTGACGTGGAAGAGATTTTAAAGGTAATGACTGAATCCCTGCCTGCGAAGCTAAGTCCATTGGGGCCTCAACTGACAAAGTTTTTTCAGAAGGAAAAGGAGCCCGAAAAAACGAAGAAAATAACTAAAACAAAGAGACAAAGAATCATCGCAGTGACAGAAGTCATTGACAAGACACCACCGAGAGCTTCAGCTCAAAAGATACCAGCGGCTGAAGAAATAACAAATATTGAAGTCACACCTTCGGAGGTCGCGGCCGAAGCTACCTCACCTGAAGGTTTGAACTTGGAAAGCACAATTGAACATATCGACAAAATACTGCTAGACATGGCCACAGAAGAAGCTACTGCTGCCGCCGAAGAGGCCATGGCCGCAGTGTCTGGGAAAGAAAAGGAAATTGCTGACGAAGCTTCAGAGGACGAAGCCTTCATGTTCCAAAATTTGGTTGGAGAAGAATTATCAAAAATCGAAATAGAAGAGCTTAAAGAGTATGCCAAATCCTGCGGATATAAACCAGGAGCACTCCTCTTCGGGGGTATTAACGATGAAAAATTGGACTGCATCCGGGATCAAACTGGAGCTAAGGTCATCGGTACTCTATCAAAGAGTATCGGTTTTCCGAAGCTGGAAATGGACATTAGCCGCTACCGACGACAACATATCGTTGGTAGTTTATTTTATTCCAATTTCAAGGTGAACTACTATTCCCTTGACTTTTATTGTTTTCAATAATGTAGACCTGTCTTAACGAAGGTTGTTTACATGCAGAGTATGCTGCTGAGCAAGGCTTTGAAAATGCAGCAAGATCTGGAAGACAAAAAGCACGAGGTTATAATTGAAAATTTAGAGAGCAAAATAAAAGAGCAATTAGCTACTATTGAAAAGAAGAACTTTGAGCTTCAGGCAACTGAAGGCTTATTGGCAGAAGCCGAAGCTAAAATAGTGGAATTGAATACGAAGCTTCTCTGCCAATCTGAACAGTTTGAACAAGAAAAACAAGAACTAAATGCGAAACTTGAAGCCGAAGTCCAAGAAAATTCAGTTTTGAAAAAATTATTGGCGAGCCTTCAAGATAAATGTTTGGAATTTAGCAACAAATGTATTGAACGACTGAGAAAAATCTTCCACTCAGTTGGAGCTAGCAGTGAGAAATTTACCCCGTCAGCTGAAGATTTACCAAAGACCTTCGAACATATTGAAGGTGAAATTGATGAGCTTGACGAAGTTATAGCCGGGCACGGTGACTTCTGTGCCTGGGTAGCTTCTCGGGGCACTGCTGCTGCCTTCCTAAAAGCTGGCTGTGATCATGGAAAAATTGTCAATAGGCCCAATTTCACTTTATCACCATCAATCCTAGATGACATCCCTGATCTCGCCCGAAGTATTTCCAATAGATTTATAAAAATGATATGGACAAAAGGCGGGCGAGAGAAGGCTGGAGACGAAGCTCGGAGTCATCTTGAACCAGTAAGAAATCATACCTTGTGCTTACCTCTTCCTTCAAGCTCGATTTTGACTTACAACAACTTGATTCATGTAGGATAACGAAGCCGAAGTCGATGATTAGAAGAGTGACGCCGAAGCTGAAATCCCTTGAAGATTAAGTAGGAGTAGACTGTAGATAGACTAAGGAAACTTTTGAGATAACTTGTGTAAATGTAACTAAACTTGTCTTTTATGAGTTCTGTTCATACCTTGTATTATGCTCTTACCCTTCTATTAATGTATGTGAAATGCTTTGGTGCGGACGAAATTATCTTTTTTGAGCCGAAGGCGAAAAAACACCTTCCCTTCTTTTCGTACACGGCAAAGCATAGAAAACAACATTTCCCTTTCTTCCGAAGCCCTCCTTTTTGTACGCGAAGAAGCTCTTCTCTTATGCCGAAACAACCACTTATGCCATGATGATGATTATCCTATATATGCCTGAATGAATGTTTATGAATGCAAATGCTATGATGTAATGTGATGTGCGAATGAATGTCCAAACACATATCCGAAGCCATACCCTTAGCCATTATTTCCTTTGAAACAATCACACATCAGCTCTGCATTCCCTTAGGAACGACTTTGGAGCTTCTTCGCCTTTTACTTTCGGCGGAATCAGCGTTGACTTTTCGCTGTAAGCTCTGCATTCCCTTAGGAACGACTTTGGAGCTTCTTCGCCTTTTACTTTCGGCGAAATCAGCGTTGACTTTTCGCTGTAAGCTCTGCATTCCCTTAGGAACGACTTTGGAGCTTCTTCGCTTTTTCAGTTTTCGGCACTCGATGGTGCGTTCTCAGCTTTTACATTTACATTCCTTGGGGGATTTTGCTCTTATAGAACTAAAAAAGGAAATTACATATGATGGCCCCATTAAAAACCTTTCTCCCCCTTTAGAAAGGAAAAGGGTGCCATGAAAAAGAAAAGAAAAGACATAAAAAGTTACATCAAGTTATACATAATATCGCCGAAGCTCATCCGCATTCCAAGATCTTGGAATGTCGTTGCCGTCCATGTCCTTCAATCTGTATGAACCAGGTCTTGACGAAGATGCTACTAAGAAAGGTCCCTCCCATTTCAACTGTAACTTGCCCACTGTGTCTGGGTTGGCCACTCTCCGAAGCACCAAGTGTCCCGGCTCAATATTCTTTAGCCGAACTTTTCTATCTCGCCATTTGACTGTTTCGGCTTGGTATTTATTGATATTCTCCACAGCTTGAAGCCTGATCCCTTCTAAAGCATCTTTTTCCACAAAACAAGCATCTTCAGGACCTGATTCTGTCGAAGCTACTACTCTTATTGATCCAGTTTTAGCTTCTTCCGGAGTTATTGCTTCGTCACCGAATAATAACTTGAATGGAGTAAAGCCTGTAGACCTTGATGTTGTTGTATTGTGGCTCCACACCACTTTGGTTAACTGATCTGGCCACTTTCCCCTGGGTTGATTGAAGATTAACTTCATTATTCCTGTCATTATAATGCCGTTGGCTCTTTCAACGAGCCCATTTGACTCCGGATGCCTGACTGATGCAAAATGGATCTTCGTACCAATTTGATCACAGAAATTTCTGAAAGCTTCGGAGTCGAATTGTGTTCCATTATCTACAGTGATGGCCTTCGGTACCCCGAAACGACAAACAATATTCTGCCAGAAAAACTTTTGGACAGTGGCCGAAGTTATTGTGGCTAATGGCTTTGCCTCAATCCATTTAGAAAAATACTCCACAGCCACTATAACATATCTTAAATTCCCTTGGGCCGGTGGTAATGGACCTAACAAGTCAAGGCCCCACCTTTGCAATGGCCAGATGGGTTGTATGAGCTGTGTTAAAGACGAAGGTTGCTTTTGATCTCTTGCACATTTCTGACAACCTTCGCACTTTTGAACTAATTCCGCTGCATCCGAAGCTGCCTTCGGCCAATAAAACCCTTGGCGGAAAACTTTTCCAAGTAACGGCCTAGATCCAATGTGAGATCCACACAGGCCTGCATGTATTTCTTTCATCAACTCTATACCTTCGGTTCTAGATAAACACTTGAGTAGCGGAGCGCAAACTCCATGCTTGTACAACTCCCCTTCTATCATGACATATGGACGAGCTCTTGCCTCTATCCTCCTGTTATAAGCTTCATCATCTGAAAGGAACTTACCCTGAAGGTAAGAGATGATCTCAGTTCTCCAATCTTCACTATAAACAGGAGATATGTTGAGGACTGCTCTTTCAAGGAGTTCCACTGAAGGTGCCTTTATTGTTTTGAAAAACACATCCGAAGGTAAAGGCAGCCCCTGTGCTGCTGACTTAGCTAGCAAATCAGCATGCTCATTTTGTCCTCGAGGGATATTTTTGACAGAAAATCCTTCGAAGGAAGCTTCGATTCTTCGGACCGTGTCTAGATATTTTTCAAGCTTCGGATCTTTAGCCTTGCAACTCTTGTCGATATGACCCGAAACAACCTGGGAATCAGTTTTAAGGATGGCCCTTCTGATTCCCATTGCTTTTAATTTCCGAAGGCCCAAAAGCAGGGCTTCGTACTCAGTAATATTGTTTGTACAGCTAAAATCGAGTCTTGCCGCATAACAAGTTTTAACTTTGGATGGTGAGACCAACACAGCGGCTGCTTCTGCTCCGAAGGTTCCCCAAGACCCATCGCAAAACACTGTCCACACTTCGGCATCTTTATTTGTTTCTTCATCCTGAGCCCCTGGCGTCCAATCGGCAATGAAACCTGCCAACGCTTGAGACTGGATCGAGGATCTATGCACATAATCAATGCAAAATTCATTGAGCTCTGTAGCCCATTTTCCAATCCGTCCAGTAGCTTCTCTATTTCTCATAATATCCTTCAACGGTTGCGAAGAAGGAACAATAATATTGTATGCTTGAAAGTAATGCCGAAGCTTCCTGGATGCCATCAAAACAGCATATAATACCTTCTCCAATTTTGTATAGTTTTTCTTTGATACACTAAGGACTTCAGATACAAAATACACTGGAACCTACTTCTTGACTTGGCCATCGAGCTTCTCCTGGACAAGTGTTGCACTTACTGCTGAGTGCGAAGCTGCCACGTATAACAACAAAGGAGCCCCTGGCATTGGTGGAGTTAATGTTGTTAAATCTATCAAATATTGCTTCAGTTCTTCAAAGGCTTTTTGTTGGCTTGATCCCCATTGAAAGACTTCGGCTGATTTCAGCACTTCGAAGAATGGTAAATTTCTTTCTGCTGATCTGGATATGAATCTATTGAGAGATGCCAGCCTCCCTGTCAATCTTTGGGCCCCCTTTCTTGTAGTTGGTGGCTCCATTCGAAGTATAGCTTCAATTTTACTTGGATTAGCTTCAATTCCCTTTGTTGAAACCAAGCATCCAAGAAATTTCCCCTTCTTTACTCCGAAGACACATTTTTCTGGATTCAGCTTTAAGCCAGCTTGTCTGAAACTGGCGAAGGTCTCCTGCAAATCAGCAATATGATTTTCCTGTTTCGTGCTTTTTACAATGATGTCATCAACATAAGTTAGCACATTTCTGCCTATCTGAGACTGGAGGACCTTCGCAGTCATTCTGCTGAAACTTCCTCCAGCGTTTTTGAGCCCCTCAGGCATCCGAAGATAGCAATATGTGCCACTTGGGGTTATGAAGCTAGTCTTCGGCTCATCTTCCTTTTTCATCCAGATTTGGTGATAGCCTGAGTAACAGTCTAGCAGACTCATGAGCTCTGAAGAAGCTGCTGCGTCAACTAAAGAGTCTATCCTTGGCAATGGGAATTCGTCCTTCGGACAAGCCTTGTTGAGATCTGTAAAATCGATACACATTCTCCACTTGCCATTGGCCTTCTTTACCATAACAGTGTTAGCTAGCCATTCTGGGTACTTTACTTCTCTGATAACTCCTGCACTGAGGAGTCTTTTTACTTCATTACGAGCACCTTCGGCCTTATCATCGGACATTTTCCGAAGCCTCTGCTTTCGGGGTCTGAAGGATGGGTCGACATTGAGCGAGTGTTCAATAACATCCCGATTTACTCCGCAGAGGTCATTGGCTGACCATGCGAAAACATCTTTGTTGTTGAACAAAAACCTTATCAAGGTTTTCTCCTGCTCTTCGGATAATTGAGAGCCCAACAGCACCTTCTGCTCTGCTATGTCCTCACATAAGAGCATGGGCTTCGGCTGATCTGCTGAAGCTGCTTTCTCCCTTCTGAATTTGTACTGTTCACAAGCTTCAGCTCCATCTATGTTATGGATTGCTTTTGAGTCAGTCCAGCTTCCTTCGGCCCTTCTGGCAGCTTCCTGACTTCCATGAATAGCGATGGGTCCTTGATCCGAAGGTATCTTCATGCAAAGATAGGCAGGATGAAGAATTGCTTCGAAAGCATTGAGGGTGCCACGGCCAATAATTGCATTGTAAGGGTATTCCATGTCAACAATGTCAAACACAACTTGCTCAGTTCTAGTGTTGTTGATGAACCCGAAGGTCACTGACATGGTGATCTTGCCCAGCGCTACAATCTGTCTTCCTCCGAAGCCACAGAGAGGGTGCGTAGCATCATGAATCTTATCTTCTGGCTCTTGCATTTGCCTGAAGGCCTTAGCAAATATGATATCAGCTGCACTGCCTGTATCAACCAAGACATTGTGAACCAGAAATCCTTTGATAACACAAGAGATAACCATGGCATCGTTGTGTGGGTAATCCTTGAGTTGAAGGTCCTCTTGGGAGAAGGTAATAGGAATGTGAGACCATCTCGACTTGATGAAGGGTCCTTGCACCCCAACATGTTGTACCCTTCTCTGTGCTTCCTTCTTCTGCTTCTTGTTGGCTGGCTCTGAACATGAACCGCCTGTTATCGGAAGAAGCAGCTTCGGAGCCGAAGCAGCTCCAGCTTGATCGTTGAACGAAGCCATCAGCTCAAAAAAAAGTGGAAGTGAGTTCACCGGAGGTGGGCGCCAATGTTGGGGACTTGTTCTCAAATGCTATGGATTAAGAACAAGGCAACACAGAAAGAAGTTAATAGTTAATGTCCTTCGTCCTCCGAAGCATTATTTCCCTTAGGATATAACGATTTTGGACGAAGGTTATGAAGGACATACCTTCATCATCACAGTTTATATTGATAAAAGGAAAAGCATATGAAACATGAAAGAATACATGAATAATCACATAACATTATTAAGTGTCCTCATTATATGATTATGGAAGAATAAGGACAATATTGAATTACATTTGTACCTTCGATTTGGTGGAAGGCAAGAACACAAGTGTGACGTACGAGCGAATACAAGTCAGCGTGAACAGTACGGGAGTACTGTTCATCTATTTATAGACACAGGATACAGCCTGTGAAGAATTACAATTATGCCCCTCATGAAAGTTTACAACATTGACTCAAACCTTTATGGACTAAAAGGTCATTCTATCTTTAAGTCGGTTTGTAATACCGAAGCTTCATAAAGAGGAACCTTCGGTCATCTCCTGCGGACAGCTTCAGCCGAAGCTGCTTCTTCCTACAAGGCCTTCGGCGCGACGAAGCATAGCCCCAACAGGGTCAAAGTCCGCCACACCCAAGAGTCCACCATGCGATTCAAAGAGATCACCCCGTGAACTCCATTCTTGGTGATATCCATAAGGGGGTAACTACTCGATCTCGAGTCGCTCATTTTTGTGAACATTACTCTTTTGTCTCCTCTATTGAGCCATACAGGGTGGAGGATGCACTAAGAGATTCGGATTGGGTGTTGGCAATGCAAGAGGAGCTCAACAACTTCACAAGGAATGAGGTATGGCATTTAGTTCCACGTCCTAATCAAAATGTTGTAGGAACCAAGTGGGTATTCCGCAATAAGTAAGATGAGCATGGTGTGGTGACAAGGAACAAAGCCCGACTTGTAGCCAAGGGATATTCACAAGTCGAAGGTTTGGATTTCAGTAAAACCTATGCACCCGTAGCTAGGCTTGAATCAATTCACATATTACTTGCCTATGCTACTTACCATGGCTTTAAGCTTTATCAAATGGACATGAAAAGTGCCTTCTTCAATGGACCAATCAAGGAAGAGGTCTATATTGAGCAACCTCACGGCTTTGAAGATAGTGAGTACTCTAACCATGTGTATAAACTCTCTAAGGCGCTTTATGGGCTCAAGCAAGCCCCAAGAGCATGGTATGAATGCCTAAGAGATTTTCTTGTCACAAATGGCTTCAAAGTCGGAAAAGCCGATCCTACACTCTTTACTAAAACAGTTGCAAATGATTTGTTTGTATGCCAAATTTATGTTGATGATATTATATTTGGGTCTACTAACAAATCTACTTGTGAAGAGTTTAGTAGGATCATGATTCAAAATTCGAGATGTCTATGATGGGGGAGTTGAGATTTTTCTTAGGATTCCAAATCAAGCAACTCCAAGAGGGCACCTTCATCAGCCAAACAAAGTATACACAAGACATTCTTAATAAGTTTGGAATGAAGGATGCCAAGCCCATCAAGACACCCATGAGAACTAATGGGCATCTCGACCTCGACACGGGAGGTAAATCTGTAGATCAAAAGGTATACCAGTCGATGATAGGATCCTTACTCTATTTATGTGCATCTCGACCGGATATTATGCTTTTTCGTATGCATGTGTGCAAGGTTCCAAGCCGATCCTAAGGAAGTTCACCTTAGGGCCGTGAAAAGAATCATGAGATATTTAGTTTACACAACTAAGTTTGGGCTTTGGTGCTCCAAGGGATCCACTTTTGATTTAGTAGGATATTCAGATGCTAGTTGCGCAGGGTGCAAAATTGATAGGAAGAGCACATCAGGGACTTGTCAGTTTCTGGGGAGATCCCTGGTGTCTTAGGCTTCAAAGAAGCAAAATTCAGTAGCCCTATCAACTACCGAAGCCGAGTACATTGCCGCCGACCACTGTTGTGCGCAATTACTTTGGATTAGGCAAACCCTCAGGGACTATGGCTACAAGTTGAGCAAAGTCCCTCTCCTATGTGATAATGAGAGTGCTATCCGCATTGCGGAGAATCCCGTTGAACACAGCCGCACTAAGCACATAGACATTCGGCATCACTTTTTAAGGGATCACCAACAAAGGGGGATATCGAGATAGCCTACATTAACACCAAAGAACAACTAGCCAATATCTTTACCAAACCATTAGATGAGAAAACCTTTACCAAACTTAGGAATGAGCTAAACATTCTTGATTCTTGGAACTTTGATTGACACTTTGCACATTTATATACCTTTGATCTCCTCTCTTTCATTTGCTACGACTAATGTGTTTCCAAGTGTATCTTTATGCTAAGTCGTAGATTGAAAGGGAAATGGAGTATTCGGCAAAGACGACGCTTCCACTCAACTCCATCGATTTTATTTACTCTTTGTCGGTATTCTGCCATATCTCCACATTGGTATAATCTTTCACTCATACTTTGTTTGCCAAAGGGGGAGAAAATTCCAAAGGGCTCCCAAATTCTCCGTTTTTGGCGATTAATGCAAAGGGGGAGAAAAGTATTAGCCCAAATCAAAAGGTCACCACCACCAATTTCAAAATTTTTGAAATAAAGTTTTAAATTAGTATCTTTCAAATTGGTATTCCTCTAATGAGAAGTATCTCAATTGGTATCTATATTTCAAATTGATATATATCTCAAAACCCTCTTGACAGCTAAGAGGAGAATTTCATTTAGGGGGAGTTTTGTTAAAGTCAAAGGAAAAGCATTTGAAACAAGGGGAGAAAATTTCAAATCTTGGAAATGCTTCTTGCAATCTTACTCATGTACCTTTGACTATTTGCAAAAAGACTTTGAAAAGATTTTCCAAAAGAATTTGCAAAAACAAAACAAGTGGTGCAAATGTGGTCTAAAATGTTAAAAGAAAGAAAGCAATCCATGCATATCTAGTGAAAATATAAATTGGTTCAATTCCAAGCAACCTTTACACTTATCTTATGCAAACTAGTTCAATTATGCACTTATACATTTGCTTTGGTTTGTGTTGGCATCAATCACCAAAAAGGGGGAGATTGAAAGGGAAATAGGGTCAAACCTTTTCCTAAATGATTTTGGTGGTTGAATTGCCCAATACAAACAATTGGACTAACTAGTTTGCTCTAGATTATATATTCTACAGGTGCCAAAGGTTCAACACAAACCAATAAAAAGAACAAGTTAGGGTTCAAAAGAAAGGAGCAAAAGAAAACCGAAGTGTGCCCTGGTCTGGCGCACCAGACTGTCCGGTGTGCCATCGGACAGTGTCCGATGCACCAGGGACCGTACACTCCAAACTCTTCAGCTTCGGGTTTTTGGAGAGCCGCTCTGCTAAAATTCACCGGACTGTCCGGTGTGCCACCAGACTGTCCGGTGCACCAAGCGGAGTAACGGCTACTGCGCCAACGGTCGTCTGCAAAAGTGAACAGTGAGCGTGAACAGTGCGCGGACAGTTCACGCAGAGTCAGAGCAGCGCTAGAAGGCGTACCGGACAGTGAACAGTGCCTGTACGGTGCCCCAAGAAGTCAGAGCTCTAACGGTCGAAACCGTCAGAACCCTAACGGTTGGGTGACGTGGCTGGCGCACCGGACTGTCCGGTGCGCCCATCTACAACAGCCCTCTCCAACGACTGTTTTGGTAGTTGGGGCTATAAATACCCCCAACCACCACTATTCAAGGCATCCAAGTTTCCAGCATATTGCATTCAACACAAGAGCTCTAGACTTCATTCCAAGACACAAATAAGAGATTAAATCCTCTCCAAAGTCCAAATCCACTCGAAACACTTAGTGACTTGTGAGAGAGAGATTTTCGTGTTCATTTGAGTTCTTGTCGCTTGGATCGCTTTTCTTCTTCCCTATTCTTATTCTAAGACACTTGTAATCAAAGCAAGAGACACCAAGGTGTGGTGGTCCTTGTAGGGGTCTAAGTGACCCGTTTGATTAAGGAGAAAGCTCACTCGGTTTAAGTGACCGTTTGAGAGAGGGAAAATGTTGAAAGAGACCCGGTCTTTGTGACCACCTCAACGGAGAGTAGGTTTGCAAGAACCGAACCTCGGTAAAACAAATCACTGTGTTATCCGTTTTAGTTGCCTTTGATTTGTTTTTCACCCTCTCTCACGGACTTGGATTTTATTCTAACGCTAACCCCGGCTTGTAGTTGTGCTTAAAGTTTGTAAATTTCAGATTCCGCCTATTCACCCCCTCTAGGCGACTTTCAGGCAACATACTACACTCATGAAGAGGAGGGGCGGTTGTACGAGCATGGTGGAGACATAAAATAGATATAAAGTAGGGGTGAGGTGATTCATGAATGAAGGGTGGCATAGGACAATAGAGGCTTTCCTACTTTTCAATATTCAAGTAAGAGGGATGCTAGAGTTTGGTTTTACTCTAGAACCTAAAAGTAGGGTACAGGGCAAGTAGTGGGTCTACTGAAGTTGTTGTTGGGCCTTGTCGGTACCCTAAAACTAGGGTACCCCTGCTACTGTACAAAGACGCAGAACCCACACGGCTATCCCTTAGTCGCGTGGCAGAAGTGCTGTGTGTGGGACCGAGCTGCGACTAGCCCCAGTCGCGGGCGGCTACTTTGGGTCCACAGCAGCGTCCGACTTCGCCAGATAGGCGGGTCCGAAGCCGCCACGTGTCCAGAGAAGGCGGCATGCTCCAAAGCATCAACAGTGAGTCTAGACCCCCACGGGAGAGCGTCGGACCCCTGGATATACAGTCCGGACCCCCAAGGTTGGTCCCGGACCCCCAGATATATAGCCCGGACCTTCCAAGGTTGGTCCCGGACCTCCACGTGTGCAAGTCGGACCCCTGGGATGGGATCCGGACCCCTCCCGTGTGGGGTCCAGGCCGCCCACAGGGGGGACCCAAGGTCCTAGGACAGAACATACCCAGGCCTTGAACAGGACCTAGGCGAGGGTCCGGTACCGACATATGTCCAGACCTAGTCTGGTGCAGACCTGTCCGCATACGCTTCTGCTCCCCACCCAGGCGGAGACCCGATGCTGCCACGTGGCCTACTGCGTGTGACATAAGCCAGCGGGCGGAGCCTGACGTAAGGCCTCCGGGTTACGCGGCCCCTGCATTTATTGCGGATAAGGCGCGCCGCCTGTCCATCCCGCTGACAGGCGATGTGCCGCCTCAGCATTTAATGAGACCTGTCCATTCCGCTGATAAGCGGCGACCTGTCTGCTGGCAGGCAGTGACCAGTCCATTCCGCAGGCAGCGTGCCTGTCCGTTCCGCTGGCAGGCAGCACACTCATACTGCCGCGTGCACTGCGCTCATCATCACTCGTACCAAGGAAGCTACCGTTGCATATCAGTATTGCGCGGGCTGCGAACATCAGGGCGCCAGGAGATTGCACAGACGTCACCTGCATTAGTTACTCTAGGTATTCCATCCATTATGTTCCTGGGCCCACATGTCGGGGCTCAGCACCCTTGTATGTGCCTCCTCTGAGCTATAAAAGGGAAGACACACAACGTTACAAGGCATGCTCTCAAGCTCTCAGGTTCACAACACCCTCAGACTCACACACAAGTTCTCAAGTGCTCAATACAACTCACAATGGAGTAGAGTTTTACGCTCCGGCGGCCTGAACCACTCTAAATCCTCGTGTTCACTCGTGTTCTTCGACCATCTAGCAGACAGGCAAAACGCTTAGGCTCCTCCTCATCTTAGAATTTAGGACGGGTGCATTTCGCCACACGGCCGAAAAATTTCCTCTCCGACAGGCCTCTTCAATATAAGTTATATTTAATAAAAAAATTGTGATTATATAGTGATTTAATAGTGTATAGATATAGATATAGAAAATATAAACATCATTCAACATTATAAGTAAAATTATTCGATATTCATCATTATTCTATAATTTGAATAATTTAGCACAGTTCACGAGCCAAAATAAGCTAGCTTGCTAGACCAACTAGCTCGAAAAATATGGCGAGCCGTTCCAAGCTCGAATCGGCTGTTTTGGTAAACCCTACTAAAATCAAAGCCTTTAATCTTCGGCCGATGAGCACTATCGGGCGAGCAAGCTCCGAAGCCCCCTTTCCTGGGCTGCCCAAAGCCGCTCACGGCTCACGCCACTCGGGTGACCGCGACTTCGAGCCGTGAGAGCGGTGACACTGCAGCGTGCAAGCGTCCAATGCCGGCACAGAGATCTGGAATATGCCAATCGCTACCGGGGCCGACCTGCCGAGCCGAAGCCCTGGGTGCGGTGGGCCCGCGGACTGCCATGAGAGGCACGGGAGCTTCAAAAAGAAGCCAACAGCGGGCGAGAACGGCAGGCGGAGGCGACGTGTGGACGTCAGGCCTCGCGCCGGATAGCGTACCGACTGGCGAGCCAGTGAGAGAAGCCCCAGTCCCCCTCCGCCCACAGACTCTACGCCTACCCCGCACTCACTGACAGCCCCGCCGCACTCCGTGTAGAGTCCACATCTCAGTGAAGCGAACCTGTGGGTTTGTGTAGCTGAGAGCTTTTTACGCGTCGCTGCCTTTGTCTTCCCTTCTTCCGCTGATCCGTCTCCATGCGGCTGCCAAGCGCTGCTGGAAAGTTTAAAAACGCACGGGGAGCTTGGAGACTTCACGACAAATCGACGATCGCCGCTTCTCTTGGCCATTGTAGAGGGAGAGAGAGCGCGAGCGACCTAGGTCAGTCGGTTTCGGTTTTGGGCGTCAGCTTCAGCTATCCGCGACCGCGACGATGGGTCTGCGCGTGGCCGCCACCGCGCCAGCTCCGGCCGGCGTGCGCGTGCTCGGCAGGGGCGCCGCGCGCGTGACGCCGCGACCGTGGGCGGCTGTCGGCGGCAGGAGACGCCTCTCCGTGCGGATGTCCCTCGCGACCACCGAGGCCACCACCACCATCGCCGTGGGCGCCGTCAGTTTGCTCTCTCGATCAGCTTCAGTTTTTTAGTGGCCCTTTTTCTGCTTCTGCTTCTCGACCTTCGCGCTAGCTGGCCATGATCCCATGGCAATTCACGAGGGTTTCGTTTGGGGTGCGTGGTGCAGTCGGAGGACCAGGCGCTGGAGGCTAGGAACTCCAAGACGGTGGTGGCGGTCATCCTCGGCGGTGGCGCCGGGACCAGGCTCTTCCCGCTTACCAGACGCAGGGCCAAGCCCGCGGTGAGTGCGTGCCAGTATGCCACTAGTTCAGTAGTTCTTCATTTTTTTAAAAAAAAACTACTATCTGGTGCCGTGGTGCGGTCGGTTGTGTCTAAGGATTTAAATTCGTGGATTGGGAGACACGTGCAGCTCATCCGTTCCTCTGCATTTCAGGTGCCAATTGGCGGCGCGTACAGGCTGATCGACGTGCCGATGAGCAACTGCATAAACAGCGGGATCAACAAGGTCTACATCCTCACGCAGTTCAACTCGCAATCCCTCAATCGCCACCTCTCCAGAGCCTACGATTTCAGCAATGGCGTGGCCATCGGAGACGGATTCGTCGAGGTGCCAACTCCTGAATATACGTATATATATAGTTCTATAGGGAATGGCTGACAAAGCCATAAGGATTCATCGTTCAACACTTCATCTCTGGTGATCTGGAAAGGGTATTTGACAGATCGGGATTCTGACTGTTTTTCAGGTCCTAGCAGCAACCCAGAGGCCTGGAACGGAGGGGAAAAGGTGGTTTCAGGGTACTGCTGATGCAGTTCGGCAGTTCGACTGGCTTTTCGATGTAAGAGTTGTTCGGTTTGATGCTTTCTTTTTCATGGACTGTACAAACATGCCAATATAGTGTCGTCAATATAGTATCAAATACCCGAAGCAGTTATAAAAAACAAAGCAAACGATATTTTTCTATTGCTTGCGTGACAAAAACCATCTTTGCTTTTTTAATTAATTATCATCAGTGCAAATCTGAGGGTCATCTAATCACCAAAGTTGAGTTCAAAGGGACTGCCAGTTCCCTATTGCTTTACTTATAATACCACAAAGTTGTTCCTTGAAGAAATTGTAATACATAATGTTTTGTAGGATGCAAAATCTAAAGACATTGAAGATGTGTTGATTCTTTCTGGTGACCATCTCTACCGTATGGACTACATGGACTTTGTTCAGGTAAAATAAATTTTCCCGGTAGGCTGTTTATGTAGTACATATTGATTTTTTTTTTCGATTTCACTTGCAGAGTCATCGGCAAAGAGGTGCAGGCATCAGCATCTGTTGTTTGCCAATTGATGGCAGGTGACTCTCTTTCCATTTCAGTAGCCAGTATTCACTGTACAAGACTGCTCAAGTGGATTTCCATATAATATGTTTAGATTAATTATACTTTCTTTGATATGCTATAGACAAAATCTTGATTTTGAGCATCTGCTAAACTCTCTTTCATGTATTTCCATACCCCGTTTGGCCCTGGTCTCCTTGTGGATGTGATCATGAATGAGTTTCTTTTTTATGTCAGCCGGGCATCTGATTTTGGCCTAATGAAGATAGACGACACTGGAAGGGTAATTTCATTCAGTGAGAAACCAAAAGGAGACGAATTAAAGGCAATGGTAAGCTTGACTTTTTTCTTCGTTCCTGTCAAGTGCCCTGTAGTTATTTAGGTGCACAAATTTTATAACTGAAGTAAACAGAAGTTCATGAGCTATTATTTTATTGTTTGCAGCAAGTTGACACCACAGTGCTTGGCTTATCAAAGGAGGAAGCAGAAAACAAACCTTATATAGCTTCAATGGGGATCTATATTTTTAAGAAAGACATACTCCTAAACCTTCTAAGGTATGTCAATTCAACTTACTGGAGCTCACAGAGTTTCATTAAACTATCTATGTGATTATCCAGGCAAAAGGGAATTAGGATCCTCCTTTTTATGTTCAACTATTATATTCAGTTAACTGCTCAATTACTCGTTTACCTTAAGCCGGACTATATCATCGTTAGGTCAGATGGCGTTTTCCCACTGCAAATGATTTTGGTTCTGAAATAATTCCTGCTTCAGCAAAAGAAATCGATGTAAAGGTATGTGTACCTATGAATTTAACATATTGGATTCCAAGTAGTAATTACACTGTTTAAGCATGGTTGCATAGTTCAAGAAAACAGGATGCATCACTTTGCTATTTACATTCCTGCTAACAAACAGTCGGAAATTTAATATGCCATGCCCCATGCAGAACATTCGATAAAAAATGGCATGCATGCTAGTATGTAAGAACTTTTTCAGCAACACCTTCACCTGTTAAGTTGTGCTGCAAATCTTGCACAATTTGAAGACAGGCATATCACCATCTTAGTTATGTATTAATCCTGCCTCATAATCTTGTCCCAAAATCTTGACTTGATATTATGATGGACATTTCAGGCTTATCTTTTCAATGATTACTGGGAAGATATTGGAACTATTAAGTCCTTCTTTGAGGCAAACCTTGCTCTTGCTGAACAGGTACGTGTTTTATGATTACTGTCTTTCTGCAAACTCTTCGAGTAACTCTTTGTACTACTTTGGTTTACGTTTTTTATATTTCTCTAGAAAAGTACTGAAGCAAACCCTTCTACCACACCTGTTCATTCATTTTCTCAGCTCTGGCATTATTCTTTTGAATGTTTGTGGTGTTGCAGTGATTGTGAAACATTGAACTCTTTTGTTCACCTTTGATTGAACTATGCAGCCTCCAAGGTTCAGTTTCTACGACGCTGACAAACCAATGTATACATCACGGAGAAACCTACCACCATCTATGGTCAACAATAGTAAGGTGTTATGCCGTCTATCTGTACAAAAATGAGTCATCACATTGTCCTTTTTTGCACTATATTATATTATTTATTTCACATTTGTTATTAATTATTAGTGTCATGGTTCCCTGCCTTTGCTTACTTATTTTGATACTTGGGGCATTCATTTATCCTATCTGGTTAATGTGCCCCCTTCTAACACGTTTGTGTCACTGCAGATCACTGATTCAATCATTTCCCACGGATGTTTCTTGGATAACTGCAGAATAGAACATAGTGTTGTTGGAGTTCGTTCTCGGATAGGCTCCAATGTGCACCTCAAGGCTAGATCTCTTCCTTTGTTGCCTGGAGTATTTCATTACACAGATATAGAGAAACAAGTATCAGTTGTCATAGATTTGGTCCAATGTTCTGTAGTTAGCGGCTAATGTATCTTTTCATCCTTTTCCCTGCAGGATACTGTAATGCTTGGCGCTGATTATTATGAAACTGCCGTGGAAAGAGGAGAGCTGCTTGCAGAAGGAAAAGTTCCTATTGGGATTGGAGAGAATACAACGATTCAGTATGAATGCATTTTTTGCTTCTAACACTAACTCCTTTGACATCATCTTTTACTATTATCCTAATATCTTCCCTTTTGCTCTCTGCAGAAAGTGTATCATAGACAAGAATGCGAGGATAGGGAAGAAAGTGGTAATCTCCAACTCTGAAGTAAGTTGATCTCTACCCCTTTATTCAGTATATAGCTGTACCGTGACTAGCAAACTATCTGAAATCAGTCAGATCACTTTGCAATTTTCAACAAAATAAGATGGGTACAATGTATGTGTTTATCGCAAGTTGTAGGATCTTCTTTCTCTCTGCCCGAATTGCTCTTTTATTTATTTTTCTAATGCATACCTCTTCATAGAATGTATCATCAACTCTAAACCAAATCTGGCTGGGTGTAACATTTCACAGGGTGTAGAGGAAGCTGATAGAACTTCCGAAGGCTTCTACATTCGATCTGGCATCACTGTCGTACTGAAGAACGCGATAATTGCTGATGGATTGGTCATATGAGCTGAAAAGGTCTCACAGGACGGGTATTTGCCGCACAAAATATCAATAGGAGTTCTTTGTTAGTTTTACAATAAGATGCTGTATAGCAGTCAACAGGTTATTCTTGTCTATACAAGATACCTTTGTCTACAAATCTTGTCTCACCATGTTGTATTCGACTCAAACAATGTTGCAGACCATGGACATTGTCCGTTTCAAATTTTCTTCCTTGGACATTTACACAAACCTTTTCAATTTTTTGTTTCTTGCTAAACAATAAAAGCTGTTGTTCTAATCAGTATGCAACCAAGTTTCAAGTTTCTTGTGTCAAATTCAATGTGCTTGATCATGCATTCACATTATAGGTTTCATGTTTGAAACTGCATTACCGATGATTTATAGATTTTGAAAGTAGAGGTAGCTTGCCTGATCCTGATACTTTGCTTCAGATATGCCATATAAAACTCGAATAAGATATAAAAGTGATGTAATACTTCTTGTGGTCAATGCAAATAATAAGTAATAAATACCACATTATTCATACTAAAGGGGTAATGTTGAACGATTTACCAATTGCCTGTAAAATAATCGATATGTTGTCAGTTGGTCGAACCACAAATCCATAATTCCACTAGAACATACCAAAATATCACGGGATTTTCCTATAAAATAAATTGCATTGAAGTTGATGCAAATTTCTATTTAAGTGGTTTATACAACAATAAACAAAACATTTCCCAAGAATGCCATAGTATACTGGAAAACAGTTTGTGTTGCTACCCGGCCCGGTCACCTGGTCAGGTTGAAACAGGGTAAGGAGATAAATGTGGCAACACAATGCATGCATTTTTTCGCAGTGGTGCTGCCTTTGTTCTGGCTTATATATATAATATATGTCATCCTAAACTTGGGATGTCATCCTAAACTTGGGAATTTCTAACAGAAACCTATGTCTCAATTTATATACACATTTGAACATTTGTCATGAAACTGTCTTGACAACTCACGACAGGTTTGGTGGTTTTGGCCTCAAAACCACCTAGCGCTACGGATGGTGGGCTTTGCTGAGTTTGGGCCTCAAAACTCGACGACGGCGGTTTCGGAGGAAACCGATAGCGGCACTTGACGTGATCGTGGAGGGTGCGTCAAGGCGAAGTAACTCCGTGTGAAGGACGTGGCCGTCGGATCGAAAACCTAGGAGTTGGTCCATTTCGCCCCCGGTTGAGTGGATAAGCTCTATGTAAATAGGGGTAGTTTAGGAAGTGAGAACAACCCTCTATAAATAGAGGGAAGGGCTGTTTAGTTTAGCATCTCTTGGCTGCCATTTGTTTAGAGCACTCAATATAGAACTCCTAGTTTTCTCTTTGGGTAGACACCAGCCGAGGGATCCGTAGCGATTTTGTACTTCGACTGTGTTCTTGATCTTCTAGTTTAATCAGAGGAAGGTCTCCGGTCCAGCCCACAACGTTCTTTGGCTTCAATCTCAGTTTTGTATCCTTGCTGAAATCTGAAGTCTTGTGTTCTTGGTTTCTCTCTTTCCCTTCTCTTATGGTTTTGTGGAGAATCTTCTAGTTCTTTTGATATGGGTTCTGTTTGGGGTTGATTTGTGGAGAAGTAGACTCTTTGGATCACTGCGTACGCTCATACGATGCAGTTCTTGGTCGTGATCTAAGTAGATATTTTTGAGTTTGTTTTGAGAAAACCTATCAAAACCTCATCCTTCTCGGGATTTCTGATCTGCAACTTGATTTCTTGTTTGTTCGGGTTCATACTTCACCAGAAAACTTCTTACAACCCACGCAAACTGTCTGCAAAATTTGAGGAGATTCTGTGAAGTTTTGACCGTGCGACATTGCCGCTCTCAAGCTCGACACTGCCAGACTAGGAGTTTTCATCCTTTTCTGCTCAAACTTCACGGTTCACCTTTTCTCCATCATATCTTGCTGCCTGCAAAATTTGAGAGCATTCTGGAAAAAAATTCAGTCTGGCACTACCGCTCGGATTTTTACCCAAAGTTTTTATTGGACCTTTGGGGTCTTCTTTGGAGTTTCTTGTGAAAGTTTGGGTTCAAACCAAGTCTTTTAGGTTTCGTTGAACTTATTATCTTCTCTCGAACTTGGTTTGAGCAGTCAATCGATCTGTGGTTGATCTGTTCTTTTGCAGAGTGTTTTGCTGTCCCTCGAGGTTGGATTGGGTCAGCGAATCAAGTCACCAGTGTTGTTCTCCCAAGTTGGAGAATTTTTAGTGGCTCCCATTCACCCCCTCTGGTCGCCTCACCGGTCCTACAATTGGTATCAGAGGCGGTTAAGGATTTCCCTTCCCTAATCGGTTCGAAATCCATAAAGGCGACATGGAACGAGGTGTTGGCAAACCTCTGTTCTTCGATGGGACCAACTACCCGTACTGGAAGATTTGCATGTCTGCGTATCTTCAGAGCATCAGTTATCGGGTTTGGGAGATTTGTCTCGGTGCGGGTTTTGATGCTACAGGTGATCGAATCACTCCAATTCAAATGGAGTTCCATGATTCGAACAACAAAGCTCGAAACACTTTATTCTCGTGTCTGTCCCTTGCTGAGTTTGAGCGAGTTGGACATTTGGCTACGGTTCATCAGATCTAGTCTACCCTCGAGAGATTCTTTGAGGGCAACGATCATGTGAAGACCAGACTGTTTAAGACGTACAAGCGAGAGTATGAGAACTTCACACAGTTGGCTAGAGAGACCATCGATACTATGTTCTCCAGGTTTCAATCTATTGTGAACAAGATGCGTGCCAACAAGGCATAGCTTCCCTATGATGATCATGAGAGAGCGCTGAAATTGCTATATGCTCTGTATCGAAGGGTTTGGGAGGTGAAGGTCTCGACGATCATCGAGTCACCCAACTACGAGACCCTCACCGTGGACGAGCTATTCAACAAGCTTAAGTCTACCGAGATTGACCACCAGACTCGGGCCAAGATCGAGAACCCTAGTGCACCCGCCATGGCCCTGGTCTATGGAGGTGGTTCTGCTTCTAACCCCTCACCTGTTATGTTTGCTTTATCTTATTTATTGTCTATCACAGAGAAGCAAGTGGAGAGCCTTGGGGATGAGGAGCTGGCGCTTGTGGCCAGTCAGTTCACGTGGTTCCACAACAATCGTATGAGCCGACGCTATGGTGGGTCGAAGGATGGATGCTATAACTGTGGCGACCCTAACCACTTCATCGCCAGTTGCCCCAAGAAGGGCAAGCAGGAGGCTGGCCCGCACGACCACCACTCTGGTCGGCAAGGGCAAGCGGGAGTACACCTATGGCAAGTACAAGTCTAAAGGAGGATTCGACAAGGAGGCGCTCAAGAAGAAGTACCTTCAGAAGGCAAAGATCAAGAGCATGCCTTCCTCGCCTCCCTCAGCGACCTCGACCATAACTCTAATGATGCCGCATCTTCCTCGAGCGACGAGGAGACTGAGAGGCGGGTTGAGTACAAGCTGAATGGACTGTGCTTCTTCACCAACACTGCAGGAGGTCTTTGCACCATGGCTCTTGGTGATGATACGGTGGGCGGCGATGGGAGGTATCACATTCCACCGATGATCTCTCCGCTGAGGTAGAAGAGTTGAACGCTGCTTTGGCGAGTCAGGATAAGTTGCTTAAGTAGGCTGCTCGTGATAGGAGAGATTTTAAATCCAAGTACGAGAGCACACTTAGGGAACTTGAGTCTGCTAGAGCTTCAGTTGTGGTGTCCGACGAGACTGAATGTGATGAGTGCACTCTACACATGTCGAACATCACCATTTTGTGGACCAAGTACGCCACCTTGCTAGATGAGCGCGATGAGTTGAGATCTAGGTCTAGCTTGTTGGGTGCGTGTACCATTTGTCCTGGCTAGCAGACTGAGCTAGTAGAGAGATGCTAGGATAGCTTTGCTTGAGAAGGCTAGCTCAGTGAGTGCCCCTGCACCTGCGTAGTGTGCACTTTATGAGGGTTTGCAGTCTGCCCTTGACTCATGCAGACATGACAAGACAAGGAGCAAGGAAGAAAACACATACTGTCACACCTGGATTTTAGGGACACCAAAACCCGGGCGCGAACTTCACCAAGTGTGCTGAGAACAAATCTCACACATATGATGACTCATGGTACAGAAACAAATGTCACAACATTAATATATAACAGAGTACTATACAACATAATTAAATAGTTACTTCATACAAAGACAACGATCCAATAACCAAAGTTGACTGGGAGACTGAAAGTCGCCTAGAGGGGGGGTGGATAGGCGAAACCTGAAAATTAAAACTTTATCCCCCAACTAGATCCCTTGATTAGTGGTTAGAACAAGATATACAAATATAGGAGTATACAAACTAAGTTCTTGCTTGAAAAGAGTATTGCTAAATAATGCGGGAGTGATAAATCAATACAATTAATAAGTTATAGAATAACAAAGCAAGAAGCCTTAGATGAGAAGAGCACTAGGACAAGTTCTTTCTTGCAACGTGTTGCTTCACTAAATGGGAATTTAACTTGAAGCAACACCAAGTGATATTAGCAAATAATGGTGCAAGAAAACTTAGAGCAAGGGAAAACAAACAAATCACAAGCAATAAACACAATGGACACGGGTGATTTGTTTTACCGAGGTTCGGCCCTCGAAGGCCTAGTCCCCGTTGAGGAGTCCACTTAAGGACGGGTCTTTTTCAACCCTTTCCCTCTCTCCCCCGATCACACAAGGATCGGCGAGCTCTTCTTCTTCTCAAGGATCACTCTCGATCCCGCAAGGACCACCACACACTTTGGTGTCTCTTGCTAGCTTTTACAAGCCTCCAAAACTTTGGAGGAAGTTCAATGGGAGTCAAAACTCCACGCGCAAATGAACACAAAGATGAAGCACACACTATCTCTCGATGAATCTCACAAGGCACTAGTGCTAAACTCAAATGAGTAGCTCTCTTTTGCTTGCTCTCTCTTTTGTGGCACTTGTGTTGGTTGTAGTGGTCTAAATCTTGTGTATAGGATGGATCAATGAATATATGTGGTTGGGAGTGCTTGAGTATGTCAACTATATGACTTGGAATGTTGCTTGGGCTCCCACACCTTGAAGTGGCCGGTTGGGGTGGTATTTATAGCCACCAACCAAAATCTAGCCATTGGTGAAAGATGTCTGTCGTATGGTGCACCGGACAGTCCGGTGCACACCGGACATGTCCGGTGCGACAGCCACGTCACCCGGCCGTCAGGGTTCTGACCGTTGGAGCTCTGACTTCTGGACCTGCCTGGATGTCCGGTGGCGCACCGGACATGTACTGTAGAGTGTCCGGTGCGCCACTACGCGCGTGCCTAACTTCTGCGCGCTCTGGCGCGCATTAATTGCTGTTGCAGGTGACCGTTGGCGCGAAGTAGCGGTTGCCCCGCAGTTACACCGGACAGTCCGGTGTACACCGGACATGTCCGGTGAATTATATCGGAGTAGCCGTTGTAGTTTCCCGAAGCTGGCGAGTTCCTGAGGCCGCTCTTCCTTGGAGCACCGGACACTGTCCGGTGTACACCGGACAGTCCGGTGAATTATAGTGGAGTTGCCTCTGGATTTTCCCGAAGGTGACGAGTTTGAGTTGGAGTCCTCTGGTGCACCGGACATGTCCGGTGGTGCACCGGACACTGTCCGGTGGCACACCGGACAGTCCGGTGCGCCAGACCAGAGGTGCCTTCGGTTGCCCCTTTGCTCTTTTGTTGAACCCAATACTTGGTCTTTTTATTGGCTAAGTGTGAACCTTTGGCACCTGTATAACTTGTACACTAGAGCAAACTAGTTAGTCCAACTATTTTTGTTGGGCAATTCAACCACCAAAATTATTTAGGAACTAGGTGTAAGCCTAATTCGCTTTCAATCTCCCCCTTTTTGGTGATTGATGCCAACACAAACCAAAGCAAATATAAAAGTGCATAATTGAACTAGTTTGCATAATGTAAGTGCAAAGGTTGCTTGGAATTGAGCCAATATATGTTACTTACTAGATATGCATGGATTGTTTCTTTATTATTAACATTTTGGACCACGCTTGCACCACATGTTTTGTTTTTGCAAATTCTTTTTAAAGTCCTTTTGCAAAATGGTCAAAGGTAAATGAATAAGATTTTGCGAAGCATTTTCAAGTTTGAAATCTTCTTCCCTTGTTTCAAATGCTTTTCCTTTGACTAAACAAAACTCCCCCTCAATAAATTCTCCTCTTAGTGTTCAAAAGGGTTTTAAGATATCAATTTTGAAAATACTACTTTCTCCCCCTTTAGAACACAAAGAGATACCAATTTGAAATTTACCAATTGAAAATCATTAATTTTAAAATTAGGGTGGTGGTGCGGTCCTTTTGCTTTGGGCCATACTTTCTCCCCCTTTGGCATGAATCGCCAAAAACGGATACTATGAGTGAAATATAAGCCCTTTTCCTAACTATTTTCTCCCCTTTGGCAAATAAAACATATGAGTGAAGATTATACCAAGGATGGAGAGACATTGTGGAGTGATGGCGAAGGGTAGATAATACCGATAGAGTAGAGTGGAAGCTTTGGCTTCGCCGAAGACTCCAATTCCCTTTCAATGTACCTATGACTTGGTTTGAAATTCACTTGAAAACACATTAGTCATAGCATATAAAAGAGATATGATCAAGAGGATATATCAAATTAAGCATGATCATAGTTCTATATAACATAGATTTCTCCCCCTAAGTATGTGCATGGAGAGGAACACGTATTTTGGCCTTAAATGCCAATTGCACATAATTAGGTTAATGAGAACATATCTATATCATACAGATTGTGAAGTGCATTGTGTCATAGTATAAGTGTGATGCTCATGACAATTTATGCACTTATGAAAGCATGTTGTAAACAATTTAAGCATTTCCCTTAAGGATTTCAAGGAGACTTAAGGACCATCCACCTTTGAAACAAAGGCAGCTTATCCTCGTTACAAGGTTAAGCTTTAAGCTCTTTGACAATAAAAATACTTCATCTAGTTTTACCAGAGATGCACTAAAGCAGGAATGAATTGTGGGAAATTAAACTAGGTATGAAGCAGGGATAATACATGGACATGCTTTCTCTTCCTTTCATACAAGATATGCAAAGAATGTAAAGGAAGATTTAGGCACAAGTTTTAAATGAAAGGAGATAGTTTTACCCTTTTGTACCTTCATAGAAATGCTCTTCCTCATTGTGCTTTGTCCAAAGTCTTTTAGATGCTTAAGACCTATATTCAATGACAATATATGGAAATATTTTGCACAAGAGAGAGTTTTTACAACTAGTGATCCTTTTCCAAGTTATTGTAAGCATATATCAAATGGATCACCAATTTGTATAAATGAATCATGAATTCTCCTTTTAACTTAGTGCATATCAAGAGAGATATTGATTGAAAGAATATGAGGCACTAAGAGGCATGGTTGTTAATGAAAGTCATTCAATGATCAAACAAATAACAAATGTGATCAAAAGAACAACATAAGCATTAGATAATCAATTAAGCTTAGGGTAGGAGAATCCAGCAAATATGCTACTTTAGTGGAAAGACAAGAATTTGAAAATAGTAGCATACTTCATGAGAAACTCATTCTCATGCAAGAGGCTATATGAAATTACTAAGATAAAGCAATAGTCTCAACAAAATCAAGATATAAGAATAGACTCCCCCTAAAGATATGCACGAGTATTGAATGAGTTGCATTTACTTTAAAGACAAATAGAGAGAAGCATTATACATCTTGATCAAGGCTCATTAAATTTGCAATAAACAACTTGAGCCTGATATTCTCATTATGAAAGGATTTAGAATACTCACAACCACACCATTGATTGTTTCGTAGAAGTAGGTGGAGTTGTTCTTGATGTCCTCTTCTTTCATTTGAGAATTCTCCCTTTGCAGTGGCTTCTTTTTCCTTTCAAACTTATTGAAAATACTCAAGAAGGATGTTAGTAACACAAGGGAGTATCTAATGAAGGATGATTTCTTTTAGATAGGAAATAAGCACAATTCATCATCCATAAGTCACACAGACATGAAGTAAAATCCTTAACATTAGTGCACTTTTATTTGAAAGGAGGAACATGCACTATTTGACAATTTAATCAATCATAGGAATTTACTTCTTCATATTGAACTTTATTAATTATTACATGGAGGTAAATCAACATGAGAATATGTATAGCAAAGGCATGAAATAGATTTTAATGGACTAGTGCATTTATGAGAATGAGATTGAATGCACACCTAGCAAAAATTAAGTCCAATAAAGAATCTATTCTTCACATGGATAGAATATCATAATATACAACTAATGATGGGAAAGAGAGTTCCCATACCTTTGCTTTTACCTTTCTTCCCTTGGGTGAAAAGCAACCCATGAGGCTTGTGCACTTTCTCTTTTGTAAATATTCATAAGTAAGCTCAAGAGATACGTTGTTAGTAACACAAGCAATAGTTTCCATTTTTGTAATCATTTTTATGAGAAACGAAAAAGCTAGATTAAAACATGGAAACTTCATAGCATGAACTAGATTATCCTGTAGATGATGTTATGCTCAATTTTAACTCATAAAATAAGCATAAATAATCCTTTTAAGATTACGGGAATCTAATTCATGATATGGAAAGCGATAAATGTGAAAGAATTATATCCAATTTAAGCAAGTAGAAATACAACATAAATCATTGGATTGATTTTTCTTTTCAGGTTAGATTACACACTTCCAAAGAGAAACTTATTCTCTACAAGTGAGACTACTTGGGTTACTTAAATAAAATCAATAGTCTCACTATTCTAGTTATAGAGAGAGTTTTCCTTTTATAAGTGTCCTAAGGATTTGAATTCCTTACATAACACCTTGTTCTTTTAGGAACTTGAAATATCTCTCTATATCTAGAAACATGGCAATAATAGGATAACTTAGCGAAAAACATGCCATGTGGTACTTTCAACAATTTAAAGCATGTAGATTGCCATAGGATGGAAATGATGAGTATGCAATCTACCATATGATAGGAAATTCTTCAAAGAATGGTAACATAAATTTAAAGGCATTTGAAGTGCTTCAATTCTTCTATGTGACTACACAAGACACATAAGAAATGATATTCTAGAATACTTGCACTTAAAAGATAAGTGTTACCATCCTTTGCCTTTCCTCCATGTTGTAGGCCTTGATCTTTCCGCATAAGATAATTCTTTATTTCCTTGGGTCAATCATGTATATAGATCATTGACGATTGATAGCTTGAGTTGATAAGAATCGAATGGACTCTCTCAAGCACCCCAAGGCTTCATATCATCTCTTTTTCCTGCAAAGCTTGTAAAGCATATTTTGGTACCCATCGCTTGATGGGTCCATCACGGTCAGTCAACAAAGATCTAGGAACCCAAAAGTCCTTTGTGTTAGCACTAGGTAAACTCATTACCTTTCTAGCACAAGTTGTAATTTTGGGTTGCCTAGTTATATGAGAATTAATTGACAAGCTAGGAGTGGAATTGTTACCAATGGGACAATCCTTGCATTGATGTCCCTTCTTTCGGCATGTGTAGCATAGGCGTTTTTCAAGTTTTGAAGTTTTCTTCTTTCCTTGTTTGTTGCTTGCTACATGGTTAGTAAAAACTTTCTTTTCTAACCCTATGCCTTTTTGTTTTAAATGGGGACAAGATCTAAGCAAGTGTCCCTTCTTGGAGCATTTAAAACAAAGTCTATCATCCTTGTTAATAATCAAGCCATTTTTAATGTAGGGACATGACCTAATCAAGTGCCCCTCTTCAAAGCATTCACTACACCTCTTAATGTGAAGTGTGGCTTGATCATTACCTTGGATGTTACCTTTTGTGGAGGCGTGGTTGAGGCTTTTGGAGGAGGTGTTGAATTTCATCTTTTGTTTCTTCCTCTTGGCAATCCTCAAATCCTTGACATTTTCTTCAAAGGATGTAGTGCATGCCACTGTTGTTCCCGTCTCAAGCTTCTTCACCATGTGATCACGGTTATCTTGAGAAGGTTGGGCAATGCATTTCCCTTTTAGTTGTGTCAAGCTCATCTTTAGCCTCTCATTCTCTTCTTTGAGCTTTTGATATGTATCATCTTTTGTTCCTGCAAGTTCTAGCTCAAAAGAAGATATGCTTGTTGACGGACAACAAGCATTAGCACATGGTAATATAGTATCAATTTGAATGCATGTGCATGAGTGAGGTTGTTGGGATTTTAAGTTTTCTATTACAACCTCATGAGCAATATTTAATATGATATGATCATCCATAAGATTTTCATGAGAACATAGGAGCATATCATATTTTTCTTGAAAAGCTAGATTTTCAACTTTTAGCTTTTCTACTTGGTCCTTAAGCAAGGCATTTCTATTTACTAATTGAGCGATACAATGTAAAGCGTTATCATGCTCAATTGAAACAGTTTCATACCTTTGGACCAAATCAACATGAGAGCACTTTAGCTTCTCATGTTCTTTAGTCAACTCGTCAAAGTGTAGCATTCTCATGGAGAGAACATCTTCTAGCCTTTGACGAGCTTCGCTTTGCTCTCTTGCTCTTTCTAGAAGTTTGAGCATGACCGCCTTATCTTCTTGGCTTAGGCGAGCGTAGAGATGCAAGAAGCTTCTTTCTTCCTCCTCATCCTCATTTGTCCTTCCGCTATCATTTTCATTAGCCACACAACATATGTGGGAATCGAAATGGGAAGACAAACCTTTTGGAGAGGTGGATTCATCGTTTGGTCTCCATCGTTCATTTTCTTCTTCTTCCTTGCAAGGGTTAGTATCACAAATACCAAAGGAAGTAGAAGCACAAAATGAACTATCATGTTTGGACTCATTAAATTTGCTTTTAATTCTAGTCCAAATATCATGCGCATCATGGATTGATTCGTCATAATTTGATATGAAGGCACGATAATCTTCTTTGCTAAGACAATTACTTAAGATGTCAAAAGCTAGGTAGTTTAAGCGAAAACATCTTTGATCCTCCTCGGAGATAATTTTTTCATTATAACTAGGAGGGAAGATACTCTTGTCTATAATTTGTTCTAATCGAGGATCTAGAGTTCTAAAAGCATTTAGTACACTAGATGACCATGAATCATAGTTAGAACAATCATCAAATAAAATCTCAAGAGTTACCTCCTTCCGAGTTGTGTTCTCCTGGATCTTCTTGTTCTTTTGGGATCTTCTACGAGCCATCACTTCGAGTTGTTAGACTCAAGATGAAGTGCCTAGCTTTGATACCAATTGAAAGTCGCCTAGAGGGGGGGTGGATAGGCGAAACCTGAAAATTAAAACTTTATCCCCCAACTAGATCCCTTGATTAGTGGTTAGAACAAGATATACAAATATAGGAGTATACAAACTAAGTTCTTGCTTGAAAAGAGTATTGCTAAATAATGCGGGAGTGATAAATCAATACAATTAATAAGTTATAGAATAACAAAGCAAGAAGCCTTAGATGAGAAGAGCACTAGGACAAGTTCTTTCTTGCAACGTGTTGCTTCACTAAATGAGAATTTAACTTGAAGCAACACCAAGTGATATTAGCAAATAATGGTGCAAGAAAACTTAGAGCAAGGGAAAACAAACAAATCACAAGCAATAAACACAATGGACACGGGTGATTTGTTTTACCGAGGTTCGACCCTCGAAGGCCTAGTCCCCGTTAAGGAGTCCACTTAAGGACAGGTCTTTTTCAACCCTTTCCCTCTCTCCCCCGATCACACAAGGATCGGCGAGCTCTTCTTCTTCTCAAGGATCACTCTCGATCCCGCAAGGACCACCACACACTTTGGTGTCTCTTGCTAGCTTTTACAAGCCTCCAAAACTTTGGAGGAAGTTCAATGGGAGTCAAAACTCCACGCGCAAATGAACACAAAGATGAAGCACACACTATCTCTCGATGAATCTCACAAGGCACTAGTGCTAAACTCAAATGAGTAGCTCTCTTTTGCTTGCTCTCTCTTTTGTGGCACTTGTGTTGGTTGTAGTGGTCTAAATCTTGTGTATAGGATGGATCAATGAATATATGTGGTTGGGAGGGCTTGAGTATGTCAACTATATGACTTGGAATGTTGCTTGGGCTCCCACACCTTGAAGTGGCCGGTTGGGGTGGTATTTATAGCCACCAACCAAAATCTAGCCGTTGGTGAAAGTTGTCTGTCGTATGGTGCACCGGACAGTCCGGTGCACACCGGACATGTCCGGTGCGACAGCCACGTCACCCGGCCGTCAGGGTTCTGACCGTTGGAGCTCTGACTTCTGGGCCCGCCTGGATGTCCGGTGGCGCACCGGACATATACTGTAGAGTGTCCGGTGCGCCACTACGCGCGTGCCTGACTTCTGCGCGCTCTGGCGCGCATTAATTGCTGTTGCAGGTGACCGTTGGCGCGAAGTAGCTGTTGCCCCGCAGTTACACCGGACAGTCCGGTGTACACCGGACATGTCCGATGAATTATAGCGGAGTAGCCGTTGTAGTTTCCCGAAGCTGGCGAGTTCCTGAGGCCGCTCTTCCTTGGAGCACCGGACACTGTCCGGTGTACACCGGACAGTCCGGTGAATTATAGTGGAGTTGCCTCTGGATTTTCCCGAAGGTGACGAGTTTGAGTTGGAGTCCTCTGGTGCACCGGACATGTCCGGTGGTGCACCGGACAGTCCGGTGCGCCAGACCAGAGGTGCCTTCGGTTGCCCCTTTGCTCTTTTGTTGAACCCAATACTTGGTCTTTTTATTGGCTAAGTGTGAACCTTTGGCACCTGTATAACTTGTACACTAGAGCAAACTAGTTAGTCCAATTATTTGTGTTGGGCAATTAAACCACCAAAATTATTTAGGAACTAGGTGTAAGCCTAATTCCCTTTCAGAGACCATGGCCTAGGCCACTCACGAACTCACCACAACATCCTTCGTGCGCCTCATCCTACGGTACCTATCCTTGACCTGGGGGATGTGAGTACAGCAAGGGTGAGCTAACATACGTTCATCGCTCAACAAATTGTGAGAAATAATGTGCATGAACTCACCAAAATTGGGATCTTATGTGAAGTGTAAGGCTTACCAAAGGAGATGGTTAAAGCTGAGCATTGCTTTTAAAGTCGATCAAAATTTTATTAGCAGTTACTAAGTGTAAGTAGATACCAATCCAATTAAGTAAGAGATCACAATTAATAACAACACCCGTGATGCAATGCATATGACAGATTAAGTTTAGTTCCATAAATTAATCATGTGAGTGTCTGAGTCACTCATGACTGTGAGCACCACTGATATACCAGTTTTACACTCTGCAGAGGTTGCACATCTTTATCCACAAGTCGTGTTACCCATTTGCCACGGGATTGATCGGACCCCATACACCTCTACCGAGAAAGCGAGGCAGGGTAGCACTACGAGGCCTTTCCAAAGTTCCACTTGTTTGAGAAAACCCGCTACGGATTCAGAAAGAAGGAAGCATAGGAATCCCTCGTTCGAAAAGCTTTACAGACAGTTTGACCCGAGAACCTCCTATACTCTTTAATGATGCCTCCCCGCTTGCCTCTTTCGGGTAAGGTAATCTCTCCCTAGCTTTCCTAATCACTTGGCCAAGGGCATCCCATTCCACCCTTGTGGTAGCACAGTTTTCCCAGGTGGTTCTCCATGTTCCAATTAACATAATGATCTTATCATGAACCATAATTAAAACAACAACAAAATTGGAACATGATCATAGTATAACATTAATTTCCCAAAACCAAGTAGAGCAATAGCAAATCTACCCAATAATTCATTTGTCTGCAAGGTGTGGGGTAAACAAAACTAGAGAAACCTATTAGGTCCCATCAAATTAACCTGAGCATGTCATGGTGATTAACAGGAACATTATTATGTAAAAAGGAGTGATCAAGGGCACAACTTGCCTGAGACTCAAGATTCCCAGGTACCAACTTGCTCTTCAAGTGACTCGTAACCTCGCTGCTAATGGTAGCCATATAAACAAACATGGTATAGACAAAATTAACATCACACCAAACATAAGAACAAACTGCATAATAACGTTCTACGTATCGTAACGAGATCGTAGGCTCGAGAACTACTAAATTCGGAGTTACGGTTAAAAATAGGGATTTTGGAAGACTTATGTGATTTAAACATTAAAACTAGGTTATATGTTGATTTTAATATAAACCATGTGAGACAGATATGGAAATGTCTAGTTTAACTTTAATAATAATTACAACTTAATTAAAAATAGTCAAATTATAATTATGGATTGAATTAAAATACTATATCAATTTAGATTAGAAAGTTATACATAGGTTTTAACAAATATCTAATTACAAAAGTATATGATACAATATAAATAATGTTGATACTGTGTAGGCAATTTTATTACAAAGGTAATGCAATTTGAAAAGACTAAAACGGAGTTAAGATGCACCAGTTATGGGCTAATACATTTTTGTGGTACTTTTAATGTTTATTTAGCACTTAAAATAGAATTCAAGGATTTTATTGCAAATTCCAGGGACCTAGGTGTAAGGGTTTCTTTCAATCGAGGACGGCGGGTTGATTCGAAGAAAGAGAAGGGGCCTTTTAACAAAACAACTGCGGCGAAGGGGTATGAGCTATTCTGTGCCGCAGTATATGAAGTGGATGTCTTAGATTAAGTCATACAACTTTATGAAACGGTACGCACTCTAGGCCCTCGAATCTGAGATCCTTGGCCAAGAAAGTTCCACGTTTTTGACTTGACCTAGCCACCAGATTCAAAATCTATTGCTTGGATTTCATTCACGAAGAGTTACGTGATCTTCTAATCTCATACGTTGATTCGGATCGAACGGTCAAGAGCCGTTCACCCACACCCGGACGCAACAGACGGCGCCGCCGCCCATCCACATGGTGGCCCATCTCCAACGCGAAGGTGCCCGGTGCCCAGGTGCCCAAAACCTCGATACAAAATAGTTGAGCGTAGAGGAGGATGCGATGAACAGCTTGAAGGGCTTCTCACCTGCGATAGTGCTGCGGAGTAGCCTGCCCGCGGTGTAAGCAGGATCCACGGCGGAGCGCCAACTCCGACGTGAAAGCGGTGGTGCTTAGGTTGATGAATTCACCCGGGGAGGCCACAGATAGGTGCAGGGTGGTATTGTGACTTGACAGGATCACTTGATAAACTTGACATCCCTGAAACGGATGACGACGGTGGACCAGAAGCGCAGCCATGGTGGCCATCTCACCCATCCTGCCATCCACGACCACCCCCTTATCACTTCCCCGAGGTATGGTGGATCACCGGCGAGCGCGTGAACCGATTATGGGATGGCCCAAGGAGCATGGCGGCACACGATTTATACTCCCGATGGCGGAGTCCGTCCGGGGAAGCGGCCACGAGATCGACGGCGTGTGCTACGCAACAAACTTGGGGAAGGGGAGGTACAATTGACATCGCGGGGCTCGGTGTCAGCGACACAAGTTTACCCATGAGAGCGTGGGGCTTCAGATAGAGAGTGGAGTCGGCCTGGCAGTGCTTGGCGTGAGCGCGATTGGGCTGGTGTCCGAGCGCGCGCGTGACGGGGTAACTGGGCCGGCAGAGAACATGTGAGTGGGTCGGCCATCAGGAGATTCGACCCAAGGTGAGTGTTCTTTTTCTTTTTCTTTTATTTTTACTTTCCTAAATTCAAATCAGGTTTGAATTCAAATTTCGAATTACCTTTTATTGTAGTTCAACTTCAAGCCAATTTAAATGCACAAACCAAAATCTCGGCATGGATACAATGTTTCTTTTACTTATTTATTTATTACTTACTTTAGTAAATGCCACTAAATATAATATTGATGAAAGGAGTATTCACTCAAATAAATAGAAAATCTTTCTATTATTTATTTTTCCCCGAGTTTCAAAATTATGTTTTAAATTTAGAAAGTCCAGTCTAGAATTGAGTCATCAAAATTTAATACTACCCTTATTTATTTTTAAGAACATAACTTCAAAGTAGGAAAACATGTATTAAGGACAATTTAGCCTTTGTTCTCTTAAAAAATCTTGAATCCCAAAAGCAAGGATTGGGGTTTTACACATACCTTCTATCTGTCTTGAGCTGGGTGTCGTGCAGTGAGCCCTAGTTGGGTGTGATGGTTTGTCAGTTCAAGAGGGGAACCGGTGGACCAGGGTTAGGCTTTGCTGCTAAGGATGGGGGTGTCGCTCGCTTTGGGAAGGTTGGTGAGTGCAGTGGTTTGACACCTTCAGAGAAACCTTCATCCACTCCCAAGCTTATCAAAATCACCCCTCCTAAGCCTATCACCCCTGTGAGAGATGGTGTGATTGAGGAGCCTATGAGAGCCCCTCCTAAAAAACAAGTGTGGTTTCCAAAATCTAACCATCTCAGGAACACACTTGGCACCCTTCCCGACATCTCTAGTGACCCCTTCCTAGAGCTCCTTAGCCATTCAAAAAGAAAGCCCCCTCCCACAAACAAAATCCACCCAAGAGAGAGGTGAGGTACCATTTTGAGTATTATGAGAGGGATGGGCATCTGACTTCTTTTTGCTTTAGGAGGAAGAAAGATGAGCGGCGGGTTTCTGAGTCGAGCAGGAAGGACATGAACCGCTTCTTTGTAGATCTATACCTATACTCATATAACTGCTTCTTATAGTAGTGGGGTGCTATAATTCATTCTTTTTTAACGTGATGACAAGACCTCTGTCTTTCCATTAAGAAGAAGATTAGAATAAACACACTTTTAAGGAAAACTAGGCCCAAAACCTACACAGCGCCCAAACAACACAAGCAGCGGCAACCCCACAAACAAAGCTCATCCAACGTCATCGTTGCTGAGCTCAACTAAGGTACGAGCAGCTCCGACTTCGCTAGATGGGCCGCACACGGCCAAAAGAAACACGACGACACCTACGCTAAATGTGATGCCTTCAGGAAGGGAGTGACCTCTAGGACGCCATTGTCACATGTCCAAGATGGACCGGACTTTCGCCCATGGAAGACAGAGCAATGTGACGCTCTCAACAGAGGAAGTGGCACCCAAGGGCGTCACCGTCACTAAGGCTTTTGCCCAATATGCCCTCCACGCCGTCATCGATGTCCTGTCCACCCACACATACCCATCCAAAGGGGTATCGCCGCGCCTGCTGCCGCAGCAGCCGCATAGTTGCGTCAGCTGCCATCCCCTCCGGATGGGCACATGAAACTGGGGCGCACCATGCTGTGTGCGACACACTACTATAAGCCAAAGTTGTTTCCGGTTGCCACCGACGGCCCTAGCCCATGCGGCACCCTTGCTAACTGCTGCCGGGCGCGAGAGTCCCACCATTAGGTGAAGCCCCCAGCCAAAAGGGCCTCGGAACCGGCCTCTAAGATGGAGCATCTATAGACCTAGGGTCTGTTTGGTTTAGCTTTTTTCTGACCAGCTTTTCTAAAAATCTGGCTGTGGAGAGAATCTGGCTGCAGGGAGAATCTGAGTATTATTACGATTACGTGTGGAGGAAGATAAAGTTGTTCATAGGGTCCAGGATCTAGAAAGTGACGGATTCCTACTATTACAACGACTCAACCGATTATGTGTTTATGTTGATTTTGGATGGTTTTTGCCCTAACGAATTTTATAGAAGCTGGTTGAAAAGCTGAACGTTTGACAGTCCACAGCATCTTTTGGTGACTAGAAGCTGTCACAAGCCGAAACAAACAGGGTCTAGGCTAGCGCAGCCACCAGCCCACCACCCAATGAGGCTGACACCACCCGCGCCGCCCCAGACCTGGAGGTGCCAGATTCAGCCACTGTCGCAGCCAAGCGAGGAGGGAAGAGGACGATGGAGGGAGAAGAAGCGGGAGAGAAATCCGTCGTCGTCGCCCACCCGGATGCGGCCCCGATAACTGCAACTCTACCCTGGCTCCACGGACCACACAGCCGATGACGCAGCGGTCGTCAACCTAGGCCTCCGCCTCATCCATGCCGACACCAACCGCGCCGAGGAGCTCGCTGACACCGCCATGGCGCTCATCCTCGACCTGCTCTACCGAACCCATCTCAGTCCCGACCGTCGGTAGGCGTAGCCCCAAGCAGCCACCAGAGAAAGAGAAAGGAGAAGCCCGAGGGGGTCTCGAGGTGCCGACGCCGAGGGCTAGCTCCGTACGGCTCGTACAGCCGGGCCCCTGTGGTGAGAACCTCGTCGCCCCTAAAAAGCCGCGCGAGCGTCGAGAAACTCCTCGACCATCGTGGATCCGCCTAGCCGAGGCGCCGAGCTTCCGCACGGGCCATCCGCGACCCCCCTGCTGTCATCCCGGTCGGCCGCACAGCCTTGCGGGCGCCCTGCTCCGGCGGTGGTGCAACAGGAGAGGGAAGGGGGGAGAGGGTGCGACACGGGGCCTTTCTTCAGAGACAGCTGTTGGGATTGAGAAGAGTAAGCTTGAGCTAGAGCGAGATCAGCACGACAAATCAATAATGGAAACTAACACTGCTATAATTCAATCTTGAGGTTTATATTATCTAGCATTTCTTAGCTCTATGTAGTATGCTTCAATGGTATTAAATTATATTACCAATACATAACATTTAATTCATAAATCATAATTAATACTTGAAGTTTGAGTTTTAGACTAAGATTTGTTAAGAAGCCTAGGAAATTTATGTTGTGTGCTTGAGATCAGATCCTCCTGTAACTCAACTTGATGATCATTGTTTGTAACGCCACATTGTAGTACTAATGAATACTTGTGTGTTTTCTATATCACTATTCTGTTTTGAACTGACCTTATTATGGAGATCATTCTTAGTTCCGAGTATGGAAAGATTGAAGGAGTTAAGAAATACTGTGTTATTTGTTTCATATGCCTATTTATTGCAAAATCTACACTACACAATTCCAAGCTTCTTTTCTCTCTATTGCAAGTTGAACAGGAAATGACCTCAACAATTTCCTATAATCGATTTATGTGTTTGACGACCATCACAAAACTTATGGACTAACTAGTTTGCCTAATTCATCTTTTCACAGGTGCATAAAGTTCATATATACATATAAGAAAAATATCCCTTGGGGGCAATTCTCTAAGTATGGAGCAAAACAGATTTGCACCATCCTGCGACGCACCGGACTGTCCGGTGCTCAAGCTGGCGCGCCCAGCGAACTGGCCGCTCTCGGGAAAATAAAGCGCTCCTCGGCTAAAAATCGTTGGACTGTCCGATGAGCCTAGAGCAATGGTCATATTCACAAACGGTCGACTGCCACGTGACTGCTACAGGTTCAGAACGTCAGAGGTTTAGAGACAGTCTGCGATGTCAGGTCGCACCGGACTATCCGGTGCACCACAAGGGCAGGCGAATTCAACGGTCAACTGCTCCAAACCCCAACGGTCGGCTGACGTGGCATGCACCGGACAATGAACAGTGTAGTGTCTGGTACGCACCGGACTGTCCGGTGTGCCCGTCGACAGAGAGTTCAGCCAACGGCTAGAATAGTGGTTGGGGCTATAAATACCCCCAACCACCACCATTCAAGGCATTCAAGCTTTCCACTCTCCACACTCAATACAAGAGCAAAGAATACACTCCAAAGACACATTCAAAGCCTTCAATTCTCTCCAACTGCCATAATCAAGTCAAGTGGTCAAAAGTGTTTAGTGACTTGAGACAGGGTGATTTGTGTTTCAATTGTTGCTCTTATTGCTTGGTTGAGTTCTTCTTCTCCTTCTAAACTTTCTAAGAGATTTGTAAAGCTAGCAAGAGACACCTAAGTGTGTGGTGATCCTTGCGGGGTCTTTGTGACCCATGAGATTAAGAAGAAGCACTCAACCGGTCTAACTGACCGATTGAGAGAGGGAAAAGGTTGAAATAGACCTAGCCTTTGTGGCCTCCTCGACGGGGAGTAGATTCTTTGGAACCGAACCTCGGGAACCAAATCGCCGAGTCCATTTGTGTTGATCTTCACCATTCGATTTGTTTCTTCCCTCTCCCCTCTCACTAAAAGTTGTCTTGCTCACATTGTTTTGAGTTAGCTCCCAAAGTTATCCACATTGATTGAGCAACTCATAGCAAGAAGAACTATCTTATGCGCTCCATATTTATTTCTAATCCTAACCTCGCATGAAGTTCGTGTTCAAAGTTTATAAATTTCAGGTTTCGCCTATTCACCCCCCTCTAGGCGACTTTCAAATGGTATCAAAGCCCGGTACTTCATTAAAGTCTAACAACTCGAAGTGATGTTGGAAGAACACGCCAAAAGGGAGATGGTCAGCGGAGAAAAGCACGGATCTTCGGGAAAGAAGAATGAAGAAAGGACTCCGTCGAAGGAGGCCGGCGACAAGCACAAGGATGAATCTGCCGGCTCCTACAAGTCATATAAGAAGGGTGACAAGAAGAAAAAGAAGATGAAGAAGGTGATTGAAAGGGAAATAGGGTCAAACCTTTTCCATATGAATTTTGGTGGTTGAATTGCCCAACACAAATTATTGGACTAACTAGTTTGCTCTAGATTATGAGTTCTACAGGTGCCAAAGGTTCACAACAAACCAATACAAGTCAAAAGAAAGGGTTCAAAACTAAGGAGCAAATTATACCGAAGGCAGCACTGGTCTGGCGCACCGGACTGTCCGGTGCACCAGGGAATTCGATGCTCAACTTGCCAGCTTCGGGAATTTGAGAGGCCACTCCGCTATAATTCACCGGACTGTCCGGTGTAACACCAGACTGTCCGGTGTGCCAGCGGAGCAACGGCTACTTCGGGCCAATGGTCGTCTGCAGAAGGCATTAAATGCGCTACAGTGCGCGCCTGTGCGCGCAGAAGTCAGAGTAGGCGCTAGAAGGCGCACCGGACAGTCTACAGGACCTGTCCGGTGCACCACCGGACTGTCCGGTGGCCCCAACTGTCAGAGCTCCAACGGTCGGAACCCAATGGCCTGGTGACGTGGCTGGCGCACCGGACTGTCCGGTGCGCCATACGACAGAAGCCCTCACCAACGGTTCTTTTGGTGGTTGGGGCTATAAATACTCCCAACCACCCCACATTCATAGCATCCAAGTTTTCAGCCTTCACACCTCATACAAGAGCTATAGCATTCAATACAAGACACAAACAAAGAGATCAAATCCTCTCCCAAGTCCGGAATCACTCCAAACAAGTTAGTGACTAGAGAAAGAGACATTTGTGTTCTTTTGAGCTCTTGCGCTTGGATTGCTTTTCTTCTTCCTCATTCTTGTTTCCACAACACTTATAATCAAAACAAGAGACACCAATTGTGTGGTGGTCCTTGTAGTGGACTTAGTGTCCCATTTGATTGAGAAGAGAAGCTCACTCGGTCTAAGTGACCATTTGAGAGAGGGAAAGGGTTGAAAGAGACCCGGTCTTTGTGACCACCTCAACGGGGAGTAGGTTTGCAAGAACTGAACCTCGGTAAAACAAATCACCGTGTCATCCGCTCTATTTCCTTAGTTGATTTGTTTTGCGCCCTCTCTTTCGGACTCGGTTATATTTCTAACGCTAACCCCGACTTGTAGTTGTGCTTAAGTTTATAATTTTCAGATTCCGCCTATTCACCCCCCTCTAGGCGACTTTCAGTGATCTACTATGAGACCGATTCTTCCTCACTCTCAACCTCTGGCGCCGAGTCGACATCTTCGAAGCGCCAAGAGCGTAAGAAGTATAGTAAAATACCCCTTCGCTATCCTCGTATTTATAAACGTGCTCCTTTACTTTCCATTCCCCAAGGCAAACCACCATATTTTGGTGGTGAAGATTATTGTATGTGGAGTGTTAAAATGAGGCACCATCTAACCTCACTCCACGAAAGTATTTGGGATATTGTTGAGTTTGGAGCGCATGCACCACAGGTAGGTGACGAGCCGACGAGGACTACGACTCCGATGAGGCCGCCCAAATAAGGCACTTCAACTCCCAGGCCACCTCCATACTCCTCGCTTCCTTGTGTAGGGATGAGTACAACAAGGTGCAATGGTTGAAGAGTGCCAAAGAAATTTGGGACGTCCTCAAGATGACGCATGAAGGGGATGAAGTGACCAAAATCACCAAGCGCAAAACGATCGAGTGAGAACTCGGCCGATTCATCCTCAACAAGGGAGAAGAGCCACAAGCAATGTACAACCGGCTCAAAACGATGGTGAACCAAGTCTGCAACCTCATGAGCACCAAGTGGGATGACTATGAAATGGTCAAGGTTATTCTAAGATCTCTTATCTTTCGTCACTCCACTCAAGTGCAATTAATTCGTGGAGATCCTAGATATAAATAGATGTCTCCCGAGGAGGTGATTGACAAGTTTGTGAGCTTTGAACTTATGATCAAAGACTCCAAACATATTGTTAACTTGGAGTAAGGCGCTACCTCCACACCCGAGGTGCAACCTGTTGCATCTAAGGCAACGAAAGAAAAGAAGGAAGAGTCTACACCAACAAATAGGCTCCCAATTGACGCCTCCAAGCTTGACAACGAGGAGATGTCTCTTATCATCAAGAGCTTCCTGTCGGTGTTTTGGGTCCGACCGCGCACCCAGGGTTGTCCCTCAAGGTGCTTTGTGGAGTAGGAAGGTGTCACTAACTGTAGCTCGATGGTTCGTGCCAGATGCACGAGAAACAGTGGACGACCTTGTACAGGTTCGGGCCGTTTGGAGGTGCGTAATACCCTACGCCCTGGAGTGGATCTTTTATGTGGCTGATTACAAGAGAATTCTCTAGTATGAGGAATACCAGAGAGTCGAGTGAATGGCTAAAGGTGAGATCTGTCCCTTGAAGGGGTGTTCCCTAGGCCTTATATATTCGACCGTGGAACTTTACATTTGGATATGATAACTGCGTATGCCTAAGTAATAGTGAACCGACTGAGCTTATCTTCCTATAATTCCGCCGACCTATCCCTATTCAGTTCCGTGCGGTAGGAGGGCACCGCGCGGGAAAGTAGGATCAGTGCTGTAGATAACGCTTAAGCTCGGCGAACCATACAGGCTTAAGTCGATCCATCTTTGTGTTGATCTATTCTGTTGAAAACTCCTCCCCTAGCCCACGAAGGGATGGCCTTGCGGAATAATGGGCCTAGGGCCTTCCGTGAGGCCTTCTTGCCTTCTAGTGGACCCGGGGGATATCCGTCCCCCACAAGCCCCAATCTTTGTGTTGATTTTGAAATAATCAGCCCAAAGATTCCAGGTCCAGCTTGTGATTTTTGAAACATGTCTAATAAGTTGTTACTTCCAGCTTCGAGTAACTTGATTAGAATGTTCTTCTGCCATTCTTTTCTGACCTCGCTCTTCAGTTTTTGCTTTTAATCTTCAGTGATCGATACTCTGCTCGCGCCTTAGAAGTCGACGCTTTGCTCTTAGGGGTTAAGGATTCATTGGGTGCACCGAAGGTGCACCCAATGGGTGTAGCCCCCGAGCTTCGAATGGATTACTGAAAATAATCCATTCGAAGGTCCCCATCTCATGCTTCTTAAAGAATCATAGTTTTCGGCTTAAACAGATGCCTTAGAAATCAACTTTTTTGTCACCAGCCCGTGCTTTAGAGGTCAGCATTTGTTCTTCAAGATCCTATGATTCATTGGGTGCACCGAAGGTGCTCCTAATGGGTGTAGCCCTCGAGCTTTGAGTGGATTACTGAGAATGATCCACTCGGAGGTCTTCATCTCAAGCTTATTCAAAACTCATGCTTTAGAAGTCAGCATTGTTTTATTTTCACCTTTATGCTTTAGAGATCAGCATTCTATCGTCTACCTTATGCTTTAGAGGTCAACATACAATTCTATCCTTGAAGTTGTGTGTGCGATCTGCCCATATCTTGCTAGGTTCGAAATTTATTTGATCTGCGACAGATTGGACATCCGGTAGATGGCCCCCTGGCTAGTCATTATTTCACTTTGTGCTTCATGGCTCCTGTTGATTAGACTTGTATCTCGTCGGCTATTTTTGGCTTTCCTTTGATCTTCCGTCGATATCCTCTTTTTCTCTTGATGTATTCATTGCACATACTGTATGGATGCGACTGCTTGGGAAAATCTATTGAAAATTCCTAGGCATCCCCCCCAATGGGTGTGGGCAAGGGACGGCTTGGTGCACTGAGCGTTTAGCAAATTGCTTCTGAGTAGTAACTTGATGTGACTGCGGGTGTAATCATATCGTCCAAGCAGTTTGACTTGAGTCTCAATGGGTGTCGTGTTACGTGAAACGGCGCCAGCTGCCTGACGTGTTTCCAGACGATTTGAATTGCTCATTGAATTTTTGTGACTGTTCAATGGCCGTGGTAGGAGGTGAGCGGTTGCCATCTTCTTCTATAAATAGCGTGTCTGCTTCTCCATCATCTTCACACATCTTACTGCCACTTGTTGCTTATTCCTTTTTTCTTCTTCTTCTACTCCACCATGGGCAAGAGCAAAAAGGGCGGGAGTTCTTCTCACCACTCCGGTGATAAGCGGAAGCGCGAGCCGACCCCCCCCCCCATCAGAGGACTTCGGCGACTCCGAGTACTCGGAGGAGGAGTTCTCCTCCGAGTCCTATGGATCGCCGACCCCCGCTTCTCCCCCGGCGTCGTCTGATGACTCAGACGACTCCCAGGGGATCGCCGCGGAGGTATGGACCTACATCCGGGCCGTCGAGCGCGCCGGGCTCGAGGGCTCGGATGAGTCGGAGGACTCCTCGGACTCGTCTGAGGAGAGCGGCGGGGGCGACGATGGCGAGGGCGACGATGGCGGCAGAGGCGGCGGCGATGGCGACGGTGACAGCGGCGAGGGTGGCGACAAGCACGACGGCGGCAGCGGCAGCAGCAGGGGCGGCAACAGCAAAGGCAGCGGCAGCGGCAGCGGCAGCAACAAAGCCAGTGGCTAAGCGCCACTGGTTTAAATGTTAGTATAGATAAGTAGTAGTAGAAGTAGTATTAGTAGAATAATGTAGTGGTAGTTAGTAGTGTAATGTAGTTTAATGTAGTAATGTAATGTAGTAGCATAGGGAAAGAAGCCGACTCGTAATGAGTTGGTTTTTAAGTTTGCGAGAACAGTTCCCTTATATAATGAAGAAAGCTTCGGTTCACTTCTGTGTGCATTTCTTGCTTTTTTCACTGTTCCTTTTGCGATCGGTTGATTGATCTAGTTTTTGTGTAACCGTTGTTTTTTGAAAGTAGCGACTTAGACTCGTCGGGCCACATTTTGGATCTGCCTGCGTATTTGTAGAGAAAATCAGCGGGCTTATTGTTAGCGTCTTCAGAGGTAGCAACCGAGTGAATTTTTACAACGCCGGCGTTTTAGAGGCAACGGCCGAGTGATAATGGGTCACATCGGTGTTTTAGAAGTAACGACCGAGTGAATACTGGTAACGTCAGCCGTTTTTAGAAATAACGGCTAAGTTTTATGGAGCCACGTCGGCGTTTTGGAAACAACTGCCGAGTGATGATTGGGCGTTTTTTGGACATGGCTCTTGGCCCCAGAAAACCCTATTTGTGCCACGTCGTTGTATGCTTCTGCATTCCGAGCCCTAGTTCTGCTTTTTTGCCTCCAAGCCTTCTTTGCTTCCTTGCGATCTTGCTTCCGCTCAGTTCGTCGGCGAGATTGAAATGGCGCCCAAGCAGAAAAACCAGAATTTGTCTGATGCGATCATTCCTCCTATCGACCCCAACAGTCAGTTGCCTTTCGCAGGTAACCACATGTCTATTGTTTCTGAATCCGACCTTCTTCACCTTGTCTCCATTGGAGTTCTTCCTTCGAAGGAGCTTTGTTCCTGGTGGATCTGCCGTGGGGCCACTGTCCCGACGGAGGACACCCACGAGTCTGTTATTTTCATTCCTTTCCTCATCCGCGGCCTTGCTCTTCCTATTTCTCCTTTTTCCACGGTCTCCTTGATTTCTATCATCTAAACCTAACCCATCTGAATCCGAATTCTATTCTGCAAGTTTCTGTTTTTGTTCATCTTTGTGAAGCTTATCTTGGTATTTTGCCACACTTTGGATTGTGGAAATACTTGTACCATTGTCGGCCTAGGATGGCCGGAGGGCAGCACCAGCTCGTGGGTGGCGCGAGTCTGGAGATGCGCCGTGGGAGAAAAACAGAGTATCTCGATATCCCACTCAAGGACAGCATCAAGGGATGGCGCTTGGAATGGTTCATCGTTGAGAATCATGGAAAATCCCTCCCCCCTCGGTCAGGGAGACAGCCTGATGTTCGCGCTTCGAGTTGGATTGAGTCTCCCACGGATTTGGAGGTAGCCGAGGCTAGAGTTCTGCTTGCTGAAGTTGGTTTGCTGAAGGAGAGGGGTCTAACTGCTGAGGTTGTAGTTACAGATTTTGTATTCAAGAACATTTAGCCACTAAAGGACAGAGCATACCCGGCCTACCTGTATCGTGGCATTGCTGACTCAACCTGGGTTACCAACAGAAGGATTCCTGCTGTGGATCTGGTGAGCCGGCTTGAGATGATTCTTAGGGGAAAGGTATCGAACGTTGGTGCTCCTATTGCATATTCTGCCTGGAATCTACCACCTTCTAAAACCTTCATCAGTTTTGTGTCAAACCCTCCTGCTGAAGGCAACGGTTCGGGTCTTAGCGTGCGACCCTCCCCGAAGAGGTTGAGGCATTGGTTGCTTTGCTGGGTGATATCCCTGATGATGAAAGGCAGGTTCATTTTGAGATGCCTATCAACCCCATTGATGCAGAAATAAGTGCTATGCTGGATTTGCTGGCCGATGATTCCTCTAACTCGGTCCCCGCTAAATCACTAGCTGTGGCCGTCATTCCGGAGCCTAAAGAGACCCTGGATATTCAGAGACTCGATAGCACTCGCCCAAAGTGTCCTCGTCGAGCTAATCAACCAACTTCTCCTGCTGAGGGGAAGAAAAAGAGACGGCTTCGGTGAGTGTCATGTTTGAATCAGGATGTCGGCCCTTCTGTTCCAGCTGCTGAGGGGGTGCATGTGGAGCTTTCTTTTGGAGCTGATCCCAATGGGTGTGACTCAGCTGACACTGACCCCAATGGGTGCAATCCGACTGACCTTCATGATGCTGAACCCAATGGGTGTGGTGTTCGTATTGTCGACGAGGATGAAGAAGAGGAAGAGGAAATCCCCTTGATTCGGAAGAACAATCGGCGTTATGTAGTCAGTGGGGAGAGTAGTGAAATTCCTTCTCCAGCTTTGTCTGCCCTTGTTGGTCTGCAGGAATTGTCTCTGGCAAATTTTGACTAGGCTCTTGAAGATGTGATCCCTGAAGATCTGCTGTTCGAGCCGACAGATGGTGGTGTGATGGACGCTTGCGCTGACTTGCATGATGTCGGGTTAGAGTTGTCCCAATCAGCATCTCACGCCTCATCGACCTTAGAGCGCGGTCTTTAGAGTCAAGAAGCTAATCCAGATTGCTTTGTTCCCATGGAAATGGCTGAGAACCCCCTAGCCTTAGAGGTGGCTGGAGCGGAGAGTCCGGTCTTCAAGGATGGCGCCAGCGTTTGCCTAGCCCCCGAGGGTGTTGCCGGTAATGATCCGACTCAGGTGAGCAGCGCGAACTGTGACCAAGCCCCGGAGGATATCCGAGCGGGCTCCCCTTCTCACACTTCCATGGAGGTTCATGTCGGGTCCTCACCTCTGCAATCTGATTGCATGGCAGCAACACGTGCTTTGAACCAGGAAATCGCCTTAGAGGCCGGCGTACCTGATACTAGAGCTTTAATTCTCGTCGGTGACACTGTGTTGGCTCCCAATGATGCTCTATGGATTGCTTCAGTTGATGATCCTTCGTCAAGTCACCAACAGGCTTCCCATGATTTGGGGCTTCCTTCTTTCGTCTCCAATCTTTTGGTTATTGGCTTTTCCTGATCTGGCTATGTTCTGGGCAAAATATTATCTTTGCACTCATTTGCTTTCAATTGTCAGGCCTTGGTTGACGATATGGCCGGTCAGCTGAAATCTCAAGGTGCTTTTTTCCCAGAAAGAGCTCTGTCTCTAACGCATTGGAATCCAGTACTGCTTCAGTGGCGAATATCTGAGTTAGAATTGATGAACGCTGGTTAGTGCCTTTTGCTTCTCCCTGGCTGCTTGATTATTCTGCTTTCTTACTGAATGTTCTTGTTTCACTATTTCTTGCTAGATATGGCTTGGCGATACTCTGCCCTTGAGGAGAAGTATTCTCAAGGCCAGACAGACTTGGCCCAGGTTAAGGATTCCTTAAATGATGCCAACATGTTGAATTCTTCTCTCAGTGCTCAGCTTGACTCTGAAAAGGTGGACAATGAATTAATCTTTGCCTGACTTTCTCTGCTGTGTTTTTACTGCCTGTTTGATGTCTGAGAACTGATTCTTGTATGCAGGAGGAGAAACGTGCCCTTGCCACTTCTCGTGATAACCTTGACAGCCTGTATCGCGACGTCAGTAACTCTTTAACTACCTTGGAGAGGAGCCATAGCTTCACCATGGATGACTTGAATAACCAACGCTACAAACTGCAGGAGTCCTTGGATGAAATGATTCGCCTTAGGGAGTTGATGTCGAGCAAAGATTCTATTATCAAGGATCTGCGTGCTTCCAAAAAATCAATCGCCCGGGAATTAGAGGCTGCCCGGCTGGCTGTGAAGGCTGCAGAAGATACTTCTACTATTTTGAAGGCTCAGCGCGACAAAGCTATGGACAAAGCTATTCGCGCGTGTCGAATCTTGATGAGAAGGCCTGGTGTGGTTGTTCCTGATGACATAATCGCTGATGTCAATGCTGCTCCTGATTCTTCGAGTCATCCTTCTTCGTCAGTTGCTCTTGAGAAAAACACTGCCAAGTAGAATCATCGAGATATTTTATGAGTCATATGTGTGTATACTCGAGTATCCTGTCGGAAAGTGTTTTCACTACTGAATGCTACTATTATTTTCCTATTGTTCGAATTCAACAGTTGTAATTTCTTCTTGGCATAGAGATCGAGTAAACATGAGCATGTCGTGCCGATTTAAGTTACTACCGACTTGAACCGACTGCTTTGTTAGTAGGGTATAGTGGTCACCCTGAGTTAAGTGAGCGTGAGCATGTCACACCGTCTTAAGTCATCGCCGACTTAAGTCGATTGCTCCGTTAGTAGGGTATAGTGGTCACTCTGAGTTAACTAAGCGCGAGCATGTCACACCGCCTTAAGTCATCGCCGACTTAATCCGATTGCTCTGTCAGTAGGGTATAGTGGTCACCCTGAGTTAAGTAAGCGCGAGCATGTCACACCGCCTTAAGTCATCGCCGACTTAAGCCGATTGCTCCGTTAGTAGGGTATAGTGGTCACCCTGAGTTAAGTAAGCGCGAGCATGTCACACCGCCTTAAGTCATCGCCGACTTAATCCGATTGCTCCGTTAGTAGGGTATAGTGGTCACCCTGAGTTAAGTAAGCGCATGGATTGATAATAAACAACTCGAGTGCCTTTGAGAATGAAGTCTTTTTATTGATGATTGTCACACCCAGTTCCAGGGGGTAGAACCGAGCGCATACCATATGTGTGCCAGGATCCATTTCCACACATATGTTGACGTCACAAGTGTAATATATCAAAAGACAATGCAATAAAGGTGTAAAGAGAGTATAATACTTTATTACATCATCTGAAACATTGTATCTTGAACAAGTATCACATCAAAGTAAAGCGGAAATAAACAACTGGGCAATCTCCCACAGGAAGATGACCGGCGCATCGTTAGACTTAGAATTCATCGTCGTCGATAAAATCTCCATCAAAGTCTCCAGCATCACCCTCTGATCAAAATATTAGCAAGGGTGAGCTCACTTATGGTCGGGGCTCAGCAAGTGGGGGAAAAATTAATGCAGGTATAACAAGGTGAGGCTAAGGTTGAGCAGTAAGCATTTTAGTTGGTCAACATTTTATTAACAACACCTGTCTTACTAATAAGTGTGAATCCCAAATATCCCATTTAGACAAAGGAATATGAATATAACAAAAACACTTAAGTGAAATCCCTTAAGCAAATTATTGGCAGATCATCGGATCTCAATTTAATTCCATCTTCAAGTTCAATTATCATGTGAGGAGTCCAGGTCGCTCATAACCGGGAGCACGGCTGATATATCAGTTTTACACTCTGTAGAGGTGGTACAACTTTACCCACAAGCCATGTATCCCATCTAGCCCAGGTTGATCGGACCCTTAAACACTGCCGAGGTGAATGGCTAGGGATCCATTATGAGGCTTTCACAAAATACACTTAATACGAAGCAACCCGCTAAGGTTTCTAAAGACGATGGTGGTGGCCCCCTGGGTGAGGTACCTTAGCCAAGAATACAACCCCATGTTAATGTGGGCTGCCAGCACCTACCGCTCCCCCTCTTGCCCATATTTCAGGTAAGGTTGCTAGGCACTAAGCATATAAAGCTAATCACCAAAGCCAGAGCCATGATAGCACTCGTGGTTGCACAGTTATCCTGGGTGGTCACTCCATGTTCCAATTAATTTGTAATAATGTTATCTTAACCATCGGGTTAATGTCATAATTGCCAATTAACATTTTGGAACATTAATACCAATTAATGAGTGACATTAAAATCGTTAAGTTGAGCGGTAGCACAAATTTTGCACAGCTTAATAATTTTCCCAGGTTAAACAAGGAATACAAGTAGTAAATCTAGGAAATCCTTAATTAGGTTAACCCATCAAATTATGCAATATATCAAAAAGTAAACATTATTATATGCAATGAGTGGGTACAAAAAGAATATGCAGAGGGAGAATCCACTTGCCTTGCTCAAAAGCGTCCTGTGGTTCGTCTTCGAACGAATTCGGTTCGTCTACCGCACAGTCGGCTTCTAATAGAGTCGCATATCGTACATACAAAAATAAAACATACACCAATAAATAAACATGCACCATTACATAATCATACACCATTACATACACATTAACGCATCGCACTAATCACATCTTAAATACGTCCTAATCGCGTAAATACTTATTAATTCAATTATAGCTATTATTGTGAGTCCTAAATGATGAATTTATGAATGGGTGCATTAAATACAGTTTTAATTAGTATTAATTTATTTTAACATCATCAATGAAATTAAATGATAATCATCGTCTTTAATACTAATAAATAAATAAATAGCTTTTATTATTTCTAACTCAAATTATTTAGTATAGCAAAAATGAATTTAACATTCTAAAAATCCCTATAAATACTAATTGAACTTTTATAACAGAAGCGAGGTTATTTTGATATAAACTAGTATTTTGCTTACTCTAAAAATTTAAGTGCTAAATTGCGAACATGTTTATTTGACTAGCAAAAATCTATTTTCCATACTACCGATGATATTTTCTCTTTTCTTTCTAAAAGAAGATATTAGTTAAATAATCGGATAGATCAACTAAAAATCCTATATTATTCATATGACATGAGTTCTATACCATTTTCTAAATCCATTAAAATGCACCTATAACTATAATTCTCCAACTAGTTTCTAAAGTTTATTGTGACCAAATTTAACTATAAAAAATTCCTATCTAGTGTTTTTATCACCAACGTGTGACTACTAAATTTTGTCATCTTTTTCTAATCCAAAAATCATCGCATCGATTAACATGCATTCTCACGGTACTAATAATCGCATGAATCTACCAAACAATTCCATAACGCATATACACATAAATTGCGGGTCGTACTTGTTTATACAACAAACTAAATATACAATTCATGAATCGAATCAAAAAGTATTTTATAAAAATATACAAAATAATTCGGGTCGACATCAACCTTGGGTTAGCACGTGCGACGGGGAGAGTTCGATGGGGTTCGGCCGGGTGGAGAAAAGCAAGGGCTCGACTACGGACGACGGATGGCGAGTGCGTGGCTCCGGCGACGAACTGCGGCTCCGGTGAACTCCGGCGACGAACGGCAACTAACGACGGCGTCGAGCAGTGTACTGGCGAGCTAGAGAGATGGGGTGATCTTGGGTAGACAGGAGAAGGGAGAGGGGCTCTGCTACCTTTTATAGAGAGCAGGAGGGAGAGGAGAGGTCGCTGGTTCTTCATGGAGGCTTCAATGGCGACGGTTACCAAGGGAGTGATGGGGAGGAGAAGAAACGGTTCCATTAAACTCCATTACACACGATGAAGTAACGCGCGCAGGGGCAGTAACGCGGCGTCGGGTTGGGCTCGGTGCAGTCGGGGACGTCGTGGCGCGCTGGATTCGGGTGTCGCGGTCGAGCTTGGCAACGGACGCGGCAGGGCGCAGGCTCGGCATCGGTTGGGCTCGCTCGGCGCGGACGTCGAGCCGGGGTCGTCGCGCCTGGCGCGCGGTGCAGGAGAGCGGCGGGGCTCGCGTGGTCGGCCTGGCACGTGGAAGCAGAGGCCGGGGCGGCTCGCTCGGCGGCTACGCGGACGGGCAGGGCACGCGGCGTGGTGGGGCGCTGGGCGCGGCCTGGCGCGGGTAGCGCTACAGAGAGAGAGAGCGGTGAGAGAGGAGAGAGAAGAGAGATAGGGAGAGAGAGAGGAGAGAGATGAGAGGAGAGGAGAGGGAAGGAAACAGCAGGGCGGCGGCGGCTGGGAATTCCCCTGGCACGCGCGGCTGGGTGTTAGGGTTTAGGAACTGGGCCCCTAGTGGGCCGGTTAGATTAGGTTTAGTTTTTTTTTCTTTTTTTAATTGCGAAATGAATATTTAAAGAGCTCAAAAATTCCTAAAAATTCACCAAAGTTATATATAAATAAAATACTTGTTTTTAGAATAATAATTATTATATTATTTAATTATTATATTATTCACTAGGATTTTTCTTTAAAAAAATTGATAATAAACATCCGATAATCAATCAAGCGTATACAAAGAAAATGATCAAAATGCAAATAAATAATTAAACACTTAAAAGAATTATTACCCTAATTAATATAATAACTAAATTCATTATTTTTAGTTGATGGTTTTTGTGGTGTTACAAACCTACCCCTCTTAAAAAGAATGTCGTCCTCGAGATTAAGAAACTTCCAAGAATAACTGGGGGGATTCTGCTCTGAGTTCATCTTCTCTTTCCCAAGTGGCCTCATCTTCCGAATGATGACTCCACTGAACTTTGCACATGTTAATGACTAACATTCAGTTCTTCCATGGATAACTGTTCTTCTGGTACTCTTAAGCACTTCTTGAGTTGTGATACGTGAAATACGTCATGCACATCCGATAAACTATCGGGTAGCTCTAACTGATAGGCTACTTCACCTTTTCTTTCCAGAATCTTGAATGGGCCGATATAGCGAGGTGATAGTTTTCCCTTAACCTTAAACCTTTTCATTCCTCTCATCGGTGAAACTTTAAGGTATACGAAGTCTCCTACTTCAAACATCAATTCTCTTCTTCTATTATCAGCATAGCTTTTCTGTCTTGACTGTGCTGACTTCAAATTTTCTTTGATAATCTGCACTTGCTTTTCGGCTTCTTGGAGAATTTCTGGACCAAATACTTGACTTTCTCCGGTCTGATTCCAAAAAAGCGGTGTTCTACACTTTCGTCCATACAGTGCTTCAAATGGTGCCATTTTTAGACTTGCCTGATAACTGTTGTTATACGAAAATTCTGCATAAGGCAAACTTTTATCCCAGCTTCTACCGTGCTTTAGAGCGCAAGCTCTTAGCATGTCTTTCAACACTTGGTTTGTTCTTTCTGTTTGCCCATCCGTTTGCGGATGATAAGCTGAACTAAAATTTAGCTTGGTATCCATGGACTCATGTAGTCTTTTCCAAAAGCGTGATGTAAACTAGGTTCCTCGATCTGATACGATCTTCTTCGGTACTCCATGCAGACAAACAATCCTCGACATGTATAACTCTGCTAACTGGGCTCCTGAGTAAGTTGTCTTCACAGGTATAAAGTGTGCCACTTTGGTCAACCTATATATTATGACCCATATTGAATCATAGCCATCTCGAGTACGGGGTAGTCCAACTATGAAATCCATACTGATTTCTTCTCATTTCCATTCCGGTACCTTGAGAGGTTGTAGTAATCCTGCTGGTCTTTGATGTTCGTCTTTAACTCGCTGACACACGTCACATAATGCAACATGAGTAGCAACATCTCTTTTCAATCTGTACCACCAATACTTTTCTTTGAGATCCTGGTACATCTTTGTACTTCCCGGGTGAATAGAGTAAGCTGAATCATGAGCTTCTCTCAAAATAAGTTGGTGCAAGTGCTCGATTTTGGGTACACAGATTCTCTTCTTAAACCGTATTGTGCCTTGTTTATCTTCCGTGAAATCTGGGGCTTTACCCAAACCAATCAAAGCTTTAATTTCCTTAATTTTCTCATCAGACTCTTGTCCTTTATGAATCTCTTCTTCCAAAGTACATTCAACTTCCATAACTGTTGCTTCTACATTATTGAGCAATCCAAGGTTGAGTTGTTCCATTTCCCAGCACAATTCTTGTGACATCAAATGAGTAGTGATGTTGTTCACTTGACCCTTACGGCTCAAAGCATCAGCTACTACATTTGCCTTTCCGGGGTGATATTGTATTTCCAAATCATAGTCCTTAATCAACTCAAGCCATCTTCTTTGTCTTAGATTGAGTTACTTCTGAGTGAATATATATTTCAAGCTTTTGTGATCCGTGAAGATTTTGCACTTGTTTCCAATCATATAGTGCCTCCAAATCTTCAAAGAATGCACTACGGCAGCTAGTTCCAAATCATGCGTAGGATAATTCTTCTCATGCTTCCTCAACTGTCTTGAAGCAAAAGCTATAACTTTTCCTTCTTGCATTAGCACACATCCAAGTCCAAGGTGTGATGCATCACAATACACATCAAATCCCTTGTGGATGTCTGGCATTACCAATATTGGTGCAGTGGTTAACCTTTTCTTAAGTTCCTCAAAACAATTCTGACAAGCTTCATCCCACTTGAACTCTTTACCTTTCTCCAGTAGAGAGGTAAGTGGTTTCACTAACTTGGAAAAACCTTCAATAAATCTTCTATAGTATCCTGCCAATCTAAGAAAACTTCTGATCTTGGACGCATCCTTTGGTTGCTTCCAATCTAGTATCTCACTTATCTTTCCTGGGTCCACTTTAATTCCACCATCGGTAACGATATGCCCTAAGAAAGCAACTTCCTTAAGCCAGAAATCACACTTCGAGAACTTTGCATATAGTTGGTTGTCACGAAGCTTTTGTAGGACTAGCCTTAGATGATCTTCATGTTTTTCTTCATTCGGAGAGTATATCAGTATGTCGTCAATGAATACGACCACAAACTAATCCAGATATTCCATGAATACTTTATTCATCAAGTTCATAAAGTATGCTGGTGCATTAGTCAGTCCAAACGACATGACCAAAAACTCATATAATCCATATCTCGTCGTAAAGGTTGTCTTTGGTACATCTTCTGCTCGAATTTTTAACTGATGATATCCCGATCTCAGATCTATCTTCGAGAATATCTTAGCTCCCTTCATCTGATCAAATAAATCTTCAATCCGAGGTAATGGGTATTTATTCTTGATGGTTACTTCGTTCAAACTTCTATAATCAATGCACATTCTCCTCGAACCATCCTTCTTGTTCACAAATAGCACTGGGGCTCCCCAAGGGGATGAACTTGGGCGAATGAAACCTTTTTCTAGTAATTCTTCTATTTGTTTCTTCAGTTCTACTAAATCTTTGACATCCATTCTATAAGGTCTTTTCGAGATAGGTGCGGTTTCGGGTAATAATTCAATAGAAAACTCTATATCACGGTCAGGTGGCATACCTGGCAATTCCTCCGGAAATACGTCTGGGTATTCACACACTACCTTGATATTTTCCAAGGGTTTTTCCTCCAAGTGATTGATCACTGTTTTCTCTTTTTCATCTGTTGACTTGTCTATGTTAACTTGGATTCTTTCACCTTGAGGACTTGTCAACATAATTGTTCCATTGGCACATTGTATCACTCCATCACAACTTTTCAACCAGTTGTATCCAAGAATCACATCAATACCGTTGGATTCTAGGACCACTGGGTCGACTGAAAAATCTATTCCTTGAATCTTGATATTAACATGGGGGCATGAGTGTGTGGCCTTCATGTCACCTCCCGGTGAACTAATATGTAATATCTTCTTCAGAGGGTACTTAGGTATGTTATGTTTTTCCACAAATGACTCAATTATAAACGATGCGATGCTCCAGAGTCAAATAAAACTGATGCATGTATGGAGTTAACAAGGAACATACCATACACTATGTCGGCATGCTCAGGCACTGATTCCGCAGTGACGTGATTGACCCTTCCTCTGCTCTGGTTCTGCGGTGTCTTGTTCTGAGCAGATCCACGAGCGAGGGTGTTCTGGTCATTCTTCTGAGTATTGCTCCTTTGGGGTGTTTGCTGGTTGCGCCTTGGGCAGTTGTTGGCATAGTGGCCTAGGTCACCGCACTTGAAACATCCATTGGGTTGGACAGGTGCGTGTTTCTGGCCTGCGTGTTACTGGCGCCACCTTGACGATTCTGGGAATTCCCACCAGACCTCTGGTTGGTCTGAGAGTTGCTCCTTTGTTGGTTCTGACTCTGACTATTTCTCTGGCTTTGCTGTCCAAAGCGTTGCTCTTGATAATTGCTTCCGCCTTGATTTCCAGAGCGAAACTGCAAACCTTGAGCGTTATTAGGGCGGGTGTTCCTGCCTGACTGACCTTGAAATTTTCTTTTGCGGTCAGATAGCTCCTTTCTTTTACTTTCAAGGCCAATTGCCTTGTTCAATAGTGTCTGGAAGTTGGGAAATGTATGGCTCTAAAGTTGATAGTTCAGAGGTCCAATCAGTCCTTCCAGGAAACGCTCTTGGCGCTTCTCATCTGTGTCCACTTCTTCCGGAGCATAGCGTGAAAGCTGAGTGAAGCGATCACGATACTCACTGACAGACATATTCCCTTGAGTAAGGGAAAGGAACTCCTTCTTTTTCAACTTCATGATTCCCGAGGGAATGTGATGAGCGCGGAAGTTCGCCTGGAACTCCTGCCAGGTTATTGTATCCGCGTTGGGATGTGCCGCTGTGAAGGCATCCCACCAGTCGGACGCAGCTCCCTCGAGTCTTCTCGAGGCGTACAAGACCTTCTTGAGAGCACCTAGAGAGGGGGTGAATAGGTGATCCTGTAAAAACTTCAAACTTAAGCCACAAAAACTTGTTAAGCGTTAGCACAATTATTGCCAAGTGGCTAAGGTGAAGTCTCAACAAAACACAATACCACAAAAGATCAAGCACAGATGTGACACAGTGGTTTATCCCGTGGTTCGGCCAAGACCAACGCTTGCCTACTCCACGTTGTGGCGTCCCAACGGACGAGGGTTGCAATCAACCCCTCTCAAGCGGTCCAAAGACCCACTTGAATACCACGGTGTTTTGTTGTTCCTTTCACTATCCCGTTTGCAAGGAATCTCCACAAATTGGAGTCTCTTGCCCTTACAAGTATATGATCACAAAGAAAGCACAGAGTAAGGGAGGGAAGCAACACACACAAATCCACAGCAAAAACGCATACACACGGCCAAGAATCGAGCTCACAAAACTATCTCAGAGTTCTCACTTAGAACAGAGCTCGAATCACTTAGAAACACAAACGAATGCGCAGAGACTTAGTGTGGATGATCAGGAATGCTCAAAGGTTGCTTGTGTATCTCCTCCATGCGCCTAGGGGCTCCTTTTATAGCCCCAAGGCAGCTAGGAGCCGTTGAGAGCAAATCCGGAAGGCCATCCTTGCCTTCTGTCGTCGGGGGCACCGGACAGTCCGGTGCACACCGGACACTGTCCGGTGCCCGATTTGTTTCCATAACAGGCGCTTCCGACCGTTGCCGACCGTTGGAAGATCTGGAGCCGTTGGCGCACCGGACATGTCCGGTGCACACCGGACAGTCCGGTGCCGTCTTCCGACCGTTGGCTCCGCCACGTGTCCCGCGCGGATTGCGCGGCCGACCGTTGGCCCGGCCGACCGTTGGCTCACCGGACAGTCCGGTGCACACCGGACAGTCCGGTGAATTTTAGCCGTACGCCGTCGGCGAATTCCCGAGAGCGGCCAGTTCGCTCCAAGCCAGCCTGGCGCACCGGACACTGTCCGGTGCACACCGGACAGTCCGGTGCTCCAGACCGAGCTGAGTCTTGGCTGCACACAGCCAAGTCATTTTCTCCTCTTCTCTCTTCTTCTTCTTTCTGTTTCTAACACTTAGACAAATATATTAGTACACAAAACCAATGTACTAAGGCTTAGAAACATACCTTTATCTCATGATTTGCACCTTGTTCATCCATGTACATAAATTCACAATTAAGCACATATGTTGGCACTCAATCACCAAAATACTTAGAAATGGCCCAAGGGCACATTTCCCTTTCAATCTCCCCCTTTTTGGTGATTTATGCCAACACTACATAAAGCAACTAGAACAAGTGCAAACTTACTTCAAATAAAATAAATTTAAGTTTTATTCAATTTTGGCATATATGGATCATCCTTTGCCACCACTTGGTTTGTTTTTGCAAATCAAACTCAAATCTCTATCTCTAAGTTAAACACACATGTTTAAGCAAAAAGAGAGTCATTCCAAAAAAGATTGATCAAAGATGTCAAAAACTTCCCCCTTTTTCCCATAATCAATACTTCTCCCCACAAGAAGCCAACATAAGAATTTTGACAAACCAAAAACTCTATTCTACTATTTTCAAAATCTCTCAAGTGGTAGCTGATCCATTTATTGCTGTGGCCTTTATTTTCTCCCCCTTTGGCATCAAGCACCAAAACGGGATCAATTTTGGCCCTTTAGCCCCATTGCCTCACCAAAATCTTCAATTAAGAGCAAATGGCAATAAGAGTTCATGAGATGGGCTTGGAATGAGTTACCCTCTCATCGGAGTGCAGTGGAAGTCTTGCATGATCCAAGTCCACCTTTTCCCTTTCAATTCTCCTTTGAGACTAAATCAAACAAACTCAAGCATGTGGTTAGTCTCAAGGGATCAAGTTGTAACACATCTCCCCCTAAACATGTGCATCACTTTGCAGCGGACTTGTGAGGTCCAGGGAGTGTTTGTACAACTTGAGCACCAATATAAGCAACAAAATGCAGAAAGAACATGATCAAAGGCATAAGCACATGTATGCTACAATTCAATCCAAGTTCCGCGAATCTAAGACATTTAGCTCACTACGCAGCCTGCAAAAGGTCTTCTCATCTAAAGGCTTGGTAAAGATATCGGCTAGCTGGTTCTCGGTGCTAACATAAAACACTTCGATATCTCCCTTTTGCTGGTGGTCTCTCAAAAAGTGATGCCGGATGTCAATGTGCTTTGTGCGGCTGTGCTCAACAGGATTTTCCGCTATTCGGATAGCACTCTCATTATCACATAGGAGTGGGACTTTGCTCAGATTGTAGCCAAAGTCCCTGAGGGTTTGTCTCATCCAAAGTAGTTGCGCACAACACTGTCCTGCGGCAACGTACTCGGCCTCAGCGGTGGATAGGGCAACGGAGGTTTGTTTCTTAGAGTTCCATGACACCAGGGACCTTCCTAAGAATTGGCACGTCCCTGATGTACTCTTCCTATCGACCTTACATCCAGCATAGTCGGAATCTGAGTACCCAATCAAGTCAAAGTTAGACCCCTTTGGATACCAGATCCCGAAGCAAGGCGTAGCGACTAAATATCTAAGAATTCGCTTCACCGCCACCAAGTGACACTCCTTAGGATCGGATTGAAATCTAGCACACATGCATACGCTAAGCATAATATCCGGTCTACTAGCACATAAATAAAGTAAAGACCCTATCATTGACTGGTATGCTTTTTGATCAACGGACTTACCTCCTTTGTTGAGGTCGGTGTGTCCGTCGGTTCCCATCGGAGTCTTTGCGGGCTTGGCGTCCTTCATCCCAAACCGCTTTAGCAGATCTTGCGTGTACTTCGTTTGGGAGATGAAGGTGCCGTCCTTGAGTTGCTTCACTTGGAACCCAAGGAAGTAGTTCAACTCGCCCATCATCGACATCTCGAATTTCTGCGTCATCACCCTGCTAAACTCTTCACAAGACTTTTGATTAGTAGAACCAAATATTATGTCATCGACATAAATTTGGCATACAAACAAATCACCATCACATGTCTTTGTAAAAAGAGTTGGATCGGCTTTCCCAACCTTGAAAGCATTAGCAAGTAAGAAATCTCTAAGGCATTCATACCATGCTCTTGGGGCTTGCTTAAGTCCATAGAGCGCCTTAGAGAGCTTACACACGTGGTCGGGGTACCGCTCATCCTCGAAGCCAGGGGGTTGCTCCACGTACACCTCCTCCTTTATTGGCCCGTTGAGGAAAGCGCTCTTCACATCCATTTGGTACAACCTGAAAGAATGGTGAGCGGCATATGCTAGCAAAATACGAATGGACTCTAGCCTAGCCACAGGAGCAAAAGTCTCCTCAAAGTCCAAACCTGCGACTTGGGCATAACCTTTTGCCACAAGTCGAGCCTTGTTCCTTGTCACCACTCCGTGCTCGTCTTGTTTGTTGCGGAACACCCACTTGGTTCCCACAACATTTTGCTTGGGACGAGGCACCAGCATCCAAACTTCATTGCGCTTGAAGTTGTTAAGTTCCTCCTGCATGGCCAACACCCAATCCGGATCTAGCAAGGCCTCCTCTACCCTGAAAGGCTCAATAGAGGAGACAAAAGAGTAATGTTCACAAAAATTAACTAGTCGAGACCGAGTAGTTACTCCCTTGCTAATGTCACCCAGAATTTGGTCGACGGGATGATCCCTTTGAATCATCGCTCGAACTTGGGTTGGAGGTGCCGGTTGCGCTTCTTCCTCCATCACATGATCATCTTGTGCTCCCCCTTGATCACACGCCTCCTTTTGATGAAACTGTTCATCGTCTTGAGTTGGGGGTTGCACCGTCGTTGAGGAAGAAGGTTGATCTCGTTCATCTTGTTCCTGTGGCCGAACGTCTCCAATCGCCATGGTTCGTATAGCGGCCGTCGGAACATCTTCTTCATCTACATCATCACAATCAACAACTTGCTCTCTTGGAGAGCCATTAGTCTCATCAAATACAACGTCGCTAGAGACTTCAACCAAACCCGATGATTTGTTGAAGACCTTATACGCCTTTGTATTTGAATCATAACCTAATAAAAACCCTTCTACAGCTTTGGGAGCAAACTTAGAATTTCTACCCTTCTTCACTAGAATGTAGCACTTGCTCCCAAAAACACGAAAGTAAGATACATTGGGTTTGTTACCGGTTAGTAGCTCATATGACGTCTTCTTGAGGAGGCGGTGAAGGTAGACCCTGTTGATGGCGTGGCAAGCCGTGTTCACGGCTTCCGACCAAAAGCACTCGGGGGTCTTGAACTCTCCAAGCATCGTCCTCGCCATATCGATTAGCGTCCTGTTCTTCCTCTCTACCACACCATTTTGCTGTGGTGTGTAGAGAGCGGAGAACTCGTGCTTGATCCCTTCCTCCTCAAGAAACTCCTCTACTTGAAGGTTCTTGAACTCGGACCCGTTGTCGCTCCTTATCTTCTTCACCTTGAGCTCAAACTCATTTTGAGCTCTCCTGAGGAAGCGCTTGAGGGTCCCTTGGGTTTCAGACTTATCCTGCAAAAAGAACACCCAAGTGAAGCGGGAAAAGTCATCAACAATAACTAAACCATACTTACTTCCTCCTATGCTTAGATAGGCGACGGGTCCGAAGAGGTCCATATGCAGCAGCTCCAAAGGTCTTGACGTGGTCATCACATTCTTGTTGTGATGCGCTCCTCCCACCTGTTTACCTGCCTGACAAGCTGCACAAGGTCTATCTTTTTCGAAATGCACATTTGTTAGACCTATCACGTGTTCTCCCTTTAGAAGCTTGTGGAGGTTCTTCATCCCCACATGTGCTAAGCGGCGATGCCACAGCCAGCCCATGCAAGTCTTAGCCATTAAGCATGCATCTAGACCGGCCTCTTCTTTTGCAAAATCAACTAGGTAAAGCTTGCCGTCTAGTACACCCTTAAAAGCTAGTGAACCATCACATCTTCTAAAGACAGACACATCTACGTTTGTAAATAAATAGTTGTACCCCATATTGCATAATTGACTAACAGATAGCAAATTATATCCAAGACTCTCCACTAAGAATACATTTGAGATAGAATGCTCATTAGAAATTGCAATTTTACCTAACCCTTTTACCTTGCCTTGATTCCCATCACCGAATATAATTGAATCTTGGGAATCCTTGTTCTTGACGTAGGAGGTGAACATCTTCTTCTCCCCCGTCATATGGTTTGTGCATCCGCTGTCGATAATCCAGCTTGAACCCCCGGATGCATAAACCTGCAAGGCAAATTTAGGCTTGGGTCTTAGGTACCCAACTCATGTTGGGTCCTGCAAGGTTAGCACAAATATCTTTAGGGACCCAAATGCAAGTTTTATCTCCCTTGCATCTTGCCCCTAACTTCCTAGCAATTACCTTCTTACCCTTTCTACAAATAGCAAAGGGAGCATTACAAGCATAATAAATGGTAGAAGGTTCATTCACTACTTTCCTAGGAGCATGAATAACATTCTTTCTAGGTACACGAGCAATATCTCTCCTAGGCATATGTACAACATTTCTCCTACACATATCTCTATCATGCTTATGAGAGGAACTAGAGGCAAACATGGCATGAGAATCATAAACATGTGAATCAAAATCATTATAAGCATTTCTAGCATGTCTCCTATCATGGTATAAGAAAGCATGGTTCTTTTTAGCACTACTAGCCATAGGGGCCTTCCCTTTCTCCTTGACGAAGATGGGAGCCTTATGGCTTGTTAAGTTCTTGGCCTCTCTCTTGAAGCCAAGACCATCCTTAATTGAGGGGTGTCTACCAATCGTGTAGGCATCCCTTGCAAATTTTATTTTATCAACTTCACTCTTGCTAGTCTTAAGTTGGGCATTAAGACTAGCCACTTCATCATTTAGTTTTGAAATTGATACTAAGTGTTCACTACAAGCATTAACATCAAAATCCTTACACCTAGTACAAATTTCAACATGTTCTACACACGAATTAGATTTATTTGCTACTTCTAATTTAGCATTTAAATCATTGTTAACACTTTGTAAAGCAGAAATGGTTTCATGACAAGCAGATAGTTCACTAGAAAGCATTTCATTTCTTTTAATTTCTAAAGCATATGATTTTTGTGCCTCTACAAATTTATCATGTTCATCATACAATAAATCCTCTTGCTTTTCTAAAAGCCTATCCTTTTCATTCAATGCATCAATCAATTCATTGATTTTATTTATCTTAGATCTATCTAAGCCCTTGAACAAGCATGAATAATCTATGTCATCATCATCACTAGACTCACTATCACTAGAAGAAGCATAAGTGGAGTCTTGAGTACTCACCTTCTTCTCCCTTGCCATAAGGCAAGTGAGACGCTCGTTGGGGAAGAGAGCCGATTTGTTGAAGGCAGTGGCGGCGAGTCCTTCGTTGTCGGAGTCGGAGGAGGAGCAATCCGAGTCCCACTCCTTTCCTAGATGCGCCTCGCCCTTTGCCTTCTTGTATTGCTTCTTCTTCTCTCTTTTGTTCCCCTTTTCCTGGTCACTTTCATTATCGGGACAGTTAGCGATAAAATGACCAAGCTTACCGCATTTGAAGCATGAGCGCTTCCCCTTGGTCTTGGTCTTGCTTGGCTGCCCCTTGCGACCATTTAGCGCCGTCTTAAATCGCTTGATGATGAGAGCCATCTCTTCATCATTGAGTCCGGCCGCCTCAATCTGTGCCACCTTGCTGGGTAGCGCCTCCTTGCTTCGTGTTGCCTTGAGAGCAAGGGGTTGCGGCTCGTTGATCGGACCGTTCAACGCTTTGTCGACGTATCTTGCCTCCTTGATCATCATGCGCCCGCTTACGAATTTTCCAAGCACTTCCTCGGGCGTCATCATCGTGTACCTGGGATTCTCACGAATATTGTTCACGAGATGAGGATCAAGAACGGTAAATGACCTGAGCATTAGGCGGACGACGTCGTGGTCCGTCCATCGCGTGCTCCCGTAGCTCCTTATCTTGTTGATAAGGGTCTTGAGCCGGTTGTATGTTTGCGTCGGCTCCTCGCCCCTTATCATCGCGAACCGTCCGAGCTCTCCCTCCACCAACTCCATCTTGGTGAGCAAGGTGACGTCATTTCCCTCATGAGAAATCTTGAGGGTGTCCCAGATCTGCTTGGCGTTATCCAAGCCGCTTACTTTATGGTATTCATCCCTGCACAAGGAAGCTAGAAGAACAGTAGTAGCTTGTGCATTCTTATGAATTTGTTCATTAATGAACATGGGACTATCCGAACTATCAAAGTGCATCCCACTCTCTACAATCTCCCATATACTAGGATGGAGAGAGAATAGGTGACTACGCATTTTGTGGCTCCAAAATCCGTAGTCCTCTCCATCAAAGTGTGGGGGCTTGCCAAGTGGAATGGAGAGCAAATGTGAATGTGAACTTTGCGGAATACGAGAGTAGTCAAAAGAAAAGTTCGAATTAACCGGTTTTCTCCTCTCGTAGTCGTTGTGGTCCTCGTCCTTTTGGGAAGAAGTAGACTCGTCGCTGTCGTAGTAGACGATCTCCTTGATGCGCCTGGTCTTCTTCTTCTTCCCTTCCTTCCGTCTTTGGCCCGAGCCGGAGTCGGTAGGCTTATCGTCCTTCGGCTCGTTGACGAAGGATTCCTTCTCTTTGTCGTTGATCACTATACCCTTCCCCTTAGGATCCATCTCTTCGGGCGGTTAGTCCCTTTGTGAAGAGAACGGCTCTGATACCAATTGAGAGCACCTAGAGGGGGGGTGAATAGGTGATCCTGTAAAAACTTCAAACTTAAGCCACAAAAACTTGTTAAGCGTTAGCACAATTATTGCCAAGTGGCTAAGGTGAAGTCTCAACAAAACACAATACCACAAAAGATCAAGCACAGATGTGACACAGTGGTTTATCCCGTGGTTCGGCCAAGACCAACGCTTGCCTACTCCACGTTGTGGCGTCCCAACGGACGAGGGTTGCAATCAACCCCTCTCAAGCGGTCCAAAGACCCACTTGAATACCACGGTGTTTTGTTGTTCCTTTCACTATCCCGTTTGCAAGGAATCTCCACAAATTGGAGTCTCTTGCCCTTACAAGTATATGATCACAAAGAAAGCACAGAGTAAGGGAGGGAAGCAACACACACAAATCCACAGCAAAAACGCATACACACGGCCAAGAATCGAGCTCACAAAACTATCTCAGAGTTCTCACTTAGAACAGAGCTCGAATCACTTAGAAACACAAACGAATGCGCAGAGACTTAGTGTGGATGATCAGGAATGCTCAAAGGTTGCTTGTGTATCTCCTCCATGCGCCTAGGGGCTCCTTTTATAGCCCCAAGGCAGCTAGGAGCCGTTGAGAGCAAATCCGGAAGGCCATCCTTGCCTTCTGTCGTCGGGGGCACCGGACAGTCCGGTGCACACCGGACACTGTCCGGTGCCCGATTTGTTTCCATAACAGGCGCTTCCGACCGTTGCCGACCGTTGGAAGATCTGGAGCCGTTGGCGCACCGGACATGTCCGGTGCACACCGGACAGTCCGGTGCCGTCTTCCGACCGTTGGCTCCGCCACGTGTCCCGCGCGGATTGCGCGGCCGACCGTTGGCCCGGCCGACCGTTGGCCCGGCCGACCGTTGGCTCACCGGACAGTCCGGTGCACACCGGACAGTCCGGTGAATTTTAGCCGTACGCCGTCGGCGAATTCCCGAGAGCGGCCAGTTCGCTCCAAGCCAGCCTGGCGCACCGGACACTGTCCGGTGCACACCGGACAGTCCGGTGCTCCAGACCGAGCTGAGTCTTGGCTGCACACAGCCAAGTCATTTTCTCCTCTTCTCTCTTCTTCTTCTTTCTGTTTCTAACACTTAGACAAATATATTAGTACACAAAACCAATGTACTAAGGCTTAGAAACATACCTTTATCTCATGATTTGCACCTTGTTCATCCATGTACATAAATTCACAATTAAGCACATATGTTGGCACTCAATCACCAAAATACTTAGAAATGGCCCAAGGGCACATTTCCCTTTCACTTCTCCCGGTCGTTGCACTGAATGATGTCCAGCTTCTTTCCAATGACTTTGAGCCAGTCATCGGCATCCAGGGGATCAACCGCATGAGAGAATGTCGGCGGGTGATGACTCATGAAATCCCGATGCTTATCTCTGGCCGGGGGCGCATACTGCTGCTGCTGGGGTTGCTGATTCTGTTGGTTTTGTTGTATTTGCTGAACAGCCGCAGTGAGTCCTTGCAGAATCTGCATCTGGGCGGCAATGAACTGCTCCATATTGGGATTCGGTGGTGGTGGTGGTACTTGTTGACCACGCTGGTTCCGGTTGTTGTTAGGTCCTTGACGTGCGTTCACCATCTGATTGGTTAGAGAGCGAACATCTTAGAGGAGTAGAAAAGATTCTAGAGGGGAACATCCTAAGTTTATTATTATTATTATTTATATGATCTTATGGCCATCGTTCCATAAGACCATGGCACTCAAACAAAGATCCAAATCAAATATTTCAACCAATCACCATCATATGGTTGTTATTTATTAATATGATAACTTAAAAAGGTGTTCAACGTCTAACGCGAAGTATAACTTATTACATCATGACTCAAAACTCCTAAAGCAGCCTAGTGACGGATCTGGGCTCTCCATAGCGCAGCCTCTTGCGGGGAGGAGATAACGCCATGGTGAGGACCTGAGCTTCGGGCGGATCCAGTCCTTGTAGTTGGGCTTCTAGGGCTACAATCCTAGCATGGGCATTCTCCAGCTCCAAGTGCACCCTATAGAGATCCAGGGTGGCACTGTCTAGGTCGGTGTTGAGACCGGCCACTACACCAGCTAGGGTGTTGAGGCGATCCTCACTAGCTTTACCTGGGACGATGCTGGTCTAGCTTCCTCCACGCAGACGCCGAGGAAGATGCTTGAACCTCGTGTTCTGCAGCTGCTGCCGGTAGGTGTGGCTGAGCGACCACAGGGTCCGACGGGCAGCATCGCTGACCGAGGCAGCATAGGTGGACAGTGGTGTCAGGGACTCGTGAGCAGACAGAGTCCTAAATCCCCTGTCACCTGCATCCATCACCCTGACGTGGATGCGAGTGATGTAGTAGCAAGCCCAGGAGGCTCGCTCACTCGCCTTGTTTCGTACAGGGGGCGGACGTAGGTGCCTAGCGCGTGCAACACTTCTTGCAGCAGGTTGTAGAAGTGCCCCATCTCGAACATTGATGTATAATGTTCGACAACAGGACCAAACCCCATGAAGTTGTCCTGCTGGGCGTAGTCAGCTTCCTCGTGGACGTGTTCGTCTCCACCTTCTTCGTCGTCGTCATCCTCGTCATCGTCGTCTCCGGAGTCGTCGGGGTCGTCGCCTCCGGGTGCAGGTGCTTGGAAGGTTGGTGCAGGTGGTGCTGACGTCGATGACCCGGCTGCGAAGGCCAGGGACTCTGCCAACGGGGTGGGCGTCGGTAGCTGTTCCTCCGAGCTATCCTCCAGGTAGACTACATTCTCTACTTGGATAGGAGGGAGATCCGCTGGAACTTCCTCGACTACCACTGGGTAGACCGGGATCTGCCGGGGCTAAGGGGCATAGCTGGTGTTGATGCGGGTAGTTTGGAGAGTACGAACCATCTACAAGATAAGAGTCAACTCAGTTGAAATTTCAAAGAGGTAAGGCTGATAAAATAATTTATAAGAGTGAAATTAGCAAGTTTTTAAGAAACTAGGCTTTCCATTTCTAACTAATCTAACGACCTAGGGTCAGCATACCTTTGATACCACTTCTGTCACACCCGGTTCCAGGGGGTAGAACCGAGCGCATACCATATGTGTGCCAGGATCCATTTCCACACATATGTTGACGTCACAAGTGTAATATATCAAAAGACAATGCAATAAAGGCGTAAAGAGAGTATAATACTTTATTACATCATCTGAAACATTGTATCTTGAACAAGTATCACATCAAAGTAAAGCGGAAATAAACAACTAGGCAATCTCCCACAGGAAGATGACCGGCGCATCGTTAGAGTTAGAATTCATCGTCGTCGATAAAATCTCCATCAAAGTCTCCAGCATCACCCTCTGATCAAAATATTAGCAAGGGTGAGCTCACTTATGGTCGGGGCTCAGCAAGTGGGGGAAAAATTAATGCATGTATAACAAGGTGAGGCTAAGGTTGAGCAGTAAGCATTTTAGTTGGTCAACATTTTATTAACAACACCTATCTTACTAATAAGTGTGAATCCCAAATATCCCATTTAGACAAAGGAATATGAATATAACAAAAACACTTAAGTGAAATCACTTAAGCAAATTATTGGCAGATCATCGGATCTCAATTTAATTCCATCTTCAAGTTCAATTATCATGTGAGGAGTCCAGGTTGCTCATAACCGGGAGCACGGCTGATATATCAGTTTTACACTCTGCAGAGGTGGTACAACTTTACCCACAAGCCATGTATCCCATCTAGCCCGGGTTGATCGGACCCTTAAACACTGCCGAGGTGAATGGCTAGGGATCCATTATGAGGCTTTCACAAAATACACTTAATATGAAGCAACCCGCTAAGGTTTCTAAAGACGATGGTGGTGGCCCCCTGGGTGAGGTACCTTAGCCAAGAATACGACCCCATGTTAACGTGGGCTGCCAGCATCTACTGTGATGGAACCTCCCAAGTCATGAGGCCCACCTACAGTTGTCCTTGTCCAACAGACATCAGACAACCCTGTAGATGTTCCTGAATCACTTGACAAGTTCGGTATCTTAATCCTTACCTTTCCAGGAACGTTTCACCCGTCTGACAGACAATATGTTCATCGGAGATGCGGAAATGCGGAAGTGATTACATAAACTTACATTTATTGAAAAGTAAGAGTAAGTCGTTTAATACAGACCAGAGTATAAGCGAGTGCAGAAAAGTATTATTACAATACCTGGGAGGTAAAAGCTCCTCCCATTAAGTTCTTTACATAAAAGTTTTTAAGGAGGACTCGGTCCTCCGGCAGCTTCATTCTTGATTATCTTCACTTTTCACCACCTTGGTACAAAAACAACAAAAGTTTGTTGTCTCCTCACCTAAAAACAACGGGGGAATAAACCCTGAGTATGGAATTACTCAGCAAGTCTTACCCAACTAAGGAAAAGACTCTCAAGGGTATGCTGGTTATATGGGAGTCAAGGTAAGGCCTTTCAATAATCAAAGACTCTGTTTGCAGAATTGCTTACTAAAGTGGATCCTTAAAATCCAATTTTATTGTCAGGTTAAGTAAAATTACCTGCAGCTAGAGTTCTTTCTTCCCTAGTTCAATCACTTGACCTGCACTAGCCAATTTCTTATCAACCCTTCATCTTCACTGGATTGCTACGTGTAAGTCAGTGGCCAAGTCTCCATAACCGCGGAGGTACGGCGATCCGAATCGATTATACTCAGCTGAGGATCTCCGATCACACGACATATGTAGCACTTAACCCTTGCATATGTCAACCCGCCACCGAGTTTCTTAAGACCAGATCAGGTTCACGCAAACCGAGAGCACAAATACACCACCGTCCAGCCTCTTGCCACGGAGGGTACACGCTACTCTCGCCACCGCTCCATGCCCATTTCGTGTTATCTTATTCTGGCCTTAGTCCACCCGAGGCAAAGCTTACCCATGACGAAGCATGTGACCAGTTAAAGGGTCCTCGGTCAGCAGGCCTACATCGACAAGGTCCTTAATCGACTCAGACGGAGACACTACACCGAGACTCTCTTTCTCGTGCAAGTCACCCGTCCGGTCTCAGCTTAATCATTTAACCCCAAAGGTTGGTACCTGGCAGAGGTACATCTTTTCCGATGTTGAATCCATCAAGGCCTTTGACAGATTCACCATCAAGTTTTATTTTGAAAACAACCCTCCCACTTTGCCAAACATCTTTTGTAAAACAAATCCTTTTGCTTTTCCAGAGCAATACTAAGCATAGTAAAACCTTTTTATAAAAACAGGGTTTCAAGGAAGGTAATCAAATCCAAGGAAGTAATGCAGGAATGGTTTAAACAATCAACACCTATCACCTAGTGCATCAAGCAAGTGAGAAAGATTTTTAAAACACAAGGGGGGTGGCAAATGCACCGGGGCTTGCCTTTGTTTATGGGTGAGTCAGGCTCAGATCCACAAATATCAAAGTAGAAACAGTTCTCAGCCTGTGTTTCCAAAGGTGGTGGTACTTGCTCTTCAGTGGCTTCCACTTCTTCCTCGTGTTCTAATCATAACCACATATATGTATAAGAATGAATGCCATGTAATGCTCATGTGGGTGCAAAGATGATGTAAACTTATCATCTAAGTCTTGAATACAATTTTCCTTCACGGAACTCCAAGAACTTAGGGTTTCCGGAGTCAGTAAAGGAGTTCACAGGGCAGGGGGGTGTTTTGGGGTTTGGTGATCAAACAAGGTCCAAATCAACCCAATTCCTACCCAAGGCTTATAAATAATATAAGGAGCTCATATAAAAATTTTGAGCATTTTTGGGATTACCATTTATCTTTTAAAAATCCAGGACTACTATCTTAAACTATTTTAAATACCTTAAAATTACTGATTTAACCTAAAAATCACGAAACTATTTTTATTAAATTCTACGGAAAATAAGAAGGCTAGGAAAACTGGTCTCACAATTTTAGGATTTTTCTACATTTTTCCAGGGAATTCTAAAGTTATTCTGAAAAAGAAAAAGGAAAACACTTCAACAGTATTGGGCTCAAACTGGCCTAGGCGGCCCAACCTCGAGCAGAAGCGCGCTCGCGCACGCGCCCGCGCCTGCGTTGGCCATCTTGCAGAAAGGCCCTCGGGGTTTCTGGCTAACCGGAAACAGGTCTTGTCACTGTTTACAGAGTCACTGACCGTTTGCAAATAGCCCCTTTGGTTTCTATTTCTTCACACGGCCAGGTCCACGACGGCGCTCCGAACGGCAGCTGAAATCCGGCGAGCTATACCGGCCAGAGGGGGCGAAGACCGACGCTAATCTTTAGTTTACACCAGATTCTACCCCTAAGGAGTATTTCTCCTCACTCAATTTCTAATTTGGAGCTCTATCGTGATCTGTCCACGGGGACAGCGGAAAAAACTCAAAGGGACCGCATGTTCCAAACGATTCACGATGGTATAACCCAATTGGATAGGTTGGGAAGCATCATGGTTACCTAGGAATGCTTAAACGGGGAAGTAGAAGACGTGAGTTAACTCGAATCGCGCTGGTCACGGAAGGATTATCGCGGCGGAGCTAAGAACAGGGAGGAAAGAGCTCGTGGGTTCTTCAGTCCAATTGAGTGATCGCTTGAGCGCGTGATGCAACGACGAAGCAACGCCAGGGTCCAATTTATAGTCGGCCGGCCGAGGAGGGATGAGATCCCCGAGCTATGACTGCGCTGGCGAGCACAGCCGCGCGGCGGATTCCGGTGACAGCGCAGTGACCGCCGTTTAACCGGGGCCTGCCACCTCAGGGAGGCTCTAACACGTCGCCGGTAACTTTTGCCGTGGCCACCGACGTCTTACCCGAGCCACGACGACATCCTTATCGCCGGCGAGCCAATCCTTATCCACGGCGATGTTACTGAAAACCGATGAACAGTGCACTGGATTCAGTAGAAAGCTTGACTGACAGATCAAATTGGAGCCCTGTTTTCTCCAATTTTTATGTGGAACCAAAGCCTACTTTCTGCAACAAAGTTGTAGAGCTATAAACCAACAATAATTCGGCTATAGGACTTGAACCCATTTGAGCACTAAATCAAGGTTGAATTCTTACTCATAGTTGGCTCTGTTACACTGAACATCTTAATTTCAGACCGAATCAGCCTGACAGCTTAACTTCAGGCCTGATTATCTCCAAATTTCTCACAAGAACATGGCTTGCACTCTTAAGCAAAGTTGTTCTTCTATAATTAGGCTACAAGTTTGATGTGGTGACCTAGGGCAAAAACCCTAGAATTTGAAAGATACAAGGGCTTCAAGTTGAGTCAATCACACTGAAATGCAGACTTAACCAAAAAGGGTTAAGTATGGCTCTTTTGCACTTAAGTCCAAATCTCATGTTTTGGATTGCAAATTCACATATGAGTGACCCAAATGACTTAATATACTTATTTGACTTGGTTTTTGCACTTTAGTCCAAAAGTGGACTAATTTTGCACATAGGTCCCTAGGGTTTGGTTTTAGGGTTTTCGAGGGTTCCAATTAGGGTTTCTGGTATCCCAGGGGTTTAAATGTAATTCCACTTAAGTCTTGGGATCATTTTGTGATTATTCCCCTAAAGCCTTTAGGTTTTCTTTATTTGGGTTAAGTTTTGCCCCTTGAGCCTTACTTAGGGTCAGGTTCCCTATCCAGGGTCCTATTTGCAAAACACCAAAAACAATACACTTGTTTGAAATTTTTACCTAGTGGGTGCACTCTAGGTGTGTCAAACATATGCAATGCCAATGTTTATGATGTCATGCTCATGTTTTGGTTACAGTAACACCAGGGGTCTTACATCCTTCCCCCCATAAAAGAATCTCGTCCCGAGATTTAAAGTCCTAGGGTGAGTAATGGAAAAGGAAATGTGTCACATCTTTATTCCCTTATTTCTGGTACAAGGCAGGTGTGGTGTGGGGGTTCACTCCTTTATTACAGTAACTAAATACACTTTACAAATTACATGAGGCTAGAAAGCCTGGGAAATTCTTATTTAAAAAGTCTTGAGTTTCCCATGTAGCCTCTTCTTCAGAATGTTGGTTCCATTGTATCTTATCGAACTTAAGAGTTTTTCTCCGGGTAACCCTGTCCTTTTGATCCAGAACTCGAATAGGAAGTTCCGAGTATGTTAAATCTGGTTCCAGGACAATATCAGTCACTTCAATGGTTCGATCGGGAACCCGAAGACACTTCTTTAATTGCGACACATGGAACACATTATGGATAGCAGACAGAATTTCGGGGAGCTGCAGTCGATACGACACTGGTCCACATTGCTCAAGTACCGGGAATGGACCAATGTACCTGGGTGCAAGTTTCCCTTTAACCCCGAAACGCGATATTCCCTTCATTGGTGAAACTTTCAGGTAGACATAGTCCCCTTCATGAAAATATAAGGGCATTCGCCGTTTGTCTGCATAACCCTTCTGACGGGCTTATGCTTTCTTCATATTATGAATAATTTTCTGAACCTTTTCCTCGGCCTCCTTCACTATATCAGGCCTAAAGAAATACCTTTCTCCAGGTTCAGACCAATTTAGCGGAGTTCGACACTGTCGCCCATATAAGGCTTCAAAAGGTGCCATCTTGATACTTTCTTGATAGCTGTTATTATATGAAAACTCCGCCAAAGGCAAACATTCATCCCATTTTGGTGAGAAGTCCAGAACACATGCTCGCAACATATCTTTGAGTACTTGATTAATCCTCTCAGTCTGTCCACTGGTTTGTGGATGATATGCCGAACTATGGAGTAACTTAGTACCCATGGATTTGTGAAGTGCTTCCCAAAACTTGGCTACAAATTGAGGAACGCGATCCGACACTATGGTCTTTGGAACACCATGCAGACTAAGAATACGAGCAATGTACAATTGGGCATAAACAGTAACCGGGTAATTTGTCTTGACCGGTAAAAAGTGAGCAACCTTCGTAAGCCGATCAATTATAACCCAGATAGAATCATACCCTTTTGCAGTCCTGGGCAATCCCACGATAAAGTCCATACTTATATCTTCCCATTTCCATATTGGGATCGGCAAAGATTGTAATGGACCAGCAGTTTTCATGTGTATGGCTTTGACACGTCTGCAAGTGTCACACTTAGCCACATATCGTGCAATTTCAATTTTCATCTTCATCCACCAGTAGTGCTGTTTTAAATCATGATACATCTTAGTGCTTCCCGGATGAATGGAATAGCGACTAAGATGCGCTTCATCTAAGATTTGCTGGCGGAGTTCTTCATTTTTTGGCACTACTATGCGGCCATTGAACCATATCACACCTTGATCGTCTTCTTTGAAACATTTGGCTGTTCCAGCCCTTATCTTTTCCCGTATGTGCTTCATACCCACATTATCCTTTTGAGCATCAATTATCCTTTGCAAGATGATTGACTCAAGCTTTAGCTGATTCAGGGTCCCTTGTTGGACCATCCCCAGGTTAAGCTTTTCCATCTCTTGACATAAAGTGTTGTCAGCGATCTTCACCATAAGACAGTGGCAGGAAGCCTTACGGCTCAGGGCATCTGCCACAACATTAGCTTTGCCTGGGTGATAATGAATTTCTAGTTCATAGTCCTTAATAAGCTCAAGCCATCGCCTTTGCCTCATATTCAATTCTGACTGGGTGAAGATATACTTCAAGCTTTTATGATCTGTATATATGTGACAGATATTTCCCAGCAGATAATGACGCCAAATCTTCAGGGCATGAACCACAGCAGCTAGCTCCAGATCATGAGTTGGGTAATGCTCCTCATGTCGGCACAACTGCCTTGAAGCATATGCAATTACTCGGCCCTCTTGCATTAATACACAGCCGAGTCCACTGCCTGACGCATCACAATATACATCAAAAGGCTTGGTGATGTCCGGTTGAGCCAATACCGAAGCAGTGGTTAATAATGTCTTCAATTGCTCAAAGGCTTCATTACACTTAGAAGACCAATTAAATTTAATGTCATTCTTCAATAAACTTGTGACTGGCTTCACAAGCTTAGAAAAATCTGGTATGAATCTGCGATAATATCCAGCTAGTCCAAGAAAACTCCGGACTTGGTGAACAGTGGTTGGGGGTTTCCACTCCAGAATATCCTTGACTTTGCTAGGATCTACCGCAATTCCCTTTGCAGATAACACGTGCCCCAAAAATTGAATTTCCTCCAGCCAGAACGCGCACTTGCTGAGCTTGGCATACAACTGATGTTCCCTCAAGCGCGTCAATACAATCCGCAAATGTTGAGCATGCTCCTCTTCATTTTTGGAATATATCAAGATATCGTCAATGAATACCACCACGAACTTGTCCAGCTCGGGCATGAACACCGAGTTCATCAAATAAGTGAAATGGGCAGGAGCATTTGTTAGCCCGAAGGACATTACCAAATATTCAAATAAACCATACCGCATAGTAAACGCGGTCTTCGGTATATCCTCGGGCCGAATACGGATTTGGTGATAACCCGACCTGAGTTCAATCTTGGAAAATACCCTCGCTCCAGTCAGTTGATCAAATAAGATGTCAATCCTCGGAAGAGGGTACTTGTTCTTGATGGTGACCTCATTCAGGGGTCGATAATCCACGCACATTCGCAAGGTTTGATCCTTCTTCTTAACAAAAATGGCGGGGCAACCCCAAGGAGACGAGCTTGGCCGGATGAATCCCTTATTCAGTAGATCTTGTAATTGAATCTTCAATTCTGCCAACTCATTAGGAGGCATATGGTACGACCTTCGGGAAATGGGAGCCGTACCGGGCTTTAACTCAATTACAAATTCTACATCTCTCTTAGGGGGCAGTCCAGGCAAATCTTCCGGAAATACATCTGGAAACTCACATACTACCGGGATATCCTTGATCTCCGGTACAATGGCTTCATATATTCTACCAGAAGCTTTGGCTGGATTGGTTACGGGGATAGATAAAAGAATATCTTCTTGATTATAGCTCAACCTGACGGTTCTGAGTTCAGTGTTGAGAATTGCCTTGTGTTGGGTTAACCAATTCATACCCAAAATCACATCTATATCCTGGCCTTTCAGAACAATCATGTTAGCAGGAAAGTTCCGTCCGGCCATCGTTACTAGCACATGATAGGCCACTTCTCTAGTAAAAATGTGTCCCCCAGGTGAATGAATTTTAAATCCTTCTTTTGATTCATGGCATGAAATGTGATGTTGCTCCACAAATGTCTTGCTAATAAATGTATGCGAAGCACCAGAATCAAAAAGAATAATTGCAGGGTGACTGGCCACGAGAAACGTACCCATCATCACCGGTTCACCTTCCGGTGTAGTGGCCAATTGAGTATAGTATACCCGCCCCGTCTTCTTTGTATTCTTCCCCACATTATTTCCCTGGGGCTGAGCTGATTTCCCAGATCCTTGCTGAGCATTTGATTGATTCTGCTTGGGATATGGGCAATCCTTGATGAAATGTCCCGACTTGCGGCAATTGAAACACCCGGTTGAAGAGCTGGGCAAAGCAGGGAATCGAGTGCCCGGGGCATCCGGCTGATTTGGGGTAGTGGGGGCATTGTTGGGGCGAATAATGATTGGCTGCTTGAAAGGAAATGAGGGCGGTCGAGAAAAAGAGCGATTTTGGCTAGAAGGCCGGATCACAAACCGTTGCCTCTTTGCCTGGCCCTGATTGGGCTTCTCACCACCAAATCCCTTGTTCTTCCCGGAACCTGCATATTTTGCTTCAACAGATAAGGCTGTGCTGACAGCCTTTCCATACGTGAGATCTATGCAGGTAGCCATTTTTCTCTGCAATCGATCATTTAGCCCTCTCATAAAGCAGTTCTTCTTCTTTAAATCAGTGTTCACCTGATCGATGGCATACTGCGACAGGTGATTAAACTTGTTGAGATATTGATTGACGGTATCTCCCCCTTGTTTCTGCTTCATGAACTCTTCTTGCTTCATATGCAGAACACCTTCGGGTATGTAGTGCTCGCGGAAGGCCACTTTAAATTCTTCCCATGTGACTTGATGGTTGGCAGGTTGAATAGCCACAAAATTCCCCCACCAGGTACTGGCAGGGCCGCGCAGTTGTTGCGCTGCGAACAACGGCTTCTGTGTCTCTGAACAGCGGAGAAGACCAAATTTTTGCTCAATAACCCGTATCCACTCATCAGCTTCCAACGGGTCCTCAGCCTTGACAAATAGTGGTGGACGGGTTTCAGAGAAATCCAGATATGTGGTTTCATGGGGGCCTTGCTGATAACCTCTTCCACCCTGCTGCTGGAATTGTTGGCCCGCCATTTCTCTCAAAAAGCGGGTATTGTCTGCAGTTGCGTTCACCAAGGCGGCAATCGCCTCGGCCAATGTGGGAGGAACCGGGGGTGGATTTGGGGTAACATCCCTTCCCCCAGAAGTTCCTGCTGCATCCTGACCTCGAGTCCTGGTAGGCATCTGAGGCAAAGAACATTTGAAATAAATATAAAATGCCAGAGAAACCTTCCATTTTACATTACTATCAAAAGTAATGATACAGACTCGATGTTATACAACAGGATACATTACCCATTATACAATAGTTCAACCTATTATACAACATACTACCTCTATTTCTACAAGCTACACTACTACTCCTGCTTCTGATTGCTTTTGGCAGCTTCATCGTCGGGTGTGGGAGACCATTCATCGACCAGCCTCATAGAAGGAGGGGGCCTAAAGAGGTCTAACTCGCCACCAAGCGCTTCTCCCGCATTATGCGAGGGTCCGGCTTCTGTTGGGGGCCTTCGGCTTCCGAAGGTCCTCAAAAATATGATTTAACCGTGTTTCTGGAGTATAATGTGTGAACAGGTATCTTCGGACTCGAATCAGCACCACAGTGGGAGAAGAATACGAAGGTTGATACAGCGCCGAAGCTGTGGGCAGGAAAGCTTCGGCATGATAGCAGAAAAGGAAACCGACTTAAAGATGAAAATGCTATTTATGCCTCGGTGGATTTCTATAGAATCACTACCAAATGTAAAGGGCATGGATGTAATTTTACATGGGCTGTGTCCCGTGCCTATAAATAGGTGAACAGTGCCCCCGTACTGTTCACGATGACTTGGCATTTTACTTTTGCGTCACGCTTGTACTTACATCTTCCTTCAAGCCGAAGGTACATTTGTTATTGAATATCATTTCTATTTTTCCATAATAATAATATAAAAAAATGAGTTGATGATTATACATAATTGTTTATGTTATCCTTTATATTTTATATGATTCTTTCTTCATTATTATATGTTGTGTTGATGAAGGTATGTCCTTCATAACCTTCGTCCGAGAATCATTATATCCCAAGGGAAATAATGTTTCGAAGGACGAAGGACTTTATCACTTAGCATTTTTTGTGTTGCCTTGTTCTTAACTCATAGCATTTGAGAACAAGTCCCCAACATTGGCGCCCACCTCCGGTGAACTCACTTCCACTCTGAGTTTTGAACATCTTCGGCAACCATAAACCTTCGTTATGGCGCCGAAGAAAGCTTCAGCCACTGGGGCTGCAGTTCTGCAACCGCTGGACCCCAATCAGGAGACTCTCTCTCTTCGGGAGGCCCGAAGCCAGAAGAGGAAGGCTGTCAGCCCGACACCGCAAGAGGATGAGCTAGACCAAGAAATCAGAGACATGGAGGTGCTTCATCAGTAGGTGCAGAGGAAGAAGGAAAAGATGGCCAGGCTAGCAGGACTGCAAAGGCTGATAGACGAAGCCTCTGAAGAAGTTCATCATCTTACTCAGGATGAGCAGAACCGAAGGCCTCAGCACAAGGATCTTCATCAGGAGGGTTTCTTCAATGAAGATGACTGGTATGAGAATTTCCACCATGGAAATTTTGCTTTTGACGATGCTTCTCCTCTGTCCGCTGAGCTGCAGGCTACACCTTGGCCTTCATCCTACAAGCCGCCCCAGCTTCCTATGTTCGACGGCCATTCAGACCCGAAGCAATTTTTGATGAGCTACGAAGCAACAGTATCTTCGTATGGTGGCAATACTGCAGTCATGGCAAAATCTTTTGTTATGGCTGTCAGGAGTGTTGCTCAAACCTGGTATTCCTCCCTTCGACCAGGAACGATCACTTCATGGCAAAAGCTGAAGGACATGTTGTTAACCAGCTTCCAGGGGTTTCAGACGAAGCCGGTCACTGCTCAAGCTCTATTCCAGTGCACCTAGGATCACGAAGAATACCTTCAGGCGTATGTCCGGAGGTTCTTATGATTGAGGGCACAGGCGCCAACAGTGCCCAACGAAATTGTAATTGAGGCCATGATCAAGGGACTTCGGCCAGGACCTTCAGCTCAGTACTTTGCTAGGAAACCTCCTCAAACTTTGGAGAAGCTGCTCCAGAAGATGGACGAGTATATTCGGGCCGACAATGATTTTCGTCAAAGAAGGGAGGAAGCTTTCAGGTTTTCCGAAATGACCAGGGGCTTCGGAGGAAGATTTTATCCGAGGCACGTCAGGTCAATTCACAACTCTACTCAAAATGATGATAAGGGGAGTCAGCAGCAAAGGCCACAGTGCTCCTCACAAGCTTCGGGGCAACAGCAAAGCTTCTTCCGGCCGCCAGCTCTAAGAGGCAGAGGCGCCAGGGGCTTCGGCGGAAGATTTGGAGATCAACCAAGGAGAACATTTTGCTGGTTCTGTGGTGAAAACAAGGGCCATACCACCAGGATGTGCCATGTTACCATCCAGAAGCAAAAGGAGATAGCTGAAGCTGCAGCACAACAGGGTCAGCCGAAGCAGATTATGCACACTGCTTTGTATCATTCGCCTTACATCCCAGAATATGTAGGCAATCACCCTGCAGTTTCTGTTGCTTCGGCGAGTCAACCTCAAGCTTCCTGGCAACAGTCTCCGCCTCCACCACCGCTGCAACAAGGCCAGCAGCCAGAAGGGGGCCAATATGTTCAACAGCAAAGGGACTTCAGAGAACAGTCCGAAGCTCGCACAGTCAATAGCACTGTGCCAGAGTCGAAGCACATTTATTGACAAATATCCTACTTTGATAGTAGTCTTTTCCATTCAGTTTTATTTTCTGTGTAATAAAGGACAATTTTTAAATCTCATGTAATAGTTTCGTTGATTGCCACAAGGAAAGTATATCTTCTCCACAGGCTTAAGTTGTTGAAGCTTAAAGATTTGCGATAGCAAAGAGGATCTTCGAATTATCAAAAATTTATTTTAAAATGCACGGCATGAATTCTTCGAAGCATCAAAAAGTCGTTCTAAGGAACGCAGAGTAAGTTTGCTGAAGTTACAAAAAGCCGTTCCAAAGGGAGCGTAGTGTAAGTTTTCTGCTCAGAAGTCGTTCCAAAGGGAATGCAGAGCTTACAGCAAAAAATAAACGCTGATACCGCCTAAGTAAAAGGCGAAGCGCGAAATGTCAACGCGAATACCGCCGAAAGTAAAAGGCGAAGAAGCTCCTAAGGGAGGCTTACAGCGAAAAATAAACGCTGATTCCGCTGAAGTAAAAGGCGAAGAAGCTCCTAAGGGAGGCTTACAGCGAAAAGTCAACGCTGATTTAAAAAGATTATGTGTTTTATTGCAGGGATGTGAGTGTATCTTCGGAATAAATACCATTTTACATAACATAACATCATCACATCATTTCGCATAGCATAAGCATCATACATCATGCTGCATATGGCACAAGAAGGGGGCACAATATCGATCTTCGGAAAAATGCTTTGAAAAAGGGAAAATTATGCAAAGTCACAAGGAGATACAATATTGATCTTCGGAGTGTAGCTTCGGAAAATATTTTCACGAAGTTTGGAAATTCTTCATCAGAGCACTATGGATATCGTTGTGATGAATGAAAATTCTTCTTCACGAAGCATGAAAAGAAGGGAAGGTGTTTTTTCGTCAAAGACTCAAAAACGGTATGTATGTAAAATTTCATGCATCGTAAAGAATTGAACCATAAAAAACAAGTATATTACATTCAGGGTTACAAGATATTACACATATTACATTTCAGATGTTTTTACAATAGCACCTAGTCTTCCCTAAGTACTACTTCCGCAGCTTCGTTCAGGAGTTGATTGACAACTTGATCCATGATAGCTTCGGCCATCTTTTTGATTTCATCGTCGTCCTTCGGGTGAGGGCCCGGAGGCGTTTTAGCAGGATCTGAGGGAGGACAGGATACGGCTACATTGCTATTACAATTGGCGAACGAAGTTTGAAATCAAAAATTACAACACAATAAAAACCATTAGTTAATACCTATTTGCCCTTCGGGCTCTGCGCTTTTCTCAGCAGCCTCGGCCACTTTTCTAGCATCATGAATGCCTTTTTCGCTTTTTTGGATAATTTCTCGGGCCATTTCTCGGCCACCATTATCCCAGATATCGGTGAAAAATTTTCCACCAACTATGCTAGCTTCAGCCGAAGGGTCTTTAGCGTCTTCGAAGGACAAGGCAGTTTCGGATTATGCTAAAATTTTTACATGTTCGCAGCCTTTCCTTTCTAAAATGGTGGCAATCCCCCTGGCACCCGAAAAAGCGCATATGTCTCCGCGACTATTTAAAATTTCTTCAAAGGCCTCAGCTTCGTGATTAATCCATTCAATGGGACCTTCGGGGTTGCCTCTCGTAAAGTTTTCTTCACTCGAAAATGCGCCAACGCTGGCGAAGCTAGCTTTCATTTTCTTAACACACTCCATAGATTTGTCATAGCATCTTTTCTTGGACGAACGAAGCTCTTCGACAGTTCCTTCTAAATGATTTGCCCATTGGTCGCTAAGTTCTCGCTTCGTTTCTTCAAGTATGCGTTCTTCTTTAGCCCGGGCTAATTGCTTCCGAAGATCGTCAATCTCGTGCTTTTGAGCTGCAACTTGTGCTTTAGACGCAGCTTCGTTCTCCTTTATTTTATCCACCAATGTAACTAGAATTTTGTCCTTTTCCAAGGCTTCATTCCTTAGTTTGATAACCTCTGTTCGAAGGTTGTTGAAAGCAATTTCATAGCTCTCGTCTTCGGCATTCTTTTGCGCTCTCAGCGCGTTGCTAAGTATTAAACCCTATATGAAAAAGAGTTAGTATAAGAATAAAACAATAGATTTCAAATCATAAAGTTTCCAAATGTGCAGATCTCGTACCTTCAGGCTATTATACGCAAGGCTGTCCGCAAGATCGTCCTTTGTCATCGCGCAGAGGCCAGCCTCCAGCTTAGGAAACCCCATGCTTCGGGCCATTTCCCGGCAGACGAGTAATTCTTTGTTATCCGGGAGGCAGTATAGGAAATCTTCTTCATCTGTACCATTGAACACTAGTGCCCCCTTCGGATATTTCAATTCTTTGGCATAGTGATTAGCTTCAAAAACTTCTTCTTCTGATAACTTTTTCCCCGAAGCGTGCCGAACATTATAATCAAGGACTTTGGAGGATGCTTCGGGTGCAACAGCACTGACTTCTTCAACAAGAATTGGCTCCGTCATTTTTTCTTCCTCGGTTTCCAAGGATTTTACCTTTGTGGGCTCTGAAGGCCCAGCCTCAGTCTCAGTTTGTTGCTTTGGAACTTTAGTGTCAAAGATTTTAGTTTCCGCTTCGGAAGTTTCAACAGTCTTCTTCGGAGTCGTGCTTGAAGACTTAATTGTCTCCAGTACATCTAGCACATTGACCATTCTTTTTCTTTTCGGGGTCATTGCTGGGCCTTTTTGGTTTTTTATTGTCTCAACACTTGCTGAAGGACTTAAAATTTCCAATTTTTTCGTCCCTTCAGTTCTCGGTTTTTTTGCTTTCTCTGCTGAGGGTGCTTCAGTTTTTTCTTCAATCTTCGACACTGAAGTTGGTTCTTTAGTTACGGTGGCCGAAGAGGTTTCACCGCCGAACTCAGGCACTGTAGCTGGTTCAATGTGATAGCACCTAGAGGGGGGGGTGAATAGGTGATCCTGTGAAACTTGAAACTTAAGCCACAAAAACTTGTTAAGTGTTAGCACAATAATTGCCAAGTGGCTAAAGAGAAGTCTCAACAAAACACAATACCACAAGAGATCAAGCACAGAGGTGACACAGTGGTTTATCCCGTGGTTCGGCCAAGACCAACGCTTGCCTATTCCACGTTGTGGCGTCCCAACGGACGAGGGTTGCAATCAACCCCTCTCAAGCGGTCCAAAGACCCACTTGAATACCACGGTGTTTTGTTTTTCCTTTCACTATCCCGTTTGCAAGGAATCTCCACAAATTGGAGTCTCTTGCCCTTACAAGTATATGATCACAACGAAGCACAGAGTAAGGGAGGGAAAGCAACACACACAAATCCACAGCGAAACGCGCACACACACGGCCAAGACTCGAGCTCACAAGAGTATCACAAAGTTCTCACTAGAACGGAGCTCGAATCACTTAGAATGACAAACGAATGCGCAAAGACTGAGTGTGGGTGATCAAGAATGCTCAAAGGTTGCTTGTGTGTCTCCTCCATGCGCCTAGGGGCCCCTTTTATAGCCCCAAGGCAGCTAGGAGCCGTTGAGAGCAAATCTAGAAGGCTATCCCTGCCTTCTGTCGTCGGGGGCACCGGACAGTCCGGTGCACACCGGACACTGTCCGGTGCCCGATTTGTTTCCTTAAACAGCGAAGCCGACCGTTGCAGACCGTTGGCAGATCTGGAGCCATTGGCGCACCGGACATGTCCGGTGCACACCGGACAGTCTGGTGCCGTCTTCTGACCGTTGGCTCGGCCACGTGTCCCGCGCAGATTGCGCGGCCGACCGTTGGCCCGGCCGACCGTTGGATCACCGGACAGTCCGGTGAATTTTAGCCGTACGCCGTCGGCGAATTCCCGAGAGCGGCCACTTCGCGCCGAGTCAGCCTGGCGCACCGGACACTGTCCGGTGCACACCAGACAGTCCGGTGCTCCAGACCGAACTGAGTCTTGGCTGCACACAGCCAAGTCTTTGTCTCCTCTTTTCTTTTCTTCTACTTTCTGTTTCTAACACTTAGACAAGTATATTAGTACTCAAAACCAATGTACTAAAGCTTAGAAACATACCTTTATCCTTGATTTGTACTTTGTCCACCATTTTACAATTAGGCACCTGTGTTGGGCACTAAATCACCAAAATACTTAGAAATGGCCCAAGGGCACATTTCCCTTTCAATCTCCCCCTTTTTGGTGATTTATGCCAACACAACATAAAGCAAGTAGAACAAGTACAAAAACACTTCAAATAAGAACTCAAATTATTTTGATTCAATTTTGACATATATGGATCACTCTATGCCACCACTTGGTTTGTTTTTGCAAATCAAACTCAAATCTCTATCTCTAAGTCAAACACACATGTTAAAGCATAAAGAGAGTCATTTCAAAAGAGATTGATCAAGGATTTCAAAAACTCCCCCTTTTTCCCATAATTACTACTTCTCCCCACAGGAAGCCAAAAGAGACAATAAAAGAGTTTTGACAAACCAAAAACTCTACTCTACTATTTTCAAAATCTCTCAAGTGGTAGCTGATCCATTTATCGCTTTGGCCTTTATTTTCTCCCCCTTTGGCATCAAGCACCAAAACGGGATCAATCTTGGCCCTTTAACCCCATTGCCTCACCAAAATCTTCAATTTAGAGCAAATGGCAATAAGAGTTCATGAGATGGACTTGGAATAAGTTACCCTCTCATCGGAGTGCAGTAGAAGTCTTGCATGATCCAAGTCCACCTTTTCCCTTTCAATTCTCCTTTGAGACTAAATCAAACAAACTCAAGCATATGGTTAGTCTCAAGGGATCAAGTTGTAACACGTCTCCCCCTAAACCTGTGCATCACTTTGCAACGGACTTGTGAGGTCCAGGGAGTGTTTGTACAACTTGAGCACCATAATAAGCAACAAAATGCAGAATGAACATGATCAAAGGCATAGGCACATGTATGCTATAATTCAATCCAAGTTCCGCGAATCTAAGACATTTAGCTCACTACGCAGCCTGCAAAAGGTCTTCTCATCTAAAGGCTTGGTAAAGATATCGGCTAGCTGGTTCTCGGTGCTAACATAAAACACTTCGATATCTCCCTTTTGCTGGTGGTCTCTCAAAAAGTGATGCCGGATGTCAATGTGCTTTGTGCGGCTGTGCTCAACAGGATTTTCCGCTATTCGGATAGCACTCTCATTATCACATAGGAGTGGGACTTTGCTCAGATTGTAGCCAAAGTCCCTGAGGGTTTGCCTCATCCAAAGTAGTTGCGCACAACACTGTCCTGCAGCAACGTACTCGGCCTCAGCGGTGGATAGGGCAACGGAGGTTTGTTTCTTAGAGTTCCATGACACCAGGGACCTTCCTAAGAATTGGCACGTCCCCGATGTACTCTTCCTATCGACCTTACATCCAGCATAGTCGGAATCTGAGTACCCAATCAAGTCAAAGTTAGACCCCTTTGGATACCAGATCCCGAAGCAAGGCGTAGCAACCAAATATCTAAGAATTCGCTTCACCGCCACTAAGTGACACTCCTTAGGATCGGATTGAAATCTAGCACACATGCATACGCTAAGCATAATATCCGGTCTACTAGCACATAAATAAAGTAAAGACCCTATCATTGACCGGTATGCTTTTTGATCAACGGACTTACCTCCTTTGTTGAGGTCGGTGTGTCCGTCGGTTCCCATCGGAGTCTTTGCGGGCTTGGCGTCCTTCATCCCAAACCGCTTTAGCAGATCTTGCGTGTACTTCGTTTGGGAGATGAAGGTACCGTCCTTGAGTTGCTTCACTTGGAACCCAAGGAAGTAGTTCAACTCGCCCATCATCGACATCTAGAATTTCTGCGTCATCACCCTGCTAAACTCTTCACAAGACTTTTGGTTAGTAGAACCAAATATTATGTCATCGACATAAATTTGGCACACAAACAAATCACCATCACAAGTCTTAGTGAAAAGAGTTGGATCGGCTTTCCCAACCTTGAAAGCATTAGCAATTAAGAAATCTCTAAGGCATTCATACCATGCTCTTGGGGCTTGTTTAAGTCCATAGAGCGCCTTAGAGAGCTTACACACGTGGTCGGGGTACCGCTCATCCTCGAAGCCAGGGGGTTGCTCCACGTACACCTCCTCCTTTATTGGCCCGTTGAGGAAAACGCTCTTCACATCCATTTGGTACAACCTGAAAGAATGGTGAGCGGCATATGCTAGCAAGATACGAATGGACTCTAGCCTAGCCACAGGAGCAAAAGTCTCCTCAAAGTCCAAACCTACGACTTGGGCATAACCTTTTGCCACAAGTCGAGCCTTGTTCCTTGTCACCACTCCGTGCTCGTCTTGTTTGTTGCGGAACACCCACTTGGTTCCCACAACATTTTGCTTGGGACGAGGCACCAGCGTCCAAACTTCATTGCGCTTGAAGTTGTTAAGTTCCTCCTGCATGGCCAACACCCAATCCGGATCTAGCAAGGCCTCCTCTACCCTGAAAGGCTCAATAGAGGAGACAAAGGAGAAATGTTCACAAAAATTAACTAATCGAGACCGAGTAGTTACTCCCTTGCTAATGTCACCCAGAATTTGGTCGACGGGATGATCCCTTTGAATCATCGCTCGAACTTGGGTTGGAGGTGCCGGTTGCGCTTCTTCCTCCATCACTTGATCATCTTGTGCTCCCCCTAGATCACACGCCTCCTTTTGATGAACCTGTTCATCGTCTTGAGTTGGGGGATGCACTGTTGTTGAGGAAGAAGGTTGATCTCGTTCATCTTGTTCCTGTGGCCGAACGTCTCCAATCGCCATGGTTCGTATCGCGGCCGTTGGAACATCTTCTTCATCTACATCATCACAATCAACAACTTGCCCTCTTGGAGAGCCATTAGTCTCATCAAATACAACGTCGCTAGAGACTTCAACCAAACCCGATGATTTGTTGAAGACCCTATACGCCTTTGTATTTGAGTCATAACCTAATAAAAATCCTTCTACAGCTTTGGGAGCAAACTTAGAATTTCTACCCTTCTTCACTACAATGTAGCATTTGCTCCCAAATACACGAAAGTACGATACATTGGGTTTGTTACCGGTTAGTAGCTCATACGACGTCTTCTTGAGGAGGCGGTGAAGGTAGACCCTGTTGATGGCGTGGCAAGCCGTGTTCACGGCTTCCAACCAAAAGCACTCGGGGGTCTTGAATTCTCCAAGCATAGTCCTCGCCATATCGATCAGCGTCCTGTTCTTCCTCTCTACCACACCATTTTGCTGTGGTGTGTAGGGAGCGGAGAACTCGTGCTTGATCCCTTCCTCCTCAAGGAACTCCTCCACTTGAAGGTTCTTGAACTCGGACCCGTTGTCGCTCCTTATCTTCTTCACCTTGAGCTCAAACTCATTTTGAGCTCTCCTGAGGAAGCGCTTGAGGGTCCCTTGGGTTTCAGACTTATCCTGCAAAAAGAACACCCAAGTGAAGCGGGAAAAGTCATCAACAATAACTAGACCATACTTACTTCCTCCTATACTCAGATAGGCGACGGGTCCAAAGAGGTCCATATGTAGCAGCTCCAGAGGTCTTGACGTGGTCATCACATTCTTACTGTGATGTGCTCCTCCCACTTGTTTACCTGCTTGACAAGCTGCACAAGGTCTACCTTTTTCGAAATAAACATTTGTTAGACCTATCACGTGTTCTCCCTTTAGAAGCTTGTGGAGGTTCTTCATCCCCACATGTGCTAAGCGGCGATGCCACAGCCAGCCCATGCAAGTCTTAGCCATCAAGCATGCATCTAGACCGGCCTCTTCTTTTGCAAAATCAACTAAGTAAAGCTTGCCGTCTAGTACACCCTTAAAAGCTAGTGAACCATCACATCTTCTAAAGACAGACACATCTACATTAGTAAAAAGACAATTATATCCCATATTGCATAGTTGACTGACAGATAGCAAATTGTAACCAAGAGACTCAACTAAAAATACATTTGATATTGAGTGCTCATTAGAAATTGCAATTTTACCTAACCCTTTTACCTTGCCTTGATTCCCATCACCGAATATAATTGAATCTTGGGAATCCCTATTTTTGACGTAGGAGGTGAACATCTTCTTCTCCCCCGTCATATGGTTTGTGCATCCGCTGTCGATAATCCAGCTTGAACCCCCGGATGCATAAACCTGCAAGACAAATTTAGGCTTGGGTCTTAGGTACCCAACTCATGTTGGGTCCTACAAGGTTAGCACATATATCCTTAGGGACCCAAATGCAAGTTTTATCTCCCTTGCATCTTGCCCCTAACTTCCTAGCAATTACCTTCTTACCCTTTCTACAAATAGCAAAGGGAGCATTGCAAGCATAATAAATGGTAGAAGGTTTGTTCACAACTTTTCTAGGAACATGAGCAAAATTTCTCCTAGGCATATGCACAACATTTCTCCTGCACATATCTCTATCATGCTTATAGGAAGAACTAGAAGCAAACATGGCATGAGAATCATAAACATGTGAATCAAAATCATTATAAGCATTTCTAGCATATCTCCTATCATGGTATAAGAAAGCATGGTTCTTTTTAGCACTACTAGCCGTAGGGGCCTTCCCTTTCTCCTTGACGAAGATGGGAGCCTTATGGCTTGTTAAGTTCTTGGCCTCTCTCTTGAAGCCAAGACCATCCTTAATTGAGGGGTGTCTACCAACCGTGTAGGCATCCCTTGCAAATTTTATTTTATCAACTTCACTCTTGCTAGTCTTAAGTTGAGCATTAAGACTAGCCAATTCATCATTAAGTTTTGAAATTGAAATTAGGTGTTCACTACAAGCATTAACATCAAAATCCTTACACCTAGTGCAAATTGTAACATTTTCAACACAAGAGTTACTTGCTACTTCTAGTTTGGCGGTTAAAACATTAATTTCACCTTTTAAAGAAGAAATGGTTTCATTACAGGTAGAAAGTTCACAAGAAAGAATTCCATTTCTTTTAACTTCTAGAGCAAGTGAATTTTGTGCACTAACAAATTTATCATGCTCTTCATATAAAAGATCTTCTTGTTTTTCTAAGATTCTATCCTTTTCATTCAAGGCATCAATCAATTCATTAATTTTAGCTATCTTAGTTCTATCCAATCCCTTGAATAAACTAGAATAATCTATTTCATCCTCACTAGACTCATCATCACTAGAAGAATCATAAGTATTAGCATTACTAGTGATTACCTTCTTCTCCCTTGCCATGAGGCAAGTGTGATGCTCGTGGGGGAAGAGAGCCGATTTGTTGAAGGCAGTGGCGGCGAGTCCTTCGTCGTCGGAGTCGGACGAAGAGCAATCCGAGTCCCACTCCTTTCCAAGGTGTGCTTCACCTTTGGCCTTCTTGTAAACTTTCTTGTTCTCTCTCTTCCCGTTTTTCCCTTGCTCCTGGTCACTATCATTTTCGGGACAGTTAGCAATAAAATGACCAACCTTACCACATTTGAAGCATGAGCGCTTCCCCTTTGTCTTGGTCTTGCTTGTCTGCCCCTTGCGACCATTTAGCGACGTCTTGAATCTCTTGATGATGAGAGCCATCTCTTCATCATTGAGCCCGGCCGCCTCAACTTGCGCCACCTTTCTAGGTAGCGACTCCTTGCTCCTTGTTGCCTTGAGAGCAATGGGTTGAGGCTCGTGGATTGGACCGTTCAACGCTTCGTCGACGTATCTTGCCTCCTTGATCATCATCCGCCCGCTTACGAATTTTCCAAGTACTTCCTCGGGCGTCATCATCGTGTACCTGGGATTCTCACGAATATTGTTCACGAGATGAGGATCAAGAACGGTAAAGGACCTTAGCATTAGGCGGACGACGTCGTGGTCCGTCCATCGCGTGCTTCCGTAGCTCCTTATTTTGTTGATAAGGGTCTTGAGCCGGTTGTACGTTTGAGTTGGCTCCTCTCCCCTTATCATGGCGAATCGTCCAAGCTCGCCCTCCACCAACTCCATTTTGGTGAGCATGGTGATGTCGTTCCCCTCGTGAGAGATCTTGAGGGTGTCCCATATTTGCTTGGCATTGTCCAAGCCGCTCACCTTGTTGTACTCTTCCCTGCACAAGGATGCTAAGAGAACAGTAGTAGCTTGTGCATTTCTATGGATTTGTTCATTTATAAGCAAAGGGCTATCCGAGCTATCAAATTTCATTCCATTCTCTACAATCTCCCATATGCTTGGATGGAGAGAGAATAAGTGACTACGCATTTTGTGACTCCAAAATCCGTAGTCTTCTCCATCGAAGTGTGGAGGTTTGCCAAGAGGAATGGAAAGCAAATGCGAATTCGAACTATGTTGAATACGAGAATAATCAAATGAAAAGTTCGAATTGACCGTCTTTTTGTAGTCGTTGTCGTCGTCCTTTTGGGAAGAAGTAGATTCATCACTATCGTCGTAGTAGATGATCTCCTTGATGCGCCTCGTCTTCTTCTTCTTCCCTTCCTTTCGTCTATGGCCCGAGCCAGAGTCGGTAGGCTTATCGTCCTTCGGCTCGTTGACGAAGGATTCCTTCTCTTTGTCGTTGATCACGATACCCTTCCCCTTAGGATCCATCTCTTCGGGCGGTTAGTCCCTTTGTGAAGAGAACGGCTCTGATACCAATTGAGAGCACCTAGAGGGGGGGGTGAATAGGTGATCCTGTGAAACTTGAAACTTAAGCCACAAAAACTTGTTAAGTGTTAGCACAATAATTGCCAAGTGGCTAAAGAGAAGTCTCAACAAAACACAATACCACAAGAGATCAAGCACAGAGGTGACACAGTGGTTTATCCCGTGGTTCGGCCAAGACCAACGCTTGCCTATTCCACGTTGTGGCGTCCCAACGGACGAGGGTTGCAATCAACCCCTCTCAAGCGGTCCAAAGACCCACTTGAATACCACGGTGTTTTGTTTTTCCTTTCACTATCCCGTTTGCAAGGAATCTCCACAAATTGGAGTCTCTTGCCCTTACAAGTATATGATCACAACGAAGCACAGAGTAAGGGAGGGAAAGCAACACACACAAATCCACAGCGAAACGCGCACACACACGGCCAAGACTCGAGCTCACAAGAGTATCACAAAGTTCTCACTAGAACGGAGCTCGAATCACTTAGAATGACAAACGAATGCGCAAAGACTGAGTGTGGGTGATCAAGAATGCTCAAAGGTTGCTTGTGTGTCTCCTCCATGCGCCTAGGGGCCCCTTTTATAGCCCCAAGGCAGCTAGGAGCCGTTGAGAGCAAATCTAGAAGGCTATCCCTGCCTTCTGTCGTCGGGGGCACCGGACAGTCCGGTGCACACCGGACACTGTCCGGTGCCCGATTTGTTTCCTTAAACAGCGAAGCCGACCGTTGCAGACCGTTGGCAGATCTGGAGCCGTTGGCGCACCGGACATGTCCGGTGCACACCGGACAGTCCGGTGCCGTCTTCCGACCGTTGGCTCGGCCACGTGTCCCGCGCAGATTGCGCGGCCGACCGTTGGCCCGGCCGACCGTTGGATCACCGGACAGTCCGGTGAATTTTAGCCGTACGCCGTCGGCGAATTCCCGAGAGCGGCCACTTCGCGCCGAGTCAGCCTGGCGCACCGGACAGTCCGGTGCTCCAGACCGAACTGAGTCTTGGCTGCACACAGCCAAGTCTTTGTCTCCTCTTTTCTTTTCTTCTACTTTCTGTTTCTAACACTTAGACAAGTATATTAGTACTCAAAACCAATGTACTAAAGCTTAGAAACATACCTTTATCCTTGATTTGTACTTTGTCCACCATTTTACAATTAGGCACCTGTGTTGGGCACTAAATCACCAAAATACTTAGAAATGGCCCAAGGGCACATTTCCCTTTCAATGCCATTTCTCTTTCACAATGTAGCGTAGCCGGTGTGTGAGAACCTTTACCCTTTGTCTCTTCGGCATTGGCTCGCTGGGAGCGGCTGAAGCAGTTTCCTGTGCAGAGGTTGCGCTTTTTCTTTTTTGGTCCCGCGCTGGATAGTGGTAGTCGGGGTACACGAACCCAATTGCGTCAAACACTCGGTTCAGTCTTTTCTTTTTCCGGCCTCCGAAGGCTGCTGACAATGCAGTATCTTCGGCCTTTGAATAAACCCCAAGTAGTTCATCACTTAAATTTTCAATGCTTTTTAGCCAGTCATCATCTGGCTCAATGAATTTATCTCCAAACTTGAAAGTATACTTCAGCCTGATAAGTCCACCTTCATCAGCCTCCTTTATGGTTTCCTGCGGCATTTCCCATTTTTCCGCGAGCGGCCATACTCTGAAGGCAATATGCTCTTGGACCAAATCCCTCGTTCCAATAAAAGAGCAAATAACTCCGAAGGCTCTCTGGCATTCTTCGGCAGCTTCATTCATTTCAACCTTCGGCTTCCGCAGGCCGAAGCGTTGCCAAATAGGACGCATAATTATACCTTTAACATCTTCCCGTGTTTCCAGGTCATTCTTCACATAAAACCATTCTGTCATCCAGTCGCCGGGCCATTTCTTCCGAAAGGTTGGCACGGGGCAGCTTGACCCAGACCGAGCGACGAAGCTGTAGCAGCCGAAATTATTGTGATACTGTTCCTTACCCCAGGGCTTTGTCTCGTATAACAATTTGTGTATGTTGCAGAAACTTTTCGCATCCGGTTCCAGACCTTGGCTTCTCACCGCCCACACGAAGATATTCATCCTTATGATTGCTTCGGGGGTAAGTTGGTGAAGATAAATTTCAAATATTTTCAGCACCTCTACGACAAAGCTGCTCAGGGGAAATCGTAGTCCAGCTTTCAAAAAGCTTCGGAACACTACGACTTCGTTTTCCTCAGGAGTCGGACAAGTCTTCTCTCCTTCGTCGGCCCTCACAACGGACAAGTCCCGGAAATATCTTCCCCTCATATTGACAAGATGATTTTCTTTGATACTCGATTTGCCAAAAATCGCATGGCTTGGTCGCCAAGGGCGATCTTCGGAGTCTTCACCACCACTATCCACATCATAACTGTCGCTGTCATCAGTATCTTCGGATAAACCTTCTAAAATCTCTTTGGTGATTTTTTCTGTATTGGTCTTCGACATTGCTTCAAGAAACCCCAGGTTTTTCTCTTCAGAAAGACTCAGCTTCATCTCGGCAGCAGCCTTTTTACCTTCAGACATCTTCGAAAATGCTAAAAACTGTTTTCAGAGCCGAAGCTTAAAAACTTAAAAAACTAAGCAGTTGGTGCGCAAGAGCTAAAAAATTAAGCAAGAGCAGACGGCAAGAAAGCGTACCAAATAAGTTCGTGGTATGCTCTTATTTATATGCCCAGTGCATTGAAAATTGGGAGACCCTACTTGTCAGTGAATGTTGCTATTCTAGCAAAGGGAAGGTGTTTTTTTCGGACCTTCGGCTTAAGGCCTTCGTCCATGTCGCAATCTAAATTTATCATTCTAACAAATTAATATTGTGAGGGGCTACTGTTGGGGGCCTTCGGCTTCCGAAGGTCCTCAAAAATATGATTTAACAGTGTTTCTGGAGTATAATGTGTGAACAGGTATCTTCGGACTCGAATCAGCACCACAGTGGGAGAAGAATACGAAGGTTGATACAGCGCCGAAGCTGTGAGCAGGAAAGCTTCGGCATGATAGCAGAAAAGGAAACCGACTTAAAGATGAAAATGCTATTTATGCCTCGGTGGATTTCTATAGAATCACTACCAAATGTAAAGGGCATGGATGTAATTTTACATGGGCTGTGTCCCGTGCCTATAAATAGGTGAACAGTGCCCCCGTACTGTTCACGATGACTTGGCATTTTACTTTTGCGTCACGCTTGTACTTACATCTTCCTTCAAGCCGAAGGTACATTTGTTATTGAATATCATTTCTATTTTTCCATAATAATAATATAAAAAATGAGTTGATGATTATACATAATTGTTTACGTTATCCTTTATATTTTATATGATTCTTTCTTCATTATTATATGTTGTGTTGATGAAGGTATGTCCTTCATAACCTTCGTCCGAGAATCATTATATCCCAAGGGAAATAATGTTTCGAAGGACGAAGGACTTTATCACTTAGCATTTTTTGTGTTGCCTTGTTCTTAACTCATAGCATTTGAGAACAAGTCCCCAACAGCTTTCGACCTGACAGGATCCGCAGGGACATGTGGGTGTAATTGCGAATACAGTACATGAACTTCCTCATGTAAAGTATTGCAATATGCCTGCAAGTTGTCAATAGCAGTGCTAAGTTCTTCGACTCGTGCTCAAGCCTTCGCTTCCTTAGCCCAAGCTACTGAACGAGACTGTATTGCCCAATCAAGCGCCAAATCTCGATCAGCAAGTTGATCTTGCAGGGTGCGGATGTAACTTCTTAATTCATTTATTCGGTCTCCATCCGCTACCCATAAATTGGTCCTGCGTTGTAACTCTGTTTGAAGTTGATTCACGCGAGCTTTGAGATCACCAATTGGATCGTTGCTCCCGCTACTGCTATCTTGTTCCCGTGGGGCAAGTTGGTGTCGAGGTACACCGATAGGTCCAGTATGCTTTCGCGCCGTTTTCCTTGTACGTGGCGGCATTTTCTAAGGGGGAAATTTATTAGTACAATTCTTAGCATGATGCATGAATAGAATCAACCTCAATTGATTCAACCTTCTATACATTGCATTCTTCCTATCTGGTCTTTGAAATAAACTCTTCAGAGATGCTTAGGTAAGAAGAGAAGAAATTTTCTAGATAAGTCTAAGAAAATCTTTTTGAAGATGCTACATAATATCTGTCAAGAAGGGCTACGCTCCGATACCAGCTATGACGGAACCTCCCAAGTCATGAGGCCCACCTACAGTTGTCCTTGTCTAACAGACATCAGACAACCCTGTAGATGTTCCTGAATCACTTGACAAGTTCGGTATCTTAATCCTTACCTTTCCAGGAACGTTTCACCCGTCTGACAGACAATATGTTCATCGGAGATGCGGAAATGCGGAAGTGATTACATAAACTTACATTTATTGGAAAGTAAGAGTAAGTCGTTTAATACAGACCAGAGTATAAGCGAGTGCAGAAAAGTATTATTACAATACCTGGGAGGTAAAAGCTCCTCCCATTAAGTTCTTTACATAAAAGTTTTTAAGGAGGACTCGGTCCTCCGGCAGCTTCATTCTTGATTATCTTCACTTTTCACAGCTTTGGTACAAAAACAACAAAAGTTTGTTGTCTCCTCACCTAAAAACAACGGGGGAATAAACCCTGAGTATGGAATTACTCAGCAAGTCTTACCCGACTAAGGAAAAGACTCTCAAGGGTATGCTGGTTATATGGGAGTCAAGGTAAGGCCTTTCAATAATCAAAGACTCTGTTTGCAGAATTGCTTACTAAAGTGGATCCTTAAAATCCAATTTTATTGTCAGGTTAAGTAAAATTACCTGCAGCTAGAGTTCTTTCTTCCCTAGTTCAATCACTTGACCTGCACTAGCCAATTTCTTATCAACCCTTCATCTTCACTGGATTGCTACGTGTAAGTCAGTGGCCAAGTCTCCATAACCGCGGAGGTACGGCGATCCGAATCGATTATACTCAGCTGAGGATCTCTGATCACACGACATATGTAGCACTTAACCCTTGCATATGTCAACCCGCCACCGAGTTTCTTAAGACCAGATCAGGTTCACGCAAACCGAGAGCACAGATACACCACTGTCCAGCCTCTTGCCACGGAGGGTACACGCTACTCTCGCCACCGCTCCACGCCCATTTCGTGTTATCTTATTCTGGCCTTAGTCCACCCGAGGCAAAGCTTACCCATGACGAAGCATGTGACCAGTTAAAGGGTCCTCGGTCAGTAGGCCTACATCGACAAGGTCCTTAATCGACTCAGATGGAGACACTACACCGAGACTCTCTTTCTCGTGCAAGTCACTCGTCTGGTCTCAGCTTAATCATTTAACCCCAAAGGTTGGTACCTGGCAGAGGTACATCTTTTCCGATGTTGAATCCATCAAGGCCTTTGACAGATTCACCATCAAGTTTTATTTTGAAAACAACCCTCCCACTTTGCCAAACATCTTTTGTAAAACAAATCCTTTTGCTTTTCTAGAGCAATACTAAGCATAGTAAAACCTTTTTATAAAAACAGGGTTTCAAGGAAGGTAATCAAATCCAAGGAAGTAATGCAGGAATGGTTTAAACAATCAACACCTATCACCTAGTGCATCAAGCAAGTGAGAAAGATTTGTAAAACACAAGGGGGTGGCAAATGCACCGGGGCTTGCCTTTGTTTATGGGTGAGTCAGGCTCAGATCCACAAATATCAAAGTAGAAACAGTTCTCAGCCTGTGTTTCCAAAGGTGGTGGTACTTGCTCTTCAGTGGCTTCCACTTCTTCCTCGTGTTCTAATCATAACCACATATATGTATAAGAATGAATGTCATGTAATGCTCATGAGGGTGCAAAGATGATGTAAACTTATCATCTAAGTCTTGAATACAATTTTCCTTCACGGAACTCCGACAACTTAGGGTTTCCGGAGTCAGTAAAGGAGTTCACAGGGCAGGGGGGTGTTTTGGGGTTTGGTGATCAAACAAGGTCCAAATCAACCCAATTCCTACCCAAGGCTTATAAATAATATAAGGAGCTCATATAAAAATTTTGAGCATTTTTGGGATTACCATTTATCTTTTAAAAATCCAGGACTACTATCTTAAACTATTTTAAATAACTTAAAATTCCTGATTTAACCTAAAAATCACGAAACTATTTTTATTAAATTCTAGGGAAAATAAGAAGGCTAGGAAAATTGGCCTCACAATTTTAGGATTTTTTCTACATTTTTCCAGGGATTTCTAAAGTTATTCTGAAAAAGAAAAAGGAAAACACTTCAACAGTATTGGGCTCAAACTGGCCTAGGCGGCCCAACCTCGCGCAGAAGCGCGCTCGCGCACGCGCCCGCGCCTGCGTTGGCCATCTTGCAGAAGGGCCCTCGGGGTTTCTGGCTAACCGGAAACAGGTCTTGTCACTGTTTACAGAGTCACTGACCGTTTGCAGATAGCCCCTTTGGTTTCTATTTCTTCACATGGCCAGGTCCACGACGGCGCTCCGCACGGCAACTGAAATCCGGCGAGCTATACCGGCCGGAGGGGGCGAAGACCGACGCTAATCTTTAGTTTACACCAGATTCTACCCCTAAGGAGTATTTCCCCTCACTCAATTTCTAATTTGGAGCTCTATCGTGATCTGTCCACGGGGACAGCGGAAAAACTCAAAGGGACCGCATGTTCCAAACGATTCACGATGGTATAACCCAATTGGATAGGTTGGGAAGCATCATGGTTACCTAGGAATGCTTAAACGGGGAAGTAGAAGACGTGAGTTAACTCGAATCGCGCTGGTCACGGAAGGATTATCGCGGCGGAGCTAATAACAGGGAGGAAAGAGCTCGTGGGTTCTTCAGTCCAATTGAGTGATCGCTTGAGCGCGTGATGCAACGACGAAGCAACGCTAGGGTCCAATTTATAGTCGGCCGGCCGAGGAGGGATGAGATCCCCGAGCTATGACTGCGCTGGCGAGCACACCCGCGCGGCGGATTCCGGTGACAGCGCAGTGACCGCCGTTTAACCGGGGCCTGCCACCTCAGGGAGGCTCTAACACGTCGCCGGTAACTTTTGCCGTGGCCGCCGACGTCTTACCCGAGCCACGACGACATCCTTATCGTCGGTGAGCCAATCCTTATCCACGGTGATGTTACTGAAAACCGATGAACAGTGCACTGGATTCAGTAGAAAGCTTGACTGACAGATCAAATTGGAGCCCTGTTTTCTCCAATTTTTATGTGGAACCAAAGCCTACTTTCTGCAACAAATTTGTAGAGCTATAAACCAACAATAATTCGGCTATAGGACTTGAACCCATTTGAGCACTAAATCAAGGTTGAATTCTTACTCATAGTTGGCTCTGTTACACTGAACATCTTAATTTCAGACTGAATCAGCCTGACAGCTTAACTTCAGGCCTGATTATCTCCAAATTTCTCACAAGAACATGGCTTGCACTCTTAAGCAAAGTTGTTCTTCTATAATTAGGCTACAAGTTTGATGTGGTGACCTAGGGCAAAAACCCTAGAATTTGAAAGATACAAGGGCTTCAAGTTGAGTCAATCACACTGAAATGCAGACTTAACCAAAAAGGGTTAAGTATGGCTCTTTTGCACTTAAGTCCAAATCTCAAGTTTTGGATTGCAAATTCACATATGAGTGACCCAAATGACTTAATATACTTATTTGACTTGGTTTTTGCACTTTAGTCCAAAAGTGGACTAATTTTGCACATAGGTCCCTATGGTTTGGTTTTAGGGTTTTCCAGGGTTCCAATTAGGGTTTCTGGTATCCCAGGGGTTTAAATGTAATTCCACTTAAGTCTTGGGATCATTTTGTGATTATTCCCCTAAAGCCTTTAGGTTTTCTTTATTTGGGTTAAGTTTTGCCCCTTGAGCCTTACTTAGGGTCAGGTTCCCTATCCAGGGTCCTATTTGCAAAACACCAAAAACAATACACTTGTTTGAAATTTTTACCTAGTGGGTGCACTCTAGGTGTGTCAAACATATGCAATGCCAATGTTTATGATGTCATGCTCATGTTTTGGTTACAGTAACACTAGGGGTGTTACACCTACCGCTCCCCCTCTTGCCCATATTTCAGGTAAGGTTGCTAGGCACTAAGCATATAAAGCTAATCACCAAAGCCAGAGCCATGATAGCACTCGTGGTTGCACTATTATCCTGGGTGGTCACTCCATGTTCTAATTAATTTGTAATAATGTTATCTTAACCATCGGGTTAATGTCATAATTGCCAATTAACATTTTGGAATATTAATACCAATTAATGAGTGACATTAAAATCGTTAAGTTGAGCGGTAGCACAAATTTTGCACAGCTTAATAATTTTTCTAGGTTAAACAAGGAATACAAGTAGTAAATCTAGGAAATCCTTAATTAGGTTAACCCACCAAATTATGCAATATATCAAAAAGTAAACATTATTATATGCAATGAGTGGGTACAAAAAGAATATGCAGAGGGAGAATCCACTTGCCTTGCTCAAAAGCGTCCTGTGGTTCGTCTTCAAACGAATTCGGTTCGTCTACCGCACAGTCGGCTTCTAATAGAGTCGCATATCGTACATACAAAAATAAAACATACACCAATAAATAAACATGCACCATTACATAATCATACACCATTACATACACATTAACGCATCGCACTAATCACATCTTAAATACGTCCTAATCGCGTAAATACTTATTAATTCAATTATAGCTATTATTGTGAGTCCTAAATGATGAATTTATGAATGGGTGTATTAAATACAGTATTAATTTATTTTAACATCATCAATGAAATTAAATGATAATCATCGTCTTTAATACTAATAAATAAATAAATAGCTTTTATTATTTCTAACTCAAATTATTTAGTATAGCAAAAATGAATTTAACATTCTAAAAATCCCTATAAATATTAATTGAACTTTTATAACACAAGCGAGGTTATTTTGATATAAACTAGTATTTTGCTTACTCTAAAAATTTAAGTGCTAAATTGCGAACATGTTTATTTGACTAGCAAAAATCTATTTTTCATACTACCAGTGATATTTTCTCTTTTCTTTCTAAAAGAAGATATTAGTTAAATAATCGGATAGATCATCTAAAAATCCTATATTATTCATATGACATGAGTTCTATACCATTTTCTAAATCCATTAAAATGCACCTATAACTATAATTCTCCAACTAGTTTCTAAAGTTTATTGTGACCAAATTTAACTACAAAAAATTCCTATCTAGTGTTTTTATCACCAACGAGTGACTACTAAATTTTGTCATCTTTTTCTAATCCAAAAATCATCGCATCAATTAACATGCATTCTCACGGTACTAATAATCGCATGAATGTACCAAATAATTCCATAACGCATATACACATAAATTGCGGGTCACACTTGTTCATACAACAAACTAAATATACAATTCATGAATCGAATCAAAAAGTATTTTATAAAATATATAAAATTATTCGGGTCGACATCAACCTTGGGTTCGCACGTGCGACGGGGAGAGTTCGACGGGGTTCGGCCGGGTGGAAAAAAGCAAGGGCTCGACTACGGACGACAGATGGCGAGTGCGTGGCTCCGGCGATGAACTACGGCTCTGGTGAACTCCGGCGACGAACGACAACTAACGACGGCGTCGAGCAGTGTACTGGCAAGCTAGAGAGATGGGGTGAGCTTGGGTAGGCAGGAGAAGGGAGAGGAGCTCTGCTGCCTTTTATAGAGAGCAGGAGGGAGAGGAGAGGTCGCTGGTTCTTCATGGAGGCTCTAATGGCGACGGTTACCAAGGGAGTGACGGGGAGGAGAAGAAACGGTTCCATTAAACTCCATTACACACGATGAAGTAACGCGCGCAGGGGCAGTAACGCGGCGTCGGGCTGGGCTCGGTGCAGTCGGGGACGTCGTGGCGCGTTGGATTCGGGTGTCGCGGTCGAGCTTGGCAACGGACGAGGCAGGGCGCAGGCTTGGCATCGGTTGGGCTCGCTCGGCGCGGACGTCGAGCCGGGGTCGTCGCGCCTGGCGCGTGGTGCAGGAGAGCGGCGGGGCTCGCATGGTCGGCCTAGCACGTGGAAGCAGAGGCCGGGGCGGCTCGCTCGGTGGCTGCGCGGACGCGCAGGGCGGTGGGGCGCTGGGCGCGGCCTGGCGCGGGTAGCGCTACAGAGAGAGAGCGGTGAGAGAGGAGAGAGAAGAGAGATAGGGAGAGAGAGGAGAGAGTTGAGAGGAGAGAAGAGGGAATGAAACAGCAGGGCGGCGGCGGCTGAGAATTCCCCTGGTGCGCGCGGCTGGGTGTTAGGGTTTAGGAACTGGGCCCCTAGTGGGCCGGTTAGATTAGGTTTAGTTTTTTTTCTTTTTTTTAATTGCAAAATGAATATTTAAAGAGCTCAAAAATTCCTAAAAAATCACCAAAGTTATATATAAATAAAATACTTGTTTTTAGACTAATAATTATTATATTATTTAATTATTATATTATTCACTAGGATTTTCTTTAAAAAGAATTGATAATAAACATCCGATAATCAATCAAGCGCATACAAAGAAAATGATCAAAATGCAAATAAATAATTAAACACTTAAAAAAATTATTACCCTAATTAATATAATAACTAAATTCATTATTTTTAGTTGATGGCTTTTGTGGTGTTACAATGATGCACTTTCCATTTTACAGAATACAATGCCGTCCCAATAACTTTTGAAATCTAGCTAAGGGTAGAACTTCCTGAGATGCTCTATATTCCATGAGTTCTCTATTTCTGTGCCATTCATTTGAGTGAGGCGATATGATCCAGGCCAAGTGACTTCTGCTATTATGAACGGTCCTTCCCATAGTGGTGACAATTTGTGTCATCCTTCCCCCGTTAGAATTCGGCGGAGGACGAGGTCTCCTACTGCGAATGATCGATGTCGTATAACTTTGTTATGATAACACCTTAGAGTTTGTTGATACCGAGCTGACTGAACCACCGTATTTAATCGTTCTTCTTCTAGTATATCAACGTCCTCTAGTCTGGTGGCCTCAGCTTCTGCTATGTTTTCGAAGATTAATCTTGGTGCCCCGAACTTGAGATCGATAGGTAGCACTGCCTCCGAACCATAAACCATAAAGAAAGGAGTGTTCCCATAAAAAGCTCGGCTAGGTTGAGTTCTGAGGCTCCAGACCACGTATGGCAACTCTCTGATCCACTTACCTGTGAACTTTTCATTCTTATCGAAGACCTTCTTTCTGAGTGCTTCTAATATCATTCCATTGGCTCTTTATACTTGCCCATTTGCTCTCGGATGCGCCACTGAAGCGTATTTTATCTGAATGCTTTTTTGCTCACAGAAATCAAAGAATTCTGAACTAGTGAAATTGGATCCCAGGTCAGTTATAATGTTGTTCGGTATTCCGAATCTGAACATTATGTCTTGTATGAATTCCACTGCTTTAGCTGAAGTTAGAGAAGCGATGGGCTTATATTTTATCCACTTAGTGAATTTGTCAATAGCAACCAGCACATGAGTATATCCTCCCTGAGCTTTCTTGAAGGGTCCAATCATGTCCAGTCCCCAGCATGCGAATGGCTATGTTATAGGGATGGTTTGCAGTTGTTGCGCTGGTAGATGTTGCTGCTTTGACAGGTATTGACAAGCTTCACATCTCCGGACTAGCTCGGCGGCGTCACTCTTTGCTGTCGGCCAATAGAAACCAGATCTGAAAGCTTTCCCAACCAGAGTCCTGGATGCTGCGTGTACCCCGCATTGCCCCGCTGGATTTCTTCTAGCAGATGTTTCCCGGTGGCTGAAAAAATGCACTTCATGAGAACTCCTGTTGCACCCCTCTTGTATAGTGTTTTCCCGATGAGAGTATAATGAGCTGACTGCCTTGCAATGCGCTCTGCTGCATTTCTGTCATCTGGTTCCTCCTCATTCTTGATATACCTGATGATTGGCTCTCTCCAGTCATCAGGGTCTGGCTCTGGTCGACACAGAATATTGCACTCTTCTGTCCGATCCACGGGAATACTCGGGCATGGTATTTCTTGGATGAAAACTCCAGACGGGACCTAAGCCCGACTGGATCCCAGTTTTGACAATGCATCTGCCGCCGCGTTGCGATCTCTCTCCACATGATGGAATTCTAGCCCTTCGAATTTGTCTTCTAGTTTTCGAACGGTGGTGCAATATTTTCCCATTGAATCATTTGAGCAGTCCCACTCTTTGTTTATTTGACTTATGACCACAAGTGAATCTCCATATACCGTCAACCTCTTGATGCCCAGTGATATGGCAATGTTCAGCCCATGAATCAGAGCCTCATATTCTACTGCGTTGTTGGATGCTGAAAATAGTAACTGAAGAGCATATTTGAGCTATTCACCTCCTGGTGCAATGAAAAGTATTCCCGCGCCTACCCCCTGCAGTTTCAGTGATCCATCGAAATACATCCGCCATACTTCTGCAGTCTCTGGGTTATCTGGCATTTGTTGCTCGGTCCATTCCGATACGAAGTCAACTAGCGCCTGAGTTTTGATTGCACTTCGAGGTCTAAACTCCATGTCATGAGCTCCCAGCTCGCAGGCCCACTTGGCTATCCTTCCGATGGCTTCCTTGTTGTGGAGAATATCCCCTATTGGAAATCCAGTGACTACTATGACTTTGTGATCGTCAAAGTAGTGATGGAGCTTGCGCACAGTTAGAAGTACTGCATATAATAGTTTTTGAACTTGAGGATATTTTTTCTTTGAAGGTCCCAGAACTTCACTGATAAAATAGACGGGATGCTGTACTGGATAAGCATGTCCTTCTTCCGCTCGCTCGACTACCAACGCGGTGCTCACCACGTGAGTCGTGCAAGAGATATATAATAGAAAATCTTCAGCTGATTGACTCGGCGTGCCTCGGCGTGGCGATTTTAGTACTGGTGGTATTGTTAAGAATCTCTTTAGTGCATCTAGGGCTTCCTGAGCCTCTGAAGTCCACTGGAATTTGTCCACCTTTTTGAGCAATTTGTAGAATGGCAGTCCCTTTTCTCCCAATTTCGATATGAATCTGCTTAGAGCCGCCATGCATCCAGTAAGCCTTTGTACTTTCTTCTGTGACCGTGGTGCTTCCATCCTCATGATAGCCTCGATCTTTTCTGGGTTAGCTTCAATTCCTTGGTGGCTGACAATGAATCCAAGTAATTTTCCAGCCGGTACTCCGAAGACACATTTTTCAGGATTGAGCTTCCATCGATATCGTCGCAGACTGTTGAAGACCAGCTGTAAATCTTTAAGGAATTGGCTGAGTTTTCTGTTTTGATCACCACATCATCCACATATGCTTCCACATGCTTGCCCCAGTGATCGGCTAACCATGTCTGAATGGCTCTCTGGTAAGTCGCTCCAGCGTTTTTGAGACCGAACGACATGGAGGTATAGCAGAAAGCTCCAAATGGAGTGATGAATGCTGTTTTTTTCCTCGTCTTCTTTTGCCAGGCTGATCTAATGATACCCGGAGTAAGAATCCAAGAAAGATAGCACAGAACAACCCATGGTCGAGTCTACAACTTGGTCTATTCTAGGAAGTCCGAAGGGATCCTTCGGACAGTGTTTGTTGAGATCTGTATAGTCGACGCACATGCGCCAATCCACTTTATTCTTTTTTAGTACAAGAACAGGGTTAGCCAACCACTCAGAATGTAGTACTTCTCTAATGAATCTTGCCGCGACCAAGCGAGCCAGTTCTGCACGGATGGCTTCTCTCTTGTCAGGCGTGAAACATCGTAATTTCTGTCGGATCGGCCTCGCCTGGGGATAAACCTTCAGTTTGTGCTCGGCCAGTTCTCTCGGGACTCCCGATATATCCGCAGGTTGCCATGCGAATATGTCTCGGTTATCTTGCAGGAACTGGACGAGCGTGCCTTCCTATTTGTCATCCAGGCTGGAGCTGATGATGGCGGTCTTGTGTTCATCAGCGAACCCGAGGTTGATCCTTTTGGTTTCTTCAGTCAGCCGTATAGAGGTCACGGCTTGAGCTTCGTTCGTGGGCACCGCTAGGTCTTCCTCAGGATTTGAGTTTGCCTGCGCAGAAGAGGTCGCCGACGGCTTGGTGGTGAGGGCCGCTTAGAGGGCCACTTGGAAACACTCTGCGGCGCCTTGGAAGTCGGCGCGCACAGTCATGATTCCTTGCGGTCCTGGCATCTTCAATATCATGTATGTATAATGTGGAATGGCCATGAACTTCGCCAATCCAGGCCTGCCGATGATGGCGTTGTACCCACAGTCGAAGTTCACCACCTTGAACCTTAGGTATTCGGTTCTATAGTTCTCCGGAGTTCCGAAGGTGACCGGCATGTAGATGTGTCCGAGTAGATACTCTCCTTCAGTCTGCACGATGCCGAAGAAAGGAGTGTCTGACTCGTGGAGCTCTTTGAGGTTGACTCCCAAGCCTTGAAGCGTCCGGGGGAAAGTGGCGTTGATGCTGCTTCCCCCGTCCACTAGAACCTTCTTCACCCGGCTTTCTCGGATCACCGGGTCGACGAGGAGCGGGTACTTGCCTGGGTGATCGAAGTTGAGCCACTGATCCGCTCGAGTGAAGGTGATCGGGTGTTCGGACCATTGATACGAGGCAGGGGGACCAGTGGTCACCACCAGTATCTGACGGTCGTTGAGCTTTTGTTGCCTCTTGCTTTCCTGCGACCCATGTCCGCCGAAGATGACGTTGACTTCTCCATCGACCTGCGGGAAGGCTCCTCCTCCTCCCCTTCCTGTTGTTGAGGTTGTTGAGGCTCCCCTGGCGCTCCTCGAGGTGGGGGAGGCGGTAAAGGTTGGAAGGGTCGACCGTGTCCGACGGAATGCTTGAAGTCCCTGCAGTTCTGGAGGGTGTGGCGCATGTCTTTGTGGTACGGGCACTGCGCGTCGAGGATGTCGTCCAGTGTTCGTTCGCCTCCGCGGGGTCCTCCTCGGGCACAAGAGGCGGGTGGTCCGGCGGCATGGACTTCTTCGCGAGGCCTCTTATCCCAACGTTTGTCGGGTTGTTGGTTCACGTCGCGTCGTGGTACTGCCGGTGCGGGTTTTGCTCCCCCGATGAGGTCCTGAGCTCGCTCGTCGGTGGTGATGTAGAGGTCGGCTTCCCGGAACAGTTGCTCGGAGGTGGTTGGCGCTTTTTGCAGTATGGTCCGGAGAAGACCGGGTCATTGGATCCCCGGTAGAAGTCCTCAATCACTGCTGCTTCCGCGACTTCAGGGATTCGATTCCTCATGGTCTGAAATCTTTTGAGGTACGATCGGAGATTTTCATCCCCTGGCGCTTGATAGATTTGAGGTCCCATGGCTGCGCCGGCTTGTCGGAGAGGGATTGGAAGTTGGCGGTGAAGCGCCGACTGAAATCGCTCTAGTCGTCGATGCAGTGTCGGGGTAAGTGTCGTAGCCATTGCAGAGCATCCTGCCCGAGGATGATGGGTAGGTATGCAGTCATCACGTCTTCGGTTGCTCCAGCGGCTCGGGCGGCGGTGGTGTAAACAGCCAGCCAGCCTCCCGGATCCTGCTTGGGCTCGTATTTGTTGACGTTGGAGACCTTGAAGTTGGGGGGCCACTGAATGGCCCTAAGACGTGGAGTGAGCGCCAATACCCCACATGTGTCTTCCTGTCGGCGATGATGATGTCTGTCCCAGGGAGGGGAGCTGTTGTCGGGGTGCCTCGACTGTCCCCGGGTCATGCCGCCAGTGGAAGCCGTTGCCGACTCAACCCTGGTGGCCTGACTCCGTGCGGGGACACCATGGTCCCGATCGTACTCTTCTCGGCGTCGGATCTCGTTCTCGTGCCGTTGTTCGCGCGAGGCGTTGATGGAGCTCCGCGTGTCCCGCCTACTGTTGATGGCGTGTCGTAGGTCACTCTGTGGATGAGCGAGAGGTAGGAGATGATTGGCCGCCCGAGTGAGTAGTCGTCGATAAACCTCGGCGTCTGGAGTTCGGGGAAAACCGTCGGCTATCTGAGCCAACACTCCACCGACCTCACTTGGCATGTTCATGGCACGGGCGAAGTCGAGGTTTAGGTTCCGCCCGAGGAGAGGATTCTCTCTGCGTTGCCTTGCCTCCTGTTCAGCTTGTTCTTGAACTCGTCGACGATCGCATCGTCGGGAATTCCTTCTCTCCCTGAAGACCCGTTCTTCTAGAGTTTCTCCTATCTCTGAGGCCTTGTCTCGTGATACAGGCTGCGCCAGATCCCATTCTGCGGCCTCATGATGTCGCTGAATATTCTGGCGCCGGTTCCTTCGTCGGTGAGATTCTCGCTGAGGTAGTTCTTCCCCAGGCGTGGTTGGTTCATCGTCGGAGACGGGGGGTGATTCCACTCTCCCGATGAAGAGGACGTCGGGGTAGAATGGAGTTGTCCTTGCAATGAGCTTCTTTCTGTTCTCCTTTGAGGGCGGAGGCACCAGAAGAGCAGTTTGACGATCCTTCTTCCTTGTGATCCGTGTCCATCTTTCTGTTGGAGAGGTGGACAGTGGAGTTCTCCGAGTAGTTGGACTCTCGGCTCCTAGCTCGCTGAAGGTGGTCTTTTCTCGGGGCATTGGAGGTTGTGCTCTTTCCAGCTTTGCTCCGACTTTCCCGGAGATTGTTGAGGGAGACCTTCTCTCTGGTGGGTCCGTGATGCGGTGTAGAGTTCCTTCTTTGTCTCCCACGGATGAAATTGTTCCGAAGCAGAACATGGACCTAGGGCGGAGGATGATCTTGTGTTGGAAAGTGACGGCCATTGAGCTAGCTTGGATCAATGACACACCCCCTACCTGGCGCGCCAGCTGTCAGTGTTTTGGGTCCGACCGCGCACCCAGGGTTGTCCCTCAAGGTGCTTTGTGGAGTAGGAAGGTGTCACTAACTGTAGCTCGATGGTTCATGCCAGATGCACAAGAAACAGTGGACGGCCTTGTACAGGTTCGGGCCGCTTGGAGGTGCGTAATACCCTACGCCCTGGAGTGGATCTTTTATGTGGCTGATTACAAGAGAATTCTCTAGTATGAGGAATACCAGAGAGTCGAGTGAATGGCTAAAGGTGAGATCTGTCCCTTGAAGGGGTGTTTGAAAGGGAAATGTGCCCTTGGGCCATTTCTAAATATTTTGATGATTTAGTGTCCAACACATGTGCCTAAGTGTAAAATGGTGGACAAAGTACAAATCAAGGATAAAGGTATGTTTCTCAGACTTAGTACATTGCTTTAGAGACTAATGTATTGTGTCTAAGTGCTGGAAACAGGAAAAATCCAATTGGAAATGTCTTGGCTCGAGCAGCCAAGAATCTGCTCAGTCTGGGAGCACCGGACTGTCCAGTGGTGCACCGGACAGTGTCCGGTGCGCCAGGCTGGCTCGAGCAAAGTGGCTGCTCTCGGGACTTCGACGGCGGTGTACGGCTATAATTCACCGGACTGTCCGGTGGGCCGTTCACAGGCGAACTCGTCGCTCTCGGGAATTCATCGGCGACGTACGGCTATAATTCACCAGACTGTCCGGTGAGCCAACGGTCGGCCGGGCCAACGGTCGGCCGCGCGATCTGCGCGGGACACGTGGCCGAGCCAACGGCTAGTAGGAGGCACCGGACTGACCGGTGTGCACCGGACATGTCTGGTGCGCCAACGGCTCTCTGGCTGCCAACGATCGACTGCGCCATTTTTGGAAGGAAATCGGGCACCAGACAGTGTCCAGTGTGCACCGGACTGTCCGGTGTGCACCGGACTGTCCGGTGCGCCAGTCTACAGAAGGCAAGATCAGCCTTCCTAGATTGCTCTCAACAGCTCCTAGCTGCCTTGGGGCTATAAAAGGGACCCCTAGGCGCATGGAGGAGCACACCAAGCATTCCTACAACATTCCTAAGCACCAAGACATCGATTCCGCGCCTTTGATTCTTTGCGATAGCAATTAGAGCTCTAGTTGAGTGGTGAACTCATTGAGTTGTGTTGTGAGCTCTCGTTGCGACTTGTGTGCATGGTGTTGCTGTGATTTCTTGTCTTGAGTGTGTTGCTAATCCCTCCCTTGCTCTGTGCTTCTTTGTGAACTTTAAGTGTAAGGGCGAGAGGCTCCAAGTTGTGGAGATTCCTCGCAAACGGGATTGAGTAAAGCAAGCAAAACACCGTGGTATTCAAGTGGGTCTTTGGACCGCTTGAGAGGGGTTGATTGCAACCCTCGTCCATTGGGACGCCACAACGTGGAGTAGGCAAGCGTTGGTCTTGGCCGAACCACGGGATAACCACCGTGCCATCTCTGTGATTGATTTCTTATGGTTATTGTGTTTTGACTCCTCACTAGCCACTTGGCAATTATTGTGGTAACACTTAACCAAGTTTTTGTGGCTTAAGTTTTAAGTTTTACAGGACCACCTATTCACCCCCCCCCCCCTCTAGGTGCTCTCAATTGGTATCGGAGCCGTTCTCTTCACAAAGGGACTAATCGCCCGAAGAGATGGATCCTAAGGGGAAGGGAATCGTGATCAACGACAAAGAGAAGGAGTCTTTCGTCAACGAGCCGAAGGATGACAAGCCTACCGACTCGGGCTCGGGCCACAGACGAAAAGATGGGAAGAAGAAGAAGACAAGGCGCATCAAGGAGATCGTCTACTACGACGACAGCGATGAGTCTACTTCTTCCCAAAAGGACGACGACCACAACGACTACGAGAGAAGGAAACCGGTCAATTCGAACTTTTCTTTTGATTACTCTCGTATTCCTCAAAGTACAAATGCTCATTTATTATCTATTCCACTTGGTAAACCTCCTCATTTTGATGGAGAGGACTACGGATTTTGGAGTCACAAAATGCGTAGTCACTTGTTCTCTCTCCATCCTAGTATGTGGGAGATTGTAGAGAGTGGAATGCACTTTGATAGTACGGATAGTCCCATGTTCTTTAATGAGCAAATTCATAAGAATGCACAAGCTACTACTGTTCTTCTAGCTTCATTGTGCAGGGATGAATACCACAAAGTGAGCGGCTTGGATAACGCCAAGCAGATCTGGGACACCCTCAAGATTTCACATGAGGGGAACGACGTCACCTTGCTCACCAAGATGGAGTTGGTGGAAGGCGAGCTTGGACGATTCGTGATGATAAGGGGCGAGGAGCCGACACAAACATACAACCGGCTCAAGACCCTTATCAACAAAATAAGGAGCTACGGAAGCACGCGATGGACGGACCACGACGTCGTCCGACTGATGCTAAGGTCCTTTACCGTTCTTGATCCTCATTTGGTGAATAATATTCGTGAGAATCCCAGGTACACCAAAATGTCGCCTGAAGAAGTCCTTGGAAAATTCGTAAGCGGGCGAATGATGATCAAGGAGGCGAGGTACGTGGACGACGCTCTAAACGGTCCAATCAATGAGCCTCAACCCGTTGCTCTCAAGGCAACAAGGAGCAAGGAGGCGTTACCTAGCAAGGTAGCACAAATTGAGGCGGCCGGACTTAATGATGAAGAGATGGCCCTCATCATCAAAAGATTCAAGACGGCGCTAAAGAGTCGCAAGGGGCAGCCAAGCAAGACCAAGACAAAGGAGAAGCGCTCATGCTTCAAATGTGGTAAGCTTGGTCATTTTATTGCTAACTGTCCCGACAATGATAGTGATCAGGATCAAGGGAACAAGAGGGAGAAGAAGAAGAACTATAAGAAGGCAAAGGGCGAGGCACATCTTGGCAAGGAATGGGATTCGGATTGCTCCTCGTCCGACTCCGACAATGAAGGACTCGCCGCCACCGCCTTCAACAAGTCATCCCTCTTCCCCAACGAGCGTCACACATGCCTTATGGCAAGGGAGAAGAAGGTATGTGCTCGAAACTCTACCTATGCTTCTTCAAGTGAGGACGAATCTAGTGATGAGGATGAAATAGATTATTCATGTTTATTTAAGGGCCTAGATAGAACCAAGGTAGATAAAATTAATGAATTAATTGATGCCTTGAATGATAAGAATAGGCTTTTAGAAAAATAAGAGGACTTGTTGTATGAAGAACATGATAAATTTGTAGAAGCACAAAAATCTCATGCCTTAGAAGTTAAGAGAAATGAAATGCTTTATTATGAATTATCTTCTTGCCATGAGACAATTTCTAGCTTAAGGAGCATTAATGATGATTTGAATGCTAAGTCAGAAATAGCTAGTAAATCAACAACTTGTGTAGAAAATGTTGTTATTTGCAATAGATGTAAAGATTTTGATATTGATGCTTGTAGTGAACACATAGCTTCTATTGCAAAGTTAAATAATGAAATGGCTAGCCTTAATGACCAACTTAAGGCTAGCAAAAGTGATTTTGATAAACTAAAATTTGCTAGGGATGCCTACACGATTGGTAGACACCCCTCAATTAAGGATGGGCTTGGCTTCAAGAGGGAAGCCAAGAACTTAACAAGCCATAAGGCTCCTATCTCCGCCAAGGAGAAAGGGAAGGCCCCTATGGCATGTAGTACTAAAAAGAACCATGCTTTTTTGTACAATGATAAAAGACAGTCTCATAGGAGTTGTAATGCTTTTGATTCACATACCTATGATTCTTATGCTATGTTTGCTCCCAGTTCTTCCTATATGCATGGTAGAGATATGCCTAGGAAGTACACGCAAGATTTGTTAAAGCGGTTTGGGATGAAGGACGCCAAGCCCGCAAAGACGCCGATGGGAACTGACGGACACACCGACCTCAACAAAGGAGGTATGTCCGTTGATCAAAAAGCATACCGGTCCATGATAGGTTCTTTGCTTTATTTATGTGCTAGTAGACCGGATATTATGCTTAGAGTATGCATGTGTGCTAGATTTCAATCCGATCCTAAGGAGTGTCACTTAGTGGCTGTGAAGCGAATTCTTCGATATTTAGTCGCTACGCCTTGCTTCGGGATCTGGTATCCAAAGGGGTCTAACTTTGACTTGATTGGGTACTCAGATTCCGACTATGCTGGATGTAAGGTCGATAGGAAGAGTACATCGGGGACGTGCCAATTCTTAGGAAGGTCCCTGGTGTCGTGGAACTCTAAGAAACAAACTTCCGTTGCCCTATCCACCGCTGAGGCCGAGTACGTTGCCGCAGGACAGTGTTGTGCGCAACTACTTTGGATGAGGCAAACCCTCCGGGACTTTGGCTACAATCTGAGCAAAGTCCCACTCCTATGTGACAATGAGAGTGCTATCCGAATAGCGGAAAATCCTATTGAGCACAGCCGCACAAAGCACATTGACATCCGGCATCACTTTTTGAGAGACCACCAGCAAAAGGGAGATATCGAAGTGTTTCATGTTAGCACCGAGAACCAGCTAGCCGATATCTTCACTAAGCCTTTAGATGAAAAGACCTTTTGCAGGCTGCGTAGTGAGCTAAATGTCCTAGATTCGCGGAACTTGGATTGATTTATAGCATACATGTATTTATGCCTTTGATCATGTTCCTATGCATTTTGTTGCTTACTATGGTGCTCAAGTTGTACAAACACTTCCCGGACCTCACAAGTCCTTGTGCAAGTGTCGCACATATTTAGGGGGAGTTGTGTTACAACTTGACCCTTTGAGACTGACCATATGCTTGAGTTTGCTTGTTTTAGCCTCAAAGGAGGTTTGAAAGGGAAAGGTGGACTTGGACCATGAAAGACTTCCATGCACTCCGATGAGAGGGTAACTTATTCCAAGTTCATCTCATATACTCTTATTGCCTTTGTGTTCTTATTTGAAGATTTTGGTGAGGCAATGGGGTTTAAGGGCCAAGATTGATCCCGTTTTGGTGCTTGATGCCAAAGGGGGAGAAAATAAAGGCCAAAGCAATAGATGGATCAGCTACCACTTGAGAAATTTTGAAAATAGTAGATTAGAGCTTTTAGTTTGTCAAAACTCTTTTATTGTCTCTTATGTCAAAAGTTGGCCTCTTGTGGGGAGAAGTGTTGATTATGGGTAAAAGGGGGAGTTTTTGAAATCCTTGATCAAATTTCTTTGGAAAATCTCTCTTTATGTCTCTACAAGTGGATTTGACTTAGAGATAGGAATTTGAGTTTGATTTGCAAAAACAAACCAAGTGGTGGCATAGAGTGATCCATATATGTCAAATTTGAATCAAAACAATTTTGAGTTCTTAGTTGAATTGATTTTGTACTTGTTCTACTTGCTTTATGTTGTGTTGGCATAAATCACCAAAAAGGGGGAGATTGAAAGGGAAATGTGCCCTTGGGCCATTTCTAAATATTTTGGTGATTTAGTGTCCAACACATGTGCCTAAGTGTAAAATGGTGGACAAAGTACAAATCAAGGATAAAGGTATGTTTCTCAGACTTAGTACATTGCTTTAGAGACTAATGTATTGTGTCTAAGTGCTGGAAACAGGAAAAATCCAATTGGAAATGTCTTGGCTCGAGCAGCCAAGAATCTGCTCAGTCTGGGAGCACCGGACTGTCCGGTGGTGCACCGGACAGTGTCCGGTGCGCCAGGCTGGCTCGAGCAAAGTGGCTGCTCTCGGGACTTCGACGGCGGTGTACGGCTATAATTCACCGGACTGTCCGGTGGTGCACCGGACTGTCCGGTGGGCCGTTCACAGGCGAACTCGTCGCTCTCGGGAATTCATTGGCGACGTACGGCTATAATTCACCGGACTGTCCGGTGAGCCAACGGTCGGCCGGGCCAACGGTCGGCCGCGCGATCTGCGCGGGACACGTGGCCGAGCCAACGGCTAGTAGGAGGCACCGGACTGTCCGGTGTGCACCGGACATGTCCGGTGCGCCAACGGCTCTCTGGCTGCCAACGGTCGACTGCGCCATTTTTGGAAGGAAATCGGGCACCGGACAGTGTCCGGTGTGCACCGGACTGTCCGGTGCGCCAGTCGACAGAAGGCAAGATCAGCCTTCCTAGATTGCTCTCAACGGCTCCTAGCTGCCTTGGGGCTATAAAAGGGACCCCTAGGCGCATGGAGGAGCACACCAAGCATTCCTACAACATTCCTAAGCACCAAGACATCGATTCCGCGCCTTTGATTCTTTGCGATAGCAATTAGAGCTCTAGTTGAGTGGTGAACTCATTGAGTTGTGTTGTGAGCTCTCGTTGCGACTTGTGTGCGTGGTGTTGCTGTGATTTCTTGTCTTGAGTGTGTTGCTAATCCCTCCCTTGCTCTGTGCTTCTTTGTGAACTTTAAGTGTAAGGACGAGAGGCTCCAAGTTGTGGAGATTCCTCGCAAACGGGATTGAGTAAAGCAAGCAAAACACCGTGGTATTCAAGTGGGTCTTTGGACCGCTTGAGAGGGGTTGATTGCAACTCTCGTCCGTTGGGACGCCACAATGTGGAGTAGGCAAGCGTTGGTCTTGGCCGAACCACGGGATAACCACCGTGCCATCTCTGTGATTGATTTCTTGTGGTTATTGTGTTTTGACTCCTCACTAGCCACTTGGCAATTATTGTGCTAACACTTAACCAAGTTTTTGTGGCTTAAGTTTTAAGTTTTACAGGATCACCTATTCACCCCCCCCCCTCTAGGTGCTCTCAGTGTTCCCTAGGCCTTATATATTCGACCGTGGAACTTTACATTTGGATATGATAACTACGTATGCCTAAGTAATAGTGAACCGACTGAGCTTATCTTCCTATAATTCCGCCGACCTATCCCTATTCAGTTCCGCGCGGTAGGAGGGCACCGCGCGGGAAAGTAGGATCAGTGCTGTAGATAACGCTTAAGCTCGGCGAACCATATAGGCTTAAGTCGATCCATCTTTGTGTTGATCCGTTCTATTGAAAACTCTTCCCCTGGCCCACGAAGGGATGGCCTTGCGGAATAATGGGCCTGGGGCCTTCCGTGAGGCCTTCTTGCCTTCTAGTGGACCCGGGGGATATCCGTCCCCCACACTTCCAGCAAATCCTTAAGCAAAGGAAGTGGAAGGACTACAAACCCCGCTCCAAGAGGGTTTGCTACTGGTGTAGTAAGTCCGATCATTATATTGCTAAATCTCCATATACAAGTGATAGTGATAGGGACGACGACAAGAAAGGGGAGAATAAGATGGAGAAGAAGAGATACTACAATAAGAAGGGTGGTGAGGCGCACATGGGACGGGAATGGGACTTCGACGAGAGTTCCACCAACTCCTCCTCTGACGAGGACGCTGCCAACATCGCCGTCAACAAAGGTCTTCTCTTCCCCAACGTTGGCCACAAATGTCTCATGGCCAAGGGTAGCAAAAAGAAGGTACTTTCTAGAGATACCCCAAAATACACTACTTCCGATGATGAGGGTAGCTCTAGTGAAAATGATGATGATTTATCTTCTCTTTTCGCAAACCTAACCATGGAACAAAAGAAGAAAGTTAATGAATTGATAAAAACCATTAACGAGAAGGATGAGATCTTGGAATGCCAAGAGGACTTGCTCGTTAAGGAAAATAAAAAAAATGTTAAGCTAAAAGATGCTTATGCTCTTGAAGTTGAAAAATACCAAAACTTGACTAAAGAGCTAGATATATGCAATAATTCATTTTTTGTCTTAGAACTGAAAATGTTAGTTTAAATGCTAAGATTGAGGAATTGAATGCTTGCAAAGCTTCTACATCTACCATTAAGCATGTTACTATTTGCACTAGATGTAGAGATATTAATGTTGATACTATGAATGATCACCTTGCTATGATTAAAGAACAAAATGATCATATAGCTAAATTAAATGCTAAAATTGCCGAGCATAAGCTTGAGAATGAAAAATCTAAATTTGCTCGTAATATGCTTTATAATGGGAGACGCCCTGGCATTAAGGATGGCATTGGCTTCCAACCTGGGAGCCAAAGCAACATCAAACTTAATGCCCCTAGAAACAAGCTTTCTAACTTTGTCAAGGGCAAGGCTCCCATGGTTCAGGATAGGGAAGGTTACATTTTATATCCTGAAAACTATCCTGAGCATAAGATTAGAAAAATTCATGCTAAGAAATCTTATTCTGCTTCTCATCATGCTTATATGTACAGTAATGAGGCTTCTAGCTCTAGGCATACAACTCATATCAAAATGCCTAAGAAAAAGATTGTTAATGCATCAAATGAACATATCATTTCATTTAAGACTTTTGATGCATCATTTGTGCTTACTAACAAATCAGGCAAGGTAGTTGCCAAATATGTTGGGAGCTAATACAAGAGTCTAAAGACTTGTGTTTGGGTACCCAAGGTGCTTGTTTCTAATGTGAAAGGACACAAGACCGTTTGGGTACCTAAGAACAAGGCCTAAATCTGTGTTGTAGGTTTATGCATCCGGCGGAACAAGTTGGATAATCGACAGCGTGTGCACAAACCATATGACATGGGAGAAAAGGATGTTCTACTCATATGAGAAAAATGATGATCCCTAAAGAGCAATCACATTCGGGAACGGAAATCAAGGTTTGGTCAAAGGATTGAGTAAAATTGCTATATCTCCTGACCATTCCATTTCTAATGTTTTTCTTGTAGATTCTTTAGATTATAACTTGCTTTCTGTTTCTCAATTATGCAAAATGGGCTACACATGTCTATTTACCGATGTTGCTGTTACTGTCTTTTGAAGAAGTGATGATTCAATAGCTTTTAAGGGAGTGTTAGATGGTCAGCTATACTTAGTTGATTTCAATGATAACAATGCTGAACTAGACACTTGCTTAATTGCTAAGACTAACATGGGCTGACTCTGGCATCGCTGACTTGCTCATGTTGGGATGAAGAATCTTCACAAGCTTCTAAAGGGGGAACACATTTTAGGACTAACCAATGTTCATTTTAAGAAAGACAGTATTTATAGCGCATGACAAGCAGGGAAGCAAGTTGGAGTTCATCATCCACACAAGAACATCATGACGACCGAGAGGCCGCTTGAGCTACTTCACATGGATTTATTCGGCCCGATTACTTACATAAGCATCGACGATAGTAAGTATTGTCTTGTAATTAAGGATGATTATTCTCGCTTCACTTTGGTGTTCTTTTTGCAGGAAAAATCACAAACCCAAGAGACCTTAAAGAAATTCTTGAGACGGGCTCAAAATGAGTTCGAATTGAGAATCAAGAAGATTAGAAGTGACAATGGAACAGAGTTCGAGAACTCTCAAATTGAAGGATTACTTGAGGAGGAGGGCATCAAGCATGAGTTCTCTTCTCCGTACACACCTCAACAAAACGATGTTGTGGAGAGAAAGAATAGAACTCTCTTGGATATGGCAAGGACCATGCTTGATGAATACAAGACACCGGATCGGTTTTGGGTGGAGGCGATTAACACCGCTAACTACTCCATCAACCGACTCTACCTTCACTGAATCCTCAACAAAACATCATATGAACTCCTCACTGGTGAAAAGCCCAATGTATCATATTTTAGAGTTTTTGGGAGCAAGTGCTTTATTCTTATTAAAAGAGGTAGAAATTCAAATTTTGCTCCTAAAGCAGTAGAAGGCTTTTTACTTGGTTATGACTCAAACACAAGGGCATATAGAGTCTTCAATAAGTCCACATGATTAGTTGAAGTTTCTTGTGATATTGTGTTTGATGAAACTAATGGCTCTCAAGTGGAGCAAGTTAATGTTGATGAGTTAGGTGATGAAGAGGCTTCGTGCGTCATGATAAGGAACATGTCCATTGGAGGTGTGTGTCCAAAAGAACCAGAAGAACCTTCACAAGCACAAGATCAACCATCATCTTCCATACAAGCATCTCCACCAACTCAAGATGAGAAAATTGCTCAAGAAGAATAGGATCAAGATCAAGACAATGAGCCACCTCAAGAGGAAGACATTGATCAAGGGGGAGATGAAATTGATCAAGAAAAGGAAGATGAGCAACAGATTCAAGATCAAAGACCGCCGCACCCAAGAGTCCATCAAGCAATTCAAAGAGATCACCCCATCAACTCCATACTTGGTGACATTCACAAGGGGGTAACCACTCGATCTCGAGTTGCTCATTTTTGTGAACATTACTCTTTTGTGTCTTCTATTGAGCCATACATGATAGAGAATGCACTAAGAGATCCAGATTGGGTGGTGGCAATGCAAGAGGAGCTCAACAACTTCATGAGGAATGAGGTATGGCATTTGGTTCCACGTCCTAACCAAAATGTTGTAGGTATCAAGTGGGTATTCCGCAATAAACAAGATGAGCATGGTGTGGTGACTAGGAATAAAGCGCGACTTGTTGCCAAAGGATATTCACAAGTCGAAGGTTTGGATTTTGATGAAACCTATGCACCCGTAGGTAGGCTTGAGTCAATTCGAATATTACTTGCCTATGCTACTTACCATGGCTTTAAGTTATATCAAATAAATGTGAAAAGTGCCTTCCTCAATGGCCCTATCAAGGAAGAGGTGTATGTTGAGCAACCTCCCGGCTTTGAAGATAGTGAGTATCCTTCACATGTTTATAAGCTCTCAAAGGCACTTTATAGGCACAAACAAGCCCCAACTTCCCACTAATGGCTTTAAAGTCAGAAAAGCTGACCCTACTCTCTTCACTAAAACAATTGATATTTAGTTTACACTCCTAAGTTTGGGCTATGGTACCCAAAGGGATCTACCTTTGATCTAATTGGGTATTCTGATGCTGATTATGCCAAATGTAAGATTGATAGGAAGATCACATTAGGGACTTGTCAGTTTCTAGGGTGATCCCTGGTGTCTTGGGCTTCAAAGAAACAAAATTCAGTAGCTCTATCCACCGCCGAAGTCGAGTATATTGCTGCAGGACATTGTTGTGCACAATTACTCTGGATGAGGCAAACCCTTAGGGACTATGGTTACAAGTTGAGCAAAGTCCCTCTCCTATGTGACAATGAGAGTGCAATCCACATGGTGGATAATCCTGTTGAACACAGCCGCACTAAGCACATAGACATCCGATATCACTTTCTGAGAGATCACCAACAAAAGGGGATATTGAAATTGCTTATGTTAGCACCCACAACCAATTAGCCGATATCTTCACCAAGCCCCTGGATGAAAAGACTTTTAGCAAGCTTAGCAATGAACCAAATGTCTTAGATTCTCGGAACTTTGATTGAAATCTTGCACACATTGCTCATTTTATACCTTTGATCATGGCATGTCTCTTTCATTTGGTACAAATGCATATTTCTTATTCTTCTTGTGCCAAAGCTAAGACTAATGTGCTTCCAAGAGTATTTCTATACTTAGTCTTAAATTGAAAGAGAAATGGAGTAATAGGCAAAGGCAAGGCTTCCACTACGACTCTGTCGGTATTATATATCCTTTGCCATACTCATGTACTTACTTTCATATCTTTCTTGTTAGAGGTCTCTTGATTTCTCTATTTTTGGCGCTTAATGCCAAAGGGGGAGAAATTAATAGGCCAAAGCATAAGGACCGCACCACCACCCTGTTTTCTAAATCATTTGCAAAAACCCTCTTGATGGGTAAGGGGAGAACTTTTTCAGGGGAGCTTTTATTTAGCCAAAGGAAAACATTTGAAACAGGGGGAGAATCTTACAAAACTTGAAAATGTCTTTAGACATCATATTCTTATACCATTGGCTAATTGCAAAAGAATTTGAAAAGACTTTTCCAAAAAGATTTGCAAAAACAAGTTGAGTGGTGCAAATGTGGTCCAAAAATGTTAAATAAATCAAAACAATCATATATACTTAGAACTGCTTTCATTTCAAAGTAACTTATGCACATCTGTCAAAGTGCAAACTAGCTACATTTCTATACTTTATATTTGCTTTGCTTTGTGTTGGCATCAATCACCAAAAAGGGGGATATTGAAAGGGAAATGGCCTCAACCATTTCCTATAATCGATTTTGGTGTTTGACGATCATCACAAACCTTATGGACTAACTAGTTTGCCTAGTTGATCTTTTCACAGGTGCATAAAGTTCATATATACATATAAGGAAAATAACCCTTGGGGCAATTCTCTAAGTATGAAGCAAAATAGATTTGCACCAGCCTGCGGCACACCGGACTGTCTGGTGTGCATCAGACAGTGTCCGGTGCCCAGGATGGCGTGCCCAGCGAACTGGCCGCTCTCGGGAAAATGAAGCGCTCCTCAGCTAAAAATCACCGGACTGTCCGGTGAGCCCAGAGCAACGGTCATCTTCGCCAACGGTCGACTGCCACACAACTGCTATGAGTTCAAAACGTCAGAAGGTCAGAGACAGTCTGCATTGTCAGGTCACACCAGACTGTCGGTGTACCACAAGGACAGGCGAATTCAACAGTCAACTACTCCAAACCCCAATGATCGACTGACGTGGCGTGCACCGGACAATGAAAAGGGCAGTGTCCGGTGCGTACTGGACTATCCGGTGTGCCCGTCGACAGAGAGTTCAGTCAACAGCTAGAATAGTGGTTAGGGCTATAAATACCCCCCAACCACCACTATTCAAGTCATCCAAGCTTTCCACTCTCTACACTCAATACAAGAGCAAAGAATACACTCCAAAGACATTCAAAGTCTTCAATCCTCTCCAAGTGCCATAATCAAGTCAAGTGATCAAAAGTGTTTAGTAACTTGAGAGAGTGTGATCTGTGTTTCAATTGTTACTCTTGTTGCTTGGTTGCTTTCTTCTTCTCCTTCTAAACTTTCCAAGGGATTTGTAAAGCTAGCAAGAGAAACCTAAGTGTGTGGTGATCATCCTTGCGGGGTCTTTGTGGTCCGTGAGATTAAGAAGAAGCACTCAACCGGTCTAAGTGACCGATTGAGAGAGAGAAAGGGTTGAAATAGACCTGGCCTTTGTGGCCTCCTCAACGGGGAGTAGATTCTTTAGAACCGAACCTCGAGAACCAAATCGCCATGTCCATTTGTGTTGATCTTCACCATTCGATTTGTTTCTTCCCTCTCCCCCTCACTAAAAGTTCTCTTGCTCACATTGTTTTGAGTTAGCTCCCAAAGTTATCCGCATTGATTGAGCAACTCATAGCAAGAAGAACTATCTTCCGCACTCCATATTTATTTCTAATCCCAACCCCGGGTGAAGTTCGTGTTTAAAGTTTATAAATTTCAGGTTTCTCCTATTCACCCCCATCTAGGCGACTTTCACAAGTGCTGTAGTAAGGGTGTGTTTGGTTGGAGAGTCAATTAGAATGGAGCAGTTTCATTCCAGTTTTTTTGAGAATAGAGTCGTTCTATTCCGCGTTTGAACAAAGCTGCTCTATTTTTTGTTTGGTTGAAGAGTAGAATAGAGCGAAGTCGCTCCGGTCTCTGTTTGGTTGGAGAGTCATATTTTTCGTTTTTTGGAGCGGAAGCATTCCAACTATTTATAGTAAATTTCTATATGCAAATTCCAGAATCCATTCCACACATCTTTTGGTGGAAACCAGACATCCAAAAAATAAGAATGGAGCCACTCCATTCTTCTCCACTCCTAACCAAACACATCCTAATTGGGTCTGGACAGTTTCATTTTGAATGTCAAAGAATGTCACCTTTTAGAGTGCTTAGTTTTTTTGGTTTTATGTATATGGATGCTTGGCAAATCCAGTTCATGCCACCATGTTTCTTTATTGTTTCATACATGAAAGGTCACCCATGGTGCAATTCAGTTCATGTCCTATGAGGAACTACGCAAAGCTATGATATTCTTCAAAAGTACACAATCAGGGACATACAACAGAGGAGGCGGGGAGTCATTGGTATTATAACTGATCAAATGTGTGCTTGGGTGTTTTTACACAATCAGGGAAAATGCGAACTATTGGGGTTTACTTGGTTCAATAAAGACATATTTCAGTGCCCCTGAATTCTTAATTATGTTGTTTTTATATTGTTCCCTTAAATTGTTGTTGACGGTATTTATATCTAGCATTTCCACGATATTCCACATATTTAGACACTGTTTCTCTATATTATGCTAAATTGTGAAACTGTCAAACCTAAGCAAGAACATTTAGTTATGAAAATAGTTCGTGCAGTATCATATGGTTTGACTCCACCCATAACATATGCGGAATTGTAGATATAAATACTTGGTCTTTACTACCTTGCCTAATATTCCATTCTCTTCACTCTTCATACTTAGCTACATTCCATCGATTTCGCGGCACTGCATTGGGGCTGGTTCAAAATTAAAGTAGCTGCTTACTTATCCTTAGGCAATTTCCTTTGCTCTTAGTTATATTCTCATAAACTCCATAAGTATATTCTACCTTCTCATTGAACATATCAATTGAAGGTTTTTGTAATCTGCAGGTCATCCGTGGCCGCTTGCAGGTTTCATCTTTCAAACTTTTCGCGCCAGTTAATAGCCAAGTCGCCGGAGCAGTCGGTCGATGCCTAATCTGCTCTATTGGCTTATTAATGGAAACGTTTGCTTTCTCCCTGGTTCCGTTTGGGGATTACTGCTCCTACGATGGAGTTGTAGCTGCTAATAATACTAATATGTAACATAGCACGCTTACACAAGGGAGTGTTTGGTTTCTAGGAACTAATGTTTAGTTCTATCATTTTATTCTATTTTAGTTTATAAATTGCTAAATATAGAAACTAAAATAGAGTAATTTTAAGGGGGTGTTTGGTTGCTCCTGCTAAAGTTTAGTCCGGGTCACATCAAGCGTTTGACTTTTAAATAGGAGTATGAAATATAGACCCAACCAACTGGACTAGATTCGTCTCGTCTTTTAATCTTCGGCTGATAAATTAGTTTTATAATCCGACTACATTTAATGTCCAGAACGGAGGTTCAAACATTCGATATGACAGGGGCTAAATTTTAGTTTGGGGTAACCAAACACCCCCTAAAACTAAAATAGAATAAAATATAGGGACTAAAAATTAGTCTCTAAAAACCAAATAAACACCCCAAATCTGCAACTCATAACCTACCTGCGCACAATGCAATGATGACCCAAAGCTGGCATCATTATTATTCGACCGGTCGTTTCAGCACAACTATTACTATTCGACAGCGTACAGCTTGAAGCATTATTATTGTCGAAGACTCGAAGACTGATCGAGATCGACTAGCTAGCTATTCCTTGCTGCTGCCGCTGCAGTTGTAGGTGGAGCCGGACTGGAGGTGGAGCACGCAGTTCCGGCCGTTGTCGGGCGCGCAGACGCAGTCGCACCCGTCCAGCTGCTTCCCCGGGTAGTTGTCGCAGGTGATGTAGCCGCCCTGGATGCACCGGAGCGTCGAGCAGTCGGCTGCCATGCTTCCTCCGACCTCGCCGAGCACGACGAGCGCTGAGAGAACAATAGAGATCGATCGATTCACACACAGAGGTCATCAGAACGTACACTGCTAGCTAGCTTCAGCCTTCAAGAATGTCCAATTAATGAGAAACATGCATGCGCAAGAATAGTCTGATGATCCGCGCATCACTGATCACGCGAGTCTCCAACTCCACGGATCGATGCATGGAACCGAGCATATATACGTACCGGAGAGGAGGAGGACGAAGGCGAGGGAGAGCTTAGTGGAGGCAGCCGCCGCCATGGTTGTTGTCCCCGGCCGTGACCCGTGTCCGTGTGTGAACTGCGAGAAAGATTTGGTTTTTCTGTAAGCAAGGCGGACCAGCTGCTTGGCATTATATTACCAGCCGAGTGCTGAGCTGACGGCGTATGCGTCTTCAGCTATACTGTCCGGATACGCCGCTTCCTCTGACCCGCCGAATCCGTACCGTACCCTACGCAGCTTCCGCGCGCCGTTGATGGTGACCAATGCGGCGCTCTTGCCATTTTCTCTGCTTGTCGCCGTCGATCGAGTTGCTTGCTTTTGCATGCGCGGCGCAGAGTTGGCGGCATCAGCTGCCAACGTAGACCACTCGATCGGATAGTTCGAAGTGGCGATCGAGTCAACAGTTTCACACTGAATCTGGTGAGCACGGTTACTGTTTCGGTCATTGGCATTCATTCGGCTAGTGACCATTCTCCACGCAAGTCGCATTGCTGCCTGCCAAGAATCCAGCCAGCTGCTCGTACAACTGGCGGCCAAGGGCAGCGATACTACCAAATCAAAAGAGCGTCTCTCTTCCATCGCTGAGAAGCGCATGCTTCTGAAACTTCCGAGAAGCGCACATACTGTGTATATATGTATGTATATGCCACTAATTAAGGCAAAAAAAATATGTTTGTAGCAAAATCTGCGGTACTAAATAATTCTTTCCCCCTAAAAAATCACATGAATGGATCTTGTCAATTCCATATACATTTTTACACATTGAATTCAACCATTAAACTTTTGCAAGACTGCGCATCCATACATGCAACAACATGGGTGCGCACCATTTCAAAAAGGTTAACACTTCTAGATATATATTATTGTTTTTTAAAGAATTATGTTATCACGGATCACCAGATACGCTCCTTTTTCTCCCGTCAGCAGATTAGGCGCGAGAAGATGTGGAAAACTCATCTCCCTTCCCAGAAACACGACAGAAAGCACATAAGACACATGATGTAGAGTTGGGTCTCTGGCCTCTTTCCCTTTCTCTTTTCTATTATAAGGAGGTGTACAGGTCCTTATATAGTTATATAAAGATGTGAGACCTATCGATAGCAAAGTAGGTATTTGTCCACATAACCCTGACTAGGGTTACTGAACAGTTTTAATGGGGTTTTCACGATTGCAAAGAGAAGATTGAGAAGAAGCGTGGTGGTTTGTACTGAATGTTTTATCTTCTCGCGATTGTCATGCGTGACATCACATCTCAGCAATATATTTGCATCGAAGCAAACAGCATTGTTTCCGACTTCTTTTCTCTCCTTGTTTGCAACAAAAGCGAGAGCAAGCCATACATGGTAGGTACACACTGCTGCAATTACTAGTTTACAAGTAATATGATATTCATGCAATGTCGTTTTATTCATATCAACGTACTAATATAAGGCGAACGCAGTCGTCGTCGTCGTTATGTACCTACTCCTTCATTTACCACATGTTTGGTTGCGTGCGGCAGCTGTGTCCGGCTCACGCCCGCCTAGCCCGGTAGAGATCCTCGCCGGTCTTGTCTTCGCGCGTGCACGTAAATGGTAGAAAAAGTGCTTTTGCTGTACATGCACGTGCAGGCCGCATCTGTACACTACAGGTAACCAATCATGTGCTTAGGCGCAGTTAACGTATGCAACGGATCTGGTTACGGTTGGCCAACCAACCAATCACAGGACAAGAGACTAGAGATGACTTATTGGAAAACCCACACGAAAAAGGTCAACAACAAAAAAAAAGCGGCCGGTGGGCCATATTGGAAAACCCAAATAAAGCGGCCGCTGGGCTACATTGGAGTTTGCAGCACCAGCACCCGCGCACCCCAGTCCAGACTCCAGAATCGGGGCCGGGCTATAGATTCAGTTCTTGATGGGCTTGCCAAAGCATGGAATGTGAACTGCCCAGGTTCTCGATTGGGCTTAACGACCATGCTGGTGGGCTATTTAAGGGTCTGTTTCAACCTAGTTTTGTTCGTGTGAAAATGACGAGGCAAAACGCATACGTATCTAAAGTATTAAAAGCCGCTCGAGTTTGAGCGCCTCTCCGTGCTTCACGCCCGAATAACCTTTCGTGAGCCGACGCGTGCCCCAGTGGTCGGACCCAAAATTTTTTTCTTTGTTTCAGCTGAGTTGTGCCCGTGCGGCCGTGTGTCACGTTCGCGGTATGCCCCTCTCCCCACTCCGATGGTCTGACCCACCAGACCATCGTCCCACCGCCCATTCAGATTCTGACGACGTCCCTCCCGTTGCCTCCTCCTGAGTTCTGACCTCGGTGTCGTCGCTCGAGCTGGCCCTGCGTCCTCTGCGTTCGATGGGGCGAAGCTTTGGGACATTGCTGGTGCCAAAGAGTGCGTCTTGGATCTCAGCACAAAGGGTCTCGTGTCGCGCTTGCTGCCACCCACGCTGCTGGCGCCCCTGCTTATGCCCGGTTGCCTCGTGCCACCAGTCAGGTACCTTCTAAATCCCTAACCTTCTCGAGCTCTTGGCTCAGTGCGGCAAGCAGGCCAATGTGCTCCAGTGTGTGAAGAAGACATATGTCTCGGCGGCTAAGTACCTCAAGGTATTTCAGCCACTGCTCTTTGAGGTCTTGAGGAGGTCAAGGCACATATCATCTAGGGACGTGGTGATGACAAGGAAGGTTAGGGTGTGCACGACTGCAGTTTGTTTTTTCCTCACCTCACCATGTTGCTTATTCTTAATTTGCTGGTGAGTTGCCAAGATTTTTTATCTATGTTTTGGCCGCGTGTGGTGTATGTAGAAACTGCGTGCTGGTGGCTTACATATTTCAAGTTTTGTGGCAGGTAGAAACTGCGTGAATGTTGCAGAGCCTATGGAGTCTACAAGAACATTTTGCTTCCATTATTGCAAGTCAAAATAGCTTGTTGTGGATACTGAAGGCGAGTATTTTTAAAACTTCATTTTTCTCTTGGCAGGTCTTTCACGCAAATCCTTTGTTCTTATTTAGGTCTCTTATTTTTTACCACTATTAATTTACATTGTTAATGATTAACTATCTTGATTAGTTATATGAAAATATTGTAGATACATGAGCTGTCTTAGCTATATGCTTTTCTTTTGAATGACATGTAGATTGAACAACATACACCATTTAACAGTAATGTTTGATTGTTTGATTATGTTGTTTCTTGTAGGTTTTATCTGCTTATTTGTAGGACCCTCTAGGAATAGGAAAGACAAACTATTCTTGGACTCCTTAATGCTGTTCTTCATTCTGCTCCTACAAGAATGCAGGTCAAGTTAAAAAGTCACTTTATTCACTTATTCTTTATATTTTGGTGTATGTAGTAATTTTATTTTTTAGGACAAAAAAGCTTCATGTTTACCAATTGGGTAGGAATGTCAATGAGTAATTTGAGAAAAGAAATGTTAGTATCTTTGGCCACAACTCCCACAATGCACTATTAACGTCACTTACCAGTGCTGCCAGAGCCAACCAAATTAAGGAACCATTTCTGAAGGTCAGGTTTCTTTCTGATAAAAAAATCAAAGTTTACTAATACGTCAAGCCTCTGAGAAACTGATTACATAAATAGAATTATTCACTGATATGGCAAAAGATCTTTAAATTCTGTATGACAGTATGAAAGATTCAATGGCAGTGGCATAGAACTAAGACACAACAAAGAGGTTCTGAGAGTGACAATTATCCTGCCAAGTAGTGGTTCTATGAATTAAGACTTGGAAGTCTAATTGGTTTGATCCTACAGATAGACACCTTTTTTACATCACAAATGGAAATGCATATAATAAAATTTTCTTTTGTCTCCATTTACATCACATATGCTCACAAGTATGAAGTATCATTGTACAGAGCAATACTGCTAAAGAAGCAATGTTGTTGTCTCGATAGGGCGCCCGTAAGGGCGCCGCAATGTTCTAGTTACATTTATTTACATCCCAATTACAACTTGTGTTTGTGCTTTTCAAGAGGTATAGCTAAAATTAGTGGTGTATCACTATGTCGTCAGTTTATGATCCACAATGCTAACATAGTGCTAGACATTAATAAGTATGAGTTAAATGTGTGGGTGAATGGTAGTCCTCAAACTTGTAGTGCGTTATGCTTAGGTTCACAAACCTTTAAAATACAAAAAAAATACATTTGTAGGTCTTATGCAAATCGTATAAGCACTTGGCATGGTTCGTCTGGACGGGAGTGTGCGGTGTGCCTCCGAACGAGCATTACCGAAATTTGTGCCTTTTTCTAGATTCTAGTAGATGGTTATATGGATTGTCGCCTTCCCGCATATGTGCGATGCGACGTGCGTGGGAGGAAGATTCCTCGATGCCTTAAGGTCAAAGCTACGGCCCACAGCCACGTCAAATGGGACACGCCTTGCCGTCAGATCATCTGCAGGCTGGTACAGGCCGTTGGATGTGCTTCCGAACTTCCGTGTTTCAGGACTGGCGGTTTCCACGGTCCACCATGCCTTGCATCTGTTCGGGTATTCCAGGATTTTAATCCCATGGCCAATGGCTAGGCGCACACGGCGGTTGGTTTACACAAGGCAGGCACAGCCGAGTAACCATGCTTCGCTAGTGATGAGACCAAGGCCATGTTTCAATCAGATTCGAATTCTGAAAGACCAGTTTTGCCTCTGATTTCCTAGATGAGATGTTTGGATCACCGGTTTTTAGGAATTTGGTTTTATTTATTGCTCTTTAGGTTACAAATCCGGCAAAATTAGGTATCACCAATTTTTTTAAGAACATGGTAAGACTGACATAAGAAATTGTAAAGGCTGGTTAGTTTAGATTCCATCAAGTTTAAAAAATATGACTGCAGAGGATTGTGTGGTAGAGTAGAAAATGTTGCTGATCAGGATATAATATTCTTTTTATAGTAGAAATTTAGAGTTGCGCGAGTGTGGATAGCCCTAGCCAGCAAAGCATGGAGTCGTAACTTTTTTGGGTATGGACATAGAGCCGTGAAAACTCGTGAAGGACTATAGCTCTAGCCGCAGAGAGCATGCAGAGAAGCCACGCCAAATGAACCCTTACTAATAGAGCTTCGAAACGGCTTTAGGTGTCGTTTGGTTCACCGAAATATAACGTAAATGATAATGGTAATGATTCACACTCGAATACCGACGGTAACAAATTTAAATAAGGCGGTATCCATTTGTAATATGGTATCGATTACGATGGGACTTAAACAAATATGATTTAACGTTATAGGTTACCCATTACGTTATCAATATGTCAACCAAACGGTAGTGGTTAGTGGTGAGTCACCTCCTAAAAATAAACTAGACTCGGTAGAGTTAATATTATTTTCATCACCAATTGTGGCTTAGCTAATAGACCTGATCATGGGCCACCTGACCAACCCGATTTAATCCACTCGAAAAAAATGACCCGACCAATACAACGGATGAATACGAACCGTAATTTTTTACCCGTAATAACTCGCAAACTAGATATGAGCCATAATTTTTGACCCAAAACTCGACTCGAAGCAAAAAAAATCCTAACCCGACACGTCAAATAGGAGGCACAGGCCAATCCAACCTGACCCAACACTAGGCACGAGTTAGATACAGACCGTGCTAAATGACCCACGAGGTTACGATCCGAATCCGACTCGATGTTTCAACGTGTCTTTGCGCTCACATTGTAGCAAGAAATATTTGGTACACAAGATCATGTGTAGTGAACCCAGCAATTGCCTCCCAAAACAACAGGCAATAATCCGTGTGACCCACCCAGCAGGCACACCCGGATTGCCTAGCCAAACCCGTGTATTAAAATACCGCCTTCGGCCATCGCCCAACGATATACCAGAGCGCCGTTAAATTTCCAACGCCCCTGCCCGTCCGGCCGTCCCCACACTAGACTAGACCGACCGCCATTGCCCCCGTGTCTTAACACGGGGCGAAAATTCCTTTCGAGATCTCGGCATCTCGCTTCTCTAAGCTTCCGCGGCGGCACGGTGATGACTATGACCCCCGCTCCGGTGGCGGCCGGCGCAGCGGCCGGCGCTGGCGGGGGCATGAAGCGGCGGGGCGGTAGGTTGTGGTACGCGGCCGCCGGTGCCCTCCTCGTGGCCCTCCTCGCCGTGGCCGTGAGCTACCGCAGCTTCCCGGGCGTCCCTTCCTCCTCCTCGTCACCTGGAAGCTGCGGCTGCCCTGTAAGAACCTCTCCGTTGGTATTGTGACTTGCTTAGCTACTTTTGAGGGGGTTGATTTAGTTGATGCGGTTCTGACTTCTGAGGTGGCGGATTGGCCCGTTTCAGGCTGCGAGGAAGTACACGGGGATGGTGGAGGACTGCTGCTGCGACTATGAGACGGTGGACGCCATCAACGAGGAGGTCCTGCATCCAATCCTACAGGAACTCGTTAAGTTGCCCTTCTTCAGGTACTTCAAGGTGAGCAGTTTTGGATTGTGTTCTTTTTTCCCCAATGTCGTGGACTGTTATTTTGGCGCATTAGTTGAAATGTATGTTCTGGTATTCCAATGAGGCGATAGAGTCGTTATAATTTGTAGTCATGCGTGCTTGATTGGAGGCATTAATGAATGATTTTGGAGTTTTATACTTGTTATGATTATGAATGTGCCTGTGCCGTTTTATATGGGACTATTGCCGTGACGACTGTGTGATTATTTGTTAGATTATTATTATTATTTTACTTGAGCAGTTGAGTGCGATTTACCTGTTTTCTAATATTCTAAGGTGAATGTTTCAAACCTCAGGATCAAACTTTTTTCTTGTACTCTGCTTGTAATGTTTGTCTTTTGATTAGTAATAATTCAAATGAAGAATAATCAACCATGCTCTATATGGAATCAAAGTGGTATTTGCTTGTTCAGCATGTGAAGGTTGGCTTACCTTATTTAGGGAATTTGATGAGGTAAATAGTGCACAATCTAGTCTTGTGGACCATCTAACGGTACCTGTTAGCTACCCTAAATGGACACATAATTCCAGTATTTCTCTTTATTTTTCCATTCTCTACATTCCCTATAGCTTAGGAAGTTTGTGGCAGAGAATGGTATTGATCTTGTTGTTATCGATGTATAAGCCTTTGGATATTGCAAAATGGAATTGATTGGTGTGGCGACTATTTTGTAGAATTATATGTACTCAGATACTGACTGAGGGGCGGGGATGAAAATCTGTCAGATGACATGGTTTCAGAAATGTGAACCCTTTAAGTTCTGTTCCAAATTTTGCACAGTGACTTATAATTTGGTATTTGTTAGTATGACTACTATATATGTTAGCTATATGTGATGTGAATATGACTACCAAAATGCTCATATTAAAAATAAAAAATTTAAGCAATGAATCATCTGTTCTAAATCATGTGTTGTTCCTTGTCTTTTAAGGTTAAATTGTGGTGTGACTGCCCTTTTTGGCCCGATGATGGAATGTGCAAGCTTAGAGATTGTAGTGTTTGTGAGTGTCCGGAGAATGAGTTCCCTGAACCATTCAGGAAACCTTACAATGGACTTTCTCCAGATAGTATGATGTGCCAAGAAGGAAAACCCCAGGCTGCCGTTGATAAAACTCTTGACAGCAAGGTTTTCAAAGGATGGGTTGAAACTGACAATCCATGGACATCTGATGACGAGACTGATAATAGTAATTTATCTTTGCCTTGATCTAGTTTATTGCACATTCTTTGATTCTTATTTATCATCATTCATGATGATTATAAAATTGCTGTACTGTTTTCAGATGAGATGACTTACGTGAATCTTCAACTGAATCCTGAACGATACACTGGCTATACTGGTGATTCAGCAAGAAGAATATGGGATGCTATTTACAAAGAGAACTGTCCAAAATGTATTGAAATGTGCTCTTTCACATGCATGTTCCGCTTTAGTTATACTGTTTTGATCGACAATGTCAAGTGTCATTAATAATTTGCATCTGAGCTGCTTGTTCCGTATTTTTTTATCAATGCATATGTTTATATGTGCCATGTCATGAGTTCACTGCATGTTAAATGGATCAGTGATGCTGATGGACTCATTTGAATCCATTTTGAGATATATGTCAATTGTAGCTACCTTGTCTTTTAAAGTAATCCAATTCCAATATGCATGGCATATATTGGCCCATCTGTTCTTGTTTAGTGTCTTGTAGTGTAAGCTCTAGTTGCATGTCCTACATAACATGATAGAGAATCCTATCACACACTTCAGTCCTGCATCAGTAAAAGTCTTTTGACACATTTTTTAACTGCATTTTCTCTTCAGATCCCTCTGAAGAACTGTGCCATGAGAAGAAGGCATTGTACAAGCTTATTTCAGGATTGCACTCCTCAATTTCAGTGCATATTGCTTATGATTACCTTCTTGATGAATCTACTAACTCAGTATGTGACCAGATTATCCTCCTTTGCTTATTGTTTATTGTGCCAAGATGCATAATTGTTTTGACCACTTCTAATGTAAATGGTCACAGTGGGGACAAAATCTTCCTTTGTTGTATGACCGCGTCCTGAAGTACCCAGAACGTGTCCAGAATCTATACTTCACCTACCTGTTTGTTCTTCGGGCCGTGACAAAGGTTCTCAATTCTTCCTTATTTAATACTATGTTAAGTTTATTTTTGTTCAAAATTTGTAGTGGATAATAATTTGATTTGGAATCTTTCAGGCAGCAGATTATCTTGAGCAGGCTGAGTACAATACTGGCAATCCTGAAGACGACTTGAAAACAGAATCTCTTGTGAAGCAATTGCTTTACAATTCCAAGTTAAGATCTGCATGTCCATTGCCTTTTGATGAAGCCAAACTCTGGCAAGGCGAAAATGGTCCTGAGCTAAAGCAAGAGATTCAGAAGCAATTTAGAAACATTAGGTTTGTGACATATTTCCTGTGTTCTCATTTCATTAGATGCATTATGAACCACTTGAATCCTTACCCATGTAACGTTTTATTTATTAGTGCAATTATGGACTGTGTTGGATGCGAGAAGTGCCGACTGTGGGGAAAGCTCCAAGTTCATGGTCTTGGAACTGCACTAAAAATTCTTTTCTCTGTTGATGGGGACAGCCATATGAATCAGCCAGTATGTAGTCCGTTACTCAAATACTCATTACCGCTCCTACCATATTATGATTTGAGAGATACTCCATCCGTCCCAAAATAATGATGCTTTAGGTTTGTCCTAAGTCAAACCATTTCAAGTTTAATTAAATTTATATAGAGAAGTACTAATGTTTATGATACCAGATAAGTATCGTTAGATTTATCATGAAATATATTTTCATATTTTACCTATTATGTCATAAGTATTAATGTTCTTTCCTATAAATTTGGTCAAACTTTTTGACTTAGGACAAACCTAAACATCACTTGTTTTGGGACAGAGGGAGTATATGCTGTTCATTTTGTTGGTATTTGCTCAAAAACTGTTTGGTTCGAAACATTATCTTCATTCCAGTGCCTCACGCTAAATTCATCTTGATCACCTACATTTTCCCAAGAACCACACATCGTCTTTAAAAAAAAGAAGGAATGCACTATGACTTCTATGCTAAATTGCTACTAAGGCAACTGAAGCACTGTGAATTCTTCTTTAATTGATGAAAAATATTCTAAAACCATCAGCATACCTTTTGAGTTCATTTTGTATGTTTAAGTGGATATTTGTTTAACAATACTTCCTTCTTTGCGATTGATCAGTTGCAGCTGCAGCGAAATGAGGTCATTGCATTGTTCAATCTTCTGAACAGGCTCTCAGAGTCTGTCAAATTTGTACATGAAAAAGGATCATCAATTGAAGAAGTCATTGAGGAACAGATCCCTTCAACGGTTCAAAAGAGTGTTTCCATGCCGAATCTTAAACTGGTATCCCCCCTCCCTGGGTTTGTAGTTTGTACTGTTTCTTGCATTCCTCCGTCTTAATTCGTAACCTTGCATTTTTGCTTCTCCTGCAGGACTTCCTCTGAGATGTAAGAGTAATTTGTGGTTATACAAGATTGCAATGACATGCTGGAAGATTAACATAGACATGTACGGACATAGCGGAAGATTAACATGTGCTGGAAGCAGTTTCATACATACTTGCTGTATTCAAGAGAATGATAGATACAGATCCTTTTGAGCTAAATGGCGATGACACAGTTAACATAGTCCCCCTCATCATTTGATTGTTCCGGCACCTCAAACTTTTCCGTGTATAGGGTTCCTCCGCTGTAAATCAAAGGATCTCACCCCCTCTGCACTCGCCATGATCAAGAGAATATTCTAGCTCAACTTGATCACCTGACCACGAAACATCTAGCGAGCAAAAAAAAAGTCCATCTCACTATTCGTCCGTAAGAAAAGGAATAACGTATTTCTTGACTGGCTTTTCTGTAAAGTATGGCGAGGTGCTGGGTGTACAGTTGTTACAATCGGTAGTTCGGTACAGCCCAGAGCAGAGAAAAGGTTAAATAATACGCCGGGGATTCAGTAGCTGGATAAGATGCTCGGTTAAATCTTGTGTGCAGAACCGCGAATCATGTACCGGACACGAGCGTAATGGTGTTTGAGGTACAGAAGCTGATGCCTCGGCCCCAGCACCGGCAACACAGTAGATTCCTTCTGAGTTCAAGCACGGCAATGGGGCTGGGACATGTCGGCTATGTCCCAGGAGAGCTAGTGGGTGGTTGGTTACACAGTAGTCGGAGTCATGGCGCAGAAGGCATCCTTGTACATGGCTACTTTTGCACAGATATGGCTCCCACTCTTGCAGAGATAGATAGACATACGTATGTCACGCGATGGAGCAGAGAAAAGGCTGTTCTCAAAAATCCGTTTGGACACATTAAAAAATGTCTGCGCTGGTACGGCAGAACAGTTCCGGAAGTCGCAGGCAGGCCAGGAGGAGCCGGACGAGAGCAGGAAACACGAACACGAACAGAGCGTCGCCGGTGCACGGCCGGCCGGTGGCCGCGCGCCCCGGGAGACCAGCCGGACGGTCGCCGACACGGGCGACGCGCGTACCCAACAGCCGGTCAAGAGCACGGCACGGCCCCTCCCCACCCCGGCGGAGCGCGTGTCGGCGCTGCGGGCGCGCCCGCACGGCGCCTGTGCACGCCCTGCCCAGGGCAGCGCGCTCGTCATCACCGCTCGCTCACGGGCGGCCGGCCTGGTCCTGTGACTGAGACCCAGCTCCTGCAGCCTCACGTACGTGCGCGGGCGTGCACGAGGCCCGCCGGACTCCGGTGGCGTGCACTGGCTGCCGCCTGCAGGCTGCAGCAGTCTTACAGAACAGCGGCGTTTGGCAGCACGATGCAGTACTGTACTGCTGTCCGTTAACGGAGAACGAAGCAACACTCTCTTTTCCTTGCTTGAAATATACAAGCATTTTAACCGGAGTTCATCCCGTTAGAGCAAGTATAATAATTGGTCCTAAGCCAATTAAATGCTGATATGAAAGAGAAAGAGAGAAGTTGAAAGAGTAGAAGCGGACTACAAACTAACATCCAACTTATGCACGGGAACAAAAAAAAATTTGTAAGAGAGATAAGTTGGCAACATATTAATTACATAAAGGGCCAACTATTGTACACATCGGCAACTACTTCGTCCATCCATATGAGTTAGTCGTTTTGGTTTGTCCTAACCCAATCATTATAAACTTTGACCATTTATACTGGAAGTCTTATAAAATTTCACAACATGAAAGTAAAGTTACTAAATTTATTATGACTTGGACTACTATAATACATACTTCTTTTAGTTCAAAAACAATTTAATATACATATTGCTGGTTAAAATTTAAATAATTTTGACTTAGAACAAAAAAAACGACTAACTCATTTGAACGGAGGAAGTACAAGATAGGCTGCAAAGGTTTTTATAGCCTGCACTTGGCTATATTATTAAACTTGCTCTTAGTAAAATGCACCATGGTCCCTATCAAGTTCCTGGTCAGAAGGAACAGAGACGTCTCGGCGCTCAAAACTGTCACGGGTTCGGTCCCAGAATGCTCCCAAAACGAGAACACAGGGACGACGGGCGCCATACCTAAACAGCAGCTGACGCTGAGCTGTACTGTACTGTGCGTGGGTGTGTGCTGTGCCCACCGCCGCTCACGGACCTGGCACACGCATGGAGCTGTGCCCCTGAAGTGGTTAAAATACGCTAGATCCCTTGGACCCCAGCTCAGGATGGATGATCATGGGCGGTGATGCTCTGACGGACTACTCACTGGGCCAGCACCAGGCACCAGCAGCAAGCTTTGGTTGGGCTCGTGACATTGACAAGCCATGGAATGGAAGGCGACGGCTCATGTATGCCAGAGAAAACGCTTAATAAAACCGCTTGTTTTTTTTATGCCACCCCACGCCAAAAGATGGCGCCGTGGGAGCACTGCACTGCACTGCACTGCATTTTTAGAGAGATCTTTCACTACGAGGACGAGTATAAATGCGCGCATATCGGCATGTATGGTAGGGCAACGTGACTGATCCGCGTCCTGATAATACTCTTGGAGCTGGAGTTCACTTCACGCAGAATATGTGGGGCCCCTGGTGTTTTTTTTTTTTTTTTTGCTTCAGGGATCAGCAAGATGGCCTGTCCGACGGCAGTAGCAGCCTGTGACGTGAAGATCCTTTCTCGATGTCATCACGTCCTTAAACCGGTTTGTCTCTTGCTGTATCTGTATAATACTGAGGGGTTCTGCTGATTTGCAGATGGAAATTTCCTTCTTTTTTTATAACTTGCTTGGCTCTTTGCCTGCAACCTCGAGATGTGATGGATCGGTGGTGACGCTATCAGCTAGTATCTCGTGTCATGCATGCATGGCGCACAACTTCGAGAAGAATTTCTCGGGACTTGTGTGCGAGCCCACGCACGCACGAACAGCGTGCTTGCCTGCTTGAACACCCTTGTCTATCTCCAGCAGACGGCTGCTGACTGTGCCCCGTGGTGTTGTATGAGAGCACGAGCTGAAGCCGGCGACTGACGAGACGACGAATCTGCTCACTCCTCAGTAATTACCTTCCACTTCCACGTAAGTTTCCTTCATTTATTTCTTGCTAACGTGGCAGCTAAGTGACGTCGTAATAAACTCGCGTTGTAGATGCCCTTACTTATCCACGTCTTTCATTTAAAACACTAAAGTGCAGTACAAAACAATATTTTAGACAATATATATTCACAATCTGCTGGCTATAGCCTTAAAGCAAGTATAATAATTAACAAAACTGATGATAAAGTGGAAGAGAGAATATGTTGCACATTCGTGAGTTTTTCAAGAGGTCAACTTCATATCGACTCTTAATATTCCAAGTACAACAACCCTTGACCCATTGCCCATCAAGATAGCTCTATTGTTAGTAGCCTGATAAAAAAAATAAATTTAGATCAGAACAAACATGTACATTAGTTCCAGTGTCTAACCATCAATCGATAGATTGATATGCTAAATGAGTGACATACCCAGAATTCCCAGCATCAGTAATAGCGGCATCACCTTTCTTGCCCTTTCTATTGCGACATTCCCTGGCTATGTGACCAGGTTCACCACACACAAAGCAAGTCAGGTCTGCAAGGTTTTCTTCTTTTTCTTAAATTAGTGTTCTGCTTGGCCTTTGGTTTCTGGCTCTTGTTTTTGTTACTTCCACCAGATTTGTCTTCCACCAAGTTGGTGTTAGAGGTCCCACTATCCATTGGACCAGAATGAGGCACTGTTGACGCCTTTTTGGAGGCGTCAATTACTCAAGAGAACCAGCGGCGGTGCTCTCTGGTCAGGCGCGGACGGTCCGCGGCTCAGGGCCGGACGGTCCGCGACCTGGCGCGAGGCGGCAGTGCTCTCTGGTCAGGCGCGGACGGTCCGCGGCACAGGGCCGGACGGTCCGCGACCTGGTGCAGGAGCTCGGGTTCCCTGCCTGACGGCCGGACGGTCCGCGCCCTAGGGCCGGACGGTCCGCGCGTGCGCAGGGGCGACGGAAGATCGCCGACGGCGCCTGGATCTCGCTCCCGGGAGGGACCCCGTCGGGGAGTAGAGATCCTAGGTGGTGTCTAGGCTCGGGTAGACCGACCTAGACTCCTCTAATCGACGTAGAGTCGAGGAGAGGCGGAGAATTTGGGGATTAGATATCTAAACCTAAACTAGACTAGAACTACTCCTAGGATAAAATGCGAAATAGAAGTTGTATTGATTCGATTGTTGATGATTACAAATCAGCCGTATACCTCTCTATTTATAGAGGAGGGGGGCTGGACCCTTTACAAACTAATTTCCGAGCTTTTCCCGTGATTTTAGCTAACAACCGTAACACAAAACTCGGAACCCTAATCTGTTCTGCGCACGCGCGGACCGTCCGACCCCCAGGCGCGGACTGTCCGGACCGCGGACCGTCCGGCCTCAGGGCCGGACCGTCCGCAGGCTCAATTATGGTTCGAACATATGCCCCCCTGCCTTTTGGTGGAGTTGGGCGAACCAAAAGCAACTAACTCGATATGCTCACATCGATTCTCTTAGGCATCTTGCCACATACTAGGATGGTACTGTTTGAGGAAACGCCCATTCAAAGCCTTAGGCAAATCCTTGCCTTGTAATGTTTGTAGCAAATAGGCGTTGCCAGTCATCACCTGTTTTACTTTATAAGGACCCTCCCAGCTTGGCGACCATTTTCCAAACTTCCGGTCTTTATTCCTTAGAGGTAAGATGGTCTTCCACACCAGATCTCCTACTTGAAATGACTTTGCTTTGACCTTCTTGTTGTAGGCCCTGGCTACCATAATCTTGTCCTTTTCTATTGCTCCCAATGCTATCACCCTCTTGTCGGTCACCTCATCAATATTATCCATCATTGAATTATAATAATCAGTGACAGTTAAATCATTTTGTCTGGCGAACCTGACAGCATTCAAACTTATTTCCACAGGCAATACTGCTTCCTGCCCATAGACAAGCTCAAAAGGAGATACTTTAGTAGCACTATGTTTAGATATTCTATGAGCCCATAAAGCTTCGGACAAAATCTTATGCCAATGTTTAGGATTATCAGATATCTTCTTTTTTATCAAATTAATCAATGTCCTATTACTAGACTCGGCCTGTCCATTGGCCTGAGCATAATATGGAGATGAATTAAGCAGCTTAATTCTGTATAATTCAGCAAATTCACGTACCTCCTTTGACATAAAAGAAGTCCCTTGATCTGTAGTCAAGGTCTGGGGAATACCGAATCTATGAATAATATGCTCAGTTATGAACTCAATTACCTCCTTGTGCGTCATGTTTTTCAGAGCAACGACTTCAGTCCATTTGGTGAAATAGTCAGTGGCAACTAACACAAACCGATGCCCCTTTGATGATGAAGGATGAATTTCTCCAATAAAGTCTAATCCCCATCCTCTGAACGGCCAAGGCTTGATGATAGGATGCAATTCGGCTGCAGGGACCAACTGTAGGTCGCCGAATTTTTGACACACTTGGCATCCCTTGTAGTACTTGAAACAATCAGCTATCATACTAGGCCAATAAAAACCAGACCTTCGCAACAACCACTTCATCTTTGGAGCCGATTGATGAGTACCACAAATTCCTTCATGTACTTCGGCCATGGCTAATATAGCATCATCTGGGCCCAAGCACTTCAGCAGGACATCACTGACTGTTCGGCGGTAAAGTTCATCACTCATCAAAACATACTTGAAAGCTGTTCGCCGAATATTCTTATCTGTCCTAATATTGGGATTTCGTAAATAATTAAGTATAGGTGTCCTCCAATCACTTACATCGGCTTCATTGTCAGCCGAATCGATTAAGAGAACATTTCTGGAAGCCCCGGACGGTCCGGCGTCGTCACGCGGACGGTCCGCGACCTGAGAATTTGGCTCTGCACTGGTTATCGGAATTTCAGTTTTGTGAAATTTCCCTCTCTTTATCCGATAACCTGATGCATCTTGTGCCAAATCATTAGCTCTATGATTCTCAACTCTAGAGATATGTCGAATACTGAATTCGTCAAAAGAATGGATTATGCTCCAACATTTCTCAAGATAACTATTTAGAGTACCATCAAGACATTGATATTCTTCTAACACTTGTTGGACAACCAGCTGAGAATCACCAAATACCTTCACATGTTTTACTCCCATACTATTTAAAAGTTCTAAACCGAATAGGAGGGCCTCATATTCAGCTTGATTATTAGTGCAATAAGTTTTCAATCGGCTAGAGAAGTCAAAGGAGACATTACTTGGTGAAACAAGCACAATGCCAATTCCTTGCCCTTCACTGCAAACCGATCCATCAAAATATAAAGTCCAAGGAGTAATAGTGAGGTATGACATGTCTAGTTCATGAATATCATTAACCCGATGTTCTACAATAAAATCCGCTACGACTTGGCCTTTCATAGATTTCAATGGTTCATAGGCCAAGTCATATTCTATGAGTGCATAAGCCCACTTACCAATTCTACCACTCATAATTGGGTTATGCAACATGTATTTGATTACATCGGCTTGACCAGAAACAGTGCAATGACTAGACAGTAAATAACATCTACATTTGATGCATGCATAAAACAAGCATAAACATAACTTTTCAATAAAAGTGTACCTTGTTTCAGCATCCACCAACCTTCGGCTTAGATATGTCACCACATGCTCCTTCCCCTCAGTTTCTTGTGTCAGAACAGCCCCAATAACCTTGTCTTCAGCTGCAATGTATAATCTGAATGGCGCTCCTACTTGTGGTGCTTTTAACATGGGAGCCGAAGACAAGTATTTTTTAATGAGATCAAATGCTTCCTGTTGCTCTGCCCCCCAAGTGAATTCAGCATCATTCTTAAGCCGAAGGATAGGGGTGAAGGCATCAATCTTCCCGGCTAGGTTAGAAATAAACCTTCGTAAATAATTCACCTTGCCGAGAAACCTCTGCACTTCGACCTTACAAGTCGGAGGCCCCACATTCCGAATAGACTTGATTCGGTCAGGGTCTATTTCTATACCATGTTCATGGATGACAAATCCTAAAAACTTACCAGCCGACACTCCAAAAGCACATTTACGTGGGTTCATTTTTAAACCATACCGACGCATCTTATCAAAGGCTTTGCGCAAATCAGCTATATGAGAACTAAACTTAGCCGATTTGACTACAATATCATCAATGTAGACTTCCACAGTGTTTCCTAACAACTCATGGAAGATCAGATTCATAGCCCTCTGATAAGTAGCACCAGCATTTTTAAGACCGAATGTCATGACAACCCATTCAAATAAACCAATGAAGCCTGGACATATAAAGGCCGTTTTAGACGCATCTTCTTCGGCCATGAAAATCTGATTATATCCGGCATTACCATCAAGGAAGCTAATAATTCTATTTCCTGATGCATTATTGATTAATGTGTCGGCTATGGGCATGGGGTATTCATCTTTAGGAGTTGCTTTATTTAAATTACGAAAATCAATGCATACTCTAAGTTTACCTGACTCCTTCTTCTCCACCGGCACAATATTGGAGACCCACTCTGCGTATCTGCAAGGTCTAATAAAATTAGCTTCTAGCAGCCGGTGGATTTCGTCCTTGATTCGTGGGAGAAGATCTGGACGAAATGTTCTAGCTTTCTGCTTGAAAGGTCTGAAACCAGACTTAATGGGCAGCCGATGTTCGACAATCTCTCGGCTTAGTCCAGGCATTTCAGTGTAATTCCAAGCAAAACAATCTGAATATTCCTTCAATAGACCGATCATCTCATTTCTAGAATCGGTCTCCAGGGTCTTGTTTACAAAAGTCGGCCTTGGAGTTTTACCATTTCCTATGTCAATCTCCTCCAAAGGATCAGCCGATGTAAACCCCTGTCCTAGTTTATCAAGATCTCTGAATTCCTCTATCATGTCCCCCACAGATGAATCAGATGATCTTTGTGTGATGGCGGACTTTCCGGTCTCGGGGACCGGATCATCCGTAATACTGCCTTTTCGCTGTGATAGATGTTCGGTCTTAAAGTCCGAACTGTTTTGTGAAAGACCGGACCATCCGGCTTTGAGAGCCGAATCGTCCGTGATCAAAGACTCATGAACTTTGTGTGTATTCATCATTTAAACTCTATTTAGGATTCAGCCGATTCTCCATCGGCTCTAGCATTACAGGAATGAAACCTTTCTTATCTATACTTATGAACTGATAATCAGAAAAATCTACCCCTGTGAGACATGTAGCAGTCTCATAAGTCCAGAGTACAGGGGCATCGGCCACAGCGATGCAGGCCGATACATCAGCATGTACTTGTTCTACCTCATCGCCTACCCATTGTATTAGCATTTGATGTAATGTAGAAGGTATACATTGATTGGCATGAATCCAATCTCTGCCTAGAATTAAACTGTAATTCTCTTCTACATCAGCGACGAAGAATGCAGCAGCAAGGGTCTTAGTCCCGATGGTTAATTCAACGGACGTGACTCCCCTGGCTTTAATCGAACTATCCCCAACACCGCTGAGGGTCATGTTGGTTTTGACAAGTTCGTCATCTTGTTTACCTAATTTTCTGTATAATGAATAAGGCATTAGATTTACAGCCGCCCCTCCATCCACCAACATCTTAGCAATCGGTATTCCATCAATGTGACCGCGCACGAAGAGCGACTTTAAATGATTTACCGATTCCTTTGGTTTAGTAAAGGCGGCTTCTTTAGGACCAAAATCAAACTGGGCAGCAACAGGTTCATCGTCGCTAATGATAGTACAATCAGAAGAAAATGTAATAATATTTACATCCATACCTGGGCGTTCTGGAGAAGCCTCGTAGTCGACCAGGTCTTCTCCTAGCAGGTCGTCCTCTTCCATTGATGTTGTCGTGTTGTTGGAGGCTTCCTGATGAACGGCGGACGGTCCGCACGCGGGGGCCGGACGGTCCGCGCCTGGTGCAGGTTGACTTTCTATTTCTGTGGCCGTTTGTTTTTTCTCAACGGCCTTCGGTCTCCATTTCTTTTGTGGTGGCGGGTATAGTGGATGTGTGTCATTAAATGTCTTTTCCGCCTCCTTCTCCTGGCTCTCCTTTGCTCTTAGGCGCTGTAATTTTCTCTTTTGGGATCGTGTCAATCCCGCTGGGCACCATCGAGGCATGGAGTATTTTGGATCGGCTGTTTTGATGGTAGCCGTATCCTTTTCGGTTGTGTTGGCCGATTCGCCGAAAATCATCGGCCCTTTATTGTCTCCCTGTATGACAACATCCGCAGTGCCTATTTTGATGATGTCCTTTTTTGTTGTTCTTTGAGTTGCTACAGGCATATGCCCCCCTGCCGGATTGGTCGGCCTAGGAGGCCGAGTAGTCCGGCAACCTTGTTGGGCCTGTGCCTGGTGACCGGATTCAGCAGTGCTCAATCGGTCTTGCACTGGCGGTGCCAACCTATCAAAAACGGATGTTTGGGGTGCCCCCCAGGCGGGGTACTGTGGCATCCCAAATGGATATGGTGGCATGCCCCACATTTGATTTGGGACATATGGTGGAGGTACGTATGTGTATGGATATGGCATAGATGGATAAGGAGGTGGAGGGGTCCATGTCGGCATGTTAGGTCTCAATTGTACAATAGGACCTTTCATTTCTTCCGATTGGTGATGTGGTCCAATCGGCCTGACCTGACGTTGCTCATGAATGGGTGAGCGGGGTTGCTTCGGTGGCCGGTCACTAGGGCCAGCCTTCTTTTTCACATATTTAGACAACAATTGATCGAAAGTCGGGCCAGGCTTGATCAGCCGACCAGCTGCTTTAAATGTATTTGTTTTCCACGTACCTATCTCTGGTCGTCGTGGTTTGAAGGTACGTGGTCGCTGCGAGTCCTGAGCATGGCCGGACCGTCCGCCGGAGCTCTCCGGACTGTCCGATGGGGTCCCGGACCGTCCGGGATACGCAGCACGGGTTCCTGTATCTGTCTCCCTGTCTGCGCTTGCCCCCCAGTACTGGAGGTTGTGATGGTCACCTTTAGGGTCTCCCCTCCATCGGGAGTCTTCTCGGCTACCACTTTCCTGCAAGAAACTTTATGATCCTCATCGGCCTTTTTAGAATTGCCGATGATTGCCTCTTTGCCTTTGCCTTTATCGGCCGTGTTTGGCCGAACCAGGACTTTCTTGCCCTCAAAGTCGATCACGTTCATTGGAAAGGGCTCTGTATCCACCTGCATTTCCTGAAATTTCAATCGTCCCTCATTAATGGCCGATTGAATCTGTCGTCGGAATACATTACAATCATTAGTGGCATGAGAAAATGAGTTATGCCACTTGCAGTATGCACGACGTTTTAGCTCGTCGGCGGATGGAACAGTGTGATTTATTTTAATATTGCCATTTTTGAGTAATTCGTCAAATATTTTATCACATTTACCAACATTAAACGTAAACTTAACCTCCTCTTGCCGTTTCTTTTGAACCGGCTGTAAGGAGGCACAAGCCGAAGATTTGGCCTGCTTTGGCCAAACCATTTCAGCAGCATACACCTCTGCTGATTCGTCTTCTGAGCTACTTTGGTCGTATTCTACTATATGTACGTTGTGGCGCATTGTCTTAGTAGTTTCTTTGCTCCGGCTTTCGCAAGCCAAAGCCCTCTGGTGTAACTGTGCTAGTGTAAAAAATTGGATGCCTTCTAATCTCTCTTTTAAATAATATCGTAGACCGTTAAAGGCTAATCCTACTAGCTGTTTCTCTGCTAAATGAATTTGAAAGCATCGGTTTCTTGTATCTCGGAATCTCCGAATGTAATCATTAACCGATTCATCTTTTGTCTGTCGCAACGACGCTAAATCTACCAAATCCAATTCATAGTCACCGGAGAAAAAATGATCATGAAATTTTTGTTCCAAATCCCCCCATGATGAAATGGAATTAGGAGGTAAAGTGGCGTACCATGCAAACGCAGTTCCTGTTAAAGATAATGAAAACAAACGTACGCGAAATGCCTCTGTGTCGGCCAACTCTCCTAATTGTGCTAAAAATTGGCCTATGTGTTCACGTGTGTTCTTTCCTTGATCACCCGAAAATTTTGTGAATTCGGGTATCCTGGTTCCCTGTGGGTATGGGTAGCGATCAAATCGGCTGTCATAAGGTTTCCGATATGATTGCCCCCCAGGGACCATGCTTACTCCGAGCTTATCTCGGAACGCCCAGGCTATTTCTTCCCTCACTATATCAATGGCAGCCGGTGCAAGACCACCGGCTCTCTGGTCAAACATAGGTAGGGTTGGCTGGACATTAGCATGTTGTCTTTCCCCCCATTGGTTTGAGTTACGTGGTGCGTTTCCATTCGCCCTATATGGGTCATAGGTTTGATCGTTTCTTTCCGGCCTTTTAGGTGGGGCCGGAAAGCTTTCCTGGGCTTTGGATCCTGAATTAATGGGCTGGTGCATCGCGTAATGTGATGGGAAGTATTTGAAAGGGAATTAGGCTTACACCTAGTTCCTAAATAATTTTGGTGGTTGAATTGCCCAACACAAATATTGGACTAACTAGTTTGCTCTAGTGCATAAGTTATACAGGTGCAAAAGGTTCACATTCAGTCAATAAAAAGACCAAGTGTTGGATTCAGCAAAGGAGCAGCAAGGCAACCGAGCGCACCTCTGGCTGAAGGCACCGGACTGTCCGGTGTGCACCGGACTGTCCGGTGCGCCCAGAGGACTTCGACTTCAAACTCTTCGCCCTCGGGAATTCTCGGAAGCCGGCGCGCTATAATTCACCGGACTGTCCGGTGTGCACCGGACATGTCCGGTGCTCCAAGGAAACGCCGTCTCCGGAACTCGCCAGCCTCGGGTTCGCGCGGCAGCCGCTCCGCTAAAATTCACCGGACTGTCCGGTGTGCACCGGACTGTCCGGTGTGCCAGCGGAGCAACGGCTCCCTGCGGCGCCAACGGCTCCCTGCGGTGCATTTAATGCGCGCGCAGCGCGCGCAGACGTCAGGATCGCCCATACCGGTGCACCGGACATCAAACAGTTCATGTCCGGTGTGCACCGGACACCCAGGAGGGCCCAGAAGTCAGAAGCTCCAACGGTCAGAATCCAACGGCAATGGTGACGTGGCAGGGGCACCGGACTGTCCGGTGTGCACCGGACTGTCCGGTGCGCCATCGAACAGACAGGTTCCAGCAACGGTCACTTTTGGTGGTTGGGGCTATAAATACCCCAACCACCCCACATTCATTGCCATCCAAGTTTTCCAACTCTCAACCACTTACAAGAGCTAGGCATTCAATTCTAGACACATACAAAGAGATCAAATCCTCTCCAATTCCACTCAAGCCTTTAGTGACTAGCGAGAGAGATTTGCCGTGTTCTTTTGAGCTCTTGCGCTTGGATCGCTTTCTTCCTTTCTCACTTGTTCTTGTGATCATCACTCAATTGTAACCAAGGCAAGAGGCACCAATTGTGTGGTGGCCCTTGCGGGAAAGTTTTGTTCCCGGTTGATTGAGAAGAAGAGAAAGCTCACTCGATCCGTGGGATCGTTTGAGAGAGGGAAGGGTTGAAAGAGACCCGGCCTTTGTGGCCTCCTCAACGGGGAGTAGGTTTGCGAGAACCGAACCTCGGTAAAACAAATCCACGTGTCACACTCTTATTTGCTTGCGATTTGTTTTGCGCCCTCTCTCGCGGACTCGTTTCTTTATTACTAACGCTAACCCGGCTTGTAGTTGTGATTATTTTTGTAAATTTCAGTTTCGCCCTATTCACCCCCCCCCTCTAGGCGACTATCAATTGGTATCAGAGCCCGGTGCTTCATTAGAGCCTAACCGCTCGAAGTGATGTCGGGAGATCACGCCAAGAAGGAGATGGAGACCGGCGACAAGCCCACTACAAGCCAAGGGAGCACTTCATCGGAAGAGACCCGCACCAAGAGAAGGGAGAAGAAGAAGAAGTACTACAAGAAGAAGGGCGGCGATGCCCATGTTTGTCGGGAGTGGGACTCCGACGAAAGCTCAAGCGACTCCTCCGACGACGAGGACGCCGCCAACATCGCCGTCACCAAGGGCCTCCTCTTCCCCAACGTCGGCCACAAGTGTCTCATGGCCAAGGACGGCAAAAAGAAGGTAAAATCAAGGTCCTCCACTAAATATGAAACATCTAGTGATGAGGATGATAAAAATGAGGAGGAAAACTTGCGTACTCTTTTTGCCAACCTCAACATGCAACAAAAGGAAAAATTAAATGAATTAATTAGTGCTATACATGAGAAGGATGAACTCTTGGATTCTCAAGAGGACTTCCTTATTAAAGAAAATAAGAAGCATGTTAAGGTTAAAAATGCTTATGCTCTAGAAAGAGAAAAATGTGAAAAATTGTCTAGTGAGCTAAGCACTTGCCATGAGACTTTAGACAACCTTAGAAATGAAAATGCTAATTTGTTAGCTAAGGTTGATTCTCATGTTTGCATTGATCCTAGAAATGATAATGTTGATTTACTTGCTAGGATTGATGAGTTGAATGTTTCTATCACTAGCCTTAGAAATGAGAATGAAAAACTAATTGCTAAGGCTAAGGATTTTGATGTTTGCAATGCTACTATTTCCGACCTTAGAACTAAAAATGATATGTTGCATGCTAAGGTTGTTGAACTAAAATCTTGCAAACCTTCTACATCTAATGTTGAACATGTTTCTATTTGTACTAGATGTAGAAATATTAATGTTGATGCTATCCATGATCACCTAGCCCTAATTAAAAAACAAAATGATCACATAGCGCAACTTAATGCTAAGATGAGAGAGCATGACTTAGAAAATGAAAAATTTAAACTTGCTAGAAGCATGCTCTATAATGGGAGACGCCCTGGCATTAAGGATGGCATTGGCTTCCAAAGGGGAGACAATGTCAAAATTAATGCCCCTCCAAAGAACTTATCTAACTTTGTTAAGGGCAAGGCTCCCATGCCTCAGGATAACGAGGGTTACATTTTGTACCCTGCCGGCTATCCTGAGAGCAAAATTAGGAAAATTCATTCTAGGAAGTCTCACTCTGGCCCTAATCATGCTTTTATGTATAAGGGTGAGACATCTAGATCTAGGCAACCAACCCATGCCAAGTTGCCTAGAAAGAAAATTACTAATGCATCAAATGATCATGCCATTTCATTTAAAACTTTTGATGCATCTTATGTTTTAACTAACAAATCCGGCAAGGTAGTTGCCAAAATTATTGGGGGCAAACACAAGGGCTCCAAGACTTGTGTTTGGGTACCCAAAGTTCTTGTATCTAATGCTAAAGGACCCAAAACCGTTTGGGTACCTAAAACAAAGAACTAAACTTGTTTTGTAGGTTTATGCATCCGGGGGCTCAAGTTGGATACTCGACAGCGGGTGCACAAACCATATGACAGGGGAGAAAAGGATGTTCTCCTCCTATGAGAAAAACCAAGATCCCCAACGAGCTATCACATTCGGGGATGGAAATCAAGGTTTGGTCAAAGGTTTGGGTAAAATTGCTATATCTCCTGACCATTCTATTTCCAATGTTTTTCTTGTAGATTCTTTAGATTACAATTTGCTTTCCGTATCCCAATTATGTCAAATGGGCTACAACTGTCTTTTTACTGATACTGGTGTTACTGTCTTTAGAAGAAGTGATGATTCAGTAGCATTTAAGGGAGTGTTAGAGGGTCAGCTATACTTGGTAGATTTTGATAGAGCTGAACTCAACACTTGCTTAGTTGCTAAGACTAACTTGGGTTGGCTCTGGCACCGCCGACTAGCCCATGTTGGAATGAAGAATCTTCACAAGCTTCTAAAGGGAGAACACATTTTAGGACTAACCGATGTTCATTTTGAGAAAGACAGGATTTGTAGCGCATGCCAAGCCGGGAAGCAAGTTGGTGTCCATCATCCACACAAAAACATCATGACTACCGACAGGCCACTGGAGCTCCTACACATGGATTTATTCGGCCCGATCGCTTACATAAGCATCGGCGGTAGTAAGTATTGTCTTGTAATTGTGGATGATTATTCTCGCTTCACTTGGGTATTCTTTTTGCAGGAAAAATCACAAACCCAAGAGACCTTAAAGGGATTCTTAAGAAGGGCTCAAAATGAGTTCGGCTTAAGGATCAAGAAAATTAGAAGCGACAATGGGACGGAGTTCAAGAACTCTCAAATCGAAGGCTTCCTTGAGGAGGAGGGCATCAAGCATGAGTTCTCTTCTCCCTACACTCCACAACAAAATGGTATAGTGGAGAGGAAGAATCGAACTCTATTGGACATGGCAAGGACCATGCTTGATGAGTACAAGACACCGGATCGGTTTTGGGCCGAGGCGGTCAACACCGCCTGCTACGCCATCAACCGGTTATATCTTCACCGAATCCTCAAGAAGACATCTTATGAACTCCTAACCGGTAAAAAGCCCAATATTTCATATTTTAGAGTTTTTGGTAGCAAATGTTTTATTCTTGTCAAAAGAGGTAGAAAATCTAAATTTGCTCCTAAAACTGTAGAAGGCTTTTTACTAGGATATGACTCAAACACAAGGGCATATAGAGTCTTTAACAAGTCCTCAGGACTTGTTGAAGTTTCTTGTGACGTTGTGTTTGATGAGACTAACGGCTCTCAAGTAGAGCAAGTTGATCTTGATGATATAGGTGAAGAACAGGCTCCATGCATAGCACTAAGGAACATGTCCATTGGGGATGTGTGTCCTAAGGAATCCGAGGAGCCTCCACGTACACAAGATCAACCATCCTCCTCAATGCAAGCATCTCCACCAACTCAAATCGAGGATGAGGCTCAAGATGTTGAACAAGAAGATCAAGAAGATGAGCCACCTCAAAATGACGGCAACGATCAAGGGGGAGATGCGAATGATGAGGACAAGGAGGATGATCAACCAAGACCGCCACACCCAAGAGTCCACCAAGCAATACAACGAGATCACCCCGTCGACACCATCCTCGGCGACATTCATAAGGGGGTAACTACTCGATCTCGTGTTGCTCATTTTTGTGAACATTACTCTTTTGTTTCCTCTATTGAGCCACACAGGGTAGAGGAAGCACTTCAAGATTCGGATTGGGTGATGGCAATGCAAGAGGAGCTCAACAATTTCACGAGGAACGAGGTATGGCACTTAGTTCCACGTCCTAATCAAAATGTTGTAGGAACCAAGTGGGTCTTCCGCAACAAGCAAGACGAGCATGGTGTGGTGACAAGGAACAAAGCTCGACTCGTGGCCAAGGGTTATTCACAAGTCGAAGGTTTGGATTTTGGTGAAACCTATGCACCCGTAGCTAGGCTTGAGTCAATTCGCATATTATTGGCCTATGCTACTTACCATGGCTTCAAGCTTTATCAAATGGACGTGAAGAGTGCCTTCCTCAATGGACCAATCAAGGAAGAGGTCTACGTTGAGCAACCTCCCGGCTTTGAAGACAGTGAGTACCCTAACCATGTTTATAGGCTCTCTAAGGCGCTTTATGGGCTCAAGCAAGCCCCAAGAGCATGGTATGAATGCCTTAGAGATTTCCTTATTGCTAATGGCTTCAAAGTCGGCAAGGCCGATCCTACCTTATTCACTAAAACTCTTGACAATGATTTGTTCGTATGCCAAATTTATGTTGATGATATTATATTTGGGTCTACTAACAAATCTACATGTGAAGAATTTAGTAGGATCATGACACAGAAATTCGAGATGTCGATGATGGGGGAGTTGAAGTATTTCCTAGGATTTCAAGTCAAGCAACTCCAAGAGGGCACCTTCATAAGCCAAACAAAGTATACTCAAGATATCCTAACTAAGTTTGGAATGAAGGATGCCAAGCCCATCAAGACACCCATGGGAACAAATGGGCATCTCGACCTTGACACGGGAGGTAAGTCCGTGGATCAAAAGGTATACCGGTCGATGATTGGTTCATTGCTTTATTTATGTGCATCTCGACCGGACATTATGCTTCCCGTATGCATGTGTGCAAGATTCCAAGCCGACCCTAAGGAATCACACCTTACGGCCGTAAAACGAATCTTGAGATATTTAGCTTATACTCCTAAGTTTGGGCTTTGGTACCCTCGGGGATCCACTTTTGATTTGATTGGTTATTCGGATGCCGATTGGGCGGGGTGTAGGATTAACAGGAAGAGCACATCGGGGACTTGCCAGTTCTTGGGAAGATCCTTGGTGTCATGGGCTTCAAAGAAGCAAAATTCGGTCGCTCTTTCTACTGCCGAAGCCGAGTATATTGCCGCAGGCCATTGTTGCGCGCAATTACTTTGGATGAGGCAAACCCTGCGGGACTACGGTTACAAATTAACCAAAGTCCCTTTGCTATGTGACAATGAGAGTGCAATCAAAATGGCCGACAATCCCGTCGAGCACAGCCGCACTAAGCACATAGCCATTCGGTATCATTTTCTTCGGGATCACCAACAAAAGGGGGATATCGAGATTTCTTATATTAACACTAAAGATCAATTAGCCGATATCTTTACCAAGCCTCTTGATGAACAATCTTTTACCCGACTTAGGCATGAGCTCAATATTCTTGATTCGAGGAACTTCTTTTGCTAATCTTGCACACATAGCTCATAATTATACCTTTGATCATGTCTCTTTTATATATGCTATGACTAATGTGTTTCCAAGTGTATTTCAAACCAAGTCATAGGTATATTGAAAGGGAATTGGAGTCTTCGGCGAAGACAAGGCTTCCACTCCACTCTACTACTCATCCTTCGCTGTCGCTCCGCATCATCTCTCCAACCTTGGTATACTCTTCACTCATTCATTTCATGACCAAAGGGGGAGAAAGTACTTCACTTGGGCTCTAATGATTCCGTTTTTGGCGATTCATGCCAAAGGGGGAGAAAATATGAGCCCAAAGCAAAAGGACCGCACCACCACCTAATTTTATAAATTTGATGATTTTATATTGGTAAATTTCAAAATTGGTATCTCTTTGTGTTCTAAAGGGGGAGCAACTAGTATTTTCAAAATTGATGTCTTAAAACCCTCTTGAACACTAAGAGGAGACCTTATTTGAGGGGGAGTTTTGTTTAGTCAAAGGAAAAGCATTTTGGAACAAAGGAAGAAAATTTCAAAACTTGAAAATGCTTTGCAAAATCTTATTCATTTACCTTTGACTATCTTGCAAAAGGACTTTCAAAAGAATTTGCAAAAACAAAACTCTCGGTGCAAATGTGGTCCAATATGTCAAAAACAAAGAAAACAATCCATGCGCATCATATAAATATTTATTGACTCAATTCCAAACAACCTTTGCACTTACATTATGCAAACTAGTTCAATTATGCACCTCTATATTTGCTTTGGTTTGTGTTGGCATCAATCACCAAAAAGGGGGAGATTGAAAGGGAATTAGGCTTACACCTAGTTCCTAAATAATTTTGGTGGTTGAATTGCCCAACACAAATATTGGACTAACTAGTTTGCTCTAGTGCATAAGTTATACAGGTGCAAAAGGTTCACATTCAGTCAATAAAAAGACCAAGTGTTGGATTCAGCAAAGGAGCAGCAAGGCAACCGAGCGCACCTCTGGCTGAAGGCACCGGACTGTCCGGTGTGCACCGGACTGTCCGGTGCGCCCAGAGGACTTCGACTTCAAACTCTTCGCCCTCGGGAATTCTCGGAAGCCGGCGCGCTATAATTCACCAGACTGTCCGGTGTGCACCGGACATGTCCGGTGCTCCAAGGAAACGCCGTCTCCGGAACTCGCCAGCCTCGGGTTCGCGCGGCAGCCGCTCCGCTAAAATTCACCGGACTGTCCGGTGTGCCAGCGGAGCAACGGCTCCCTGCGGCGCCAACGGCTCCCTACGGTGCATTTAATGCGCGCGCAGCGCGCGCAGACGTCAGGATCGCCCATACCGGTGCACCGGACATCAAACAGTTCATGTCCGGTGTGCACCGGACACCCAGGAGGGCCCAGAAGTCAGAAGCTCCAACGGTCAGAATCCAACGGCAATGGTGACGTGGCAGGGGCACCGGACTGTCCGGTGTGCACCGGACTGTCCGGTGCGCCATCGAACAGACAGGTTCCAGCAACGGTCACTTTTGGTGGTTGGGGCTATAAATACCCCAACCACCCCACATTCATTGCCATCCAAGTTTTCCAACTCTCAACCACTTACAAGAGCTAGGCATTCAATTCTAGACACATACAAAGAGATCAAATCCTCTCCAATTCCACTCAAGCCTTTAGTGACTAGCGAGAGAGATTTGCCGTGTTCTTTTGAGCTCTTGCGCTTGGATCGCTTTCTTCCTTTCTCACTTGTTCTTGTGATCATCACTCAATTGTAACCAAGGCAAGAGGCACCAATTGTGTGGTGGCCCTTGCGGGAAAGTTTTGTTCCCGGTTGATTGAGAAGAAGAGAAAGCTCACTCGATCCGTGGGATCGTTTGAGAGAGGGAAGGGTTGAAAGAGACCCGGCCTTTGTGGCCTCCTCAACGGGGAGTAGGTTTGCGAGAACCGAACCTCGGTAAAACAAATCCACGTGTCACACTCTTATTTGCTTGCGATTTGTTTTGCGCCCTCTCTCGCGGACTCGTTTCTTTATTACTAACGCTAACCCGGCTTGTAGTTGTGATTATTTTTGTAAATTTCAGTTTCGCCCTATTCACCCCCCCCCTCTAGGCGACTATCAGTATTGCTGGGACGGGCGAGGATTCATGTAATAATCCTCTTCAAAAGACTCATGCGCGGACTGTCCGGATACGTACCCGGACCGTCCGTGGTCATATGCGGACCGTCCGTCATTGTATGCGGACCGTCCGACTGGGTAATTTGGGTTCTGTGTCATATGTGGTGGCTCGGGCGCATATCTAGGTAACTCATTAAAAATAGGCCCAACTGCTGTTGGCCCGGACGGTCCGCGCTCACGTGCGGACGGTCCGGGCATGTGCAGATCGGCTGGTTTGCTGCCGATTTGCGGTTGCTTAGGGTACGTGTCCATCGGCATCCCATAAAGGGGTTGTGACTGGTCGTGACAACCTGTAGCCGATGTGTTACGCGCGTTATCTCCTAACTCAACCTCGTGCGAAGGAAAATTTGCGGTACTAGATTTATCGAATGCACGTACTAGTCTCTTAAGATCGCTTTGCATACCCCCTATGATGTTCTGCATTTGTTCACGCTGATCTTCTACATAATTTCTAAGAGATTGCAGATCGTTGGTATTACTTACATTGGGGATATCTGGCGTGGGTTGGAGCGAAGCCGGATCCGTCGCCCGATGTCGGACGACCTTGTTGTTCCTGTCCACTTTGAAGTTGGCCAAGAACTTTGCTTTCGCCTCCTGGATCATCCGCTCCTTGTGCTCCTCAAACTGGAGCTGCTCGTCAGCCGGCAAGGTTTCCCAAGTCGGCTCTATGATGTTGCTTAGAGAAATATCAGAGCTATCCTTTGAACCGGCCATTGAGGGCCGATCTGATGAGCTTAGATGTGTTTTCCCCAGCGGAGTCGCCAAAAAGTATGTTGACGCCTTTTTGGAGGCGTCAATTACTCAAGAGAACCAGCGGCGGTGCTCTCTGGTCAGGCGCGGACGGTCCGCGGCTCAGGGCCGGACGGTCCGCGACCTGGCGCGAGGCGGCGGTGCTCTCTGGTCAGGCGCGGACGGTCCGCGGCACAGGGCCGGACGGTCCGCGACCTGGTGCAGGAGCTCGGGTTCCCTGCCTGACGGCCGGACGGTCCGCGCCCTAGGGCCGGACGGTCCGCGCGTGCGCAGGGGCGACGGAAGATCGCCGACGGCGCCTAGATCTCGCTCCCGGGAGGGACCCCGTCGGGGAGTAGAGATCCTAGGTGGTGTCTAGGCTCGGGTAGACCGACCTAGACTCCTCTAATCGACGTAGAGTCGAGGAGAGGCGGAGAATTTGGGGATTAGATATCTAAACCTAAACTAGACTAGAACTACTCCTAGGATAAAATGCGAAATAGAAGTTGTATTGATTCGATTGTTGATGATTACAAATCAGCAGTATACCTCTCTATTTATAGAGGAGGGGGGCTGGACCCTTTACAAACTAATTTCCGAGCTTTTCCCGTGATTTTAGCTAACAACCGTAACACAAAACTCGGAACCCTAATCTGTTCTGCGCACGCGCGGACCGTCCGACCCCCAGGCGCGGACTGTCCGGACCGCGGACCGTCCGGCCTCAGGGCCGGACCGTCCGCAGGCTCAATTATGGTTCGAACAGGCACATCCTTAAATCTCGCCTTCTCCTCAACATCAAGAGTGGCAATTAGACTTTCAATAATTATTGCCTCCTTCTTGTGTTTGAGAGCCGTAAAAAAACTCATCCAAGTGGAAGGTAGTTTGGCAATGATGCCACCAACCACGAACTTATTTGGCAAGACAAAGTTAGAGTGTGCAATATGAGACTAAAACCCACGTATCATCTCTACCCACCACCTTGACTGATTTAAATTGGGCCACACACAAGTTGTCTAGATTCCAACACGTGTGTCATTGCGCTGATAAAACTACAAATGGAAGATTTACACATCCAAACCGACCTGTGAAACTTATTTATACAGAGAGTGGCTATATATTTACACATGAATTTGCTGGATTTAAAGAACAAACGAATTTGAAAGCGTAACATATGAATTTAATCCTGTGTCATATATATAGACGCTGCAGACACTACTAGTACGCAGTTATATTACCGGTTTGTATTTCTATGGTAGTTTTGTCTTAAATTAAACCGGTATTACGATGGGATACCGATCGGCCGGGTTTATCACGGGCAGTGCGGTCCAGTGGTGTTAGGATCGAAGGTGCAGCCAGAAGGCCCCGCCCACAACTGCCTAACCACGGCTAACTTCACGGACGCCAGGCCGCCGCCGCCGCCGCTGGTGCTCTGCTGCTGCTCGCCTGCCGGCGCCGCTGTCGTGAGAGGCCTCGAGGCACCGGCGCCGTCCGACGCCGACATCACGAGGGCCAGGACGACCAACAGCTCCACGCGCGAGCACGGCCCTAGCTTCTGACCAACTGCCATGCTCGATCTTGACGTCTTTGCAGTGCTACACGCTGGGGATCGGAAAGGAGCTGCTGCGCTTGACTGTGGATGTATATATGGCTGCTGCTTCGGTAATGGAGGTTGTTGTTGGTCGATCTGCAGAAAAGCTGCGAGAGTGTGCTTTGCATTGTGATTGTGAGTATAAATACACTTATACACGTTCTCTCGAGCCCGGCCGTCCCGTGTAGGCAATGCAATGCTGCGCGGCAGATTGTTCACGCTAAACTGCGGTGAAGTTTCGCGCGAGTTTTGCTAAGAGTCAACTAGCACCGGGCACCACGCGCTACGGAAAATTTGTCAAACTGGGAATTGGTCTGTGCGTGCGCCGCACTGAACCGAGCGGGAAATTGCCACGGTAGCGCGGGCGACACCACGCCGTTCGGACAAGGCAGGGCGCCCGATTAGTTCTGGAGCTCGGCGCGCACGTTGCTAGCTCGCCCGATTTTTTTTTTATTTTGGTCCTTTCTCGGAAAAAAATCATGTTTGGACCTTAAAAAATTTTAATGTCATTTTTGAACTCTTTGCTCGACGTCATAGCCTATGATGCCGAGATAACACAGCTCGGTGCCATAGGCTATGACGCCGAGGTACGTGCTGCGCTTACACAAACGGACGTCGTGGCGCCGACGTGGTACTGAGCTCGACGCCAAGATCTCCATAGGCTATGACGCCGAGGTACGTGCTGCGCTTACACAAACGGACGTCGTGGCGCCGACGTGGTACTGAGCTCGACGCCATAGATCTTGGCGTCGAGCTCGGTTGTGTACACAAAGCCCGCGCAAGGCTCTTAACCTTGTGGTTTTGGGTCTGAGCCCGACGGTGGGCGTTTAATACTTTTTGTCTTTGTGTCGGTGTTTCGGACTCGGGGACCCTCAACTGGATCGACTAGTGAATTTTATGCCGCATGCCCCTGTCCAGATGGGTTGATGCAAGATGGAACACAAGAGGGAGAATGGGGCTTATATTATCTTGCATCGGGGGTGCTTGCAGTAGGGGTTACAAGCCGAGCGAGAGAGGGAACGGGCCCTAGGCCTCCTAGGGGGGTCTAGTGTTGTGGAGTGGAGCTCGACGTTTGGGTGAGTCCATCTCCGTTGCTCTTGCTGCCCGCGTTGCCCCCTTCTCCTCCTCCTCTGAAGGCCCTGGGCATCCCTTTTATAGACACAAGGGGATGGTCCAGCTGTACATATGGAGGTGTAGCAATGTGCTAACGTGTCCGACGAAGAGGTGCTTGAGTCCTGTAGAAGCGCAGCTGGCGGTGCGGCATGGATCCTGCTGACGTTTCCTTGCTTCCATAGGGAGCTGAGAACCATCGACGTCACGGACGCACGCGGGGAACCATCATTACCTGTGGCCGAAGTAATCTAGATGTGACTCCGGTCTTGTTCCTTCGTAGCCTGAGGCGGCTAGCTAGAGGTAGGGTAATGATGTATCCCCTATAGCGTAGTCGGTCCGAGGCCGAGGTCGGGTGAGGCGGAGTCCTTCTCCCGAGATCGAGGTTGGGTGAGGCAGAGTCCTTCTCCCGAGGCCGAGGCTGAGGCCGAGGTTGGGGTCGGGCGAGGCGGAGACCTTCTCCCAAGGCCGAAGCTGAGGCCAAGGCCTGGGGTCGAGCGAGGCGGAGCTCCCTGTTGCGCCCGAGGTCGAACTCGGGAAAGGTCGTGACTGTTGTTAGTCTTTCCCTGGTGGTTGGCACAGTAATCGAAATGGGGTGAATAGTGTTGTTTCCCTGTCAGAACGATCAGTAAAGGGGCGAAATGACTGCGGTCACTTCGACCTTGCCGACTGAGGCGCGCGTGTCAGGATAAGGTGTCAGGCGATCCCCACATTAAATATGCATGCGATACGGTCGGTTGGTAAGGCGATTTGGCCGAGGTCGCTGCACGACAAAGTTTGCCCGAGCTTGGCTTCGGGCGAGTCAAGGGTGCGCCCACCACCTGTGGAGCCCTCGGGCGAGGCGTGAATCCGCCCGGGACTACTGTTCCCGCCCGAGGCCGGGCTCGGGCGAGGCGAGATCGCGTCCCTTGGCAGACGAGGCCTTGACTTGAACTGTGCTTATCAGTCTTTGCGGTTTGTTCTGAAGACGTTTTCCAGCTGTGTTTAGGAGTGTTGGGGGTACCCCTAATTACGGTACCCGACAGTAGCCCCTGAGCCTCGAAGGGAGTGTAGGCACTCGCTTGTAGGTTCTGTCGGATTTTTTGTAAGCGGACTAGCCTTTCTCGGTTATATTTCGTTCCGATGGGTGTGCGAGAGCGCACCCGTCGGGTGTAGCCCCCGAGGCCTCAGAGGAGTGGTTTGACTCCTCTGAGGTCTTAATTTTTCTTGTGATTCCTCGGTCAGCCTTGTTGTCCCCTCACGCGGCCCGGCCGCAGCCCGGGTGCATGGTTAGGCTCCGAGTTTTCAAGCTGGTTTGTTGACGTGGTCAACAATCAGGCCGTAGCCTGGTGCGAGAGCGGCCCTCGAGCCTCTGCACGGAACGAGAGGACGATCGAGGACCGTCTCGGCTTTTATTATATGCCCCTTCGTCGCCTTTCTGCAAGGAGGAGGGGGGGAACGCGCCATGTTACCCTCGGTGGGCGCTGAACATGGTGTTTCCAGTGAGTTGCTAACAGGTAATCTGAGTGGACGCCCGAGCCCCGTTCGATAAGGGTCGGCTAGTGGCCCAGAGGCGTGCTCCAAAAGTACCTGCAGGTGATTTGCTGGACCCGGGCCCATTTGATAGGGTCCGAGGGCTCGGTGCATCCCTCCGGTGGGATTCCATTACAAAATCGTTCTCGCTGGTCTCGGAAATGTCCTATGGTACCTCGGGAGCGCAGCCCGAGCCTTGGCCATGTAACGGATGTATCCAGGGTCATCCCTAACTCTGCGTGCTCTGGGGCAGCTGTCGAACCCTTCCGAGGGGCCAGCCTTTGAACCCCTGATCAGTAAAGGGCTCGGAGCCCGAGTGCTCTGGGGCGGTTGCCGAACCCCACAGGGCGCAACCTTCGAACCCCTGATCAGTAGGAGGGCTCGGGGCCAATTTCCTTCGCTGAGAAGGATCCTTTTCTGAAATATCCCCTTTCCCGATCCCTGTGGCAAGAGAGAGAGAGAGAGAGAGAGAGAGGAAAAGGAAAAGGATATGAATTTAAATAATGCGGCGCACCTTTTTTGACGCGGTCATCATGACGGAGGTGAAACGGCGCCTGCTTCGCCTGCCAGAGGTGTCGCTTGCCCTGCCAGGGAGTTAATGCGACGGGACAGGCGATTCGTGGGGCATCTGTTGCGCGTGCGCGAGTCGTTCGAGGAACGGAACACATGTGCGTCGTCTTTATGCCGTGGGAGAGGGCTCCCCTACCGCTTCAGGAGAGGATGCGAGCCTGTAGGTGACTGAACCGTCGCTTCCGCATGTCTATTGCTGCAATTACTGCTGGTCCGCCTTTGGTCATATCAACTGTCGCGCCTATCCCTGCGGCTGACTGACCCGTGATCGTCGCACTTAATTGGCACTGTTGGGTTACGCGCGGGGCTGCCTCGAGTCACTGCACGAGTTCTGTTGTCCCGAGAAGGCGCGACATTGGCGCGAATGGCGGTGTAACTTCTTTGCACGCGGTAACCGGCGCGTCGGTCACATGACATGTGGGCCCGAGCCTCCATGCTGGACCATCGGTTGCGACGAAGCTGAAAGGGTGCATAACCGTGGTGCGGTTGCACGCTTCTAGCGTGGCGGCCCGCCCTTTCGACCGCTGGATTCGGTGAAAATGAGGGAGCGCTTATCCGCGGGGCGGTTGCATGCTTCGTGTGCAGCGGTTCGCCATCTTCGCGTTGCGGGTCAGTTTGTATGACATGTGGGACCTAGCCCCCGTGTCGCAGGGCGAGAATCCTGGAGCACGTCGGGGGAGACTTTGCCCGCGATGTTTTAGGGCGTAAGTGGGGGATCTGCCTATAAAAAGGGACCGATCTCCCGGGCACTAACCATGCTTTGCTCCTCTCATCCTCATCGCGCCCCTCCGCCTTCCGAGCTCCCAGATGGGGTGTGCTGGTGTTTTCTGGTGACCTTACCGCCGGAGAGCATGCGCCCATGGCAATGCCAGTGGTCTTGCCTTCTTCTTGCTGCTGTTGGAGGAGCACGACCTCGTGGGGATTGGCGCTCGTTAGTCATCGCTCGGCTTTAAGGATTTTCATCGTGCAGCCCGGCTGTAGTCCCCCGCCGGCGGTCACCCAGGATGATGACCGCTAGCCATGTGGTGGGGAAGAGCGAGCCGGGCTGTGGCCTCCCTGCCGCCCTCAGCTTCAAGGATGTTCATCATCTGTGCTAGGGGCAAGGGCAAGCCGAGCTAGGACCTTGCCTTACGCACGGGCTGGCGACCCGCTTCTTCCTTCAACATTCGAGGGAGAAGGGTGTTCACCAGCCTGGCGGAGGAGGCGAACTGACACCTGCTGCCCGGTCAGGGTGCGGCAGTCCGTCCACCGCACGGGCGACGGTCGCGCTGTGCGCAGGCCCCCCATGTCCTCAGCTCGTCCTGTGCCGCTGGCCACACCAGGGGGGGCGTACAAGACGTCGTACGCCGCGAGGGCGGTGTCCGCGTCCCTGGACGGTCCTGTCCTCACTCCCGTGGCGACGACGGGAGCGAGGACCTCCTTGTGCGTGCTGGGGCGGCCGCCATTCGCTGGTGCGGCGTTGGGGCGCAGGTGGCCGCTGTCGTCGGTTCTGAGGTGGTGGCTTCCATTGGTGAGGCTTCCCACCGCCGAGGTGGTTGCCTCTGCCGACGAGACCGTCAGTGCTACCTGCGGGCGGACCTTCGGCTCTTTGGCTTTAATGGCTTGTCCTCGCCCCTTGTGTGGGGGACAGGGACGAGGGCCTTTTCACAGTAGCGTTCGCCCTGAGGCAATCGCTGCTGCTGTCTAGCCATCCGAGGTGGAGGTCGTTGTCGCTGCTGGTGCAGTGGTCGCCGGCGAGCCGCTTGGAGCTCGTTATCTTGTAGCCCCTCCGGTGTGGAGGTAGTTCATTCCTGCGGGAATGGAGCTGGGTCCCGTTTGTAAGGGAATGTAAGAGCAAAATGTAATTTCTCCAAGTACTGAGATATCTGCTGTAGGTCGGGAAAGCCACCGAGGGTGCTGCCGACATCTACGTAGCACAGTGAAAGGGAAATAGGCTTACACCTTTTTGATTTTGGTGGTTGAAATGCCCAACACAAATAATTGGACTAACTAGTTTGCTCTAGATTTTAAGTGTTACAGGTGCCAAAGGTTCACAATAAACCAATACAAGTCAAAAGAAAGGGTTCAAACAAAAGGAGCAAAAGATAACCGAAGGCAGCCCTGGTCTGGCGCACCGGACTGTCCGGTGCACTAGGGAACTCCAACTCCGAACTCACCAGTCTCGAGAATTCTGGGAGCCACTCCGCTAAAATTCACCAGACTGTCCGGTGTAGCACCGGACTGTCCGGTGTGCCAGCGGAGCAACGACTACTTCAGCACCAACGGTCGTCTGCAACCGCATTTAATGCGCTACAGTGCGCGCCAGAGTCAGAGCAGCACCAGAAGGCGCACCGGACAGTCTACAGGACCTGTCCGGTGCACCACCGGACTGTCCGGTGGCCCAGAAGACAGAAGCTCCAATGGTCGAACCCTAACGGTCGGGTGACATGGCTGGCACACCGGACTATCCGGTGGCGCCATTCGACAGCAGCCTCCACCATACGGCTAGTTTGGTGGTTGGGGCTATAAATACCCCAACCACCCCACCATTCATTGCATCCAAGTTTTCCACCTTCCAACACCTTACAAGAGCTATAGCATTCAATTCTAGACACAACCAAAGAGATCAAATCCTCTCCCAAGTCCGGAATCACTCCAAATCAAATAGTGACTAGAGAGAGTGACATTTGTGTTCATTTGAGCTCTTTCGCTTGGATTGCTTCTTTTCTTTCTCATTCTTTCTTGTGATCAACTCAATTGTAACCAAGGCAAGAGACACCAATTGTGTGGTGGTCCTTGCGGGGACTTAGTGTCCCGTGTGATTGAGAAGAGAAGCTCACTCGGTCTAAGTGACCATTTGAGAGAGGGAAAGGGTTGAAAGAGACCCGGTCTTTGTGACCACCTCAACGGGGAGTAGGTTTGCAAGAACCGAACCTCGGTAAAACAAATCCTTGTGTCTCACTCTTTATTTGCTTGCGATTTGTTTTCCACCCTCTCTCTCGGACTCGTTTATATTTCTAACGCTAACTCGGCTTGTAGTTGTGCTTAAACTTTGTAAATTTCAGATTCGCCCTATTCACCCCCCTCTAGGTGACTTTCAATTGGTATCAATGCCCGGTGCTTCATTAGAGCCTAACCACTCGAAGTGATGTCGGGAGATCACGCCAAGAAGGAGATGGTGACCGGCGACAAGCCTGTTACAAGCCACGAGAAGGCTCCATCGGGAGAGTCCCGCAACAAAGGGAAGGATAAGGAATCCTCCTCACAAAAGTCGCATCGGAGTGGCAACAAGAAAAAGAAGATGAGGAAGGTGGTGTACTACGAGACTGATTCCTCATCGCCATCCACCTCCGGCTTCGACGCGTCGTCCATAACTTCTAAGCGCCATGAGCGCAAGAAGTTTAGTAAGATTCCCCTACGCTACCCTCATATTTCAAAGCATGTTCCTTTACTTTCCGTTCCATTAGGCAAACCACCGGTTTTTGACGGTGAAGATTACAATATGTGGAGTGACAAAATGAGGCATCATCTAACCTCACTCCACACTAGCATTTGGAACGTTGTTGAGTTTGGTGTACAGGTACCATCCGTAGGGGATGAAGACTATGACTCGAACGAGGTGGCCCAAATTCAACACTTCAACTCCCAAGCCACTACTATACTCCTCGCCTCTCTAAGTCGAGAGGAGTATAATAAGGTGCAAGGGTTGAAGAGCGCAAAGGAAATTTGGGACGTGCTCAAGACCGCGCACGAAGGAGACGAGGTGACCAAGATCACAAAGCGGGAGACGATCGAGGGGGAGCTCGGTCGCTTCATGCTTCACCAAGGGGAAGATCCGCAAGCCATGTACAACCGCTTGAAGACCTTGGTGAACCAAGTGCGCAACCTCGGGAGCACCACATGGGATGACCATGAGATGGTCAAGGTTATTCTAAGATCCCTCGTTTTTCTTAACCCTATGCAAGTTCAATTAATTCGAGGTGATCCTAGATACACGCTAATGTCTCCCGAGGAAGTTATAGGGAAGTTTGTGAGCTTTGAGCTAATGATCAAAGGCTCAAAGAAAATCATCGAGCAAGGCGCCTCCTCCACGCCCGAGGCACAACCCTGTCGCATTCAAGGCAACGGAGGAGAAGAAGGAAGAGTCTACATCAAGTAGGCTCCCCATCGACGCCTCAAAGCTCGACAATGAGGAGATGGCTTTAATCATCAAAAGCTTTCGACAAATCCTCAAGCAAAGGAGGGGGAAGGACTACAAGCCCCACTCCAAGAAGGTTTGCTACAAGTGTGGTAAGCCCGGTCACTTTATTGCAAAATGTCCTATTTCTAGTGACAGTGATAGGGGCGATGACAAGAAAGGGAGAAGAAAGGAAAAGAAGAAGTACTACAAGAAGAAGGGCGGCGATGCCCATGTTTGCCGGGAGTGGGACTTCGACGAGAGCTCCACCGACTCCTCCTCTAACGAGGACGCCGCCAACATCGCCGTCAACAAGGGACTTCTCTTCCCCAACGTCGGCCACAAGTGCCTCATGGCAAAGGACGGCAAAAGAAGAAGGTTAAATCTAAATCCTCCACTAAATATGTCACCTCTAGTGATGAGGCTAATTCTAATGATGATGAGGATGATTTATTTACTCTTTTTGCCAATCTTAACATGCAACAAAAAGAGAAGTTAAATGAATTGATTAGCACCATTCATGATAAGGATGAACTCTTGGATAGCCAAGAGGACTTCCTAATTAAGGAAAACAAGAAGCATGTTAAGGTTAAAAATGCTTATGCTCTAGAGATAGAAAAATGTGAAAAATTATCTAGTGAGCTAAGCACTTGCCACGATGTCTTTGCCAACCTTAGGAATGAGAATGCTAGATTAATTGCTAAGGTTGATTCAAATGTTTGTGATGATTCATATGCCAATCTTAGAAATGATCATGCTATTTCTATTGCTAAGATTGAAAAATTGAATGCTTCCCTTGCTAGCCTTAGGATTAAAAATGAGAAATTGATTGCTAAGGCTAAAGACTTAGATGTTTGCAATGCTTCCATTTCCGATCTTAGAAGTGAAATTGACATTTTACATGCTAAGATTGTTGAACTAAAAACTTGCAAATCCTCTACATCTACCGTTGAGCATGTTTCTATTTGCACTAGATGTAGAGATGTTGACATTGATGCTATTCATGATCACATGGCTTTAATTAAACAACAAAATGATCATATAGCAAAATTAGATGCTAAAATTGCCGAGCATGAGCTAGATAATGAAAAATTTAAATTTGCTCGTAGTATGCTTTATAGTGGGAGACGCCCTGGCATCAAGGATGGCATTGGCTTCCAAAAGGGAGACAATGTCAAACTTAATGCCCCTCCTAAAAGATTATCTAATTTTGTTAAGGGCAAGGCTCCCATGCCTCAGGATAACGAGGGTTACATTTTGTACCCTGCCAGTTATCCCGAGCATAAGATTAGGAGAATTCATTCTAGGAAGTCTCACTCTGGCCCTAATCATGCTTTTTTGAATAAGAGTGAGGCATCTAGTTCTAGGCAATCAACTCATGCTAAATTGCCTAAGAAGAAAGCTCCTAGTGCATCAAATGAACCTAGCATTTTATTTAAAACATTTGATGCATCTTATGTTTTGACTAACAAATCCGGCAAGGTAGTTTCCAAGTATGTTGGGGACAAACACAAGGGATCATCGATAGCGGGTGCACAAACCACATGACACGGGAGAAAAGGATGTTCTCCTCATACGAGAAAAACCAAGATCCCCAACGAGCTATCACATTCGGGGATGGAAATCAAGGTTTGGTCAAAGGATTGGGTAAAATTGCTATATCACCTGACCATTCTATTTCCAATGTTTTTCTTGTAGATTCTTTAGATTACAACTTGCTTTCTGTTTCCCAATTATGTAAAATGGGCTACAACTGTCTTTTTACGGATACAGGTGTTACTGTCTTTAGAAGAAGTGATGATTCAGTAGCTTTTAAAGGAGTATTAGAGGGTCAGCTATACTTAGTTGATTTCAATAGAGCTAAACTCGATACTTGCTTAATTGCTAAGACTAACATGGGTTGGCTCTGGCATCGCCGACTAGCCCATGTTGGGACGAAGAATCTTCACAAGCTTCTAAAGGGAGAGCACATTTTGGGACTAACAAATGTGCATTTTGAGAAAGACAGGATCTGTAGCGCATGCCAAGCAGGGAAGCAAGTTAGCACTCATCATCCACATAAGAACATCTTGACGACTGATAGGCCACTCGAGCTCCTCCACATGGACCTATTCGGCCCGATCGCTTACATAAGCATCGGCGGGAGTAAGTACTGTCTAGTTATTGTGGATGACTATTCTCGCTTCACTTGGGTATTCTTTTTACAGGAAAAATCTCAAACCCAAGAAACCTTAAAGGGATTCTTGAGACGGGCTCAAAATGAGTTCGGCTTGAGGATCAAGAAAATTAGAAGCGATAATGGGACGGAGTTCAAGAATTCACAAATTAAAGGCTTCCTTGAGGAGGAGGGCATCAAGCATGAGTTCTCTTCTCCCTACACGCCTCAACAAAATGGTGTAGTGGAGAGGAAGAATAGGTCATGTTTGTTTCAGCTTCTTACAACTTCTGGCCATCAAAAGCTGCTGTGGACTGCCAAACGCTCAGCTTTTCAACTAGCTTCTATAAAATTCGTTGGAGCAAAAACCATCCAAAACCAACATAAACACATAATCGGTTGAGTCGTTGTAATAGTAGGAATCCATCACTTTCTAGATCCTGAACCCTATGAACAACTTTATCTTCCTTCACACGTAATCGCAATGATACTCAGATTTTCCCCACAGCCAGATTCTTCCCACAGCCAGATTTTCAGAAAAGCTGGTCAGAAAAAACCTGAACCAAACACGCCCATAGAACTCTATTGGACATGGCAAGAACCATGCTTGATGAGTACAAGACTTCAGATCAGTTTTGGGCCGAGGCGGTCAACACCGCTTGCTATGCCATCAACCGGTTGTATCTACACCGAATCCTCAAGAAGACATCTTACGAACTCCTCACCGGTAAAAAGCGAAATGTTTCATATTTTAGAGTCTTTGGCAGCAAATGTTTTATACTTGTTAAAAGAGGTAGAAAGTCCAAATTTGCTCCCAAGGTTGTAGAAGGCTTTTACTAGGATATGATTCAAACACAAGGGCATATAGAGTCTTTAACAAGTCCACTGGACTAGTTGAAGTTTCTTGTGACATTGTGTTTGATGAGACTAATGGCTCTCAAGTAGAGCAAGTTGATCTTGATGAATTATATGATGAAGAGGCTCTGTGCGTCGCACTAAGGAACATGTCCATTGGGGATGTGTGTCCTAAGGAATCTGAAGAACCCATTCAAGCACAAGATCAACCATCCTCCTCCATGCAAGCATCTCCACCAACTCAAGATGAGGATGAGGCTCAAGATGATGAAGAAGAAGATCAAGAAGATGAGCCACCTCAAGAAGACGGCAATGATCAAGGGGGAGATGCAAATGATCAAGACAAGGATGATGAGCAAGTTCCAAGGCCGCCACACCCAAGAGTCCACCAAGCAATCCAACGAGATCACCCCGTGAACACCATCCTCGGCGACATTCATAAGGGGGTAACCACTAGATCTCGTGTTGCACATTTTTGTGAGCATTACTCTTTTGTTTCCTCTATTGAGCCACACAGGGTAGAGGAAACACTTCAAGATTCGGATTGGGTGATGGCAATGCAAGAGGAGCTCAACAACTTCACAAGGAATGAGGTATGTCATTTAGTTCCACGTCCTAACCAAAATGTTGTAGGAACCAAGTGGGTCTTCCGCAACAAACAAGATGAGCATGGTGTGGTGACAAGGAACAAGACACGACTTGTGGCCAAAGGGTATTCACAAGTCGAAGGTTTGGATTTCGGTGAAACCTATGCACCCGTAGCTAGGCTTAAGTCAATTCGCATTTTACTTGCCTATGCTACTTACCATGGCTTCAAGATTTATCAAATGGACGTGAAAAGTGCCTTCCTCAATGGACCAATCAAGGAAGAGCTCTATGTTGAGCAACCTCCCGGCTTTGAAGACAGTGAGTATCCTAACCATGTTTATAGACTCTCTAAGGCGCTTTATGGGCTCAAGCAAGCCCAAGAGCATGGTATGAATGCCTAAGAGATTTTCTTATTGCTAATGGCTTCAAAGTCGGAAAAGCCGATCCTACACTCTTTACTAAAACACTTGCAAATGATTTGTTTGTATGCCAAATTTATGTTGATGATATCATATTTGGGTCTACTAACGAATCTACTTGTGAAGAGTTTAGTAGGATCATGACACAAAAATTCGAGATGTCCATGATGGGGGAGTTGAAGTATTTCTTAGGATTTCAAGTGAAGCAACTCTAAGAGGGTACCTTCATTAGTCAAACGAAGTATATTCAAGACATTCTAACCAAGTTTGGGATGAAGGACGCCAAGCCCATGAAGACACCCATGGGAACTATTGGGCATCTCGACCTCGACACGGGAGGTAAATCCGTCGATCAAAAGGTATACCGGTCGATGATAGGTTCCTTACTCTATTTATGTGCTTCACGACCGGATATTATGCTTTCCGTATGCATGTGTGCAAGATTCCAAGCTGATCCTAATAAAGTTCACCTTAGGGCCGTAAAATGAATCTTGAGATATTTAGTTTATACTCCTAAGTTTGGTCTTTGGTACCCTAGGGGATCCACTTTTGATTTAATTGGTTATTCCGATGCCGATTGGGTAGTGTGTAAAATTAATAGAAAGAGCACATCGGGGACTTGCCAGTTCTTAGGAAGATCTCCGGTGTCTTGGGCTTCAAAGAAGCAAAATTCTGTCGCTCTTTCTACCGCCGAAGCCGAGTATATTGCCGCAGGCCATTGTTGCGCGCAATTGCTTTGGATGAGGCAAACCCTTAGGGACTATGGTTACAAATTAACCAAAGTTCCTCTTCTATGTGATAATGAGAGTGCAATCCGCATGGCGGATAATTCCATTGAGCATAGCCGCACTAAACACATAGCCATTCGGTATCATTTTCTAAGGGATCACCAACAAAAGGGGGATATCGAGATTGCATACATTAACACCAAAGAACAATTAGCCGATATCTTTACCAAGCCATTGGATGAACAAACATTTACCAAACTTAGGCATGAGCTAAATATTCTTGATTCTAGGAATTTTTATTGATGTTTTGCACACATAGCTCATATATACCTTTGATCATCTCTTTCATGTGCTATGACTAATGTGTTCTTTGAAGTCCATTTCATGCTAAGTCATAGATTGAAAGGGAAAAGGAGTCTTCGGCGAAAACAAGGCTTCCACTCCACTCCATCGAATCATTCATCTTTCGCCGTCGCTCCGCACATCTCTCCAACTTTGGTATAATCTTCACTCATATTTTTATGTATGCCAAAGGGGGAGAAAGTTTGAACAAGGGCTTATATTTCACTCAAATATCCGTTTTTGGCGAATCATGCCAAAGGGGGACAGAGTATTAGCCCAAAGCAAAAGGACCGCACTACCACCAATTTCAAAAAAAATGTTGTCTTTCAAATTTGAGTTATGAAAAGAATCTTTCAATTAGTATCTTATTTTTGATATAATTTCAAGTTGGTATACCCTCTTCAAAATTAATATATAAAACCCTCTTGAACACTAAGAGGAGGATTTCATAAAGGGGGAGTTCTGTTTAGTCAAAGGAAAAAGCATTTGAAACAGGGGGAGAAAATTTTAAATCTTTAAAATGCTTCCCAAAACTCTTATTCATTTACCTTTGACTATTTGCAAAAGAACTTTGAAAAGAATTTCCAAAACATATTGCAAAACAAAACATGTGGTGCAAGCGTGGTCCAAAATGTTAAAAAGAAGAAATCAATCCATGCGTATCTTATGAGAATATTTATTGGTTCAATTCCAAGTAACCTTTGCACTTACAATTATGGAAACTAGTTCAATTCTGCACTTCTATATTTGCTTTGGTTTGTTTTGGCATCAATCACCAAAAAGGGGGAGATTGAAAGGGAAATAGGCTTACACCTTTTTGATTTTGGTGGTTAAAATGCCCAACACAAATAATTGGACTAACTAGTTTGCTCTAGATTTTAAGTGTTACAGGTGCCAAAGGTTCACAATAAACCAATACAAGTCAAAAGAAAGGGTTCAAACAAAAGGAGCAAAAGATAACCGAAGGCAGCCCTGGTCTGGCGCACCGGACTGTCCGGTGCACTACCGGACAGTGTCCGGTGCACCAGGGAACTCCAACTCCGAACTCACCAGTCTCGGGAATTCTGGGAGCCACTACGCTAAAATTCACCGGACTGTCCGGTGTAGCACCGGACTGTCCGGTGTGCCAGCGGAGCAACGGCTACTTCAGCGCCAACGGTCGTCTGTAACCACATTTAATGCGCTACAGTGCGCGCCAGAGTCAGAGCAGCACCAGAAGGCGCACCGGACAGTCTACACGACCTGTCCGGTGGCCCAGAAGATAGAAGCTCCAACGGTCGGACCCTAATGGTCGGGTGACATGGCTGGCGCACCGGACAGTGTCCGGTGGCGCACCGGACTGTCCGGTGCGCCATTTGACAGTAGCCTCCACCAAACGGCTAGTTTGGTGGTTGGGGCTATAAATACCCCAACCACCCCACCATTCATTGCATCCAAGTTTTCCACCTTCCAACACCTTACAAGAGCTATAGCATTCAATTCTAGACACAACCAAAGAGATCAAATCCTCTCCCAAGTCCGAAATCACTCCAAATCAAATAGTGACTAGAGAGAGTGACATTTGTGTTCATTTGAGCTCTTTCGCTTGGATTGCTTCTTTTCTTTCTCATTCTTTCTTGTGATCAACTCAATTGTAACCAAGGCAAGAGACACCAATTGTGTGGTGGTCCTTGCGGGGACTTAGTGTCCCGTGTGATTGAGAAGAGAAGCTCACTCGGTCTAAGTGACCATTTGAGAGAGGGAAAGGGTTGAAAGAGTCCCGGTCTTTGTGACCACCTCAACGGGGAGTAGGTTTGCAAAAACAGAACCTCGGTAAAACAAATCCTTGTGTCTCACTCTTTATTTGCTTGCGATTTGTTTTCCACCCTCTCTCTCGGACTCGTTTATATTTCTAACGCTAACCCGGCTTTGTAGTTGTGCTTAAACTTTGTAAATTTCAGATTCGCCCTATTCACCCCCCCTCTAGGCGACTTTCACACAGTTATCCCGAGTACGTGTGTTTGTTTTTTGTGGCTACCGAGGCCTGAACATTTGGGTATTTGTGTGTAAAGCCATGTTTCTTTCCTCTTATTTCGAGCATTAAGACTTGTTCGTCAGTAGCAGAATCACTTATCCGAGCGTGAGTTACCTTTCGCGGAAGGTGACGAGTAATGTATCCGTATCCCGGAGGCGTAGGAGTCCCTTGGCTCGGTCGGCCTTGCCGTTCCAGGTCTCTCTTGTCGTTTTTAGGATTCCGCCATCGATGCAGTCGAAAGGCACGAAAATCGTTTTGGTAGAAAAACTTTTTCGAGGAAAGCTTTGGCGTAGAGGGGGTTCCCCCTTTCTAGACCCCGAGGCGACCGCTCGGGCCGGGACCCTTGCGGAGGGCCTGGTCGTGGCCGTCGGGTTTGCTTGGTCCGCCCAAGCTAAGGCCTCACAGCAGCGTGTTCGGGCCGAATGTATGTTTTGCCTGCTTTGCGACTTTGGTTTAGCTTCGTCCTTCTCCTCGTGTTTGAAGAACGTTGCCCGACTGTCTACAGGGTTCGAGACGGCTCTTAACGAGTCCGTTAAGAACTGCCAGGCGCTTGCCCAGACGGCTGAGCAGAAGGAGGCCGACCGCGTGGCCATGTCCGAGGCTATCTCGGCCTTTTGCCGGGCCTTTGGCCTCGACAACGTCCCCTCGGGTAGCTCCCCCCAGAGTCACCTGCGGGCCTTGGGCGGCCATGTGCGCAGCAGACTCCGCGGGGCGCTGCACCATGGCGTTAGGCGGGCCTTCGCCGTGCTTGCCTCCCACTACGACGTGGATCTGGAGCGGGTCAGCGAGGGGTACTGCTTACCCGACGAAGAGGAGGTTGCCTTAGCCGAGGTCCAGAGGATTGACGCGGCTGTCGAGGGCCCAAGCGCGGTGCTGGCTTCCTCCTTCGAGGTGGAGGTCCTTCCGCCCGTGTCGTCGTCTGAGGCCGGGCCAGATTCTGCTGAGGGCGGAAACGACGCTGAGGGTGCTACTCCTCCCCCTGTCGATGTCTGAGCCTGCAGGAACAGTTTGTCTTAAGTATGCGTATGTTTCTTGCGGCCGCTGAGGCCTAAACATTTTCAATGTTGGAGTTTAAAGCTGCGTTTCCTTTCCTCTTGTTTCGAGCATTAGAACTTGTTCGGTAGCAGAGTCACTTATCCGAGCGTGAGCTACCCTTCGTGGAAGGTGGCGAGTGAGGTATTCGTATCCCGGAGGCGTAGGAGTCCCTCGGCTCGGTCGGCCTTGCCGTTCAAGGTCTCACTCGCTCGTTTTTAGAATTCTGTTATCGATATAGTCGAAATGGTACGAAAGTCGTTTTCTACCCGAGCGTTAGGACTTGTTCAGTAGCAGAATCACTTATCCGAGAGTGAGCTGCCTTTCGTGGAAGGTGATGAGTGAGGTATCCGTATCCCGGAGGCGTAGGAGTCCCTCAGCTCGGTCGGCCTTGCCGTTCAAGGTATCACTCGCTCGTTTTTGGGATTCCGCTATCGACATAGTTGAAAGGCACGAAAGGCGTTTTGGTAGAAAACTTTTCCGAGGAAAATTTTGACGCAGAGGGGGTTCCCCCCTTCTAGCCCCCGAGGGAGGGTCGGTTTTTGCTGAGGCAAGGCCGATCCTCCCTTGATAGCTAGACTTTTTATTTGTAGATGTAAAGGGACCGAGGTACATAAACGACTTGAAACATTTTAAGGGTAAAAGCGACGTAGTTGTTCGATGTTCCAAGCGTTGCTGTAGACCTCGCCTTGATCATTGGCCAGCTTGTATGTCCCGGGCTTCAGAATTTTGGCGATGATGAACGGCCCTTCCCAGGGAGGAGTAAGCTTGTGGCGCCCTCAGGCGTCTTGTCGTAGCCGAAGCACCAAATCTCCCACCTGGAAGCCTCGGGGCCGGATCCTTCGGGTGTGGTATCGTTGCAGAGACTGTTGATACCGTGCCGAGTGTAGCAAGGCCACGTCCTGAGCCTCTTCCAGCTGGTCTAATGAATCTTCTCGGCTAGTTTGGTTGTTTTGGTCGTCGTACGCCTTTGTCCTCGGGGAACCGTATTCCAAGTCCGTGGGTAAGATGGCCTTGGCCCCATAGACTAGGAAAAATGGCGAGAAGCCCGTGGCCTGGCTCGGCGTCGTCCTCAGACTCCAAACCACCGAGGGCAGCTCTTTTATCCACCGCTTGCCAAACTTGTTCAGGTCGTTGTAAATCCTCAGCTTCAGTCCCTGCAAAATCATGCCATTGGCGCGCTCCACTTGCCCATTTGTCATTGGGTGAGCTACGGCGGCCCAGTCCACACGGATATGGTGGTCTTCGCAGAAGTCTAGGAACTTTTTCCCAGTGAACTGTGTGCCATTGTCAGTGATGATAGAGTTTGGGATCCCAAAGCGGTGGATGATATTTGTAAAGAACGCCACCGCCTGCTCGGACCTGATGCTGGTTAAGGGTCGGACTTCGATCCACTTGGAGAACTTGTCGATGGCGACCAGCAGGTGCGTCAAGCCCCCGGGTGCCTTCTGCAAGGGACCGACGAGGTCCAGACCCCACACAACGAACGACCAAGTGATAGGTATTGTTTGTAGAGCCTGAGCAGGCAGGTGTGTTTGTCACGCGTAGAATTGACACCCTCGGCAGGAGCGTACAATCCTGGTGGCGTCGGCCACTGCGATCGGCCAGTAGAAACCTTGTCAGAAAGCGTTTCCTACGAGGGTCCGAGGCACCGCATGGTGACCACAAGCCCCCGAGTGTATTTCCTATAACAGCTCTTGTCCTTGGGCGATGGATATGCATCGTTGGAGAATGCCTAAGGGGCTGCGGTGGTACAACTCCTTTTCATCACCCAGCAAAACGAATGACTTGGCGCGCCGAGCCAGTCGCCCAGCTTCAGCCTTGTCGAGGGGCAGCTCTCCGCGGAGGAGATATTCCAGGTACGGGGTCTGCCAGTTTGGGACCGGTGTGACCCCATTCCGCTCCCCCTCGATACGCAGGGCCTCACCTCCGGCAGCCGAGGGTGCCTCGGGCTGGGCCGAGGTCTCCTCGGGTTCAGGCGCGTCGTTGAGTTTGACGGATGGCTGATATATATCCCTGGAGAAGATATTTGGGGGAACCGTTGTTCGCCCCGAGGCTATTTTCGCTAGCTCATTCGCGGTCTCGTTGTACCGTCGAGCAACATGGTTGAGCTCCAGCCCATAGAACTTATCTTCCAAGCGCCGAACTTCGTCGCAGTAGGCCTCCATTTTCCGATCACGGCAGTGGGAGTTCTTCATGACTTGGTCAATAACGAGCTGCGAGTCACCACGAGCGTCGAGGCACCGAACCCTAGCTCTATGGCGATGTGCAACCCATTAACCAAGGTCTCGTATTCGGCCACATTGTTTCACGCCGGAAAATGGAGGCGTAGTACGTAACGCACATGTTCTTCGAGGGGTGAGATTAAGAGCAAGCCCACGCCTGCTCCGGTTTTCATCAACGACCCGTCAAAGTACATGGTCCAAAGTTTGGCCTGGATTGGGGGCGTTGGCAACTGGGTGTCTGTCCATTCAGCCAGGAAGTCGGCCAAGACTTGGGATTTTATGGCCTTCCGAGGGGAGAATGTGAGTGTTTCCCCCATGAGTTCCACTGCCCATTTTGCTATCCTACCCGAGGCCTCTCGGCACTGGATGATCTCTCCCAGGGGGAAAGATGACACCACAGTAACCAGATGAGACTCGAAGTAGTGTCGCAGCTTTCGCCGTGTCAGAATCACTGCGTACAGCAGCTTCAGGATTTGCGGGTAGCGGATTTTGGTCTCGGATAGCACCTCGCTGATGAAGTAGACTGGCCTCTGGATGAGCAGTGCATGCCCTTTGTGAAGCCCAATTTTGTATCAGGAAAATAATAATAATAATAAATAAAATTATGATAGTATTTTGAGAATTTTTGAAAACCTTTGGATATTATGGGATTTCTTTTGTTCTTGAATAAATAGGGTTAAACTAGCCATATAATAAAATAAATGAAATATGCACCTCATAATAAAGTTCTTGCATTTTTATTCAAATTGTGAGACAAGTTTAAAATTAGGAAATTAGAATTTGGGAATGAAAATATAAAATGAGAAAAAAATTGAGGGGAACCCTTTATTCCTTCAGTAAAGAAAACAAATAATAATATGATAAACCGTAGAAGTAATACTTACATTAGTATTAATTTTGTTACTTAAAAATTGGGAGTTCAAGATAGGTGATTAAATTTAAATTAGATTTGAAATAAGAAAAGAAAACAGAAATTTAAAAAAAAGAGAAGAAACAAACCTGCATGTGGGCCGAATCCACCTGGTCGGCCCAACTTCCCCATCGCGCCTGACACCACTCCCGCTGCCTGGTCTCCCCCCCTCGCGCTCGCGATCTCTCGCTTAGGCGCCGCCAAGTGGGCCCCGTTCTGCTGCCGCCGCTCTAACCCCTTCGCGTTTCGTTCACGACACTTACATGTGGGGCCGCATCGTCAGCTTCGTCCTCCCAACGAAATCACCGCAACAACCGCGCGCGCGGTCTGCCCGGCATCCCCCCAATTGTGGCCTCAATCGAACCTCCGTGCAGGTATAAATGGGACCCCGGGAACCCTCGGCCATCTCGCTTCATGGACAACAGCCGCCGTTGGGAGCGATGAGAGGAGTGTGTGGTGGCCCTCTGCGCCACCTTCACCGTCGTCCGCCGCCATGGGAAGAAGGTAGCCGCCACCTTGGGTCATCGCCCCCATGGTCGACCGAACCACGCCGTGTGATCCAGGGTGATCGCCCCATGTCTGGGTCCATGTTCAAGGTTTCAGAACTGCGCGTTGGAGCTCAACATTGTCGTATTGCTCGTCGCCGTTCAAACACCACGGCCATGCCGCCGCTCGCCGCGGCCGAGCGTCCTCTCTGCGCGATAATTGGTATGGTGTCGCCCACCCTGTTCACTACATCGTGCACTACGTGTAGGATAGTTCTGACGTGGGGGTTGGTCACTTGGGGCCATAGCGTGGCTCGCCGGCATGCTTCTGCCGGATGCTACAGTCGCGCCGCCATGTTGGGTGGCCGGTGTGTGGTGGGGAGATGGGCGTGAACCATTGACATTTGGATCTCAAATTGATGGCTGGGATTAGACTGGAAAGCAGCGTTTCGGTTGGGATGCAGTTGCCGTTGATCTGACCGTGGACGCCTTAGATTGGATCGCGATCATTTAAATCTGAACCCTTGATTCTGGATCTGGCGGCTTTGATCGCATCGCGATCCGATCTGTGGTGGTTCTGATCGTGGCCGTAGACTTTTAATCTAGCGGCCCTGGATGCTTCGTACCCCTTCGGCTTGAGACAATTGCAAAAGAGCCCCTGGAGTTTTACCTATTCAACCCGCCGTCCACCTCGAGTTGGTCTGAGTCTTAGGAAAATAGTGATTTAGGCCCCTGTGCTTCTCTGGTTTTGTACGCGCAGTCCTGAGATCAGTAAAACATGAAAAAGAAATTAGAAAATAGATTTTTAATATAAAAATAAATACAAAAAAAACTTGTATAATTTATAGAAAATTCATATTAAGTCCAAATTGATCTATTCTAATTCCTATAATTTTGTAATATTATTGTTTATCATTTAGTACCACTGTTTTGACATGAATATCATAATAAAATTTGTATCCTATTTAATCTTGTACAAAACATATAAAACCTTCAGAAATTCATAACTTAAAATCTATAACTCCAAAAGTAATAATTCCTGTTCCTGTGATCTTATTTCAGTATGTAGAATATTAATATGTATTTTGCATATATGTTTGGTGCGATGTTAAATTTTGCCTATACACTGTTTGTTTGTATTGCTACGACTAGCGTGAGGCACGTGTCACCTGAAGAGCAAGTTGGTACCTGGAATCTCAAGTCCCAGACAAGTTGTGCCCTTGATCACTTCTTTTTACCCAATCATGTTCTAATTAATCATAATGATCTGCATAGGTTAATTTTGATGGGACCTAATAGGTTACCCTAGTTTGACTATCTTTATACCTTGTTTACCACTGAATTTTTGGGTAGTACCTGCTATTGCTTTATGTGGTTTTGGGTATATAGATATATTTTATTCATGATTATCTTTTATTATCAGTTGTTATTTACTGTTCATGATAAGATCATTATGTTAATTGGAACATGGAGAACCACCCGGGAAAACAGTGCTACCACAAGGGTTTAATGGGATGCCCTTGGCTGACTAACTAGGAAAGCTAGTGGAAGACTACCTTACCCGAAAGGGGCAAGGGCAGTAGGGGAGTGGTCAGTGTAGGGAGGTCCTCGGGTTGATTTTGCTGCGATGGCGGTCAGACGAGGGATTCCTGCATTGGAGCTTCCTATAAACTGTAGCGGGTTTTCTGAAGCTAGTGGAACTTTGTAAAGGCCTCGTAGTGTTACCCTGCCTCGCCTCCTCGGTAGAGGTGTATGGGATTGGCCGTCTCTTGGCAGATGGGTAACATGACTTGTGGGTAAAGATGCGCAACCTCTGCAGAGTGTAAAACTGGTATACTAGCCATGCTCACGGTCATGAGCAGCTCGGACACTCACATGATTAATCTACGGAACTAAATTCAATTTGTCATATGCATTGCATCGCAGGTGATGTTGTTACTTTTGTTCTACTACTTAATTGGGTTTGGTATTTACTTATACTTAGTAATTGCTAATAAAATTTTGACCAACTTTAAAAGCAATGCTCAGCTTCAACCATCTCCTTTGGTAAGCCTTACACTTCACGTGAGCTCCCACCTTTGGCGAGTTCATGCACATTATTCCCCACAACTTGTTGAGCTATGAACGTATGTGAGCTCACTCTTGCTGTCTCACACCCCTCCATAGGTCAAGAACAGGTACCACAGGATGAGGCGCATGGAGGATGCTGCGATGTGTTCGTGAGAGATCTAGGCCGTCGTCTCCCAGTCAACTTTGGGTTGCTGGACCGTCGTCTCCTTATAATGTAATTATTTATTTTGTATAGAACTCCTGTTATATAGTAAAGATGTGACATTCGATCCTGTGCCATGATTCATCATATGTGTGAGACTTGGTCCCAGCACACCTGGTGATTATGTTCGTGCCCGGGTCTTGGTGCCCCGAAACTCGGGTGTGACAGAAGTGGTATCAGAGGAATGATGACTGTAGGACGAAACCTAGATAGAACTGGACAACCATTGTCTACTTACCTCTGCTACTCTGATTCTTTACTAAAATTATCTTAATCTTTTCTCATCTATTTCCGCTTTACTCTGATTATTTTTACCTTTTTCCTTCTAAAGACAAAGGTGGATTTCACACTTTGAAATCCTGTGCCTAAAGTGACCTTTAGAAATAGGAGACCTAATCTTTGGAACAAAAACAAAACTATTTTTATAAGTATCCATATGTTTGAATGCTTGTTCTTATGATATTTGTCTGATTTGGATCTTTGATTGAGTGTGATGAGTTGTGGAGTAATGTCCACAATTACATCTGCATATACATCTAGGCATAAAGAAGAATATTTATAAGATAACTAGACAAACTAGATTATCTCTCATTAAAGTATCTAGCCTAATAATATCCATCTCATCTTAAAATATTGTATCCTACACTCATAGATCCATCTCATCTCAAAAGCTGCTACCTTATCCTTATGGATTCATCTTGCCCTAACAAGCATATTTATCCCACTCTAGAATAACAACCATGAGCTAATCCAAAATTTATTTAGATCTTATCTAGTCTAAAATAGTCATACCGATTTATTCTAGATCTGATCTAACCTAATAGGTTAATCTAACCTAGCGAAGTCTAACGTTAAGTTGAGCTAACCTAAGGATAGTCCCTTAACAAGTTAACACTAGTAAAATAAACTGGATCCTACTCCTATAAATCTTGTTCTCCCCTCATGCACTTAAACCTAAAATTAGTACATTAGACCAACTTAACCATGGGCATAAGATCTAACCTAGCCAATAGAGTCATGATGGATTGCATGATCTGTCTATCCCCACCTAACATCAAACAAACTTTGACCTACATCATGTAGTCTATCTCATCCATATATATATCTTAACCATATTCCTCAACCCCGATGATATACCCTAACCTCAAATCAATGAGACTAAGACCGAAGAAGAAAAGATCAACCTCGTCAAGGAAGGAGAGAAGTCAAACTCGATCATCAGATGCATTACCACCCAATACGAAGTTCTTTCTCACCAAAAACTTTCTTACCTCAACCTGTCCAGCTTATATCCTACATAATAAGTAGTTGGAGACCTATGTCCTCCAAATCACCCCTATTGACTATATAAAAATAATAATAATAAGACTCTTGATTTTTGAATCAATTAGAAACTACAATCTCAATTACAAGCCAATCCTTTTGTATTCCTTTTCTTACAAATCTCGAGGACGAGATTATTTTTAAGGGGGTAGGATTTGTGAAGCCCAATTTTGTATCAGAAAAATAATAATAATAAATAAAATTATGATAGTATTTTGAGAATTTTTGAAAACCTTTGGATATTATGGGATTTCTTTTGTTCTTGAATAAATAGGGTTAAACTAGCCATATAATAAAATAAATGAAATATGCACCTCATAATAAAGTTCTTGCATTTTTATTCAAATTGTGAGACAAGTTTAAAATTAGGTAATTAGAATTTGGGAATGAAAATATAAAATGATAAAAAAATTGAGGGGAACCCTTTATTCCTTCAGTAAATAAATGATAAAGAAAACAAATAATAATATGATAAACAGTAGAAGTAATACTTACATTAGTATTAATTTTGGTACTTGAAAATTGGGAGTTCAAGATAGGTGATTAAATTTAAATTAGATTTGAAATAAGAAAAGAAAACAGAAATTTAAAAAAAAAGAGAAAAAACAAACCTGCTTGTGGGCCGAATCCACCTGGTCGGCCCAACTTCCCCATCGCGCCTGACACCACTCCCGCTGCCTGGTCTCCCCCCTCGCGCTCGCGGTCTCTCGCTTAGGCGCCGCCAAGTGGGCCCCGTTCTGCTGCCGCCGCTCTAACCCCTTCGCGTTTCGTTCACGACACTTACATGTGGGACCGCATCGTCAGCTTCGTCCTCCCAACGAAATCACCGCAACAACCGCGCGCGCGGTCTGCCCGGCATCCCCCAATTGTGGCCTCAATCGAACCTCCGCGCAGGTATAAATGGGACCCCGGGAATCCTTCGGCCCTCGGCCATCTTGCTTCATGGACAACAACCGCCGTTGGGAGCGATGAGAGGAGTGTGTGGTGGCCCTCTGCGCCACCTTCACCGTCGTCCGCCGCCATGGGAAGAAGGTAGCCGCCACCTTGGGTCCTCGCCCCCATGGTCGACTGAACCATGCCGTGTGATCCAGGGTGATCGCCCCATGTCTGGGTCCATGTTCAAGGTTTTAGAACTGCGCGTTGGAGCTCAACATTGTCGTATTGCTCGTCGCCGTTCAAACACCACGGCCATGCCGCCGCTCGCCGTGCCCGAGCGTCCTCTCTGCGCGATAATTGGTATGGTGTCGCCCACCCTGTTCGCTACATTGTGCACTACGTGTAGGATAGTTCTAACGTGGGGGTTGGTCACTTGGGGCCATAGCGTGGCTCGCCGGCATGCTTCTGCCGGATGCTACAGTCGCGCCGCCATGTTGGGTGGCCGGTGTGTGGTGGGGAGATGGGCGTGAACCATTGACCATTGGATCTCGAATTGATGGCTGGGATTAGACTGGAAAGCAGCGTTTCGGTTGGGATGCAGTTGCCGTTGATCTGACCGTGGACGCCTTAGATTGGATCGCGATCATTTAAATCCGAACCCTTGATTCTGGATCTGGCGGCTCTGATCGCATCGCGATCCGATCTGTGGTGGTTCTGATCGTGGCCGTAGACTTTTAATCTAGCGGCCCTGGATGCTTCGTACCCCTTCGGCTTGAGACAATTGCAAAAGAGCCCCTGGAGTTTTACCTATTCAACCCGCCGTCCACCTCGAGTTGGTCTGAGTCTTAGGAAAATAGTGATTTAGGCCCCTATGCTTCTCTAGTTTTGTACGCGCAGTCCTGAGATCAGTAAAACAGGAAAAAGAAATTAGAAAATAGATTTTTAATATAAAAATAAATACAAAAAAAACTTGTATAATTTATAGAAAATTCATATTAAGCCTAAATTGATCCATTCTAATTCCTATAATTTTGTAATATTATTGTTTATCATTTAGTACCACTGTTTTGACATGAATATCATAATAAAATTTGTATCCTATTTAATCTTGTACAAAACACATAAAACCTTCAGAAATTCATAACTTAAAATCTATAACTCCAAAAGTAATAATTCCTGTTCCTGTGATCTTATTTCAGTATGTAGAATATTAATATGTATTTTGCATATATGTTTGGTGTGATGTTAAATTTTGCCTATACACTGTTTGTTTGTATTGCTACGACTAGCGTGAGGCACGTGTCACCTAAAGAGCAAGTTGGTACCTGGAATCTCAAGTCCCAGGCAAGTTGTGCCCTTGATCACTTCTTTTTACCCAATCATGTTCTAATTAATCATAATGATCTGCATAGGTTAATTTTGATGGGACCCAATAGGTTACCCTAGTTTGACTATCTTTATACCTTGTTTACCACTGAATTTTTGGGTAGTACCTGCTATTGCTTTATGTGGTTTTGGGTATATAGATACATTTTATTCATGATTATCTTTTATTATCAGTTGTTATTTACTGTTCATGATAAGATCATTATGTTAATTGGAACATGGAGAACCACCCGGAAAAACAGTGCTACCACAAGGGTTTAATGGGACGCCCTTGGCTGACTAACTAGGAAAGCTAGTGGAAGACTACCTTACCCGAAAGGGGCATGGGCAGTAGGGGAGTGGTCAGTGTAGGGAGGTCCTCGGGTTGATTTTGCTGCGATGGCGGTCAGACGAGGGATTCCTGCATTGGAGCTTCCTATAAACTGTAGCGGGTTTTCTGAAGCTAGTGGAACTTTGTAAAGGCCTCGTAGTGTTACCATGCCTCGCCTCCTCGGTAGAGGTGTATGGGATTGGCCATCTCTTGGCAGATGGGTAACATGACTTGTGGCTAAAGATGCGCAACCTCTGCAGAGTGTAAAACTGGTATACTAGCCGTGCTCACGGTCATGAGCAGCTCGGACACTCACATGATTAATCTATGGAACTAAATTCAATTTGTCATATGCATTGCATCGCAGGTGATGTTGTTACTTTTGTTCTACTACTTAATTAGGTTTGGTATTTACTTATACTTAGTAATTGCTAATAAAATTTTGACCAACTTTAAAAGCAATGCTCAGCTTCAACCATCTCCTTTGGTAAGCCTTACACTTCACGTGAGCTCCCACCTTTGGCGAGTTCATGCACATTATTCCCCACAACTTGTTGAGCTATGAACGTATGTGAGCTCACTCTTGCTGTCTCACACCCCTCCACAGGTCAAGAACAGGTACCACAGGATGAGGCGCATGGAGGATGCTGTGATGTGTTCGTGAGAGATCTAGGCCGTCGTCTCCCAGTCAACTTTGGGTTGCTGGACCGTCGTCTCCTTATAATGTAATTATTTATTTTGTATAGAACTCCTGTTATATAGTAAAGATGTGACATTCGATCCTGTGCCATGATTCATCATATGTGTGAGACTTGGTCCCTGCACACCTGGTGATTATGTTCGTGCCCGGGTCTTGGTGCCCCGAAACCCGGGTGTGACACCCTTCTTCTCGTCTCTCGACTACGACCGCAGCGCTGACCACCTGAGTGGTTGCGGCGACATAAATCAAGAGGGCTTCTCCCGTAGCGGGGGCACCAAGATGGGCGCATTAGTAAGAAGCGCCTTTAAGTTTCCGAGGGCTTCCTCGGCCTCGGGAGTCCAAGTGAAGCGCTCGGCCTTCCTTAAGAGGCGGTACAAGGGCAATCCTTTCTCGCCGAGGCACGAGATGAAGTGGTAAAGAGCCGCAAGGCATCCCATGACCCTTTGTACCCCTTTCAAATCTTTGACTGGCCCCATATTGGTGATGGCCGTGATTTTCTCCGGGTTGGCCTCGATGCCTCGTTCGGAGACGATGAACCCTAGGAGCATTCCTCGGGGGACTCCGAAGACACACTTCTCAGGATTGAGTTTTATGCTCTTCGCTTTTAGGCACCTGAATGTTACCTCAAGGTCAAAGAGGAGGTCGGAGGCTTTCCTTGTTTTGACAACAATGTCATTGACGTAAGCCTCGACCGTTCTGCCGATGTGCTCTCCGAACACGTGGTTCATGCACCTTTGATATGTTGCACCTGCATTCCTCAAACCAAATGGCATAGTAGTGTAGCAATACATGCCAAAAGGTGTGATAAAAGAAGTCGCGAGCTGGTCGGATTCTTTCATCTGGATTTGGTGATAACCTGAATAGGCATCGAGGAAAAACAGGGTTTCGCACCCAGCGGTGGAGTCCACAATTTGATCAATGCGAGGCAGAGGGTAGGGAACCTTGGGGCATGCTTTATTTAGCCCAGTGTAGTCCACACACATCCTCCACCTCCCACCTTTTTTCTTTACAAGTACAGGGTTAGCTAACCATTCTGGATGGAATACCTCTTTGATGAACCCTGCAGCCATTAGCTTGTGGACCTCCTCGCCTATGGCTCTGCGCTTCTCTTCATCAAAGCGGCGCAGGTGCTACTTCACGGGTTGGGCTCCGGCTCGGATGTCCAGTGAGTGCTCAGCGACATCCCTCGGTATGCCCGGCATGTCCGAGGGACTCCGCGCAAAAACTTTGGCGTTTGCACGAAGAAAGTTGACGAGCACTGCTTCCTATTTGGGGTCGAGCTCGGAGCCGATCCTGACTTTCTTGCCAGCATCGTCGCTGGGGTCGAGAGAGACAGACTTGACTGCCTCAGCCGGCTCGAAGTTGCCGGCGTGCCGCTTCGCGTCGAGGGCCTCTTTGGAGAGGCAATCCAGGTCGACGATGAGAGCTTCGGACTCGGCGAGGACTTCGGCGTACTCCACGCATTCCACGTCGCACTCGTAAGCGTGGCGGCACGTGGGCCCGACAGTGATGACTCCCTTGGGGCCAGGCATCTTGAGCTTGAGGTAAGTGTAGTTGGGGATGGCCATGAACTTGGCGTAGCACGGTCTTCCTAGCACCGCGGGATAGGTCCTTCGGAACCCAACTACCTCGAAGTTGAGGGTTTCCTTTCGGAAGTTGGAGGGAGTTCCGAAGCAGACGGGCAAGTCAATCTGTCCGCAGGACAGGATACGCTTTCCGGGTGCAATCCCATGGAAGGGTGCTGCACCAGCCCGGATCTCAGACCAATCAACCCCCAAAAGCTCTAGGGTCTCAGCGTAGATGATGTTGAGGCTGCTGCCTCCGTCCATGAGGACCTTGGAGAGCCTAACGTTGCCGATGATTGGGTCGACGACGAGCGGGTATCTTCCTGGGCTCGGCACGTAGTCGGGGTGGTCGCCTTGGTCGAAGGTAATGGGCTTGTCGGACCAGTCTAGGTAGACTGGCGCCGCTACCTTCACCGAGTAGACCTCCCGACATTCCTGCTTGCAGTGCCGAGCCGAGGCGTTCGCCATTTTCCCACCGTAGATCATGAAGCAGTTGTGGACCTCTGGGAACTCTTCTTCCCCGTCGCCTCCTTTCTTGTTGTTGCCGTGGTCCTTGCCGTCCTCCGCCGAGGGTCCAGCCTTATTGAAGTAACGCCGGAGCATGTTGCACTCTTCAAGGGTGTGCTTGACAGGACCCCTGTGATAGGGGCACGACTCCTTGAGCATCTTGTCGAACACGTTGGCCCCTCCGGGAGGCTTCCGAGGATTCCTGTGCTCGGCTGCAGCGACGAGATCCGAGTCAACGGCGTTGTGCTTTGCCTGCGCCTTCTTGTTGGTCTTCTTCTTCGTGCCACGCTAGGCAGACGCCTCGGGGTCGTCTTCCTTCTGCCTTCCCTGAGGCTGCTTGTCCTTCCGGAAGATGGCTTCGACCGCCTCTTGGCCAGAGGCGAACTTGGTGGCTATGTCCATCAATTCGCTCGCCTTGGTGGGAGTCTTGCGCCCCAGTTTGCTCACCAGGTCCCGGCAAGTGGTGCCAGCGAGGAAAGCCCCAATGACGTCCGAGTCGGTGATGTTGGGCAACTCGGTGCACTGCTTTGAAAACCGTCGAATGTACTCTTGTATGGATTCCCTGGGCTGCTGGCGGCAGCTCCGGAGGTCCCATGAGTTCCCGGGGCGCACGTACGTACCATGGAAATTTCCAGCGAAGGCCTTGACTAGGTCGTCCCAGCCGAAGATCTACGCAGGGGGCAGATGCTCTAGCCAGGCCCGGGCAGCGTCAGAGAGGAAAAGGGGGAGGTTGCGGATGATGAGGTTGTCGTCGTCCGTCCCTCCCAACTGACACGCCAGCCGGTAATCCGCGAGCCACAACTCTGGCCTCGTCTCCCCCGAGTACTTGGTGATGGTAGTCGGGGCCCGGAACCGGGCCGAGAACGACGCACGTCGTATGGCTTGGCTGAAGACCCGCAGGCCTAGTGGTTCGGGTGAGGGGCTTCGATCCTCCTCACTGTCGTAGTGTCCCCCGCACCTGGGGTGGTAGCCTCGGCGCACCTTCTCCTCGAGGCAGGCTCGACGGTCGCGGCGGTGTTGATCGTCGCCGAGGCGATCCTAGGCTGCTGGTGTCTCGCCTCTTGTAAGCTTGGTGTGGACCGAGACCTCGCGCATGTGTCGGGAGGACGCTGCGTGATGTACCGAGGGGCACCCTTGCCTTCGGGAGGTGGAGCTCTCGGCTCGTCGGGCTGCGGTGTTTTCTAGGAGGTTCTTGAGTTTGCTCTGGATACGTTGCCCTTCGGTGGTGGATGGCCCCGGCATCGTCCGAAGCAACATTGCTGCTGCGGCTAGGTTCTGGCCGACCCTGTTGAAGGCCGGGGGCGGCATCGCCCTGGCATCGTCAACAATGCGGCGCTGGACGTCCCGGGCCCGATGACGCGCTCCTCCGGCAAGCGCTCGGCCTGCCCACTCTTGCTCAAGGTTTTGCCGGAGCTGCACAAGTCACCCCGTTTCTTTGTCGAGCTTGGCCTACATCTCACGGAGTTGCTCGAGCTGTGAGCCCCGACCCCCCGTAGGGACCTGGGCCACAGCTAGCTCCCGCGGGATCTCGACGCGAGACGTAGGTGCAAGGGCGCTATCATTTCCTAGCATGTAGAGGTGGTTTTCTCCGTCGTGACCTTCCTGATCGATGTGGTAGCACTCGCGAGTTGGGTCGCAACCCTTGTCATCAAGGCTGTGGCCATCATCAGAGCAACCGGAGAGGCAGTGGTCACATGCGGACATGAAGTCACGCATGGCACTGGGATCACGGAGTCCGGAGAAATCCCAACTGACGTCGGGGTCATCCTCTTCCTCAGAACCCGCGGGTCCAAAGGTTGAGACGGCCGTCAGTCGGTCCCAAGTTGACCACATATGGTACCCCGGAAGGTCAGGATATGCCCTCACGAAAGCGCTCACCGAAGCGGGGTCGCTTGGCGGGTCAAAGCTGAATCTAAAGGGAACGAGATGGAAAACTGAAGGTACCTGCTGGTTGGTAGACGGCGGTGAAGTTGCATCGGAGGTGGAATGTGTCGTTATCTCAGGTGCGAGACTAATGCCTGACAAGTCCCTCGCAAGGGTGCCGACGTCATCAGTCCGCCTGGGGCTAGCATTTTGCTGGGAAGCGACACCCGTCGTTGTCTCAGGTGCGAGGATAACGCCCGACATGTCCCCCGCGGGGGTGCCGGCGTCGTCGACTCGCTCTGGTCCGATAGCCGTTGAGGTGCTGCCCCCTGCCTGACCATGGTTGCCCCGTCTCCGTCTCCTCCGGCGAGGAGGGTGGCGGGGTTGACTCGGGTGTTCCCCTTCCGCCACGTGGAGATGCCGTCGTCGAGTTCGCCTCCGCCGGATGAGCCGTTGACCATCGTTGTTGTCGTGCTGCGGAGGGAGCAGCACCAGGTCGTAGCTGCCGTCGCGGGACATGAACTCGAGACTCCCGAAGCGGAGCACCGTCCCGGGCTGAAGAGGCTGCTGAAGATTGTCCATCTGGAACTCAACGAGAAAGTATTGTTAACACGCAGCGAGCCCCTACCTGGCGCGCCAACTGTCGGTGTTTCGGACCCAAGGGACCCTCAACCGGACCGAGTAGTGAATTTTGTGCCGCGTGCCCCTGTCCAGATGAGTTGATGCGAGATGGAACACAAGAGGGGGAATGAGGATTATATTATCTTGCACCGGGGGTGCTTGCAGTAGGGGTTACAAGCCGAGCGAGAGAGGGAACGGGCCCTAGGCCTCCTAGGGGGTCTAGTGTTGCGGAGTGGAGCTCGACGTTTGGGTGAGTCGTCTCCGTTGCTCTTGCTGCCCGCGTTGCCCCCCTTCTCCTCCTCCTCTGAAGGCCCTGGGCATCCCTTTTATAGACACAAGGGGATGGTCCAGCTGTACATATGGAGGTGTAGCAATGTGCTAACGTGTCCGGTGAAGAGGTGCTTGAGTCCTGTAGAAGCACAGCTGGCGGTGCGACATGGATCCTGCTGACGTTTCCTTGCTTCCGTAGGGAGCTGAGAACCATCGACGTCACGGACGCATGCGGGGAACCATCATTACCTATGGCCGGAGTAATCTAGATGTGACTCCGGTCTTGTTCCTTCGTAGCCTGAGGCGGCTAGCTAGAGGTAGGGTAATGATGTATCCCCTGTAGCATAGTCGGTCCGAGGCCGAGGTCGGGCGAGGCGGAGTCCTTCTCTCGAGGCCGAGGCTGAGGCCGAGGTTGGGGTCGGGCGAGGCGGAGACCTTCTCCCGAGGCCGAAGCTGAGGCCGAGGCCTGGGGTCGGGCGAGGCGGAGCTCCCTGTTGCGCCCGAGGCCGAACTCGGGAAAGGCCGTGACTGTTGTTAGTCTTTCCCTGGTGGTTGGCACAGTAATCGAAACGGGGTGAATAGTGTTGTTTCCCTGTCAGAACGATCAGTAAAGGGGCGAAGTGACTGCGGTCACTTCGACCTTGCCGACTGAGGCGCGCGTGTTAGGATAAGGTGTCAGGCGATTCCCACATTAAATGCGCATGCGATATGGTCGGTTGGTAAGACGATTTGGCCGAGGTCGCTGCACGACAAAGTTTGCCCGAGCTTGGCTTCGGGCGAGTCGAGGGTGCGCCCACCGCTTGTGGAGGCCCTCGGGCGAGGCGTGAATCCGCCCGGGACTACTGTTCCCGCCCGAGGCCGGGCTCGGGCGAGGCGAGATCGCGTCCCTTGGCAGACGAGGCCTTGACTTGAACCGTGCTTATCAGTCTTTGCGGTTTGTTTTGAAGACGTTTTCCAGCCGTGTTTAGGAGTGTTGGGGGTACCCCTAATTACAGTACCCGACACTTTGTCACTGATTTGTTTTTTTGTTGTCCAGATTTTTCGTTTATGTCGCAGATTTGTCCATCCAGATTTATTTCTCATCCAGATTTTTTTGTTTTTGTGACTGATTTGTTTATTCGTCCAGATATTTTTTGTTTATCCGGCGAGCACAGCGGCTGTGTGCCATAGTGGTCGCGAGCCGTCAACTTCCCCCTTGTTTGCTCAGCTAACCTACACCTAGGAAAATCAAACTGAACCGCAAATGGACTATAATGTTTAAAACTTCTTTTGGAAATGCAATTTGAAGATTAGCATAGGAATAACAATTATGTTTCTCTTTGTCAATCAAAAAGTGACCTGCAAAATAATAGCATGGTTAGATCTACGCTACGCATCGTTCCCTTGATGGGAACTCAGCATTGAATGGAAAGGTTGATTAAATCCGCGGATTAACTATACTGTTTAGTTTAGTAGTATGTAAATTAAATATAAAAGTGAGGGACTGTACCCCTACACACAGATACAAGCTCACAAAGTATTTTGTGCACTTGAAAAACTTAAATTTGTTTGAAAAACGTTATGGTAAATGGAGTGAATGGAATTAGGTATCATCTAGTGGAGTAATTTATGCAGTAAATTCTATAATATTTTTATGTGGTCATGATTGAAGTAAGAGTGTTCTCATTTGATTTTTATTGTGGTTAGTTGAGCAAACAAGGGGGAAAGTTGACGGCTTGCGGCCACTGTGACACACAGCCGCTGTGCTCGCCGGATAAACAAAAAATATCTGGACAAATAAACAAATTAGTCACAAAAATAAAAAAAATCTGGATGCAAAATAAATCTGTATGGACAAATCAGCGACATAAACAAAAAATCTGAACAACAAAAAGCAAATCAGTGACAAAGGCAAAAAGTAAGCTGAGCAAACAAGGGGGAAAGTTGACGGCTTGCGGCCACTGTGGCACACAACCGCTGTGCTCGCCGGATAAAAAAAATATCTGGACAAATAAACAAATCAGTCACAAAAATAAAAAAATATGGATGAGAAATAAATCTGTACGGACAAATCAGCGACATAAACGATACATGTGAAAAAAAACAAATCAGTGATAAAGACAAAAAATATTAAACGTCCACCATGGGGATGAGAAATAAATCTGTACGGACAAATCAGCGACATAAACGATACATGTGAAAAAAAAACAAATCAGTGATAAAGACAAAAAATATTAAACGTCCACCATGGGGCTCAAACCCACGACCACAAGGTTAAGAGCCTTGCGCTCTACCGACTGAGCTAGACAGCCTTTAGGTACATAATTGAGCATGGCGCCAAGATCTATGACGCCGAGCTCAGTGCCACGTCGGTATGACGCCGAGCTCAGTGCCACGTCGGCGCCAAGACATCCGTTTCTATCAGCGCAGCACGTACCTCAGCGCCATAGCTTATGGCCCCAAGCAAAGGATCCAATAATTACATTAAAATTTTCTAGGGTCTAAACGTGATTTTTTTCCAAAAAAGATCAAAATGCAAAAAATTCGGCTAGCTCGCCCAGTAGCGTTATTTTGCTGCGCCTAGCTGCCTAGTAGGTGTATAACAAATCAATAAAAATACGAAAAATAGTAAAATGAAAAGGCCCACAATATACAAGTATACGGACGCGTTAGTCGCGTGGAAGACGTGAGCTCCAATTGCCGTCGATTCTGAGGCTTCAGCGGTGAGTAAGTTCCTGATGACTTCGACGAGGTTTTCATCAAACTCCATGCAGATTTTCGGGGAATCTGCATCCAGCCATATTCGTTACCTACGCCACGTAGAGATCGATAAGAATCACGAAATGTTTTCCGTGCCAGGACCTACTGATTACTGCATAGGGCAATTCCCTGTGTGCCATATATGGGTAATTATTTTCATTACTTGTGTGACACTGATTTCACATGCCATACACATAAAAAAATCTCTATATACCCACTCCACATGATATACAAGGATGAAAATAATGTTTGATGACATACAGAAAATAAGTCCAATATTTTTCAGTGCTGCACTGCTGGGGGCAGTGCTGATGATGGGTACGCGTTCGGAGTTTGGCTGAAGTGCACGTGTGGCCCCCACCCACACGTTATCAAGGAAAACATTGCGGTGGCCATCATCGCATCGCACGCATAAAAACAGGGCGTCGCTGTGTGAGAGTACCCACTGAATTGGAGAGGATTTATTGGAGGAATTCTTTTGCTATTCAAAATCGAATATCAAGCGAATTCCTTTCCATGGATCACCTTGAACCCCCTTTCTACCAAATCGGTTCTTAAGGGCTCATTTGGTGACATGAGATTTGAAAGAAAAAATGCATGTGGAGGAAACTCATTCCTATTCAAATTTAAATAGAAAGAGGTTTTCTCTCTATGGATCCTCTACAAATCTTTGATCACCAATCTAGACTTATTAAGGAAGCAATAATTCTATGTATGCCATCAAAATTTGTTGTCATCTCTTGTGTGCCATGGAATGGCATATAAGGAAAGGATGTTGGTCAGACCTTTTTTAACAATTTATATAATAAAATAATGATATTATGATCAGGGCACCCTGTCCGTCGTTGTTGTCTGTCTTGCGGGTGCCCTCCACTCCTCCATAGCGTGGCTATAGGTGAGCATTTTAAAACCGAAACCCTAATCGAACCCGAATAGACTGAATTGTTGGTCTATTCGGTTTTAAGGGTTCAGATTCGGTTCCTGTTTGTGCTATATTTAGGGGTATGAGTAAGGGTTCTGTTCCTAATCTTTAAAACCTGAATAGACCGTATAACCCAAAATATAGAAAAAGCTCATAGTATGTTATGATATTATTATGTGATCTATGAACCTATGAACCTATTAGACACGGGCGTCCATGGGCCTGTGCAGGCTGTGCGACCGCACAGGGCCCCCAAAGTTGAAGGGTCCCCAAGTTAATATAAAACACACACATATATATATATATAGTTAATATTTCTATAGATATTCAGTGGCTTCTAGTTTTCTAGGTCATCACCTCCCACCTCGGCACCGTTCTAACTTCCAGTTCCACATTAGCCGGAGGGACTACGGGAGCCGGGAGCACGCTGCCAACGCCGGAGGCCGGAGAGACTGCGGGAGCGGGAGCCTTCCAGTTCCACATTAGCCGGAGGGACTGCGGGAGCCGGGAGCGTGCGGCCAACGCCGGAGGCCGGAGAGACTGCGGGAGCGGGAGTGAGAGCGGGAGCGGGAGCGGGAGCGCGCCGACGCGCCTTCGACCTATCATGCCCACCATGCACCAAGGAGACGTCGGCCAGCCGTAGAGCAGAGTACATACGCATTGATAATTCTATTTTTTAAACAATTCTATTGTCTACTCGTCTACTTGTCTTATCTTTTTGTTAATAATTCCATTGTCTATACGTATATGTATAATGCATTGATACTTGATAGATTAATTAATCTTTATTTTAATTGCCTACGCACATGCAATGCGAATGGTCTGTTTATATTAATTAATCTACTATTTGTTGTTTAGTTTTTATAGCAAACCATGTCTTCTTCAAATCGGATCAGAAAATATAATTCAGGCAATAAAAACGTAAAAAGAAGCAAATAATTGAAGAATTAACTCAATCTCAAAGGGGGCCATGGAGAGGTTTATTATTAAAGAACCACAAGTTTCTAGTCCTAATAATCAGGCTATTGATCAAGACACCGCCCAAGATACAGAAACTGTCAATGACCATAATGACAGTGAGATAGAGAGAGAAAACATTGTTTCTAATGACGATGAACTAGAGTCTGAAAATATCGTTGATGAGCAAGGTCCCGATAGCATTGATGATACTAGAATGGTTGTTAACTTGGATAGTTTCCATGCTGCAAACATCAATGATTCTTCTTTTCAGCCTAATATATTTGATCCAAGGTATTGGGATTCCTTAAATCCTAAGCAGATTGATATCTTAGCACTAAAGGGTCCTAAAAGAGACTTGTCAATTCAGAAAAGTCCTAAGGATAAATTTTCTAGAAGGTTTTCTACATTTTTTATACTAGAATTCTATCGAATGGAGAGGAGCGTGATAGAGATTGGCTTGTGTATTCCAAAGAACTTGACAAAGTATTTTGCTTCAGCTGTAAAGTATTCACAAATAGGGATAGAAAAGGTATGCTGGCAAATGATGGGTTTAATAATTGGTCACATCTTGGGGAAAGACAGAGAGAGCAAGAAAAAGTGCAGATCATGTTATGAATATGACCTTTTGGTATGAGTTGCGTAATAGATTGCAAAAAGATCAAACTATTGACAAAGTTGCTCAGCGACAGTTTCAGAAAGAGAAAGAGCATTGGAGGTAAGTTTTATTCAGAATAGTGTGCATTGTAAAATTTCTTGCCAAACAAAACCTTGCATTTCGTGGTCATAATAGCAAACTATATGATGCTAGCAATGGGAATTTCTTGGGCTTGATAGAAATGTTGGCTGAATTTGATCCAGTTATTCAGGAGCATGTTCGTCGCATTACAAATGATGAAACTCATGTTCATTATCTTGCCCCTAGGATTCAAAACGAGTTGATACATTTGCTTGGTTCTACTATTAGGTCTGAAATTATTAAGAAAATAAAGCATACAAAGTATTTCTCTATCATACTTGATTGTACCCCTGATACAAGCCATCAAGAACGAATGTCTATAATTATAAGATATGTGGATTCATGTACATGTCCTGTTCGCATTGAGGAATCTTTTGTAGGTTTCTTGGAGGTAAATGATACAACAAGGCAAGGACTTTTTGTTGCGCTGGACAAAGAATTAAAGCATCTTGGTCTAGATATAGATAATGTCAGAGGACAAGTGAGAGCACCTAGAGGGGGTGAATAGGTGATCCTGTGAAATCAAACACTAAATAGCCACAAACTTGATTATAAAAGTGTTAGTGCGAGTTAATCAAGTTGCTATGAAGCGAGCTCTTGCGAACAAAACAATCACAGAGAAAAGCAGCACAAGAGACATGGTGTTTTATCCCGTGGTTCGGCCAAGTATAACACTTGCCTACTTCCACGTTGTGGCGTCCCAATGGACGAAGGTTGCACTCAACCCCTTTCAAGTGATCCAATGATCAACTTGAATACCACGGTCTTTTTGTTTAGTGTTCTTCTCCCGTTTGCGTGGAATCTCCACAGGTTGGAGCCTCTCGTCCTTACAATATAGATCACAAAGAAGCACAAGAGTAAGGGAGGGAAAGCAATGCACACAAGACTCGAATCGCAGCAAACACACACACACACAAGTGAAGAAGTGAGCACACAAACACGGCACAGGGAGTTTACAACTCAAACGATGCTCAAATCTCAAGAACGATGATCCGATTACGTGATTGCAGAGTCTAGGCGTCTTAGAATGTTTCTTGCAAGCTTGGTGTTCTGCTCCATGCGCCTAGGGGTCCCTTTTATAGCCCCAAGATAGCTAGGAGCCGTTGGAGATAAACTTGGAAGGCAAATCTTGCCTTCTGTCGAGTGGTGCACCGGACAGTCCGGTGCATCACCGGACATGAACTATAGCAGTCCGGTGCGCGATCTCTTTCCTTTTCTAGCGAAGCCGACCGTTGGATCTTTGGATCTGTTGGTGCACCGGACACTATCCGGTGCACACCGGACAGTCCGGTGCAACCATCCGACCGTTGGCTTAGCCACGTGTCGCGCGTTGATCGCGCAGACGACCGTTGGCCGCGGGCGCCGTTGACTCACCGGACAGTCTGGTGAATTTTAGCCGCGGCGTCCTTGGCGATTTCCCGAGAGTGACGAGTTCGTCGCCGAAGTACTTGGGCGCGGGCGCTGAAGACTCACGAGACAGTCCGGTGCACCACCGGACAGTCCAGTGATTTTTAGCCACGTCACCCCGCCGATTCCCGAGAGCGGCTAGTTCGCCGCCGAGCCAGCCTGGGCACAGACTGCGCTGGTTTGGCTGACTTAGCCAACTCTTCTTCAACTCAAATCATTTCTTCTCGGCAATGTTTCCTGGCACCTCGATGCATATGTTAGTACTGAAAAACAGTTTACTAAGGCCGGATACATACCTTTTTCTTCGACTTGCACTTCTCACTCATTTAGCACATAATAACTAAATCAATATGTGTTGGGCATCTAATCACCAAAACACTTATAGAAATGGCCCAAAGGCACATTTCTCTTTCAATCTCCCCCTTTTTGGAGATTTATGCCAACACATTAGAAAGCAACAAAAGACATGCAACATCAATGCAAATTGAAGACCAAATTCTCTTTACTTAGGATTTGGCATATTTTGGATCACGCTTTGCCACCACTTGGTTTGTTTTTGCAAATCAAATTCTTTTCCCTATCTCTAAGTCAAACACGCTTGTTTGGGCAAATAGAGAGATATTCCAAGAGTGAAATTTATCAAGTGCCAAAAACTCCCCCTTTTCCCATAATCAAAATTCTCCCCATAAGAGGCCAAATTCTGCAATAAGAGTAATTTGGACAAGATACAAATTCTAACTCTAAATTTTCAAAATTCACAAGTGGTTGGCTGATCCATTTGCTTTGGCCTTAATTTCTTCCCCTTTGGCATTAAGCACCAAAACGGGATCATTTTTGGCCCTTTAACCCCATTGCCTCACTAAAATGTCAAATAAGAGCGAAAAGGCAATGTGAGCATTAGTATGAACTTGGAATTAAATACACTTATACTGGAGTGCAGTGGAAGTCTTTTCGTCGTCGAAGTTCATTTTCCCTTTCAATGGTCCTTCGAGACTACTTCACGTGTACTCAAACAACCAAGTTAATCTCAAAAAGGTCAAGTTGTAGTTCATCTCCCCCTAAACATGTGCATCATTTGCATATGGACTTGTGAGGTCTGGGGATGACTTGTACAACTTGAGCACCACAAATAAACAATAAATAATGTAAATGCTCAAAGTAACATGATCAAAGGCATAGAATACATGTATGCTCTAGATCAATCCAAGTTACGTGAATCTAAGACATTTAGCTTACTACGCAACCTGCAAAACCTTTTCTCATCTAAAGGCTTGGTGAACATATCGGCTAGCTGGTTCTCGGTGCTGAAGTGGTAAACATCGATATCTCCCTTTTGCTGGTGGTCTCTCAGGAAGTGATGCCGGATATCTATGTGCTTAGTGCGGCTATGTTCAACAGGATTATCCGCCAAGCGGATTGCACTCTCATTGTCACATAGGAGTGGGACTTTACTCAGATTGTAACCAAAGTCCTGGAGGGTTTGCCTCATCCAAAGCAGTTGCGCGCAACACTGTCCTGCGGCAACGTACTCGGCCTCAGCGGTGGATAGGACAACAGATGTTTGTTTCTTGGAACTCCTGGACACTAGGGACCTTCCTAGAAATTGGCACGTCCCTGATGTGCTCTTCCTATCGACCTTGCACCCGGCATAGTCAGAGTCTGAGTATCCAATTAAGTCAAAGGTAGACCCCTTTGGATACCAGATCCCGAAACAAGGCGTAGAAACTAAATACCTAAGAATTCGCTAACGACCACAAGGTGACACTCCTTGGGGTCGGATTGAAATCGAGCACACATGGATACACTAAGCATAATGTTCGATCTACTAGCACAAATATAAAGTAATGAACCTATCATTGACCGGTATGCCTTTTGATCAACAGACTTACCTCCTTTGTTGAGGTCGAGATGTCCGCCAGTTCCCATCGGTGTCTTCGCGGGCTTAGCGTCCTTAATCCCAAACAAAGTACACTCAAGATCTTCTCAAGAGGTTTGGGATGAAGGACGCCAAGCCCACTAAGACACCGATGGGAACCGACGGACATGTCGACCTCAACAAAGGAGGTAGTTTGTTGATCAAAAGGCATACCAATCTATGATAGGGTCATTACTTTATTTATGTGCTAGTAGACTGGATATTATGCTTAGTGTATGCATGTGTTCTAGATTTCAATCCGACCCCAGGGAATGTCACCTTGTGGCTGTTAAGCGAATTCTTAGATATTTAGTCGCTATGCCTTGCTTCAGGATCTGGTATCCAAAGGGGTCTACCTTTGACTTGATTGGATACTCAGACTCCGATTATGCTGGATGCAAGGTGAGAGCACCTAGAGGGGGGGGGGGGGTGAATAGGTGATCCTGTAAAACTTGAAACTTAAGCCACAAAAACTTGGTTAAGCGTTAGCACAATAATCGCCAAGTGGCTAGAGAGGAGTCTCAACAAAACACAATAACCACAAGAGATCAATCACAGAGATAGCACAGTGGTTTATCCCGTGGTTCGACCAAGACCAACGCTTGCCTACTCCACGTTGTGGCGTCCCAACGGACGAGGGTTGCAATCAACCCCTCTCAAGCGGTCCAAAGACCCACTTGAATACCACGGTGTTTTGCTTTGCTTTTCTTTATCCCGTTTGCGAGGAATCTCCACAACTTGGAGTCTCTCGCCCTTACACTTGAAGTTCACAAAGAAGCACGGAGTAAGGGAGGGATGAGCAACGCACACAAGACTCAAAATCAGAATGTCGACACGCACACAAGTCGCAACAAGAGCTCGTAACACAACCCGATGAGTTCACAACTCAACTAGAGCTCTAGATGCTATCACGAATGAACAAATGTGCGGAATCGAAGTCTTGGTGCTTAGGAATGCTTAGTGTATGCTTGGTGTCCTCCTCCATGCGCCTAGGGGTCCCTTTTATAGCCCCAAGGCAGCTAGGAACCGTTGAGAACATTCCAGGAAGGCAGATCTTGCCTTCTGTCGCCTGGCGCACCGGACAGTCCGGTGCACCATCGGACACTGTCTGGTGCGGATTTCTTTCCTTCTATGGCGCAGTCGACCGTTGAAGATCTAGAGCCGTTGACGCACCGGACACTGTCCGGTGCACACCGGACACTGTCCGGTGCACACCGGACAGTCCGGTGCACCAATGTGACTGTTGGCTCGGCCACGCGTCACGCGCGGAAACTTTGGCCGACCGTTGCCCCGACTGACCGTTGGCTCACCGGACAGTCCGGTGAATTATAGCCGTACGCTGTTGATCATCTCCCGAGAGCGACGACTTCGCCTGTGAACGGCTCACCGGACAGTCCGGTGCACCACCGGACAGTCCGGTGAATTATAGCTGTACACCGCCGTCGAAGTCCCGAGAGCAGCAAGTTCGCCAGAGTCAGCCTGGCGCACCGGACACTGTCCGGTGCACCACCGGACAGTCCGGTGCACCCAGACTGAGCAGACTTTGGCTGAACAAAGCCATCTCTTCTCTAACTTGATTTTTCCTGTTTCCAGCACTTAGACACAATACATTAGTCCATAAAACAATGTACTAAGTCTAGAAACATACCTTTTGACATGATTTGCACTTTGTCCACCATTTTGCATAGATTAACACAAAAGCACTTGTGTTGGCACTCAATCACCAAAATACTTAGAAATGGCCCAAGGGCACATTTCCTTTTCAATCTCCCCCTTTTTGGTGATTTGTGCCAACACAACATAAAGCAACTAGAACAAGTGCAATATCAATGCAAATGAAAACTCAATATAGTTTTGATTCATATTTGGCATATATGGATCACTCTTTACCACCACTTGGTTTGTTTTTGCAAATCAAACTCAATTTCCTATCTCTAAGTCAAATCCACTTGTAGAGACATAAAGAGAGGTATTCCAAAAGAAGTTGATCAAGGATTTCAAAAACTCCCCCTTTTTCCCATAATCAACACTTCTCCCCACAAGAGGCCAACTTTTGACAAAAGAGACAATAAAAGAGTTTTGACAAACCAAAAGCTCTATTCTACTATTTTCAAAATTTCTCAAGTGGTAGCTGATCCATTTATTGCTTTGGCCTTATTTTCTCCCCCTTTGGCATCAAGCACCAAAACGGGATCAATCTTGGCCCTTTAACCCCATTGCCTCACCAAGGTCTTCAAATAAGATTACAAAGGCAATAAGAGTACATGAGATGAACTTGGAATAGGTTACCCTCTCATCGGAGTGCAGTGGAAGTCTTTCATGGTCCAAGTCCACCTTTTCCCTTTCAAACCTCCTTTGAGACTAAATCAAGCAAACTCAAGCACAAGGTTAGTCTCAAAGGGTCAAGTTGTAACACAACTCCCCCTAAATATGTGCATCACTTGCACAAGGACTTGTGAGGTCCGAGGAGTGATTGTACAACTTGAGCACCACAAGTAAGCAACAAAATGCATAAGGAACATGATCAAAGGCATAAACATATGTATGCTATAAATCAATCCAAGTTCCGCGAATCTAGGACATTTAGCTCACTACGCAGCCTGCAAAAGGTCTTCTCATCTAAAGGCTTGGTAAAGATATTGGCTAGCTGGTTCTCGGTGCTAACATGAAACACTTCGATATCTCTCTTTTGCTGGTGGTCTCTCAAAAAGTGATGCCGGATGTCAATGTGCTTTGTGCGGCTGTGCTCAACAGGATTTTCCGCTATTCGGATAGCACTCTCATTGTCACATAGGAGTGGGACTTTGCTCAGATTGTAGCCAAAGTCCCGGAGGGTTTGCCTCATCCAAAGTAGTTGCGCGCAACACTGTCCTGCGGCAACGTACTCGGCCTCAGCGGTGGATAGGGCAACAGAAGTTTGTTTCTTAGAATTCCATGACACCAGGGACCTTCCTAAGAATTGGCACGTCCCCGATGTACTCTTCCTATTGACCTTACATCCAGCATAGTCGGAGTCTGAATATCCAATCATGTCAAAGTTAGACCCCTTTGGATACTAGATCCCGAAGCAAGGCGTAGCGACTAAATATCTAAGGATTCGCTTCACGGCCACCAAGTGACACTCCCTTGGATCGGATTGAAATCTAGCACACATGCATACGCTAAGCATAATATCCGGTCTACTAGCACACAACTAAAGTAAAGACCCTATCATAGACCGGTATGCCTTTTGATCAACGGACTTACCTCCTTTGTTGAGATCAGTGTGTCCGTCGGTTCCCATCGGTGTCTTTGCGGGCTTGGCGTCCTTCATCCCAAACCGCTTTAGCAAGTCTTGCGTGTACTTCGTTTGGGAGATGAAGGTGCCGTCCTTGAGTTGCTTCACTTGAAACCCAAGGAAGTAGTTCAACTCGCCCATCATCGACATCTCGAATTTCTGCGTCATCACCCTGCTAAACTCTTCAGAGGACTTTTGATTAGTAGAACCAAATATTATGTCATCGACATAAATTTGGCACACAAAAAGATCACCATCACAAGTCTTAGTAAAAAGAGTTGGATCGGCTTTCCCAACCTTGAAAGCATTAGCAATTAAAAAGTCTCTAAGGCATTCATACCATGCTCTTGGGGCTTGCTTAAGTCCATAGAGCACCTAAGAGAGCTTACACACGTGGTCAGGGTACCATTCATCCTCGAAGCCAGGGGGTTGCTCCACGTACACCTCCTCCTTGATTGGCCCGTTGAGGAAAGCGCTCTTCACATTCATTTGGAACAACCTGAAAGAATGGTGAGCGGCATATGCTAGCAAAATACGAATTGATTCTAGCCTAGCCACAGGAGTGAAAGTCTCCGCAAAGTCCAAACCTGCAACTTGGGCATAACCTTTTGCCACAAGTCGAGCCTTGTTCCTCGTCACCACCCCGTGCTCGTCCTATTTGTTGCGGAACACCCACTTGGTTCCCACAACGTTTTGCTTGGGATGAGGCACCAGTGTCCAAACTTCATTACGCTTGAAGTTGTTGAGTTCTTCCTGCATGGCCAACACCCAGTCCGGATCTAGCAAGGCCTCTTCTACCCTGAAAGGCTCAATAGAAGAGACAAAAGAGTAATGCTCACAAAAATTAACTAATCTAGAACGAGTAGTTACTCCCTTGCTAATATCACCCAAAATTTGGTCGACGGGATGATTCCTTTGAATCGTCGCTCGAACTTGGGTTGGAGGTGCCTAAGGTGCTTCTTCCTCTTCATCTTGAACATCCTGTGCTCCCCCTTGATCATGCGCCTCCACTTGAGGTACCTGTTCGTCATCTTGGGTTGGAGGATGCACCATTGTTGAGGAAGAAGGTTGATCTTGCTCCAATTGTTCCTGTGGTCGCACATCGCCAATCGCCATGGTGCGCATAGCGGCCGTTGGAACGTCTTCTTCATCTACATCATCAAGATCAACAACTTGCTCTCTTGGAGAGCCATTAGTCTCATCAAATACAACGTCGCTAGAGACTTCAACCAAACCCGATGATTTGTTGAAGACCCTATACGCCTTTGTATTTGAGTCATAACCTAATAAAAACCCTTCTATAGCTTTGGGAGCAAAATTTGAAGTTCTACCTTTCTTCACAAGAATATAACACTTGCTTCCAAATACATGAAAATAAGACACATTGGGTTTGTTACCAGTTAGCAGCTCATATGAAGTCTTCTTGAGGAGGTGGTGAAGGTAGACCCGGTTGATGGCGTGGCAAGCCGTGTTCACGGCTTCCGACCAAAAGCGCTCGGGGGTCTTGAACTCTCCAAGCATAGTCCTCGCCATATCGATGAGCGTCCTGTTCTTCCTCTCTACCACACCATTTTGCTGTGGTGTGTAGGGAGCGGAGAACTCGTGCTTGATCCCCTCCTCCTCAAGGAACTCCTTCACTTGAAGGTTCTTGAACTCGGACCCATTGTCGCTCCTTATCTTCTTCACCTTGAGCTCAAACTCATTTTGAGATCTCCTGAGGAAGCGCTTGATGGTCCCTTGGGTTTTAGATTTGTCCTGCAAAAAGAATACCCAAGTGAAGCGGGAAAAATCATCAACTATAACAAGACCATACTTACTTCCTCCTATGCTGAGATAGGCGACGGGTCCGAAGAGGTCCATATGAAGCATCTCCAAGGGTCTTGATGTGGTCATCACATTTTTGGTGTGATGAGAGCTTCCCACCTGTTTCCCTGCCTGACAAGCTGCACAAGGTCTATCTTTTTCGAAATGCACGTTAGTTAGACCTATCACGTGTTCTCCCTTTAGAAGCTTGTGAAGGTTCTTCATCCCCACATGTGCCAAGCGGCGATGCCACAGCCAGCCCATGCAAGTCTTAGCAATTAAGCATGCATCTAGACCGGCCTCTTCTTTTGCAAAATCAACCAAATAAAGTTTGTCGTCTAGTACACCCTTAAAAGCTAGTGAACCATCAAACCTTCTAAAGACAGACACATCTACATTTGTGAATAGACAATTATATCCCATATTGCATAATTGACTAACAGACAACAAATTATATCCAAGAGACTCAACTAAAAACACATTAGATATGGAGTGCTCGGATGAAATAGCAATTTTACCTAACCCTTTTACCTTGCCTTGGTTCCCATCACCGAATATTATTGAATCTTGGGAATCCTTGTTCTTGACGTAGGAAGAGAACATCCTCTTCTCCCCCGTCATGTGGTTTGTGCATCCGCTGTCGATAATCCAGCTTGAGCCCCCGGATGCATAAACCTGCAAGGCAAATTTAGGCTTGGGTCTTAGGTACCCAACTCTTGTTGGGTCCTACAAGGTTAGTCACAATTGTCTTAGGGACCCAAATGCAAGTTTTATCTCCCTTGCATCTTGCCCCTAACTTCCTAGCAATCACCTTCTTATTTTTTCTACAAATGGCAAATGAAGCATTGCAAGCATGATATATTGTAGAAGGTTCATTAACTTTCCTAAGAACATTAACAACATTTCTCCTAGGCATATTATGAACAACATTTCTCCTAGCAACATTTCTATCATGCATAACATGGGAACTAGAAGCAGTCATAGCATGAAAATCAAAAGCATCATAACTTCTAAAGGCATTCTTAGAATGTCTCCTATCATGATACATGAAAGCATGGTTCTTTTGCACACTACTAGCCATAGGGGCCTTCCCTTTCTCCTTGGCGGAGATGGGAGCCTTATGGCTTGTTAAGTTCTTGGCTTCCTTCTTGAAGCCAAGACCATCCTTAATTGAGGGGTGTCTACCAATCATGTAGGCATCCCTTGCAAATTTTAGTTTGTCAAATTCACTTTTGCTAGTCTTAAGTTGGGCATTAAGACTAGCCAATTCATCATTTAATTTGGAAATTGAAACTAGGTGTTCACTACAAGCATCAATGTCAAAATCTTTACACATATTGCAAATCCTAACATGTTCTACACAAGAGTTAGATTTACTTGATACTTCTAGTTTAGCATTTAAATCATCATTTACACCTTTTAAAGTAGAAATGGTTTCATGACAAGTAGATAGTTCATAAGAAAGCATTTCATTTCTTTTAACTTCTAAAGCATGAGATTTTTGTGCCTCTACAAATTTATCATGTTCTTCATACAACAAATCCTCTTGCTTTTCTAGTAACCTATTCTTGTCATTCAAGGCATCAATTAACTCATTAATTTTGCCAATTTTAATTCTATCTAAACCTTTAAATAAACTAGAATAGTCTTGTCAGCGTTTCGAGACCGGGGGGTCCCTAAGCCGACGAGTGAAGTGTCGCCGCGTGCCCCAGCCCAGATGGGTCGGCGCGAGGCCGAGCGCGAAGGGGGGAAGTGAGGTGGTCGGAGACGTGCGTGAGAGAGGTGGGAATCCCGCGGCCTTCGTGTTCGTCCCGCGCCCAGGTCGGGTGCGCTTGCAGTAGGGGGTTACAAGCGTCCACACGGGGGAGGGAGCGAGCGGCCTCACGCGAGCGCCTGTCTCGTCCTTGGCCCCGCGCGGCCAACCCTATCTAAGAGGGCCCTGGTCCTTCCTTTTATAGGCGTAAGGAGAGGATCCAGGTGTACAATGGGGGGTGTAGCAGAGTGCTACGTGTCTAGCGGAGGAGAGCTAGCGCCCTAGGTACATGCCATCGTGGCGGCCGGAGAGATTTTGGCGCCCGGTTTGTGTGACGTCGTGGCCGTCGGAGGAGCGCTGGAGCCTGGCAGAGGGACAGCTGTCGGGGCTGTCGAGTCCTTGCTGACGTCCTCTTGCTTCCGTAAGGGGGCCGAGAGCCGCCATCGTCAGGGTGCGTGCGGGGCGCCATCATTGCCTATCTGGCGGAGCGAGCCAGATGGGACGCCGGTCTTGTTCCCCGTAGCCTGAGTCAGCTTGGAGTAGGGTAATGATGGCGCCTCCTGTTGACGTGGCCGGCCTGCGCCCTAGGTTGGGGCGATGTGGAGGCTCCTCCGAGGTTGGGGTCGAGTCCGTCTTCTGCGGCCGAGGTCGAGTCCGAGCCCCTAGGTCGGGCGAGGCGGAGGCCGTTGGCTGAGGCCAGGGCGGAATTTTAGTCCTGGGGTCGGGCGAAGCAGAGTTCGTCATCTTCTGGGGCTGAGCCCAAGTCCGAGCCCTGGGTCGGGCGGAGCGGAGTTCGCCGTCTTCCGGGGCTTAGCTTGAGTCCGAGCCCTGGGTCGGGCGGAGCGGAGTTCGCCGTCTTCCGGGGCTTAGCCCGAGTCCGAGCCCTGGGTCGGGCAGAGCGGAGTTCGTCGTCTTCCGGGGCTTAGCCCGAGTCCGAGCCCTGGGTCGGGCGGAGCAGAGTTCACCGTCTTCCGGGGCTTAGCCCGAGTCCGAGCCCTGGGTCGGGCGGAGCGGAGCTTCCTATGGTGCGTGCGGCCGGGCCTGACTGTCGGTCAGCCTCACTCTATCAAGTGGCACCGCAGTCGGAGCGGTGCAGGCAGCGCTGTCTTTCTGTCAGACCGGTCAGTGGACCGGCGAAGTGACGGCGGTCACTTCGGCTCTGTCGGCTGAGGGGCGCGCGTCAGGATAAAGGTGTCAGGCCACCTTTGCATTAAATGCTCCTGCGATTTGGTCGGTTGGTGCGGCGATTTGGTTAGGGTTGCTTCTTGGAGAAGACAGGGCCTCGGGCGAGCCGGAAATATGTTCGCCGCTGGAGGGGGGCCTCGGGCGAGGCGGAGATCCTCCGGGGTCGGCTGCCCTTGTCCGAGGCTAGGCTCGGGCGAGGCGTGATCGAGTCCCTCAAATGGACTGATCCCTGACTTAATCGCACCCATCAGGCCTTTGCAGCTTTATGCTGATGGGGGTTACCAGCTGAGAATTAGGAGCCTTGAGGGTACCCCTAATTATGGTCCCCGACAGTAGCCCCCGAGCCTCGAAGGGAGTATTAGCACTCGCTTGGAGGCTTTCGTCGCACTTTTTTGCAAGGGGACCAGCCTTTCTCGGTTGCGTTTTGTTCTGGTGGGTGCGCGCGAGCGCACCCACCGGGTGTAGCCCCCGAGGCCTCGGAGGAGTGGTTTGACTCCTCTGAGGTCTTAACGCCTCGCGCAATGCTTCGGCTAGTCTGGTCGTTCCCTCATGTGAGCTGGCCATAGCTCGGGTGTACGGTCGGGTCCCAAGTTCTCGGGCTGGTATGTTGACGCTGTCAACGGTTTGGCCGGAGCCGGGTTTGCGAGAGCAGCCCCTGAGCCTCTGCACAGGGCGAGAGGGCAATCAGGGACAGACTCGACTTTTTTACATACGCCCCTGTGTCGCCTTTCCGCAAGGAGGAGGGGGGGAGAGCGCCATGTTGCCCTCAGCGGGCGCCGAACATGGTGTCTCCGGTGAGCTGCAGGCGGGTGATCCGAGCGGACGTCCGTGCCCCATTCATTAGGGGTCAGCTAGAGGCCCAGAGGCGCGCCCAAAAGTACCTGCGGGTGATCTGCCGGACCCGGTCCCCTGGCGACGGGGTCCGAGGGCTCGATGCCTCCCTCTGATGGGATTCCGTTACAAGATCGTTCCCGCTGGTCTCGGAAATGTCCTAAGGTACCTCGGGAGCACAGCCCGAGCCTTGGTTATGTATCGAACGTACCCATGGTCATCCCTCGCTCTGTGTCTGAGGCGGCTGTGAACCCTTCGGGGGCCAGCCTTCGAACCCCTGATCAGTAGTGGGCGTGGAGCCCGAGTAGCCTGAGGCGGCCATTGAACCCTTCCGAGGGGCCGGCCTTCGAACCTCTGACCAGTAGTGGGTGTGGAGCCCACGTGCTCTGAGGCGGCTGTTGAACCCTTCCGAGGGGCCAGCCTTCGAACCTCTGATCAGTAGGGAGGCTCGGAGCCCGGTTCCTTCACGGGGAAGGATCCTTTTCGGGGTATCCCCCTTTCCCGGTCCCTGTTGCAAGAGAGAGAAAGAGGAAAAAAAGGAAAAGGATACGAAATCGAACGACGCGGCGTACCTTTTTTGACGCGGTCATTATGGCGAAGGCGAAGCGTCGCTCGCTTCTCCTGCCAGAGGCGCCGCCTGTCCCGCCGCGGAGTTAATGCGACGGGGCGAGTGGTTCGCGGGGCAGCCGTTGCGCGTGCGCGAGCCGTTCGAGGAACGGAACACGGGCGCGTTGACTTCACGCCATGGGAGAGGGTTCTCTCGCTGCCCCCGGATGGGACGTAAGCTTGGCTGACGACGTGACCGCTGCTCCTGCCCGCCTGCCACCACCATTACTGCCGGCCCATTTTTGGTTGCATTGACCGTCACGCCAGGCTGGCGCCGCTAGGTCGTGCGCTGGGTCGCCTCGAGTTGCGGTATTGGTTCCGCAGTCGAGGAGGCGCGGTGGTGGCGCAAGTGGCGGTGCAGTTGCATGCACGAAGCATTCGGCGCGCCGGTTGCATGACGCGTGGGCCTGGGCCTCCATGCTGGGCGTGTTGGGAGTCAGAGAAGTGCGCCCACTTGGCGCGGTTGCATGCCGCCTGCATGGCTGCCCGCCCTTTTGCCCGCTGGTCTGGGCAAAAGTGGGGAGCCACTTGTAACCGCTGGGCGGTTGCACGCACCGTGCACGGCGGTTTGGCTTCTTCTGCTCTGGGCCAGCTTGCATGACGTGTGGGACCCAGCCCCCGCGCCGTAGGGGAGGACCTTGGAGCGTGTTGGAGAAGACTCAGCCCACGACGGCTGGGGACGCAAGTAGGGAGAGTCGCCTTTAAAAGGAGGGTGACCCTCTTGGAAGGCGACCGTGTCTTCGCGCTCCCTTATGCATCGTGTCTTTCCACCTTCCAAGCCCCCGGATGGGGGATATCTGCCGTCTTTCCGCTTCGTCGTTGGAGGAACGCAACTCTGCGGGAGTTGGTACCTTTCAGCCGTCGTTCGGCTTCAAGGATTTTCATCATGCAGCCCGGTCGCACCCCTCCACCGGCGGTCACCCAAGATGGTGACCTCCAGTTCGATGGCGGGGGAGAGCGAACCGGGCCGCGGCCTCTGCCCCTCCCTCAGCCTCAAGGATTTTCATCACCAGGGCTGGGGAGGGGAGTGTACCGAGTTGGGGTCGGCCCCTGCGTGGGCGGTGGCCCGCTCCTTCCCTCAGTGATCGGGGGGAAGGGCGGTAGTCGTCCGTGGTGCTAGTAGCTGCCGCGTGCCTGGCTCTCGGACCCGAGTGGCTTCGGAGCCGTTCTCGGCGCCGGCTTCCGCCACGGCAGCTGGAAGAGGTTCCTCTGCTGACGAGATAGCCAGGGCCGCCCACGAACCGACCTCCAACTCTACAGCCTTCTGCCCGTCCTTGCCTCACGAGTTTGGGCATGGGCGGGGGCCTCCTGGCAGCAGCATCCGCCCTGAGGTCATCGCTGCCGCTGTTCGGCCCCCCGGAGCAGAAGTCGTCGTCGTCGCCGCTGCCGGAGCGGGTGGCGGCGCGCCGTTCATCGGTCTTCTGTTGCTCCGCAGGCCCCTCCCCCATCGAGTGGGGTCGTTCGTACCTGCGGAGGTGGAACCGGAGTTCCGTTTGTAATGGCACTTCGATGCCAGTGTTTTTGTTCATTGTGGCTGTCGAGGCCTGAACATGTACGTAATTTTGGCATGGAGCCGTGTTTTTTTCCTCATTTTCGAGCACTAAGACTCGCCTGTTGGTTGTCTAAATCGCTTCACCGAGCGTGGGTTGCCCCGTGTAAAGGTGACGAGTGAGGTATCCGTATCCCGGAGGCATAGGAGTCCCTCGGCTCGGTCAGCCTTGTTGTCCGAGGCTTCCCTTGCTTGGTTAGAGGAAAACCCTCGGCCGCTCTTCGATGAGCCGAGGCCAGGGGTAGCGGTGCCAGCGCGAACAGAGGCAGAGTTGGCTCGAAAAGAAGGCCTGGTCGGCCGGAGCCTGGCCGGGTCGTCAGTTAGCGGGGCCGACGCCGGAATTGATCTGCCAAGGCCTCGGGCCGGGCTGATGTCCTTGGGGGACAGCTGGCCGAGGCCCCGGGGTGACCGGCCGAGCCGCCTGCTCGGGCCGGATTCTCGGGGAAGACCCTGGCGGCGATGGCCTGGGCTTGGTGATGACGTTGTCCTTCAGAGCGGAGACCCTTGGACCGCGTCGCCGTCCGAGGCTAGGTCGAACCTCGCCGAAGGTGTTGTCGACGCCGAGGGTGCTGCTGCTCCCTTTAGCCGTCAAGATCCGAGCCTGCAGGATCGGATCCTCTTGTAGTGTGTGTTTTCTGCGGCCGCCGAGGCCAAAACACACCCTCGCCGTGTTGTAAAGCCGCGTCTCCTTTCCTCTTGTTTCGAGTATCTGGACTTTTTTGTCGGTAACAGAACTGTCTGTGCGAGCGAGAGTTGCTTCTCACGGAAGGTGATGAGTGAGGTATCCGTATCCCGGAGGCGTAGGAGTCCCTCGGCTCGGTCGGCCTTGCCGCTTACGCACACTCTTACCCGTCCATGGGGTTCTGTCACCGACGCAGTCGAGAAGGCTCGAAGAATCGCTCCGGCAGAAGAGCTTCCGAACGTGAAGACTTGTTCGGTCCGTGGAATCACTTATCCGAACGTGAGTTACTTATGGCAGAAGGTGATGAGTGAGGTATCCGTATCCCGGAGGCATAGGAGTCCCTCAGCCCGGTCAGCCTTGGCTGCTTTCGTGTACTCCGTCGTTTTCAGGATCCACTTTCGAAGTAGTCGAAAAGCACGAAAGACATTCTGGCAGAAAAGATCTTTTTTCGAGGAAAATTTCGACGCAGAGGGGGTTCCCCCCTTTTAGCCCCCGAGGGAGGGTCGGGCTTTGCCGAGGCAAGGCTGACCCTTCCTTGATGACTAAACTTTGCGTGGGAGCGAGGTATATGAACAACTTGAAAACATCTTAAGGGTAGAAGCGACGTAGCTGTTGGATGTTCCAAGCGTTGCTGTAGACCTCGCCTTGACTATTGGCCAGCTTGTACGTTCCGGGCTTCAGAACTTCGGCGATGACGAACGGCCCCTCCCAGGGGGGCGTGAGCTTGTGTCGTCCTCGGGCGTCTTGTCGCAGCCGAAGCACCAGGTCGCCCACCTGGAGGTCTCGGGACCGGACCCCTCGGGCGTGGTAGCGTCCCATGGACTGCTGGTACCGCGCCGAGTGTAGTAAGGCCTTGTCCCGAGCCTCTTCCAGCTGGTCCAGTGAGTCTTCTCGACTAGCTTGGTTGCTTTGGTCGGCATAGGCCCTCGTCCTCGGGGAACCGTATTCCAGGTCCGTGGGCAAGATGGCCTCGGCCCCATAGACTAGAAAGAACGGCGTGAAGCCCGTGGCTCGGCTCGGTGTCATCCTCAGGCTCCAGACCACCGAGGGGAGTTCCTCCATCCATCGCTTGCCAAACTTGTTGAGGTCGTTTTAAATCCGAGGCTTGAGTCCTTGTAGAATCATGCCGTTGGCACGCTCTACTTGCCCATTCGTCATGGGATGAGCCACGGCGGCCCAGTCCACCCGGATGTGGTGATCCTCGCAGAAGTCCAGGAACTTTTTGCCAGTGAACTGGGTGCCGTTGTCGGTGATGATGGAGTCCGGGACCCCGAAACGATGGATGATGTTGGTGAAGAACGCCACCGCCTGCTCGGACCTGATGCTGTTTAGGGGTCGGACCTCGATCCACTTGGAAAATTTGTCGATGGCGACCAACAGGTGCGTGTAGCCCCCGGGTGCCTTCTGCAAGGGGCCGACGAGGTCCAGACCCCACACAGCAAAAGGCCATGTGATGGGTATCGTCTGCAGAGCCTGAGCGAGCAGGTGGGTCTGCCTTGCGTAGAACTGACACCCTTCGCAGGCGCGGACAATTCTAGTGGCGTCGGCCACCGCCGTTGGCCAGTAGAAACCTTGTCGGAAAGCATTTTCGACAAGGGCTCGAGGTGCTGCGTGGTGGCCGCAAGCCCCCGAGTGTATTTCTCGGAGGAGTTCCTGACCTTCGGTGGTGGAGATGCATCGCTGGAGGATGCCTGAAGGGCTGCGGTGGTAGAGCTCCTTCCCTTCTCCCAGCAAGACGAACGACTTGGCGCGCCGCGCCAACCACCGAGCTTCGGCTCGGTCGAGGGGTAGCTCTCCTCGGTGGAGATATTGCAGGTACGGGGTCTGCCAGTTTTGATCAGGCGTGACCCCGCTTTGCTCCCCCTCGACGTGCAGCGTCTCGCCCTCGGGGGCCGAGGGTACCTCGGGCCGAACCGAGGGTGCCTCGGGCCGAGCCGAGGGTGCCTCGGACCGTGCCGAGGGTACCTCGGGCTGGGCCGAGGGTGCCTCAGGCTCGGGCGCATCGTCGATCTTGACGGAGGGTTGATGCAGATCTCGGGAGAAGACGTCCGGGGGAACCGTTGTTCGCCCCGAGGCTATTTTAGCCAGCTCGTCCGCAGTCTCGTTGTAGCGCCGAGCGATGTGGTTGAGCTCGAGCCCGTAGAACTTATCTTCGAGGCGCTGAACCTCATCGCAGTAGGCCTCCATCTTCGGGTCGCGGCAGTGGGAGTTCTTCATGACTTGGTCGATGACGAGCTACGAGTCACCGCGAGCGTCGAGGCGTCGGACCCCTAGCTCGACGGCAGTCCGCAACCCGTTGACCAGAGCCTCGTACTCAGCTACATTGTTGGACACCGGGAAGTGGAGGTGTAGCACGTAGCGTAGGTGCTTCCCGAGGGGCGAGATGAAGAGTAGGCCTGCGCCGGCTCCTGTCTTCATCAGCGACCCATCGAAGAACATGGTCCAGAGCTCCGGTTGGATCGGAGCTGTTGGTAGCTGGGTGTCGACCCATTCAGCCACGAAGTCCGCCAAGACCTAGGATTTGATGGCCTTCCGAGGGGCGAACGAGATTGTTTCGCCCATGATTTCCACCGCCCACTTTGCAATCCTACCCGAGGCCTCTCGGCAATGGATGATCTCCCCCAGGGGGAAGGATGACACCACAGTTACCGGATGAGACTCGAAGTAGTGTCGCAACTTCCGCCGTGTCAGGATCACCGCGTACAGCAGCTTCCGAACTTGTGGGTAGCGGATCTTGGTTTCGGACAGTACCTCGCTGACGAAGTAGACTGGCCTCTGAACGGGCAATGCATGCCCCTCTTCTTGCCTCTCGACCACAATCGCGGCGCTAACCACCTGAGTGGTCGCGGCGACGTAGACCAAGAGGGCTTCTCCGGCAGCTGGGGGCACCAAGATAGGCGCCTTCGTGAGGAGCGCCTTCAGGTTCCCGAGGGCTTCCTCGGCCTCAGGGGTCCAAGTGAAGCACTCGGCCTTCCTTAAGAGGCGGTACAGAGGTAGAACTCTTTCGCCGAGGCGTGAGATGAAGCGGCTCAGAGCCGCGAGACATCCCATGACCCTCTGTACGCCTTTCAAGTCCTTGATGGGCCCCATGCTGGTGATGGCTGTGATCTTCTCCGGGTTGGCTTCGATGCCCCGCTCAGAGACGATGAAACCCAAGAGCATGCCTGAAAGGGAAATGTGCCCTTGGGCCATTTCTAAGTATTTTGGTGATTGAGTGCCAACACATGTGTTTGTGTACATGAATGAACAAGGTGCAAAACATGAAGTAAAGGTATGTTTCTAAGCCTTAGTACATTGGTTTTATGGACTAACATATTTGTCTAAGTGTTAGAAACAGAAAGAAGAAAAAGAGAAAAGGGGAGAGAATGACTTGGCTGTGTGCAGCCAAGTCCCAGCTCGGTCTGGAGCACCGGACTGTCCGGTGTGCACCGGACAGTGTCCGGTGCGCCAGGCCTACTCGGCGCGAACTAGCCGCTCTCGGGAATTCGCCGACGGCGTACGGCTAAAATTCACCGGACTGTCCGGTGTGCACCGGACTGTCCGGTGAGCCAACGGTCGGCCAGGGCCAACGGTCGGCCGCGCAATCGGCGCGGGACACGTGGCCGAGCCAACGGTCGGAAGACGGCACCGGACTGTCCGGTGTGCACCGGACATGTCCGGTGCGCCAACGGCTCTCAGATCTCCGCCGGGCTGCAACGGTCGGGAAGCGCTGGATAAGGAAAGAAATCGGTCACCGGACATGTCCGGTGTGCACCGGACTGTCCGGTGCCCCCGACGACAGAAGGCAAGGATGGCCTTCCGGATTTGCTCTCAACGGCTCCTAGCTGCCTTGGGGCTATAAAAGGAGCCCATAGGCGCATGGAGGAGACACACAAGCAACTCTTGAGCATTCTTGATCATCCACACAAGTTCTTTGCGCATTCGTTTGTGATTCTAAGTGATTCGAGCTCTGTTCTAGTGTGAACTCTGAGATAGTCATTCGAGCTCGAGTCTTGGCCGTGTGTGTGTGCGCTTTTGTTGTGGATTTGTGTGTGTTGCTTCCCTCCCTTACTCTGTGCTTTCTTTGTGATCATATACTTGTAAGGGCAAGAGACTCCAATTTGTGGAGATTCCTTGCAAACGGGATAGTGAAAGGAACAACAAAACACCGTGGTATTCAAGTGGGTCTTTGGACCGCTTGAGAGGGGTTGATTGCAACCCTCGTCCGTTGGGACGCCACAACGTGGAAGTAGGCAAGCATTGGCTTGGCCGAACCACGGGATAAACCACCGTGTCCCTCTGTGCTTGATTCTTGTGGTATTGTGTTTTGTTGAGACTTCACCTTAGCCACTTGGCATCACTGTGCTAACGCTTAACGAGTTTTTGTGGCTTAAGTTTGAAGTTTTTACAGGATCACCTATTCACCCCCCCCTCTAGGTGCTCTCAATTGGTATCAGAGCCGTTCTATTCACAAAGGGACTAACCGCCCGAATAGATGGATCCTAAGGGGAAGGGTATAGTGATCAACGACAAAGAGAAGGAGACCTTCGTCAACGAGCCGAAGGACGACAAGCCTACCGACTCCGGCTCGGGTCAAAGACGAAAGGAAGGGAAGAAGAAGAAGACCAGGCGCATCAAGGAGATCATCTACTACGACAGCGACGAGTCTACTTCTTCCCAAAAGGATGAGGACCACAACGACTGCGAGAGGAGAAAACCGGTTAATTCGAACTTTTCCTTCGATTACTCTCGTATTCCGCAAAGTTCACATCCTCAATTGCTCTCCATTCCACTCGGCAAGCCCCCACACTTTGATGGAGAGGACTACGGATTTTGGAGCCACAAAATGCGTAGTCACCTATTCTCTCTCCATCCTAGTATATGGGAGATTGTGGAGAGTGGAATGCACTTTGATAGTTCGGATAGTCCCACGTTTATTAATGAACAAATTCATAAGAATGCACAAGCTACTACTGTTCTTCTAGCTTCCTTGTGCAGGGATGAATACCATAAGGTGAGCGGCTTGGATAACGCCAAGCAAATCTGGGACACCCTCAAGATTTCTCATGAGGGGAACGACGTCACCTTACTCACCAAGATGGAGTTGGTGGAGGGCGAGCTTGGACGGTTCGCAATGATAAGGGGCGAGGAGCCGACGCAAACATACAACCGGCTCAAGACCCTTATCAACAAGATAAGGAGCTACGGGAGCACGCGATGGACGGACCACGACGTCGTCCGCCTAATGCTCAGGTCCTTCACCGTACTCGATCCTCATCTCGTGAACAATATTCGTGAGAATCCCAGGTACACGATGATGACGCCCGAGGAAGTACTTGGAAAATTCGTGAGCGGGAGGATGATGATCAAGGAGGCGAGATACGTCGACGACGCGTTGAACGGACCACTCCACGAGCCTCAACCCATTGCTCTAAAAGCAACAAGGAGCAAGGAATCGCTACCTAGCAAGGTGGCGCAAGTTGAGGCGGCCGGGCTCAATGATGAAGAGATGGCTCTCATCATCAAGAAATTCAAGACGGCGCTAAATGGTCGCAAGGGGCAGCCAAGCAAGACCAAGACCAAGGGGAAGCGCTCGTGCTTCAAATGCGGTAAGCTTGGTCATTTTATTGCTAACTGTCCTGATAATGAAAGTGACCAGGAAAAGGGGAACAAGAGGGAGAAGAAGAAGGCATACAAGAAGACAAAGGGCGAGGCGCATCTAGGAAAGGAGTGGGACTCGGATTGCTCCTCCTCCGACTCCGACAATGAAGGACTCGCCGCCACTGCCTTCAACAAATCGGCTCTCTTCCCCAACGAGCGTCTCACTTGTCTTATGGCAAGAGAGAAGAAGGTAAGTACTAAAGACTCCACTTATGCTTCTTCTAGTGATAGTGAGTCTAGTGATGATGATATAGATTATTCTTGCTTGTTCAAGGGCTTAGATAGATCTAAGATAGATAAAATCAATGAATTGATTGATGCATTGAATGAAAAGGATAGGCTTTTAGAAAAGCAAGAAGATTTATTGTATGATGAACATGATAAGTTTGTAGAGGCACAAAAATCATATGCTTTAGAAGTAAAAAGAAATGAAATGCTTTCTAGTGAAATATCTTCCTGTCATGAAACCATTTCTACCTTAAGAAGTGTTAATATTGATTTAAGTGCTAAACTAGAAGTAGCTAGTAAATCAAATTCTTGTGTTGAACATGTTGAAATTTGTACTAGGTGTAAGGATTTTGATGTTAATGCCTGTAGTGAACACCTAGTTCTAATTTCCAAATTAAATGATGAAGTGGCTAGTCTTAATGCCCAACTTAAGACTAGCAAGAATGAAGTTGATAAAATAAAATTTGCAAGGGATGCCTACACGGTTGGTAGACACCCCTCAATTAAGGATGGGCTTGGCTTCAAGAGGGAAGCCAAGAACTTAACAAGCCATAAGGCTCCCATCTTCGTCAAGGAGAAAGGGAAGGCCCCTATGGCTAAAAGTGCTAAAAAGAACCATGCTTTTATGTATTATGATAGGAGACATGCTAGAAATGCTTATAATCATTTTGATTCACATGTTTATGATTCTCATGCAATGTTTGCTTCTAGTTCTTCTTATAATCATGATAGAAATATGAGTAGGAGAAATGTTGCGCATATGCCTAGGAGAAATATTGCTCATGTGCCTGGAAAGAATGTTATTCATGCTCCTAGGAAAGTAGTGAATGAACCTTCTACCATTTATTATGCTTGTAATGCTCCCTTTGCTATTTGTAGAAAGGGAAAGAAGGTTGTTGCTAGGAAATTAGGGGCTAGATGCAAGGGAGATAAATCTTGCATTTGGGTCCCTAAAGATATTTGTGCTAACCTTGCAGGACCCAACATGAGTTGGGTACCTAAGACCCAAGCCTAAATTTGCCTTGCAGGTTTATGCATCCGGGGGTTCAAGCTGGATTATCGACAGCGGATGCACAAACCATATGACGGGGGAGAAGAAGATGTTCACCTCCTACGTCAAGAATAAGGATTCCCAAGATTCAATTATATTCGGCGATGGGAATCAAGGCAAGGTAAAAGGGTTAGGTAAAATTGCAATTTCTAATGAGCATTCTATATCAAATGTATTCTTAGTGGAAAGTCTTGGATATAATTTGCTATCTGTCAGTCAATTATGTCAAATGGGATATAATTGTTTATTTACAAATGTAGATGTGTCTGTCTTTAGAAGATGTGATGGTTCACTAGCTTTTAAGGGTGTACTAGACGGCAAGCTTTATTTAGTTGATTTTGCAAAAGAAGAGGCCGGTCTAGATGCATGCTTAATGGCTAAGACTTGCATGGGCTGGCTGTGGCATCGCCGCTTAGCACATGTGGGGATGAAGAACCTCCACAAACTTCTAAAGGGAGAACACGTGATAGGTCTAACAAATGTTTATTTCGAAAAAGATAGACCTTGTGCAGCTTGTCAGGCAGGAAAACAAGTGGGAGGAGCACATCACAGCAAAAATGTGATGACCACGTCGAGACCCCTGGAGCTGCTGCATATAGACCTCTTCGGACCCGTCGCCTATCTAAGCATAGGAGGAAGTAAGTATGGTTTAGTTATTGTTGATGACTTTTCCCGCTTCACTTGGGTGTTCTTTTTGCAGGATAAGTCTGAAACCCAAGGGACCCTCAAGCGCTTCCTCAGGAGAGCTCAAAATGAGTTTGAGCTCAAGGTGAAGAAGATTAGGAGCGACAACGGGTCCGAGTTCAAGAACCTTCAAGTGGAGGAGTTTCTTGAGGAGGAAGGGATCAAGCACGAGTTCTCCGCTCCCTACACACCACAACAAAATGGTGTGGTAGAGAGGAAGAACAGGACGCTAATCGATATGGCGAGGACGATGCTTGGAGAGTTCAAGACCCCCGAGTGCTTTTGGTCGGAAGCCGTGAACACGGCTTGCCACGCCATCAACAGGGTCTACCTTCACCGCCTCCTCAAGAAGACGTCATATGAGCTACTAACCGGTAACAAACCCAATGTATCGTACTTTCGTGTTTTTGGGAGCAAGTGCTACATTCTAGTGAAGAAGGGTAGAAATTCTAAGTTTGCTCCCAAAGCTGTAGAAGGGTTTTTATTAGGTTATGATTCAAATACAAAGGCGTATAGGGTCTTCAACAAATCATCGGGTTTGGTTGAAGTCTCTAGCGACGTTGTATTTGATGAGACTAACGGCTCTCCAAGAGAGCAAGTTGTTGATTGTGATGATGTAGATGAAGAAGATGTTCCGACGGCCGCTATACGAACCATGGCGATTGGAGACGTTCGGCCACAGGAACAGGATGAACGTGATCAACCTTCTTCCTCAACGACGGTGCATCCCCCAACTCAAGACGATGAACAGGTTCATCAAAAAGAGGCGTATGATCAAGGGGGAGCACAAGACGATCAAGTGATGGAGGAAGAAGCGCAACCGGCACCTCCAACCCAAGTTCGAGCGATGATTCAAAGGGATCATCCCGTCGATCAAATTCTGGGTGACATCAGCAAGGGAGTAACTACTCGGTCTCGATTAGTAAATTTTTGTGAACATTACTCCTTTGTCTCCTCTATTGAGCCTTTCAGGGTAGAGGAGGCCTTGCTAGATCCGGATTGGGTGTTGGCCATGCAGGAGGAACTTAACAACTTCAAGCGCAATGAAGTTTGGACGCTGGTGCCTCGTCCCAAGCAAAATGTTGTGGGAACCAAGTGGGTGTTCCGCAACAAACAGGACGAGCACGGGGTGGTGACAAGGAACAAGGCTCGACTTGTGGCAAAAGGTTATGCCCAAGTCGCAGGTTTGGACTTTGAGGAGACTTTTGCTCCTGTGGCTAGGCTAGAGTCTATTCGTATCTTGCTAGCATATGCCGCTCACCATTCTTTCAGGTTGTACCAAATGGATGTGAAGAGCGCATTCCTCAACGGGCCAATAAAGGAGGAGGTGTACGTGGAGCAACCCCCTGGCTTCGAGGATGAGAGGTACCCCGACCACGTGTGTAAGCTCTCTAAGGCGCTCTATGGACTTAAACAAGCCCCAAGAGCATGGTATGAATGCCTTAGAGATTTCTTACTTGCTAATGCTTTCAAGGTTGGGAAAGCCGATCCAACTCTTTTTACAAAGACATGTGATGGTGATTTGTTTGTATGCCAAATTTATGTCGATGACATAATATTTGGTTCTACTAATCAAAAGTCTTGAGAAGAGTTTAGCAGGGTGATGACGCAGAAATTCGAGATGTCGATGATGGGCGAGTTGAACTACTTCCTTGGGTTCCAAGTGAAGCAACTCAAGGACGGCACCTTCATCTCCCAAACGAAGTACACGCAAGATCTGCTAAAGAGGTTTGGGATGAAGGACGCCAAGCCCGCAAAGACTCCGATGGGAACCGACGGACACACCGACCTCAACAAAGGAGGTAAGTCCGTTGATCAAAAAGCATACCGGTCAATGATAGGGTCTTTACTTTATTTATGTGCTAGTAGACCGGATATTATGCTTAGCGTATGCATGTGTGCTAGATTTCAATCCGATCCTAAGGAGTGTCACTTGGTGGCGGTGAAGCGAATTCTTAGATATTTAGTCGCTACGCCTTGCTTCGGGATCTGGTATCCAAAGGGGTCTAACTTTGACTTAATTGGGTACTCAGATTCCGACTATGCTGGATGTAAGGTCGATAGGAAGAGTACATCAGGGACGTGCCAATTCTTAGGAAGGTCCCTGGTGTCATGGAATTCTAAGAAACAAACCTCCGTTGCCCTATCCACCGCTGAGGCCGAGTACGTTGCCGCAGGTCAGTGTTGCGCGCAACTACTTTGGATGAGGCAAACCCTCAGGGACTTTGGCTACAATCTGAGCAAAGTCCCACTCCTATGTGACAATGAGAGTGCTATCCGAATAGCAGAAAATCCTGTTGAGCACAGCCGCACAAAGCACATTGACATCCGGCATCACTTTTTGAGAGACCACCAGCAAAAGGGAGATATCGAAGTGTTTTATGTTAGCACCGAGAACCAGCTAGCCGATATCTTTACCAAGCCTTTAGATGAGAAGACCTTTTGCAGGCTGCTTAGTGAGCTAAATGTCTTAGATTCGCGGAACTTGGATTGAATTGTAGCATACATGTATTTATGCCTTTGATCATGTTCATTCTGCATTTTGTTGCTTATTTTGGTGCTCAAGTTGTACAAACACTCCCTGGACCTCACAAGTCCGTTGCAATGTGATGCACATGTTTAGGGGGAGATGTGTTACAACTTGACCCTTTGAGACTAACCATATGGTTGAGTTTGCTTGTGTTAGTCACAAAGGAGAATTGAAAGGGAAAAGGTGGACTTGGACCATAAAAGACTTCCACTGCACTCCGATGAGGGGTAACTTATTCCAAGTTCATCTCTTTAACTCTTATTGCCATTTGCTCTTAATTGACGATTTTTGTGAGGCAATGGGGTTAAAGGGCCAAGATTGATCCCGTTTTGGTGCTTGATGCCAAAGGGGGAGAAAATAAAGGCCAAAGCAATAAATGGATCAGCTACCACTTGAGAGATTTTGAAAATAGTAGAATAGAGTTTTTGATTTGTCAAAATTCTTAAGTTGTCTCTCTTGTCAAAAGTTGGCTTCTTGTGGGGAGAAATATTGACTATGGGAAAAAGGGGGAGTTTTTGAAATCCTTGATCAATCTCTTTTTGAATGACTCTCTTTATGCTTAAACATGTGTGTTTAACTTAGAGATAGAGATTTGTGTTTGATTTGCAAAAACAAACCAAGTGGTGGCAAAGGATGATCCATATATGCCAAATTGAATAACACTTAAATTTATGTTATTTGAATTGAGTTTGCACTTGTTCTAGTTGCTTTATGTTGTGTTGGCATAAATCACCAAAAAGGGGGAGATTGAAAGGGAAATGTGCCCTTGGGCCATTTCTAAGTATTTTGGTGATTGAGTGCCAACACATGTGTTTGTGTACATGAATGAACAAGGTGCAAAACATGAAGTAAAGGTATGTTTCTAAGCCTTAGTACATTGGTTTTATGGACTAACATATTTGTCTAAGTGTTAGAAACAGAAAGAAGAAAAAGAGAAAAGGGGAGAGAATGACTTGGCTGTGTGCAGCCAAGTCCCAGCTCGGTCTGGAGCACCGGACTGTCCGGTGTGCACCGGACAGTGTCCGGTGCGCCAGGCCTACTCGGCGCGAACTAGCCGCTCTCGGGAATTCGCCGACGGCGTACGGCTAAAATTCACCGGACTGTCCGGTGTGCACCGGACTGTCCGGTGAGCCAACGGTCGGCCAGGGCCAACGGTCGGCCGCGCAATCGGCGCGGGACACGTGGCCGAGCCAACGGTCGGAAGACGGCACCGGACTGTCCGGTGTGCACCGGACATGTCCGGTGCGCCAACGGCTCTCAGATCTCCGCCGGGCTGCAACGGTCGGGAAGCGCTGGATAAGGAAAGAAATCGGTCACCGGACATGTCCGGTGTGCACCGGACTATCCGGTGCCCCCGACGACAGAAGGCAAGGATGGCCTTCCGGATTTGCTCTCAACGGCTCCTAGCTGCCTTGGGGCTATAAAAGGAGCCCATAGGCGCATGGAGGAGACACACAAGCAACTCTTGAGCATTCTTGATCATCCACACAAGTTCTTTGCGCATTCGTTTGTGATTCTAAGTGATTCGAGCTCTGTTCTAGTGTGAACTCTGAGATAGTCATTCGAGCTCGAGTCTTGGCCGTGTGTGTGTGCGCTTTTGTTGTGGATTTGTGTGTGTTGCTTCCCTCCCTTACTCTGTGCTTTCTTTGTGATCATATACTTGTAAGGGCAAGAGACTCCAATTTGTGGAGATTCCTTGCAAACGGGATAGTGAAAGGAACAACAAAACACCGTGGTATTCAAGTGGGTCTTTGGACCGCTTGAGAGGGGTTGATTGCAACCCTCGTCCGTTGGGACGCCACAACGTGGAAGTAGGCAAGCATTGGCTTGGCCGAACCACGGGATAAACCACCGTGTCCCTCTGTGCTTGATTCTTGTGGTATTGTGTTTTGTTGAGACTTCACCTTAGCCACTTGGCATCACTGTGCTAACGCTTAACGAGTTTTTGTGGCTTAAGTTTGAAGTTTTTACAGGATCACCTATTCACCCCCCCTCTAGGTGCTCTCAATGCCTCGGGGCACCCCGAAGACACACTTTTCGGGATTGAGCTTGACGCCTTTCGCCTTGAGACATCGGAATGTCACTTCAAGGTCGGAAAGGAGGTCGGAGGCTTTCCTCGTCTTGACTACGATGTCATCGACATAGGCCTCGACCGTGCGGCCAATGTGTTCACCAAACACATGGTTCATGCACCGCTGGTACATCGCGCCCGCATTCCTCAAGCCGAACGGCATGGTGACATAGCAGTACATGCCGAAGGGTGTGATGAAAGAAGTCGCGAGCTGGTCGGACTCTTTCATCCTGATTTGGTGATACCCTGAGTAGGCATCGAGGAAAGACAGGGTTTCGCACCCAGCAGTGGAATCCACGATTTGATCGATGCGAGGCAGAGGGTAGGGAACCGTCGGACATGCTTTGTTCAGACCAGTGTAGTCTACACACATCCGCCATTTCCCCCCTTTCTTTCTCACAAGCACAGGGTTGGCAAGCCATTCGGGATGGAATACCTCTTTGACGAACCCTGCCGCCATTAGCTTGTGGACCTCCTCGCCTATGGCTCCGCGCTTCTCCTCGTCGAATCGGCGCAGAGGCTGCTTGACGGGTCGGGCTCCGGCTCGGATGTCCAGCGAGTGCTCGGCGACATCCCTCGGTATGCCGGGCATGTCCGAGGGACTCCACGCAAAGACGTCGGTGTTCGCGCAGAGAAAGTCGACGAGCACTGCTTCCTATTTGGGATCGAGCCCGGAGCTGATCCGGACTTGCTTGGAGGCGTCGCTGCTGGGGTCGAGGGGGACAGACTTAACCGTCTCCGCTGGCTCGAAGTTGCCGGCATGACGCTTCACGTCTGGCACCTCCTTAGAGAGGCTCTCCAGGTCGGCGATGAGGGCCTTGGACTCGGCGAGGGCCTCAGCGTACTCCACGCACTCCACGTCGCATTCGAACGCGTGTCTGTACGTGGGGCCGACGGTGATGACCCCGTAGGGGCCCAACATCTTGAGCTTGAGGTAGGTGTAGTTGGGGACAGCCATGAACTTCGCGTAGCCTGGCCTCCCCAATACCGCGTGGTAGGTTCCTCGGAACCCGACCACCTCGAACGTCAGGGTCTCCCTTCGGAAGTTGGAGGGTGTTCCGAAGGAGACGGGAAGATCGAGTTGTCCGAGGGGCTGGACGCGCTTCCCGGGAATGATCCCATGGAAAGGCGCAGCGCCTGCCCGGACCGAGGACAGATCGATATGCAGAAGCCCGAGGGTCTCGGCGTAGATGATGTTGAGGCTGCTGCCTCCGTCCATGAGGACCTTGGTGAGCCTGACGTCGCCGATGACGGGGTCGACGACGAGCGGGTATTTCCCAGGGCTCGGCACATGGTCGGGGTGGTCAGCTTGGTCGAAGGTGATGGGCTTGTCGGACCAGTCTAGGTAGACTGGCGCCGCCACCTTCACCGAACAGACCTCCCGGCGCTCTTGCTTGCGGTGCCGAGCCGAGGCGTTCGCCGCTTGCCCGCCGTAGATCATGAAGCAGTCACGGACCTCGGGGAACTCTCCTGCCTGGTGATCTTCCTTCTTGTCGTCGTCGCGGGCCCTACCACCCTCCACGGGTGGCCCGGCCCTATGGAAGTGGCGCCGAAGCATGACGCACTCCTCAAGGGTGTGCTTGACGGGCCCCTGGTGGTAGGGGCACGGCTCCTTGAGCATCTTGTCGAAGAGGTTGGCACCTCCGGGGGGTTTCCGAGGGTTCTTGTACTCGGCGGCGGCGACAAGGTCCGCATCGGCGGCGTCGCGTTTCGCTTGCGACTTCTTCTTGCCCTTCTTCCTGGCACCGCGCTGAGTTGACGCCTCAGGGGCATCTTCCGATGGGCGGCCCTGGGGCTGCTTGTCCTTCCGGAAGATAGCCTCGATAGCCTCGACCGCCTCCTGGCCGGAGGCGAACTTGGTGGTGATGTCCATCAGCTCGCTCGCCCTGGTGGGGGTCTTGCGACCCAGCTTGCTCACCAGGTCGCGACAGGTGGTGCCTGCGAGGAATGCGTCGATGACATCCGAGTCGGTGATGTTGGGCAGCTCGGTGCGCTGCTTAGAGAATCGCCGGATGTAGTCCCGGAGAGACTCTCCCGGCTGTTGTCGGCAGCTTCGGAGGTCCCAGGAATTCCCGGGGCGCACGTACGTGCCCTAGAAATTGCCGGCGAAAGCTTGGACTAGGTCGTCCCAGTTGGAGATCTGCCCCAGAGGCAGGTGCTCCAACCAGGCGCGAGCGGTGTCGGAGAGGAACAGGGGGAGGTTGCGGATGATGAGGTTGTCATCGTCCGTTCCACCCAGTTGGCAGGCCAGACGGTAGTCCGCGAGCCACAGTTCCGGTCTCGTCTCCCCCGAGTACTTTGTGATAGTAGTCGGGGGTCGGAACCGGGTCGGGAACGGCGCCCGTCGTATGGCCCGGCTGAAGGCCTGCGGACCGGGCGGTTCGGGCGAGGGACTCTGATCCTCCCCGCTGTCGTAGCATCCCCCACGCCTGGGGTGGTAGCCTCGGCGCACCCTCTCGTCGAGGTGGGCCCGACGGTCGCGGTGATGGTGCTCGTTGCCGAGGCGACCCGAGGCCGCAGGCGCTGTGTTGCGCGTGCGCCCGGTGTGGACCGAGGCTTCCCGCATGAATTGGGAAGTCGCGGCATGGTGTTCCGAGGGGTACCCCTGCCTTCGGGAGGCGGAGCTCTCGGCCCGCCGGACCGCGGCGCCTTCCAGGAGATCCTTGAGCTCTCCCTGGATTCGCCGCCCCTCGGTGGTTGATGGCTCCGGCATCGCGCGGAGGAGCATTGCTGCTGCAGCCAGGTTCTGGCCGACCCCACTGGATGCGGGTGGCGGCCTGACCCTGACATCGTCGGCGATGCGGTGCTGGAAGCCCTGGGGTAGATGACGCATTTCTCCGGCCGGAGGTTGGCCCGCCCATGCCTGCCCGACATCCCGGCGGATTGGCTCAAGCGCTCCTGTTCCCTCGTCGAGCCTGGCCTGCACCCCGCGGATTTGCTCAAGCTGTGGGTCGTGACCCCCCGCCGGAACGGGGACCACAGCTAGCTCCCGTGGGATGTCAACGCGAGGCATCGGCCCAGGGAGATCACCGTCCTCCGGCAGGCCGAGATGGTTGCCTTCGGAAGGACCCCCTAGATCGACGTGGAAACATTCGCGGCTCGGGCCGCAGTCCTCGTCGCCGAGGCTACGGCTACCGTCGGAACAGTCGGAAAGGCAGTAGTCGCATGTGGTCATGAAGCCCCGCATGGCACTAGGGTTGCCAAGTCCGGAGAAATCCCAACAGAAGCTGGGCTCATCGTCTTCCTCGGACCCAGAGGGCCCGTAGGTCGAGACGTCCGTCAGCCGGTCCCAAGGTGACCGCATACGAAACCCCAGAGGGTTCGGATTCGCCTCTGCGAGAGCGTCCGCCAAAGCGGAGCCGCTAGGCGGGTCGAGGCTGAATCCGAAAGGCGTGGGATGGGAATCGGTCGGTACCTCTTGGTTGACAGGCGGTGATGAAGTCACGTCGGGGACTGACTACACCGTCGTCTCAGGTACGAGGGTGACACCCAGCAAGCCTTTCACGAGCGTGCTGGCATCGTCCGTTTGCTCGGGATTGGCGTGTCGCGGGGAGACAGCGCTCGTCTTCGTCTCAAGCGCGAGGTCGATGCCCGGCGCGCCCCTCGTTGGAGTGCTGGCGTTGTCGACTCGCTCGACGGTCGACGAGGCGCCGCCTCCTGCTTGGCCTTGGTTGCTCTGCCTCCTCCTCCGTCGGTGGGGAAGAGGACGGGGCGAGCTTGAAGGTTGTTCTTCCACCACGCGGGGAAGACGTCGTCGATCCCGTCGCCGGCGGGCGGACTGTCGACCGCCATTGTCGCTGTCGCCCGGCGGTGGAAAGAGTATCATGTCGTAGCTGTCGTCGAGGGACATGAACTCAATGCTCCCGAAACAGAGCACCGTCCCGGGCCGGAGAGGTTGCTGGAGACTACCCATCTGGAGCTTGACGGGAAGCTGTTCGTCAACATGCAGCAGACCCCTATCTGGCGCGCCAACTGTTGGCGTTTCGAGACCGGGGGGTCCCTAAGCCGACGAGTGAAGTGTCGCCGCGTGCCCTAGCCCAGATGGGTCGGCGCGAGGCCGAGCGCGAAGGGGGGAAGTGAGGTGGCTAGAGACGTGTGTGAGAGAGGTGGGAATCCCGTGGCCTTCGTGTTCGTCCCGCGCCCAGGTCGGGTGCGCTTGCAGTAGGGGGTTACAAGCGTCCACACGGGGGAGGGAGCGAGCGGCCTCACGCGAGCGCCTGTCTCGTCCTCGTCCTCGCGCGGCTAACCCTCTCTAAGAGGGCCCTGGTCCTTCCTTTTATAGGCGTAAGGAGAGGATCCAGGTGTACAATGGGGGGTGTAGCAGAGTGCTATGTGTCTAGCGGAGGAGAGCTTGCGCCCTAAGTACATGTCATCGTGGCGGCCGGAAAGATTTTGGCGCCCGGTTTGTGTGATGTCGTGGCCGTCGGAGGAGCGCTGGAGCCTGGCGGAGGGACAGCTGTCGGGGCTGTCGAGTCCTTGCTGACGTCCTCTTGCTTCCGTAAGGGGGTCGAGAGCCGCCATCGTCAGGGTGCGTGTGGGGCGCCATCATTGCCTATCTGGCGGAGCGAGCCAGATGGGACGCCGGTCTTGTTCCCCGTAGCCTGAGTCAGCTTGGAGTAGGGTAATGATGGCGCCTCCTGTTGATGTGGCTGGCCTGCGCCCTAGGTTAGGGCGATGTGGAGGCTCCTCCGAGGTCGAGGTCGAGTCCGTCTTCCGCGGCCGAGGTCGAGTCCGAGCCCCTAGGTCGGGCGAGGCGGAGGCCGTTGGCTGAGGCCAGGGCGGAATTTTAGTCCTCGGGTCGGGCGAAGCGGAGTTCGTCGTCTTCTAGGGCTGAGCCCAAGTCCGAGCCCTGGGTTGGGCGGAGCGGAGTTCGCCGTATTCCGGGGCTTAGCCCGAGTCCGAGCCCTGGGTCGGGCGGAGCGGAGTTCGCCGTCTTCCGGGGCTTAGCCCGAGTCCGAGCCCTGGGTCGGGTGGAGCGGAGTTCGCCGTCTTCCGGGGCTTAGCCCGAGTCCGAGCCCTGGGTCGGGCGGAGCGGAGCTTCCTATGGTGCGTGCGGCCGGGCCTGACTGCCTGTCAGCCTCACTCTGTCAAGTGGCACCACAGTCGGAGCGGCGCAGGCGGCGCAGTCTTTCTGTCAGACCGGTCAGTGGAGCGGCGAAGTGACGGCGGTCACTTCGGCTCTGTCGGCTGAGGGGCGCGCGTCAGGATAAAGGTGTCAGGCCACCTTTGCATTAAATGCTCCTGCGATTTGGTCGGTTGGTGCGGCGATTTGGTCAGGGTTGCTTCTTGGCGAAGACAGGGCCTCGGGCGAGCCGGAAATATGTTCGCCGCTAGAGGGGGGCCTCGGGCGAGGCGGAGATCCTCCGGGGTCGGTTGCCCTTGTCCGAGGCTAGGCTCGGGCAAGGCGTGATCGAGTCCCTCGAATGGACTGATCCCTGACTTAATCGCACCCATCAGGCCTTTGCAGCTTTATGCTGATGGGGGTTACCAGCTGAGAATTAGGAACCTTGAGGGTACCCCTAATTATGGTCCCCGACAAGTCTATTTCATCGTCATCACTAGAATCATCATCACTTGAAGAAGCATAAGTGGTATCCCGAGTACATACCTTCTTCTCCTTCGCCATGAGGCATGTGTGACGCTCGTTGGGGAAGAGGGATGACTTGTTGAAGGCGGTGGCGGCGAGTCCTTCATTTTCGGAGTCGGATGACGAACAATCCGAGTCCCACTCCTTGCCAAGGTGTGCCTCGCCCTTAGCCTTCTTGTATGCCTTCTTCTTCTCCCTCTTGCTCCCTTGTTCCTGGTCACTATCATTATCGGGACAGTTAGCAATAAAATGACCAATCTTACCACATTTGAAGCATGAGCGCTTCCCCTTTGTCTTGGTCTTGCTTGGCTATCCCTTGCGACCCTTTAGCGCCGTCTTGAAGCGCTTGATGATAAGGGCCATCTCTTCATCATTGAGCCCGGCCGCCTCAACTTGCGCCACCTTGCTAGGTAGCGTCTCCTTGCTCCTCGTTGCCTTGAGAGCAATGGGTTGAGGCTCATGGATTGGACCGTTCAACGCGTCGTCCACGTATCTCGCCTCCTTGATCATCATTCGCCCGCTCACAAACTTCCCAAGGACTTCTTCAGGCGACATCTTGGTGTACCTAGGATTTTCACGAATATTGTTCACCAAATGTGGATCAAGTACAGTAAAGGACCTTAGCATCAGGCGAATGACGTCGTGGTCCGTCCATCGCGTGCTTCCGTAGCTCCTTATTCTGTTGATAAGGGTCTTGAGCCGGTTGTATGTTTGGTTTGGCTCCTAGCCCCTTATCATCGCGAATCTTCCAAGCTCGCCCTCTACCAACTCCATCTTGGTGAGCAAGGTGACATCATTCCCCTCATGAGAGATCTTGAGGGTGTCCCAGATCTGCTTGGCATTGTCCAAGCCACTCACCTTATGGTACTCGTCCCTGCACAAAGAGGCTAACAACGCAGTAATAGCTTGTGCATTTTTATGTATCTGTTCATTAATAAATATAGGACTATCCGAGCTATCAAATTTCATTCCATTCTCAACAATCTCCCATATGCTTGGATGGAGAGAGAACAGGTGACTACGCATTTTGTGACTCCAAAATCCGTAGTCCTCCCCATCAAAGTGTGGAGGTTTGCCAAGAGGGATGGAAAGCAAATGAGAATTTGAGCTATGCGGAATACGCGAATAATCGAAAGAAAAGTTTGAGTTAACCGTCTTTTTTTTGTCGTAGTCGTTGTCGTCGTTGTCCTTTTGGGAAGAAGTGGACTCATCGCTGTCGTCGTAGTAGACGATCTCCTTGATGCGTCTCGTCTTCTTCTTCTTCCCATCTTTGCGTTTGTGGCCCGAGCCTGAGTCGGTAGGCTTGTCATCCTTCGGCTCGTTGACGAAGGACTCCTTCTCCTTATCGTTGATCACAATTCCCTTCCCCTTAGGATCCATCTCTTCGGGCGATTAGTCCCTTCATGAAGAGAACGACTCTGATACCAATTGAGAGCACCTAGAGGGGGGTGAATAGGTGATCCTGTAAAACTTGAAACTTAAGCCACAAAAACTTGGTTAAGCGTTAGCACAATAATCGCCATGTGGCTAGAGAGGAGTCTCAACAAAACACAATAACCACAAGAGATCAATCACAGAGATAGCACAGTGGTTTATCCCGTGGTTCGGCCAAGACCAACGCTTGCCTACTCCACGTTGTGGCATCCCAACGGACGAGGGTTGCAACCAACCCCTCTCAAGCGGTCCAAAGACCCACTTGAATACCACGGTGTTTTGCTTTGCTTTTCTTTATCCCGTTTGCGAGGAATCTCCACAACTTGGAGTCTCTCGCCCTTACACTTGAAGTTCACAAAGAAGCACGGAGTAAGGGAGGGATGAGCAACGCACACAAGGCTCAAAATCAGAATGTCGACACGCACACAAGTCGCAGCAAGAGCTCGCAACACAACCCGACGAGTTCACAACTCAACTACAGCTCTAGATGCTATCACGAATGAACAAATGCGCGGAATCGAAGTCTTGGTGCTTAGGAATGCTTAGTGTATGCTTGGTGTCCTCCTCCATGCGCCTAGGGGTCCCTTTTATAGCCCCAAGGCAGCTAGGAGCCGTTGAGAGCATTCCAGGAAGGCAGATCTTGCCTTCTGTCGCCTGGCGCACCGGACAGTCTGGTGCACCACTGGACACCGTCCGGTGCGGATTTCTTTCCTTCTATGGCGCAGTCGACCGTTGAAGATCCAGAGCCGTTGGCGCACCGGACACTGTCCGGTGCACACCGGACAGTCCGGTGCACCAATGTGACCGTTGGCTCGGCCACGCGTCACGCGCGGAAACTTCGGCCGACCGTTGCCCTGGCTGACCGTTGGCTCACCGGACAGTCCGGTGCACACCGAACAGTCCGGTGAATTATAGCCGTACGCCGTTGATCATCTCCTGAGAGCGACGACTTCGCCTGTGAACGGCTCACCGGACAGTCCGGTGCACCACCGGACAGTCTGGTGAATTATAGCCGTACACCGCCGTCGAAGTCCCGAGAGCAGCAAGTTCGCTAGAGTCAGCCTGGCGCACCGGACAATGTCCGGTGCACCACCGGACACTCCGGTGCACCCAGACTGAGCAGACTTTGGCTGAACAAAACCATCTCTTCTCTAACTTGATTTTTTCTGTTTCCAGCACTTAGACACAATACATTAGTCCATAAAACAATGTACTAAGTCTAGAAACATACCTTTTGACATGATTTGCACTTTGTCCACCATTTTGCATAGATTAACACAAAAGCACTTGTGTTGGCACTCAATCACCAAAATACTTAGAAATGGCCCAAGGGCACATTTCCCTTTCACAATGTTGATAGGAAGAGTACATCAGGGACGTGCCAATTCCTAGGAAGGTCCCTGGTGTCTTAGAGTTCAAAGAAACAAACCTCCGTTGCCCTATCCACCGCTGAGGCCGAGTATGTTGCCGCAGGACAGTGTTGCGCGCAACTACTTTGGATGAGGCAAACCCTCCGGGACTTTGGCTACCATCTGAGCAAAGTCCCACTCCTATGTGAGAGCACCTAGAGGGGGGGTGAATAGGTGATCCTGTAAAAAACAACAACTAATAGCCACAAAACTTGGTTAAGTATTAGTATGGCTAAGTAGCGAGCTCTTGCAAACACACAAGTAATCATAGAAAAGCAATCACAAGAGACACGCGAGTTATCCCGTGGTTCGGCCAAGTAATACTTGCCTACTTCCATGTTGTGGCGTCCCAGTGGACGAGGGTTGCACTCAACCCCTTTCAAGTGATCCAATGATCAACTTGAATACCACGGTGTTCTTCTTTCTTATACTTTCTCCCGTTTGCGAGGAATCTCCACAACTTGGAGCCTCTTGCCCTTACAATTGATGATCACAAAGAAGCACGGAAGTAAGGGAGGGGAGAGCAACGCACACAAGACTCAAATCCACAACACAACCACACACACAAGTCACAACTTGAGCTCTAAGTTCAACACACGGAGTTCTCAACTCAAGAGGAGCTCAAATTGCTAGCACATAGAATCAAATACGTGGGAGTGGAGTCTGGATGCTTAGGAATGATCAAAGAATGCTTGGGTTACTCCTCCATGCGCCTAGGGGTCCCTTTTATAGCCCCAAGGCAGCTAGGAGCCATTGGAGAACAATCTTGGAAGGCTGATCTTGCCTTCTGTCGGGTGGCGCACCGGACAGCAGGTGCACCACCGGACAGTCACTGTAGCTGTCCGGTGCGCGATCTCCTTCCTTTTCTGGCGCAGTAGACCGTTGCAGATTCGCGTCAGTTGGTGCACCGGACAGTCCGGTGCCCCCTGCCGACTGTTGGAGCAGGCCATGCGTCGCCCGCGGATTGCGTGGCCGACCGTTGCCCAGTCGACCGTTGGCTCACCGGACAGTCCGGTGCACCACCGGACAGTCCGGTGAATTTTAGCCGTACGCCGTTGAACTTTTCCCGAGAGCAACGACTTCGCCGCGGACGACTCACCGGACAGTCCGGTGCACCACCGGACAGTCCGGTGAATTGTAGTCGTACGCCGTTGAACTTTTCCCGAGAGCGACGACTTCACCGCGGACGACTCACCGGACAGTCCGGTGCACCCAGATGAACAGCAGTTGGTTGTACACAGCCAACTCTTATCCAAACCATTTTCTCCTATTTCTAGCACTTAGATACAATATGTTAGTACCCAAATCAATATACTAAGTCTAGAAACATACCTTGTTACATGATTTGCACTTCTTCAATCTTTGGCACAAATTAAGACTTAGAGGATATGTGTTGGACACTTAATCACCAAAACACTTTAGAATTGGCCCAAGGGCACATTTCCCTTTCAATCTCCCCCTTTTTGGTGATTTATGCCAACACATAAGAAGGCAACCAAAAGAAGTGCAACATCAAATGCAATTGAGAACAAAAATTGTTTTTGATTCAAATTTGGCATATTTGGATCATACTTTGCCACCACTTGGTTTGTTTTTGCAAATCAAATTCAATTTCCTATCTCTTAGTCAAACACACTTGTTTAGGCATAAAGAGAGATATTCCAATGGAAAAATTGATCAAGAGCCAAAAACTCCCCCTGTTGGGGGCCTTCGTCCTCCGAAGGTCCTCAAAAACATGATTTGATAGTGTTTTCCAAGCGGATTATGTGAACAGGTATTCTCGGATTCAGAATTATGAATGCGAAGCACGGCCAGGACGAAGCCTGAACCAGACGAAGCACGAGCGCAGCCGAAGCCGTGTGCAGGGAAGCTTCGTCACGATAGCAGAAAAGGGAACCGACTTAAAGATGAAAAGACTGCATGGGCCTCGACTGATTTCCGTAGGCCATTGACAAATGTAATGGACATGGATGTAATTTTATGTGGGCTGCGTCCCGCGTCTATAAATAGATGAACAGTACTCCCGTACTGTTCACGCTGACTGTGCATTCGCTTTTGCGTCACGCTTGTACTTTCTACCTTTTCTCAGGACCGAAAGGTACATTTGTAATTTGAAATCATTTCTATTTTCTCATGTTAATAAAATAGAAATGATTCTATGGTGATGTCTAAATTATATTTCGTGCTTTATATGAACCCTTCGTCATTACTTGTTATATTTACGAAGGTATGTTTCTTATGACCTTCGTCCGGAATTCATTATCCCCGAAGGGGCATAGTGTCTCGAAGGACGAAGGACTTTAATATTTAACACTTTTTATGTTGCCTTGTTCTTAACTCTTAGCATTTGAGAACAAGTCTCCAACATTGGCGCCCACCTCCGGTGAACTCACTTCCACTTCGAGTTTTTGTGAACACCTTCGGAAGCTATAGACCTTCGCTATGGCGCCGAAGAAGGCTTCAGCGACTGGGGCAGGAGCACTACAACCGCTGGACCACAACCAGGAGACCGTCTCTCTTCGGGAGGCCCGAAGCCAGAAGAGAAAAGCCGTCAGCCCGACGCTTGAGGAAGAAGAGCTAGACCAAGAAATCAGAGAGATGGAGATGCTACATCAACAAGTGCAGAGGAAGAAGGAGAAGATGGCCCGCCTAGCTGAGTTGCAAAGGCAAATAGACGAAGCCTCTGAGGAAGTTCGCCATCTCACTCATGATGAGCAGAACAGAAGACCTCATCAGAAAGACCTTCATCAGGAGGGCTTCGTCAACGAAGATGACTGGTATGATAATTTCCATCAGGGAAATTTTGTTTTCGATGATGCTTCTCCTCTGTCTGCTGAGCTGCAGGCTACACCTTGGCCTCCATCCTATAAGCCACCCCAGCTTCCCATGTTTGACGGCCACTCTGATCCGAAGCAATTCTTGATGAGCTACGAAGCAACAGTGTCTTCGTACGGGGGCAATGCTGCAGTCATGGCGAAGTCTTTCGTTATGGCCGTCAGGAATGTTGCTCAGACTTGGTATTCCTCTCTTCGGCCAGGAACAATCATTTCATGGCAGAAGCTGAAGGATATGTTACTGACCAGCTTTCAAGGATTTCAAACGAAGCCGGTCACAGCTCAAGCCCTCTTCCAGTGTATTCAGGATCACGAAGAATACCTTCAGGCGTATGTCCGAAGGTTCTTACGATTGAGGGCGCAGGCACCAACGGTGCCCAATGAAATCGTTATCGAAGCCATGATCAAGGGGCTTCGTCCTGGACCTGCAGCTCAATACTTTGCTCGGAAGCCTCCTCAGACTCTGGAGAAATTGCTCCAAAAGATGGATGAGTACATTCGTGCTGACAATGATTTTCGCCAAAGAAGGGAGGAGGCCTTCAGATTTTCTGAAATGGCCAGGGGCTTCGGAGGAAGATACTACCCGAGGCATGTCCGTTCCATCCACAACACTCAGAATGATGACAAGGGGAGTCAGCAAAACAGGTCACAGAGCTCCTCACAGGCTTCGGGGCAACAACAAACCTCCTTCCGGCCACCAGCTCCAAGGGGCAGAGGCGCCAGGGGCTTCGGCGGAAGGTTCGGAGATCAGCCAAGGAGATTGTTCTGCTTGTTTTGCGGAGAAGGCAAGGGCCATACCACTAGGACGTGCCATGTCACAATCCAGAAGCAAAAGGAAATAGCCGAAGCTGCATCTCAACAAGCTCAGCCGAAGCAGGTCATGCATACTGCTTCGTATCATCCGCCTTATATCCCACAATACATAGACAACCACCCTGCAGCTTCTGTAGCTTCGGCAAGTCAACCTCAAGCTTCCTGGCAGCAGCTTCCGCCTCCACCTCCATTGCAGCAAGGTCAACAGCCAGAAGGGAGTCAATACGCTCCAAATCAGAGGGACTTCAGAGAACAGTCCGAAGCCCGCACAGTCAACAGCACTGTGCCAGAATCGAAGCACATTTATTGACATATCCTACCTTTGATAGCAGTCTTTTCTATTTAGCTTTATTTTCTGTGAAGCAAAAAACATTGATAGTTTTCATGTAATAATTTCGTTGTTTCCTACGAGGAAAATCTATTTGCTCCACAAGCCTAAGTTCCTGAGGCCTAAAACTTTTTCCGTTATCAAGGAGGACCTTCGGATTAAAAATCCTTTGGAGTAACAGAAAGTTGTTCTAAGGAACGCAGAGTAAGTTTATGAAGTCACATAAAGTCGTTCCAAAGGGAGCGCAGCGTAAGTTTTCTGCTCAGAAGTCGTTCCTAAAGGAATGCAGAGCCTACAGCGAAAAGTCAACGCTGATACCGTCTAAGTAAAAGGCGAAGAAGCTCCTAAGGGAGGCTTACAGCGAAAAGTCAACGCTGATACCGTCTAAGTAAAAGACGAAGAAGCTCCAAAGACGTTCCTAAGGGAATGCAGAGCTTACGAATATATTTTATGTGTATCTCCGAAACAAATGACACATGCATAACATAACATCATCACATCATTTTGCATAGCATAAGCATCATACATCATATTGCATTTGGCAAGAGAAGGGGATACTCTCAACCTTCGAAAGGATGCTTTGAGAAAGTGACATCGAAGTTGTATAGCTTCGGAATACAGTTTCGAAGAATATTTTTACGAAACGTGGGCGAATTTTATCAGATCAATATCAAAATTGTATAGCTTCGGAGAATGTTTTCACGAAGCATGGATATCATTCATCAGAGTAATTTTAACGAAGAATGTCTTCTTCACGAAGCATGAAAAGAAGGGAAGGTGTTTTTTTCGCCGACGGCTCAAAAATGGTATGTATTTAAAGTTTCATGCATCGTAAAGAATTTAATAATGAAAAGAGACTTGTATTTCACATTCAAATGAACAAAGTGTTGCATAGATTACATTTTAAATGTTTTTCCAAATAGCATCTAATCTTCTCTCAATACTGCTTCGGCGGCTTCATTCAGAAGTTGGTCAACAACCTTGTCCATGATAGTTTCGGCCATTTGTTTAATTTCTTCATCCCCTTTTGTGTGGGGGTCGGCAGTTGGGTCAATAGTTTCTGAGCAAAGAGAACACTTCTTCATTACTTTTACAAGTCGCAAGCAAAGTTTAAAATGAAAATTACAACGCAACAAGAATGACTAATTGGTACCTAATTGTCTTTCGGGCTCCGTACTCTTTTCGGCAGTTTCTGCTACTTTTCTAGCATCATGAATGCCTTTTTCGCTTCTTTGAATGATCTCTTGCGCCATTTCTCGGCCGCCGTTGTTCCAGATATCAGTAAAAAACTTGCCACCAACCACGCTTGCTTCGGCCGAGGGGTCCTTGATATCTTCGGAAGAGAAGGTAGCTTCAGACTGAGCTAAGAATTTTACGTGCCCGCAACCTTTCTTCTCTAAGACAGAAGCAATCCCTCTGGCGCCCAAAAAAGCGCATATGTCGCCGCGACTGTTCAGAATCTCTTCGAAGGCCTCTGCTTCGTGGCTAATCCATTCCAGCGGATCTTCGGGATTGCCTCGAGAAAAATTCTCTTCGCTGGAAAAGGCGCCGACGCTAGCAAAGCTGGTTTTAATTTTATTCACGCACTCTATAGATTTAACATAGCATTTCCCCTGAGATGTGCGAAGCTCCTTAACTCTTGATTCCAATTTGCTGACCATAAAATCACTAAGTTCTCGTTTTGTTTCCTCAAGCGCGCGCTCCTCTTTAGCTCTAGCCAGCTGTTTCTGAAGATCTTTTATCTCGCGTTTTTGAGCTTCGGTTTGGGCCTTTGAAGCAGCTTCGTCTTTTTTCACTTTATCTACTAGCGTAAGCAGAATTTTATCTTTTTCCAAAGCTTCGTTTCTCAGTTTGATAACTTCAGAGCGTAAATTATTAAACGCAATTTCATAACTTTCATCTTCGGCGCTCTTTTGCGCTCTTAGCGCGTTGCTTAGGATCAAGCCCTATACGAAAAAGAAGTCATATAAGAAAAAAGGAACGAGTTGCGTAAAAAATTATAAGGGGGTTTTCTTTTCAAGCGTTAAATTCCCGTACCTTCAGGCTGTTGTACGCAAGACTGTCTGCGAGATCTTCTTTCGTCATGGCGCTTAATCCAGATTCAAGCTTCGGGAAACCAATACTCCTGGCCATCTCTCGGCAGACAGAGAGCTCTTTGTTGTCAGGAAGGCAGTATAAGAAATCATCTTCATTTGTCCCATTGAATATTACTGCCCCCTTTGGATATTTTAGCTCCTTTGCATAATGGTTAGCTTCATGAGTTTCTTCTTCAGATAATTTTTTCCCCGAGGCATGTCGTATGATGTAATCACACATGCTGGCAGGCGCCTCGGGGATGGCAGTGTCAGTCTCTTCAATTAAAATTGGTTCTGTTATTTTTATTGCTTCGGCTTCCAAAGTTTGCTCCCTGAAGGGCTCTGAAGGCCCAGCTTCAGCTTCAGCTTGTTGCGTTGGAGCTTCAGAACAAGCTTCAGCAATTTCAACACTCTTTTTTGGAGTTGTGCTTGAAGACTTAATTGTCTCCAAGACATCTAGTACATTTACCATTCTCTTCCTTTTTGGGGTCACCATTGGACCCTTTTGGATTTTTGCTGCTTCGACATTTACTACAGGACTCAAAATTTCTGATGCTTTTTCCTTAGTCGGATTTTTCGCTTCTTCCATTTTTTCTGTCGATGGCGTTTCGGCCATCTCTGCAATTTCTGGCAGCAAGGTTGGCTGTTCAGCTTCAGCGGCCGAAGAAGTTTCTCCAGTGAACTCAGGCACCGAAGCTGGTTCAATATGGCGTGGTCGGTGTGTGAGGACCTTCAACCTTTTTCTTTTCGGTTCTGGCTCGCTAGGAGCAGTTCTTGCTTCTTCTTTTTCAGGGGTTATGTTTTTCCTTTTTTGCCTTCGGATGGGATAACGATAATCAGGGTAGAAGAACCCGACGGCATCAAACACTCGGTTGAGTCTCTTCTTTTTTCGGCCTCCGAAGGCTGCTGATAGTGCCGTATTTTCAGCCTTCGAATATGCCCCAAGTAATTCATCACTTAATGTTTCAATACTTTTCAGCCAGTCGTCATCAGGTTCAATAAATTTATCTGCATATTTGAATGTGTACTTTAATCTGACTAGTTCGCCTTCGTCGGACTCTTTGATGGTTTCCTTCGGCATTTCCCACTTTTCTGCAAGTGGCCATACCCTGAAGGCAATGTGTTCTTGGACCAAGTCCCTTGTCCCAATAAACGAGCAGACTACCCCGAAGGCTCTTTGGCATTCTTCGGCGGCTTCGTCCATTTCGATCTTCGGCCTTCGAAGACCGAAGCGTTGCCAGATTGGATGCATAATAATACTCTTCACATTCTCTTGAGCTATCAGATCATTCTTTACATAAAACCATTCAGTCATCCAGGCTCCGGGCCACCTCTTCCGAAAGGTCGGCACAGGGCAGCTTGACCCGGAGCGGGCGCCAAAGCTGTAGCACCCAAAGTTGTTGTGGTATTGCTCTTTCCCCCAGGGCTTCGTCTCGTATAGTAACTCATGAATGTTGCAGAAGCTTTTAGCGTTCGGTTCCAAACCTTGACTCCTCGCAGCCCAGACAAACACTCCCATTCTTATGATGGCTTCGGGAGTGATTTGATGCAGATAGACTTGAAATGTCTTTAGTACCTCAACAACAAAGTTGCTCAGGGGGAATCGAAGCCCAGCCTTGAGGAAGCTTCGGAAAATCACAACTTCATCTTCTTCGGGGGTGGGAGACGTCTTTTCCCCGGCATCAGCTCTCACAATAGATATGTCTCGGAAATATCGCCCCCTCATATTATCAATGTGATTCTGCTTGATGGTCGTTTTCCCAAAAACTGTGTGGCTTGGTCGCCACGGTCGATCTTCGGCCTCTTCTCCACCACTTTCCACATCATAGCTGTCGCTGTCATCAGTATCTTCGGACAAACCTTCGAGAATCTCCTTCGTGATTTTCTCTGTATTCGTCTCTGCCATCGCTATCAGGAACCCCAGATTCTTCTCCTCCTCGAGACTCAGCTTCGTCTCAGCAGGGATCTTCAGCTTCGTCTCAGCAGGGGTCTTCTTGCCTTCAGACATCTTCGGAAACGCTAAAAAATTGTTCCCGAGGCCGAAGCTTCGAAATCAAAAAGACCAGCAAATCTTAATGAACAAGAGCTAAAAATTTTAGTGGGCCGAAGCAAAAGGCAAGTGTGCGTACCAAATGAGTTCGCGATGTGATCTTATTTATATGCCTATGGCGTTGGAAATTGAAAGGCCCCGCTTGTCAGTGAATGTTGCTATTCTAGCAAAGGGAAGGTGTTTTTTCGGACCTTCGGCTCAAGGCCTTCGTCCATATCGCAATCTGAATTTATTATTTACAAATTAATATTGCGAGGGGCTACTGTTGGGGGCCTTCGTCCTCCGAAGGTCCTCAAAAACATGATTTGACAGTGTTTTCCAAGCGGATTATGTGAACAGGTATTCTCGGATTCAGAATTATGAATGCGAAGCACGGCCAGGACGAAGCCTGAACCAGACGAAGCACGAGCGCAGCCGAAGCCGTGTGCAGGGAAGCTTCGTCACGATAGCAGAAAAGGGAACCGACTTAAAGATGAAAAGACTGCATGGGCCTCGACTGATTTCCGTAGGCCATTGACAAATGTAATGGACATGGATGTAATTTTATGTGGGCTGCGTCCCGCGTCTATAAATAGATGAACAGTACTCCCGTACTGTTCACGCTGACTGTGCATTCGCTTTTGCGTCACGCTTGTACTTTCTACCTTTTCTCAGGACCGAAAGGTACATTTGTAATTTGAAATCATTTCTATTTTCTCATGTTAATAAAATAGAAATGATTCTATGGTGATGTCTAAATTATATTTCGTGCTTTATATGAACCCTTCGTCATTACTTGTTATATTTACGAAGGTATGTTTCTTATGACCTTCGTCCGGAATTCATTATCCCCGAAGGGGCATAGTGTCTCGAAGGACGAAGGACTTTAATATTTAACACTTTTTATGTTGCCTTGTTCTTAACTCTTAGCATTTGAGAACAAGTCTCCAACACCCCCTTTTCCCATAATCATAAATTCTCCCCATAAGAGACCAAATTTTGAGAAAAATAGTATTTTGACAAATCAAAAAGTTCTAACTCTACTCTTTTCAAAATTTCACAAGTGGTAGCTGATCCTTTTGCTTTGGCCTTAATTTCTCCCCCTTTGGCATTAAGCACCAAAACGAGATCATTCTTGGCCCTTTAACCCCATTGCCTCACCAAAATAGTCAATTACGAGCAAAAAGGCAATAAGAGCATAGATATGAACTTGGAGTTATTCCCGGAGTGCAGTGGAAGTCTTTGCATGGTCCAAGTTCACCTTTCTCTTCCAATCCACTTTTGAGACTAAATCAAGTAAACTCAAACACAAGGGTTAGTCTCAAAGGGTCAAGTTGTAGCATGCCTCCCCCTAAATAAGTGCTTCACTTGCAAATGGACTTGTGAGGTCCAGGGATCATGTGTACAACTTGAGCACAACAAATGAACAAACATAGATTGAAATGCATAAATTACACGATCAAAGGCATAAAATACATGTATGCTATAGATCAATCCAAGTTACGCGAATCTAAGACATTTAGCTCACTACGCAACCTATAAAACCTTTTCTCATCTAAAGGCTTGGTGAAGATATCGGCTAGCTGGTTCTCGGTGTTAATATGGTACACCTCGATATCCCCCTTTTGCTGGTGGTCTCTCAGGAAGTGATGTCGGATGTCTATGTGCTTAGTGCGGCTGTGTTCAACAGGATTATCCGCCATGCTGATTGCACTCTCATTATCACATAGGAGTGGGACTTTGCTCAGATTGTAGCCAAAGTCCCGGAGGGTTTGCCTCATCCAAAGTAGTTGCGCGCAACACTGTCCTGCGGCAACATACTCGGCCTCAGCGGTGGATAGGGCAACAGAAGTTTGTTTCTTTGAGCTCCACGACACCAGGGACCTTCCTAGGAATTGGCACGTCCCTGATGTACTTTTCCTATCAACCTTGCACCCAGCATAATCGGAGTCTGAATATCTGATTAAGTCAAAGGTAGACCCCTTTGGATACTAGATCCCGAAGCAAGGCGTAGCAACTAAATATCTAAGAATCCGCTTAACGGCCACAAGGTGACATTCCCTTGGGTCGGATTGATATCTAGCACACATGCATACGCTAAGCATAATATCCGGTCTACTAGCACATAAATAAAGCAAGGAACCTATCATAGACTGGTATGCTTTTTGATCAACGGACTTACCTCCTTTGTTGAGGTCGACATGTCCGTTGGTTCCCATTGGTGTCTTCGCGGGCTTGGCGTCCTTCATCCCGAACCGCTTGAGTAGGTCTTGCGTGTACTTCATTTGGGAGATGAAGGTGCCGTCCTTGAGTTGCTTCACTTGGAACCCAAGGAAGTAGTTCAACTCGCCCATCATCGACATCTCAAATTTCTATGTCATCACCCTGCTAAACTCCTCACAAGACTTTTGGTTAGTAGAACCAAATATTATGTCATCGACATAAATTTGGCACACAAATAGGTCACCATCACAAGTCTTAGTGAAAAGAGTTGGATCGGCTTTCCCAACCTTGAAAGCATTAGCAATTAGGAAATCTCTAAGGCATTCATACCATGCTCTTGGGGCTTGCTTAAGTCCATAGAGCGTCTTAGAGAGCTTACACACATGGTATGAATGTCATAGAGACTTTTTAATTGCTAATGCTTTCAAGGTTGGGAAAGCCGATCCAACTCTTTTCACTAAGACATGTGATCGTGACTTATTTGTGTGCCAAATTTATGTCGATGACATAATATTTGGTTCTACTAACCAAAAGTCTTGTGAAGAGTTTAGCAGGGTGATGACTAAAAAATTTGAGATGTCGATGATGGGCGAGTTGAACTACTTCCTTGGGTTCCAAGTGAAGCAACTCAAGGACGACACCTTCATCTCTCAAACGAAGTACACGCAAGACTTGCTCAAGCGGTTTGGGATGAAGGACGCCAAGCCTACAAAGACTCCAATGGGAACCGACGGACATGTCGACCTCAACAAAGGAGGTAAGTCCGTTGATTAAAAGGCATACCGGTCTATGATAGGGTCTTTACTTTATTTGTGTGCTAGTAGACCGGATATTATGCTTAGTGTATGCATGTGTGCTAGATTTCAATCTGATCCAAGGGAGTGTCACTTAGTGGCCGTGAAGCGAATTCTTAGATATTTAGTCGCTACGCCTTGCTTCGGGATCTGGTATCCAAAGGGGTCTACCTTTGACTTAATTGGATATTCAGACTCCGATTATGCTAGATGTAAGGTCGACAGGAAGAGTACATCAGGGACGGACCAATTCCTAGGAAGGTCCCTGGTGTCCTGGAGTTCGAAGAAACAAACCTCCGTTGCCCTATCCACCGCTGAGGCCGAGTACGTTGCCGCAGGACAGTGTTGCGCGCAACTACTTTGGATGAGGCAAACCCTCCAGGACTTTGGCTACAATCTGAGCAAAGTCCCACTCCTATGTGATAATGAGAGTGCTATCCGCATGGCGGACAATCTTGTTGAACACAGCCGCACAAAGCACATAGACATCCGGTATCACTTTTTGAGAGACCACCAGCAAAAGGGAGATATCGAAGTGTTTTATGTTAGCATCGAGAACCAGCTAGCCGATATCTTTACCAAGCCTTTAGATGAGAAGACCTTTTGCAGGCTGCGTAGTGAGCTAAATGTCTTAGATTCGCGGAACTTGGATTGATGTGTAGCATACATGTGTATTATGCTTTGATCATGTTCCCTTATGCATTTTGTTGTTTATTTATGGTTCTCAAGTTGTACAAGCACTCCCCGGACCTCACAAGTCCATTTGAGAGTGATGCACATATTTAGGGGTAGATGTGCTACAACTTGACCCTTTTGAGACTAACCATGTGTTTGAGCTTGTTTGATTTAGTCTCAAAAGTGGATTGAAAGGGAAAGATGGACTTGGACCATGAAAGACTTCCACTGCACTCCGATGAGAGGGTAACTCACTCCAAGTTCATATTCTTATTGCCTTTGTACTCTTATTTGAAGATTTTGGTGAGGCAATGGGGTTTTAGGGCCAAGATTGATCCCGTTTTGGTGCTTGATGCCAAAGGGGGAGAAAATAAGGCCAAAGCAAGAAATGGATCAGCTACCACTTGAGAATTTTGAAAATAGTAGAGTAGAGCCTTTTTGTTTTGTCAAAATACTCTTATTGTCTCTTATTTTCAAAAGTTTGTCTCTTGTGGGGAGAATGTTTGATTATGGAAAAAGGGGGAGTTTTTGAATTCTTGATCAATTTCTCTTGGAATACCTCTCTCTATGCCTTAACAAGTGACTTTGACTTAGAGATAGGAAATTGAGTTCGATTTGCAAAAACAAACCAAGTGGTGGCAAAGAATGATCCAAATATGCCAAATTTGAATCAAAACAAATTTGTGTTCTCATTTTCATTGATGTTGCACTTCTTTTAGTTGCTTTTTGTTGTGTTGGCATAAATCACCAAAAAGGGGGAGATTGAAAGGGAAATGTGCCCTTGGGCCATTTCTAAGTATTTTGGTGATCTAGTGCCAACACAAATGGTTTGAGTGTGAAACTATGCCAGATGGTGGAAGAAGTGCAAAGTCAACACAAAGGTATGATTCTAGACTTAGTACATTAGTTTTTGTGTACTAACATATTTGTCTAAGTGCTAGAATTAGAGAAAATTCAATTGGAAAAGACTTGGCTCGAGCAGCCAAGACTCTGCTCAGTCTGGGTGCACTGGACTGTCCGATGGTGCACCGGACAGTGTCCGGTGCGCCAGGCTGGCGTCTGATCAACTGGCTGCTCTCGGGTCTCGACGGCGGCATACGACTATAAATCACCGGACTGTCCGGTGGTGCACCAGACAGTGTCTGGTGAGTCGGCTGCGGCGAAGTCGCCGCTCTCGAGAACCAAGTCAACAGCGTACGACTATAATTCACCGGACTGTCCGGTGAGCCAACGGTCGGGTGCGCCAACGGTCGGCCGCGCAATCCGCGCGTGACGCGTGGCCGAGCCAACGGTCGGATGGGGGCACCGGACTGTCCGGTGCGCCAACGTCTCCAATTCTCCAACGGTCGGCTGCGCCAGAATAGGAAAGAAATCCACACCGGACAGTGTCCGGTGGTGCACTGGACTGTCCGCTGCGCCAGTCGATAGAAGGCAAGAATTGCCTTCCTAGATTGCTCTCAACGGCTCCTAGCTGCCTTGGGGCTATAAAAGGGACCCCTAGGCGCATGGAGGAGTACACCAAGCATACTTTGAGCATTCTTGATCATTCACACTTCGTCTTTGCGCACTCGTTTGTCACTCTTAGTGATTTGAGCTCCATTCTAGTGAGAACTTTGTGATATTCATTTGAGCTCGAGTCTTGGCCGTGTGTGTGCGTATTTGCTGTGGATTTGTGTGTGTTGCTTCCCTCACTTACTCTAGTGCTTTCACTTTGATTCTCATTGTAAGGGCGAGAGACTCCAAGTTGTGGAGATTCCTCGCAAACGGGAAAGAGTAAAGAAAAGAAGAACACCGTGGTATTCAAGTTGATCATTGGATCACTTGAGAGGAGTTCAGTGCAACTCTCGTCCGTTGGGACGCCACAACGTGGAGTAGGCAAGTGTTGTACTTGGCCGAACCACGGGATAAATCCTCGTGTCTCTTGTGCTTGTTCTCACTATGTCTATTGTACTTCACAAGAGCTCTCCTTAGCCACTTGATTTCATTGTGCTAACTCCTAATCAAGTTTTGTGGTTTTAAGTTTCAAGTTTTTACAAGATCACCTATTCACCCCCCCCTCTAGGTGCTCTCATTGCTCCATGTACACCTCCTCCTTGATTGGCCTGTTGAGGAAAGCGCTCTTCACATCCATTTGGAACAACCTGAAAGAGTGGTGAGCGACATAGGCTAATAGAATGCGAATAGACTCTAGCCTAGCCACAGGAGCAAAAGTCTCCTCAACATCCAAACCTGCGACTTGGGCATAACCTTTTGCCACAAGTCGAGCCTTGTTTTGTGTCACCACCTCGTGCTCGTCTTGCTTGTTGCGGAACACCCACTTGGTTCCCACAACGTTTTGCTTGGGACGTGGCACCAGGGTCCAAACTTCATTTCGCTTGAAGTTGTTGAGCTCTTCCTGCATGGCCAACACCCAGTCCGGATCTAGCAAGGCCTCTTCTAGCCTGAAAGGCTAAATAGAAGAGACAAACGAGTAATGCTCACAAAAGTTAGCTAATCTTGAGCGAGTGGTTACTCCCTTGCTTATATCACCCAGAATCTGGTCGACGGGATGATTCTTTTGAATCGTCGCTCGGACTTGAGTTGGAGGGGCCCGTGGGACTTCTTCCTCCATAACTTGGTCTTCTTGTGCTCCCCCTTGATCACACGCCTCCTCTTGAGGAACCTGTTCATCATCATGAGTTGGGGGTGCACCATTGTTGAGGAAGAAGGTTGATCTTGCTCTTGGTGTTCCTGTGGTCGCACAACTCCAATCGCCATGATGCAAATTGCGTCCGTTGGAACATCGTCTTCATCTACATCATCAAGATCAACTTGCTCTCTTGGAGAGCCATTAGTTTCATCAAATACAACATCGCTAGAGACTTCAACCAAACCCGATGATTTGTTGAAGACTCTATACGCCTTTGTATTTGAGTCATAACCTAGCAAAAACCCTTCTACAGCTTTGGGAGCAAATTTAGAATTTCTACCTTTCTTTACAAGAATATAACATTTACTCCCAAATTCACGAAAGTATGAAACATTAGGTTTGTTACCGGTTAGAAGTTCATACGAGGTCTTCTTGAGGAGGCGATGAAGGTAGACCCGGTTTATGGCGTGGCAAGCTGTGTTCACAGCTTCCGACCAAAACCGCTCGGGCGTCTTGAATTCTCCAAGCATCGTCCTCGCCATGTCTATAAGCGTCCTGTTCTTCCTCTCTAGCACACCATTTTGCTGTGGTGTGTAGGGAGCGGAGAACTCGTGCTTGATTCCTTCCTCCTCAAGGTACTCCTCCACTTGTAAGTTCTTGAACTCGGACCCGTTGTCGCTTCTTATCTTTTTCACCTTGAGCTCAAATTCGTTTTGAGCTCTCCTTAAAAAGCGCTTTAGGGTCCCTTGGGTTTCTGATTTATCCTGCAAAAAGAATACCCAAGTGAAGTGGGAAAAATCATCAACAATAACAAGACCATACTTACTTCCCCCGATGCTGAGGTAGGCGACGGGTCCAAAGAGGTCCATATGAAGTAGCTCCAGAGGTCTTGATGTGGTCATCACATTCTTGCTGTGATGAGTGCTTCCCACCTGTTTACCTACTTGACAAGCTGCACAAGGTCTATCTTTTTCGAAAAATACATTGATTAGACCTAACACATGTTCTCCCTTTAGAAGTTTATGAAGGTTCTTCATCCCATGCTAGTCTTAGCAATTAAGCATGCATCTAGATCGGCCTCCTCCTTAGAAAAATCAACTAAGTAGAGTTTGCCATCTAGTACACCCTTAAAAGCTAATGAACCATCACTCCTTCTAAAGACAGACACATCTACATTTGTAAATAGACAATTATAACCCATATTACATAGTTGACTAACGGACAATAAGTTATATCCGAGCGATTCAACTAAGAACACATTAGATATGGAATGCTCAGATGAAATAGCTATCTTTCCTAGTCCTTTAACCTTGCCTTGGTTCCCATGTCCAAAGATGATCGAATCTTGGGAATCTTTATTCTTGACGTAGGAGGTGAACATCTTCTTCTCCCCCGTCCTGTGGTTTGTGCATCCGCTGTCGATAATCCAGCTTGAGCCCCCGGATGCATAAACCTGCAAGGCAAATTAGGCTTGGGTCTTAGGTACCCAACTCTTGTTTGGTCCTACAAGGTTAGTTACAATAGCCTTTGGGACCCAAATGCAAGTCTTGTCTCCCTTGCATTTGGACCCCAACTTTCTAGCAACACGTTTTCATTTTTACATGAAAGTACATACTTAGTGTTGCAAGCATGAAAGACAGTGGTAGGTTTATTACACACTTTCCTAGGAGCACGAGACACAAAATTTCTCCTAGGCCTACCATTAAAATTAAAAATGGAAGCAATCATGGCATGTGAGTCAAAAGCATTATAACTCCTATTATAATGAGAATTTCTAGAAAATTTTCTATCATTGTACATGAAAGCATGATTCTTTTGACTAATACTAGCCATAGGGGCTTTCCCTTTCTCCTTGTTGGGAACGGGAGCCCTTTGACTTGTTAAGTTCTTGGCTTCCTTTTGAAAGCCAAGTCCATCCTTAATTGAGGGATGTCTACCAACGGTGTAGGCATCCCTAGCAAATTTTAACTTATCAAAGTCATTTTTGCAAGTCTTAAGTTGGTCATTAAGACTTGCCACTTCACCATTTAATTTTGTGTTCAACACATGCATCAACATCAAAATCTTTACATCTATTACAAATGACAACATGCTCTATACAAGAACTAGATTTATTAACTACTTCTAGCTTAGCATTTAAATCATCATTAATACTCTTTGGGCTAGACACAGTTTCATGACAAGCAGATAATTCAGAGGGCAACATTTCATTCCTTTTAATCTCTAAAGCAAGAGATTTTTGTACACTAACAAACTTATCATGCTCTTCATACAAAATGTCCTCTTGCTTTTCTAAGAGTCTATTCTTTTCATTTAAAGCATCAATCAATTCATTGATTTTATCTACTTTAGTTCTATCTAAACCTTTAAATAAGCTTGTGTAATCTACTTCATCATCACTAGAGTCATCATCACTTGAAGTAGTACACTTAGGGGTATCTCGAGCGCTTACCTTTTTCTCCTTTGCCATGAGGCAAGTATGGCGCTCGTTGGGGAAGAGAGACGACTTGTTGAAGGCCGAGGCGGTGAGTCCTTCGTCGTCGGAGTCGGAAGAAGAGCAATCCGAATCCCATTCTTTGCCAAGGTGCACCTTGCCCTTCGCCTTCTTGTAGGCCTTCTTCTTCTCCCTCTTCCCGCTCTTTTCTTGTTCCTGGTCATTAGCATTATCGGGACAATTTGCTATAAAATGACCAGTCTTACCACATTTAAAGCAGGAGCGCTTTCCCTTTGCTTTGCTCTTGTTGGGATGCTCCTTGCGTCCTTTTAGCGTGGTCTTGAAGCGCTTGATGATGAGGGCCATCTCATCTTCGTTTAGCCCGGTAGCCTCAACTTGTGCCACCTTGCTAGGTAGCGCCTCCCTGCTGCTGCTTGTTGCCTTGAGTGCAACGGGCTGGGGCTCATAGATGGGCATTGGGCCGTTCAATGCATCATCAACATATCTTGCTTCCTTGACCATCATACGCCCGCTCACAAACTTTCCGGGTATCTCCTCGGGCGTCATCTTTGTGTACCTAGGATTTTCACGGATGAGGTTCACAAGATGAGGGTCAATAACAGTGAAAGACCTGAGCATAAGTCGGACGACGTCGTGGTCCGTCCACCTCGTGCTTCCATAGCTCCTGATCTTGTTGACCATGGTCTTGAGCCTGTTGTACGTTTGCGTTGGCTCCTCTCCCCTGATCATGGCAAACCTTCCTAGCTCGCCTTCCACAACCTCCATTTTGGTGATCATGTGGCGTCGTTCCCCTCATGCGATATCTTGAGGGTGTCCCATATTTGCTTGGCGTTGTCCAAGCCGCTCACCTTGTTGTACTCATCCCTGCACAAGGATGCTAACAAAATAGTGGTAGCTTGTGCATTCTTATGGATTTGCTCATTGATAAACACAGGGTTATCGGTACTGTCGAATTGCATTCCATTTTCTACTATCTCCCATATACTAGGATGGAGAGAAAATAAGTGACTACACATTTTGTGACTCCAAAATGCGTAGTCCTCTCCATCAAAGTGTGGAGGTTTACCAAGAGGAATGGAAAGCAAATGAGCATTGGAATTATAAGGAATACGAGAATAATCAAATGAAAAATTCGAATTAACCGGTTTCCTTTTCTCGTCGTCGTCGTCTCTTGGGGAAGAAGAAGACTCGTCGCTGTCGTAGTAGACGATCTTCTTGATGCGCCTCTTCTTCTTCCTGTCCTTCTTCTTATGACTCGAGCCAGAGTCAGTGGGCTCGTTGAAAATGGACTCCTTCTCCTTATCATTGACCACCATCCCCTTTCCCTTAGGATCCATCTCTTCGGGCGATTAGTCCCTTTCGTGAAGAGAATGGCTCCGATACCAATTGAGAGCACCTAGAGTAGGGGTGAATAGGTGATCCTATAAAAAACAACAACTAATAGCCACAAAACTTGGTTAAGTGTTAGTATGGCTAAGTAGCGAGCTCTTGCAAACACACAAGTAATCACAGAAAAGCAATCACAAGAGACACGCGAGTTATCCCATGGTTCGGCCAAGTAATACTTGCCTACTTCCACGTTGTGGCGTCCCAGTGGACGAGGGTTGCACTCAACCCCTTTCAAGTGATCCAATGATCAACTTGAATACCATGGTGTTCTTCTTTCTTATACTTTCTCCCATTTGCGAGGAATCTCCACAACTTGGAGCCTCTCGCCCTTACAATTGATGATCACAAAGAAGCACGGAAGTAAGGGAGGGGAGAGCAACGCACACAAGACTCAAATCCACAACACAACCACACACACAAGTCACAACTTGAGCTCTAAGTTCAACACACGGAGTTCTCAACTCAAGAGGAGCTCAAATTGCTAGCACATAGAATCAAACCCGTGGGAGTGGAGTCTGGATGCTTAGGAATGATCAAAGAATGCTTGGGTTACTCCTCCATGCGCCTAGGGGTCCCTTTTATAGCCCCAAGGCAGCTAGGATCCGTTGGAGAACAATCTTGGAAGGCTGAGCTTGCCTTCTGTCGGGTGGCGCACCAGACAGTCCGGTGCACCACCGGACAGTCACTGTAGCTGTCTGGTGCGTGATCTCCTTCCTTTTCTGGCGCAGTCAACTGTTGCAGATTCGTGGTAGTTGGCGCACCAGACACTGTCCGGTGACCCCTGCCGACCGTTGGAGCAGGCCACGCCTCGCCCGCGGATTGCGCGGCTGACCGTTGCCCAGTCGACCGTTGGCTCACCGGACAGTCTGGTGCACCACCGGATAGTCTGGTGAATTTTAGCCTTATGCCGTTGAACTTTTCCCGAGAGCGACGACTTCGCCGCGAACGACTCACCGGACAGTCCGGTGCACCACCGGACAGTCCGGTGAATTGTAGCCGTATGCCGTTGAACTTTTCCCGAGAGCGACGACTTCGCCGCGGACGACTCTCAGGACAGTCCGGTGCACCCAGACGAACAGCAGTTGGTTGTACACAACCAACTCTTATCCAAACCATTTTCTCCTGTTTCTAGCACTTAGATACAATATGTTAGTACCCAAATCAATATACTAAGTCTAGAAACATACCTTGTTACATGATTTGCACTTCTTCAATCTTTGGCATAAATTAAGACTTAGAGGATATATGTTGGACACTTAATCACCAAAACACTTTAGAAATGGCCCAAGGGCACATTTCCCTTTCACTATGTGACAATGAGAGTGCAATCCGCATGGCGGATAATCCTGTTGAACACAGACGCACTAAGCACATAGACATCTGGCATCACTTTCTGAGGGACCACCAGCAAAAGGGAGATATCGAGGTGTTCCATATTAGCACCGAGAACCAGCTAGCCGATATCTTTACCAAGCCCTTAGATGAGAAAACCTTTTGCAGGTTGCGTAGTGAGCTAAATGTCTTAGATTCGCGTAACTTGGATTGATCTATAGCATACATGTGTTCTATGCCTTTGATCATGTTACTTTATGCATTTCAATTCGTTGTTGTCTATTAGTGGTGCTCAAGTTGTACACATGATCCTCGGACCTCACAAGTCCATTTGCAAGTGATGCACTTATCTAGGGGGATATATGCTACAACTTGACCCTTTGAGACTAACCTTTGTGTTTGAGTGTTCTTGATGTAGTCTCAAAGGTGCATTGAAAGGGAAAATGGACTTGGACGTTGCAAAGACTTCCACTGCACTCCGGTATTGGTGTATTTAATTCCAAGTTCATACTTATGCTCTTATTGCCTTTTTGCTCTTGATTGACAATTTTGGTGAGGCAATGGGGTTTAAGGGCCAAGAATAATCCTGTTTTGGTGCTTAATGCTAAAGGGGGAGAAATTAAGGCCAAAGCAAGCAAATGGATCAACTACCACTTGTGAATTTTGAAAACAATAGAGTTAGAACTTTTGATTTGTCAAAATACTCTTATTGCAAAATTTGGTCTCTTGTGGGGGAGAATTTTGATTATGGGAAAAGGGGGAGTTTTTGGCTCTTGATCAGTTTCACTCTTAGATTTTCTCTCTTTATGCCCAAACAAGTGAGTTTGACTTAGAGATAAGGAAAATGAATTTGATTTGCAAAAATAAACTAAGTGGTGGCAAAGAATGATCCAAATATGCCAAATAAAGGGTCAAAACAATTTGGTCCTCATTTGCATTGATATTGCACTTATTTTGGTTGCTTTTTTGAGGTGTTGGCATAAATCACCAAAAAGGGGGAGATTGAATGGGAAATGTGCCTTTGGGCCATTTCTATAATGTTTTGGTGATTAAGTGCCCAACACATAATCTTTAAGTTGTTATGTGCCAAACAAGCAAGAAGTGCAAATCATGTAACAAGGTACGTTTCTAGACTTAGTACATTGTTTTGAGTACTAACATATTCTGTCTAAGTGCTAGAAATAGCGAGAAAAGAATTGCAAAAAGTCTTGGCTCGGTGCAGCCAAAACTCTGCTCAGTCTGGCACACCGGACTGTCCGGTGCGCCAGGCTGAACTCCGGTGAACAGGCCACTCTCGGGAAAAGTTCGGCGACGTACGACTATAATTCACCAGACTGTCCGGTGAGCCAACGGTCGCCAGCGCAACGGTCGGCCGTGCAATCCGCGGGCGACACGTGGCCCGCACCAACGGTCGGCTGGGGGCACCGGACTGTCCGGTGTGCACCGGACTGTGTCCGGTGCGCCAACTGGCTCGGTGGTGCAACGGTCGTCTGTGCCAGAAAAGGAAGGAGATTTGCACCGGACCATCTACAGTGACTGTCCGGTGGTGCACCGGACTGTCCGGTGCGCCACTCGACAGAAGGCAAGGATGGCCTTCCTTGTTGGCCTCCAACCGCTCCTAGCTGCCTTGGGGCTATAAAAGGGACCCCTAGGCGCATGGAGGAGCTACCCAAGCTTACAAGAAACATTCTAAGACTCCAACTTCACGCATTCGATTCTTTGAGATAGTGATTTGAGCTCCATTTGAGTTGAGAACTCCTTACGTTGTGTTTTGAGCTCAAGTTGTGGCTTGTGTGCGTGATTGTGCTCTGGATTTGAGTCTTGTGTGTGTTGCTCTCCCCTCCCTTACTTCTATGCTTCTTTTGTGATCATCATTGTAAGGGCGAGAGGCTCCAAGTTGTGGAGATTCCTCGCAAACGGGAGAAAGACTAAGAAAGGAAAAACCGTGGTATTCAAGTTGATCATCGGATCACTTGAAAGGGGTTGAGTGCAACCCTCGTCCATTGGGACGCCACAACGTGAAAGTAGGCAAGTGTTACTTGGCCGAACCATGGGATAAAAATCGCGTGTCTTGTGTTGATCTTTCTGTGATTGTCTTGTCCACAAGAATTCGCTTCTCAACTACTTAGTTGCACTAACATTTCTATAACCAAGTTTTGTGGCTATTTAGTGTTCAATTTTACAGGATCACCTATTCACCCCCTCTAAGTTCTCTCAGGCATAACCTTTTGCCACAAGTTGAGCCCTATTTCTTGTCATCGCTCCGTGCTCGTCTTGCTTGTTGCGGAACACCCACTTGGATGTGGCACCTTTTGCTCTCAGGCATAACCTTTTGCTTTGGATGTGGCACCGGGCTCCAGACTTCATTCCTTTTGGAGTTGTTGAGCTCTTCCTGCATGGCCAACACCCAGTCCGGATCCTGCAAGGCCTCTTCTACCCTGAAAGGCTCAATAGAAGAGACAAATGAGTAATGCTCACAAAAATTAGCTAATCGTGAGCGAGTAGTTACTCCCTTGCTGATTGTTGGGGACTTGTTCTCAAATGCTATGAGTTAAAAACAAGGCAACACCAAAAATGTCAAATGTTAAAGCCCTTTGTCCTTCGAGGCATTATTTCCCTTAGGATATAATGATCTTCGGACGAAGGTTATGAAGGACATACCTTCATCAATGCAAGATATAATAATGAAGAAAGAATCATATGAAATGTAAAAGATAACATAAACAATTTTATATCAACTCATTTCTATTTTATTACTATGGAAAACTAGAAATGATATCAGATTACAAATGTACTTTAGCTCGAAGGAAGATAAAAGTACAAGCGTGACACAAAAGCAGGATAACAAGTCAGCGTGAACAATATGGGAGTACTGTTCATCTATTTATAGGCACGGGACGAAGCCCGTGTGAAATTACATCCATGCCCTTTGCATTTGCTAATGACTCTAAGGTAATCCACCGAGGTCTAAATAGCCTTTTCCCTTTTAAGTCGGTTCCCTTTTCTGCCGTTATGACGAAGCTCCCTTGTGCGTAGCTTCGGCGCTGCGTCAACCTTCGTATTGTTCGCGCTTTTCACACTGTGTGTGGTTCTGATCCGAGTTCGAAGGCACCTGTTCATATATTACACTCAAGAAACATTGTTAAATCATGTTTTTGAGGACCTTCGGAAGACGAAGGCCCCCAACAGTAGCCCCTCACAAGGTTAATTTGTTAGAATAACGAATTCAGATTGCGATATGGACGAAGGCCCTAAGCCGAAGGTCCGAAAAAACATCTTCCCTTTGCTAGAATAGCAAAAGTCAATGACAAATGGGGCCCTCCAACTTGGAGCGTGCTGAGCGTATAAATAAGAACTCACCCCGAGCACATTTGGCACACATGCTCTGCTTTGCTTTACTTCTTAGCTCTTGCTTTCCATCAGTTGCTTAGTTTCTTGAATTTTCTAAGCTTCAAATTTAAGGTCATATTTTTGTTAGTTCCGATGATAAGATGTCTCACGATAAGAAGACAGTTGCTGGAGCGAAGTTAACCGAAGAGGAGAAGCTTCTTGAGGAAAAGACTACTGGATTCATTGAGTCAATTGCAAAGACAAATACAGAAAAGATTACAAAGGAAATTCTAGAAGGCTTATCTGAAGATACCGATGACAGCGATAGTTATGATGCGGAAAGTGGAGGCGAAGACTCCGAAGATCGGCCCTGGCGACCAAGTCACACAGTCTTCGGGAAAACGACTATCAGACAGAGTCATCTTGATACTGTAACACCCCTGGTGTTACTATAACTAAAACTTGAGCATGGCATCATGAGCATGGGCATTGCATATGTTTGACACACCTAGAGTGCATTCACTAGGCAAAAATTTCAAACAAGTTGTATTGTTTTAAAGTTTTACAAATAGGACCCTGGTTAAGGACTTAACCCTAAATAGTGATTAACGGGGTAAAACTTAACCCAAGTTGAGAAAACCTAAAGGCTTTAGGGTAAAAGTCATAAAATGACCCCAACAATAAAGTTGAATCACATTTATACCCCTGGAATACCAGAAACCCTAATTGGAACCCTGGGAAACCCTAAAACCAAACCCTAGGGACCTAAGTGCAAAATTAGTCCACTTTTGGGCTAAAGTGCAAAAACCAAGTCAAATAAGTGTTTTAAGTCAATTGGATCACAAATATGTGGATTTGAAGGCCAAACCCTAAGTTTTGGACTTAAATGCAAAATGGACCTCATTTGAGTTTTGTTCTAAGTCTGAAAAACAATGAATGGGCTCAACTTTGGGGCTTTGTAACTTACAAAGTATAGGGTTTTTGCCCTAGGTCACCACATCAAAGTTGAAGACCCATTATAGGAGAACAACTTTGCTTAAGGTTGTGAGCTTAGTTGTTAAGAAGAAATTAGAGAAAACCAAGCCTAAAGTTGGGCTGTCAGGCTGTTATGTCTGAATTTTCAGACTAGCAGTGAACTGACCTCGACTTCAAGCTAGGTTTTGAGCATGATCCAGTGCTCAAATGTGATCAAGTCCTATAGTTGAATTGTAGCTGGTATGTAGCACTACAACATTGATGCAGTGACTTGGGGGTGTTGCCACAGGATTTTGGAAGAAAATTGACCCAAAACATCGTCTGTCAGGCTGTCTGATGAAGTATCCCATGGTACAGTGCGCGCGCGTGGATCAGACTGCCAGCGCGGCTGTCCTCACCGCCGACGGCACCCTCCACCGCGATTCGTGCCGCGGTTGCCGTGATCCGAGCTTGGCTTGGCTGGATAACACTTTGGGGTCACATAAAGATCCTCGCTGTGGATAACTCCGGCCATAAACAAGTTCGGCCACCGTACATGCATCACCGCGGCGGAGAGCGATAAGAACACCGGTGACCGTCGCCTCCTAGCCTTGCGCCGCGTGGCTTAGCGTTTCTACCGTGTCGCCGTGACCTCCTCTGAACCCTCCGTGGCTCACCGGAGTTACTGCCACGTCGTTGGCCACGTACTCGCGAAGCCAGTGCTTCTTCCTCCTCTCCGGCCGTCGACACATCGCGATCAAATTAAGCGCCACCGCTTCGGGGCTCTATAAATTGACCCCGCCGTGAGCTTCACCATATCCTTACGCATCCAGCCACCGCTAATCGGCCACAATCATCCACTCGCGGGCTTGAATTTCTCGTTTCCCCCAATTCGGTTTTCCGCCGCCGTAGAGTTGAGTTCACCGTCGCCAGCCCAACTCCGGTCAGTACCCGCCCTTTGCTTCCTCGTTTGAGCATTCTCATGCCTCTGTGATGCTCCCCGACCCCTTTAATTGAACTAGACCGGCGCCCATCGCCGGGAACACGATCATGTTGCCGCTTCACTCACGGCCACCGTGGCCAGAGTCCCCTAGATGATCAATAGCCAAATTAGTTTGGGGAAAATGCTTAGAGTCGATCCAATTCCGTTTCTATTGCTCGGAGAGCTCAGCCGTTGCCCCGTTCGGCCGGTCTGCTGGCTCGCCGGAGCGCGGCCGTGCGCGAGCGCCGTCGGGGACGTGCGGTTGTGAATTGACAGAAAACCGAGGGCCTTTTCGTGAACTGTCAGCGACTTAACACAATAGTGAATGGACCTATTTCGGTTTAGCTGTTAAGCCGGGGGTCTCTGCGCAAAACCTCCTTCGCGGGCGCGGGCGCGCGCGCGATTTCGCGCGGGCCTGGGCCGCTGGACTTGATATCGGCCCAGTACTGTTCCTATTTTCCTCTTTTCTTTTTCAGCAGAACTTTGAAAAACTGTAGAAAATGGTAGGAAAATCCTAAAAATATGAGACCAATTTTCCTAGGCTTGTTATTTTCCATAGTATTTAATAAAAATAGTTTTATGATTTTTAGTTTGAATAGGGAATTTTAGGGTATTTAAAATAGCCTAAACCATTGGTTCTGGATTTTTAGAAAATAAATAATAAGTCCAAAATTTCCCAAACTTTTTATGTGAGCTTTTCACATTATTTAGTAGCCATGGGTAGAGTTTGGTTTGATTTGGACCTTGTTTGATCACTAAACCCAAAACCACCCCCCTGCTCCATGAATTCCTTTACTGACTCCGGAAACCCTAGGTTCTCGGAGTACCGTGAAGGAAAGTTGTACTCAAGACATAAATAATAAGTTTATGTTACCTTTGCATCCTCATGAGCATTCCATGACATCCATTCTTATGCATGTATATGGTTATATTAGAGCACGAAGAAGAAGAGGAAGTTGCTGAAGAGGGGATACCACCCACCTCTGATCCTCAAGCAGACAACTGTTTTTATTTCGATATCTGTGGATCCGAGCAGGACACACCTGACAACAAAGGCAAGCCCCGGTGCATTTGCCACCTTCCTTGATGTTTTTAAAATCTTTCTCACTTGCTTGCTGCATTAGGTGATAGGAGTTGATTGATTAAACAATTCCTGCATTACCTTCCTTGATCTTGATTACCCTCCTTGAAACCCTGTTTTTTACAAAAAGGTTTTACTATGCTTAGTATTGCTTTAGAAAAACAAACGGATTTGTTTTACAAAAGATGTTTGGCAAAGTGGGAGGGATGTTTTCGAAAATAAAACTTGATGGTGAATCCATCATGACTGTAACACCCAAAATCTTATTTTGGAGAGATCAGTAAAATTCTCCAAAGATTTTGAGTAAAAATATATTCCTTTTCCTAATACAAAAAAAATGTTTTCTAGGAAAAGATTAAATAAAAAGATTCCTATATGAATTCACTAAAGGATTTAAGTTAAATCAAAACTTAATTAATGTTATATACTAGGAATTATTTTAAAACAATTATATTCTTTTACATGAACCTCATATTTAAAACATTTACTTAAATAGGATAATAATTAAAATTAAACTTTGCATTCATGTTGTGATCTTTGATTATGCATTTAAAAATTCAGTTTATTCAAACTTGATTTGAAACGATATTAGTGGAATTGGATTAAGAAAATAGAAAACGGAAATATAAAGAAAAAAAAAACTAATGGGACATGGACCGGTTTTCCTTTTACCCATTTCTTTGAATCCATTGGACGGTCATTTTTTTTTTCTTTTTTTTTTTCTCTTTATATTACGTGTGACCGCACCGCAGCATGAGGATGCTTGGGTGACGCCAGCACATTTCTTTATTCGTTCAGTTGCCGGCCATGCGCATGCACTGTTAGAGAATCTTTCACAGGAGCGCTGCATGCGGAACCTTGAGGTCCTTCTCAACCACCAGCTATTTCCTCCACTCGCTACGGAGTCTGGTTCAACGGATTGGCCGTCGAATACGGGAGGTGCATGTGCTCGAGATCCTGGCCACAAATCCGCCGCCTGGTGGACCCCTCACCATCTCGCCCGCATCGTCTCCACCGTGAAGCCGCGCGTAACTGAATTAGCGACTTTGCAGGGTCCGCTCGGCTGCATAACCGAACCACGCCATCGGGTGCTAGCTGCCTAGTTCGGGTATAAATATCGATCCCTTCCTTCGCCTCGCCATCAACCAACGAGTGGAGCCAAGAACCAGTCGTCGCGGGAGAGAGAGACTCGGGCCGAGAGGGGTAGGAACCGTCGCGTCTTGGCTTGGGATGTGCCTTGTGCTTGCGGGATTACCCGCGCCGCGCCGCGGGTCCCCATCGAGTTGCCGGGCATAGGCGCCCCCAGAGCTTCTGGGCGCGTCACCAGTACTGGTGGTTAGCGCCGCGCCGTAGAACGGACCTGTCAACATCTTCCTTGTCGGTAAGCTCATGACCTCGGTTTATTTTGACCCTCACAGCACTGATCTAGGGTAGGCTTAGTGGGTAAAAGCTATAGCACCTTTAGACCGCATGCTGCAAATGGCGCCGCCCTGGAGTTAGACCGGTAGGAGGTGAGGAGAGAGGGCGTCCAGGGTAGACGAGGCACCCTGGTTCGTTGGATCGCGCGTGTACGGTATAGATTAGAAGCATCAAAATCCGTTCATGATTTTTAATCTGAACCGTCGATGTGTAGATGTGTGGCACAGGGTATCATGTGACGTAGCGTAGATCTCGGCCACGGATCATAAATCCGAAGGTCACCGTATTCTGCACCAGTGGGTTTTAATCAGTGCCACATATCTGTGATCCAACAGTCGGTATAAGCAGATACCCCTTCGCGGGTACACTTTACAAAAGAAACCCCATGCTTTTAGAATTTAGAACCCGCAGTCCAACCAGTTATTCCCTGAGTCTTAGACTCTTTTTCACCGTGACCCCTAAGTTTTCTAGAAAATGAGGCCGAGTCCTGGGATGTTTAAAAGCAGAGAAATAATTGCAGAATTTCGTTTTTAATACAAAAATAAATCTAGAAATTGGTAAAATGCCTAGAAAATCCATTTCTATTCCAAATCACTTCATTCCAGTTTCTAAAATTTTATAATATTGTTCTCTATCATTTAGTGTCTCTGTTTTGACAGGAAAGCAGTAAAAAAATTAATTTGCCATTTAACCCTATTTCAATCACATTAAAACCTTAGGAAATTCATAACTTAAAATCTATAACTCCAAAATTAATAATTCTTTTTCCTGTGAACTTATTTTAATATGTAGATTATTAATATGTATTTTGCATATATGTTTGGTGTAATGTTAATTTTGCCTATACCATGTATGTTTGAATTGCTACGACTAGCAGTGAGGTCACGAGTCACCTGAAGATCATCCTGGTACCTGGAATCTCAAGTCTCAGGCAAGTTGTGCCCTTGATCACTTCTTTTTACCCAGCCATGTTCTGATTAATCATAATGATCTGCATAGGTTAATTTTGATGGGACCCAATAGGATACCCTAGTTTGTCTATCTTTATACCTTGTTTACCACTGAACTTTCTGGGTAGTACTTGCTAGTGCTATATGTGGTTTTGGGTATGGAGATACACCATTCATGATTATACTTTTGTTATCAGTTGTTATTTATGGTTCATGTTAAGATCATTATGTTAATTGGAACATGGAGAACCACCCGGGAAAACAGTGCTACCACGAGGGTGGAATGGGACGCCCTTGGCTGATTAATTAGGAAAGCTAGTGGAAGACTACCTTACCCGAAAGGGGCAAGGGCAGTAGGGGAGAGGTCAGTGTAGGGAGGCCCTCGGGAGGATTTTGCTGCGATGGCGGTCCTGCAAGGGATTCCTGCACTGGATCTTCCTATAAACTGTAGCGGGTTTTCGGAAGCTAGTGGAACTTTGTAAAAGCCTCGTAGTGGATCCCTAGCCATTCACCTCGGAAGTGTCTAAGGGCCTTGCAAACCCTGGCGACATGGGATACACGACTTGTGGGTAAAGATGCGCAACCTCTGCAGAGTGTAAAACTGGTATACTAGCCGTGCTCACGGTCATGAGCAGCTCGGACACTCACATGATTAAATTATGGAACTAAATTCAATTTGTCATATGCATTGCAGGTGAGGTGATTACTTTTGTTCTATTACTTAATTGGGTTTGGTATTTACTTATACTTAGTAACTGCTAATAAAATTTTGACCAACTTTAAAAGCAATGCTCAGCTCTAACCATCTTCTTTGGTAAGCCTTACACTTTATGTGAGCTCCCACCTTTGGCGAGTTCATGCACATTATTCCCCACAACTTGTTGAGCGATGAACGTATGTGAGCTCACTCTTGCTGTCTCACATACACCACAGGTCAAGACCAGGTACTGCAGGATGATGCTCATGGAGGATGCTGTGATGAGTTCGTGAGAGGTCTAGGTCGTCGTCTCCCAGTCAACTTTGGGTTGCTGGACCGTTGTCTCCTTATAATGTAATTATTTATTTTGTATAGAACTCCTGTTATATATAAAGTTGTGACATTCGATCCTGTGCCACTATACATCATATGTGTGAGACTTGGTCCCAGCATACCTGGTGTTTATGTTAACCCCGGGTTTTGGACCCCTAAAATCCGGGTGTTACAGAAGTGGTATCAGAGGAATGTTGACTGTAGGACGAAACCTAGATAGAACTGGACAACCATTACCTACTTACCTTACTCTGATTCTTCTCTAAACTTATCTTAATCTTTTCTCATCTATTTCCGCTTTACTCTGATTATTCTTACCTTTTTCATTCTAAAGACAAATGTGGATTTCACACTTTGAAATCCTGTGCCTAAAGTGACCTTTAGGAATAGGAAACCTAATCTTAGGAACAAAAACAAAACTATTTTTGTCTATGCACTTGAATGTTTGTTCTTATGATACTTGTCTGATTTGGATCTTTGTTTGAGTGTGATGAGTTGTGGAGTAATGTCCACAATTACATCTGCCTATACACATAGGTATAAAAAAATATATTTATAAAATAACTAGACAGCCTAGATTATCCCCATTGGAACTTATCTAGCTTAAGAAATTTATCTTATCCTAACAGATCTCATTCTAACTAATTCATCTTATCTTAAAAGATTCTCCCTTATCTTAATAGATCCATTTTATCTTAAAAGATACTCATCTTATCTCGAAAAGATTTTATCCTTATCCTAATAGATTAAACTGGTCACAAAAGATTCTATCTTTATGGATTCGTCTTGTCCTAATAAGCATATTTACCTCACCCTAGTAACAACCAAGATCTAATCCAAAGTAATTAGATATTATCTAGTCTAATCTAGATCATACCTAATTTAATATGATCTAATCTAGTGTGAGTTACTTAATGCTGGTAGAAAAAAAAATATAAGGCCATACTCCTAAATCACTTAAGCCTAATTTGGAGACTTATATCAACTTGGCCATACACAACAACTCGATCTATATAACAAGTTACATAACTTACCCAATCAATAGAGTCTTAATGGATTGCATAATCTATCAACCACCACCTGACATCAAACCTTGTTGAGCCTACCCATCCCAAGCACCGACAACTATCTTAACCATATGTCCTTAACTCGGATGGCAACTCCAAGAAGAAGGGTCAAAGAAGACCAACCACGTCAAAGAAGGATAAGCATCAACTCGAGTCTTCAAGGATCAAGTTGGATCGCCAGAAGAATCAAGATCCAGAGTTCTAGATGAAGCCTTTCTTTATTATACTCTTCCTTGCCACAACCTATACTTACCATAACTGTACCTCATCTGACATAATAAATGGCTAGACATATATATCCATATTTTCCAAATCATCTACTAACGTGTATAAAAAAAAGCTTCAAACATAACTTTTGATTCCTAAACCAAATGAGAAACTAAAATTTCAAACCAAACCTATTGTATCCCTTTTCTTACAAATCTCGAGGACGAGATTTCTGTTAAGGGGGGTAGAATTTGTAACACCCAAAATCTTATTTTGGAGAGATCAGTAAAATTCTCCAAAGATTTTGAGTAAAAATATATTCCTTTTCCTAATACAAAAAAAATGTTTTCTAGGAAAAGATTAAATAAAAAGATTCCTATATGAATTCACTAAAGGATTTAAGTTAAATCAAAACTTAATTAATGTTATATACTAGGAATTATTTTAAAACAATTATATTCTTTTACATGAACCTCATATTTAAAACATTTACTTAAATAGGATAATAATTAAAATTAAACTTTGCATTCATGTTGTGATCTTTGATTATGCATTTAAAAATTCAGTTTATTCAAACTTGATTTGAAACGATATTAGTGGAATTGGATTAAGAAAATAGAAAACGGAAATATAAAGAAAAAAAACTAATGGGACATGGACCGGTTTTCCTTTTACCCATTTCTTTGAATCCATTGGACGGTCATTTTTTTTTTCTTTTTTTTTTCTCTTTATATTACGTGTGACCGCACCGCAGCATGAGGATGCTTGGGTGACGCCAGCACATTTCTTTATTCGTTCAGTTGCCGGCCATGCGCATGCACTGTTAGAGAATCTTTCACAGGAGCGCTGCATGCGGAACCTTGAGGTCCTTCTCAACCACCAGCTATTTCCTCCACTCGCTACGGAGTCTGGTTCAACGGATTGGCCGTCGAATACGGGAGGTGCATGTGCTCGAGATCCTGGCCACAAATCCGCCGCCTGGTGGACCCCTCACCATCTCGCCCGCATCGTCTCCACCGTGAAGCCGCGCGTAACTGAATTAGCGACTTTGCAGGGTCCGCTCGGCTGCATAACCGAACCACGCCATCGGGTGCTAGCTGCCTAGTTCGGGTATAAATATCGATCCCTTCCTTCGCCTCGCCATCAACCAACGAGTGGAGCCAAGAACCAGTCGTCGCGGGAGAGAGAGACTCGGGCCGAGAGGGGTAGGAACCGTCGCGTCTTGGCTTGGGATGTGCCTTGTGCTTGCGGGATTACCCGCGCCGCGCCGCGGGTCCCCATCGAGTTGCCGGGCATAGGCGCCCCCAGAGCTTCTGGGCGCGTCACCAGTACTGGTGGTTAGCGCCGCGCCGTAGAACGGACCTGTCAACATCTTCCTTGTCGGTAAGCTCATGACCTCGGTTTATTTTGACCCTCACAGCACTGATCTAGGGTAGGCTTAGTGGGTAAAAGCTATAGCACCTTTAGACCGCATGCTGCAAATGGCGCCGCCCTGGAGTTAGACCGGTAGGAGGTGAGGAGAGAGGGCGTCCAGGGTAGACGAGGCACCCTGGTTCGTTGGATCGCGCGTGTACGGTATAGATTAGAAGCATCAAAATCCGTTCATGATTTTTAATCTGAACCGTCGATGTGTAGATGTGTGGCACAGGGTATCATGTGACGTAGCGTAGATCTCGGCCACGGATCATAAATCCGAAGGTCACCGTATTCTGCACCAGTGGGTTTTAATCAGTGCCACATATCTGTGATCCAACAGTCGGTATAAGCAGATACCCCTTCGCGGGTACACTTTACAAAAGAAACCCCATGCTTTTAGAATTTAGAACCCGCAGTCCAACCAGTTATTCCCTGAGTCTTAGACTCTTTTTCACCGTGACCCCTAAGTTTTCTAGAAAATGAGGCCGAGTCCTGGGATGTTTAAAAGCAGAGAAATAATTGCAGAATTTCGTTTTTAATACAAAAATAAATCTAGAAATTGGTAAAATGCCTAGAAAATCCATTTCTATTCCAAATCACTTCATTCCAGTTTCTAAAATTTTATAATATTGTTCTCTATCATTTAGTGTCTCTGTTTTGACAGGAAAGCAGTAAAAAAATTAATTTGCCATTTAACCCTATTTCAATCACATTAAAACCTTAGGAAATTCATAACTTAAAATCTATAACTCCAAAATTAATAATTCTTTTTCCTGTGAACTTATTTTAATATGTAGATTATTAATATGTATTTTGCATATATGTTTGGTGTAATGTTAATTTTGCCTATACCATGTATGTTTGAATTGCTACGACTAGCAGTGAGGTCACGAGTCACCTGAAGATCATCCTGGTACCTGGAATCTCAAGTCTCAGGCAAGTTGTGCCCTTGATCACTTCTTTTTACCCAGCCATGTTCTGATTAATCATAATGATCTGCATAGGTTAATTTTGATGGGACCCAATAGGATACCCTAGTTTGTCTATCTTTATACCTTGTTTACCACTGAACTTTCTGGGTAGTACTTGCTAGTGCTATATGTGGTTTTGGGTATGGAGATACACCATTCATGATTATACTTTTGTTATCAGTTGTTATTTATGGTTCATGTTAAGATCATTATGTTAATTGGAACATGGAGAACCACCCGGGAAAACAGTGCTACCACGAGGGTGGAATGGGACGCCCTTGGCTGATTAATTAGGAAAGCTAGTGGAAGACTACCTTACCCGAAAGGGGCAAGGGCAGTAGGGGAGAGGTCAGTGTAGGGAGGCCCTCGGGAGGATTTTGCTGCGATGGCGGTCCTGCAAGGGATTCCTGCACTGGATCTTCCTATAAACTGTAGCGGGTTTTCGGAAGCTAGTGGAACTTTGTAAAGGCCTCGTAGTGGATCCCTAGCCATTCACCTCGGAAGTGTCTAAGGGCCTTGCAAACCCTGGCGACATGGGATACACGACTTGTGGGTAAAGATGTGCAACCTCTGCAGAGTGTAAAACTGGTATACTAGCCGTGCTCACGGTCATGAGCAGCTCGGACACTCACATGATTAAATTATGGAACTAAATTCAATTTGTCATATGCATTGCAGGTGAGGTGATTACTTTTGTTCTATTACTTAATTGGGTTTGGTATTTACTTATACTTAGTAACTGCTAATAAAATTTTGACCAACTTTAAAAGCAATGCTCAGCTCTAACCATCTTCTTTGGTAAGCCTTACACTTTATGTGAGCTCCCACCTTTGGCGAGTTCATGCACATTATTCCCCACAACTTGTTGAGCGATGAACGTATGTGAGCTCACTCTTGCTGTCTCACATACACCACAGGTCAAGACCAGGTACTGCAGGATGATGCTCATGGAGGATGCTGTGATGAGTTCGTGAGAGGTCTAGGTCGTCGTCTCCCAGTCAACTTTGGGTTGCTGGACCGTTGTCTCCTTATAATGTAATTATTTATTTTGTATAGAACTCCTGTTATATATAAAGTTGTGACATTCGATCCTGTGCCACTATACATCATATGTGTGAGACTTGGTCCCAGCATACCTGGTGTTTATGTTAACCCCGGGTTTTGGACCCCTAAAATCCGGGTGTTACAATGGCCGTGATGGATTCAACATCGGATAAGATGTACCTCTGCCAGGTACCAAGTTTTTGGGTTAAAAAGATTAAGCTGAGACCGGGCGGGTGACTTGCACGAGAAGAGAGTCTCGATGTAGTGTCTCCGTCTGAGTCGATTAAGGACCTTGTCGATGTAGGCTTGATGATCGAGGACCCTTTAACTGGTCACATGCCTCGTCATGGGTAAGCCTTGCCTCGGGCAGACTAAGGCCGGAATAAGATAACACGAAATGGGCGTGGAGCGGTGGCGAGAGTAGCGTGTACCCTCCGTGGCAAGAGGCTGGACGGTGGTGTATCTGTGCTCTCGGTTTGCGTGAACCTGATCCGGTCTTAAGAACCCCGGTGGCGGGTTGACATATGCAAGGGTTAAGTGCTACATATGTCGTGTGATTGGAGATCCTCAGCTGAGTATAATCGATTCGGATCGCCGTACCTTCGCGGTTATGAAGACTTGGTCACTGCCCTACACGTAGCATTCCACTAAAGACGATGGGTTTTTGGTTAAGAAATTGGCTAGTGCAGGACCAGTGATTGAACTAGGGTAGAAAGAACTCTAGTGCAGGTAATTTTACCTAACTTGACAAATAAAATTGGATTTTTAAGGATCCACTTTAGTAAGCATTTCTACAAAACAGAGTCTTTGATTATTGAGAAGCCTTACCTTGACTCCCATATAACCAGCATACCCTTGAGAGTCTTTTCTTTAGTCGGGTAAGACTTGCTGAGTAACTCCATACTCAGGGTTTATCCCTTTGTTGTTTTTAGGTGGGGAAGTAGCAGACTTTTGCTGCTTCTGTGCTAAGGTGGTTCCCAAAGAAGAAAACCAAGACTGACGTGCGGGAGGACTCGGTCCTCCATCTAGGGTCTTTTGTTTATAGTCTTTCGGGAGAAGTTTGTGTCTCCCTGGTTTGTATAATTATTACTCTATGCACTCGCTTTTAGACTGGTCTGTAATAAATTAACTCGAGCTTGCTTTGAAATAAATGTAAGTTTATGTAATTCGCTTCCGCATCTCCGAAGGTCTGTAATGTCTGCAAGACGGGTGAAACGTTCCTGGTGAGGTAAGGAAAGATACCGAGCTTGTCAAGTAACTTAGGAACATCTACAGGGTGTCTGAGGTCTGCTAGACAAGGACAACTGTAGGTGGGCCTGATTACTTGGGAGGTTCCGTCACAGATACCATGAGAGGAAGGTATTTTCGAGACATATCTATTGTGAGGGCTGACAACGGAGACAGGACTGTCCCCACTCCTGAAGAGAATGAAGTCGTAATCTTCCGAAGCTTCTTCAAGGTTGGGCTTCGGTTCCCCTTAAGCAGATTTGTTGTTGAGATTTTAAAGATATATGAGATTTTCCTTCACCAGATTACTCCCGAAGCAATTATTAGAATGGGGATCTTCGTCTGGGCCGTGAGGAGTCAAGGTTTGAAGCCAAGTGCAAAATGTTTCTGCAGCATGCATGAACTTTCGTATGAGACGAAGGCCTGGGGTAAGGAACAGTATCATAACAATTTTGGTTGCTATAGCTTCGTTGCTCGCTCAGGCTCAAGTTTCCCAGTGACAACATTTCAGAAAAAATGGCCCAGAGACTGGATGAAAGAATGGTTCTATGTGAAGAATGATTTGAAAGCAAGAGAAGATATTACAAAGATCATTATGCGCCCAATTTGGTCCCGCTTCGGCCTCCGGAAACCAAAGGTAGAGATTGATGAGGAAGCCGAAGCGTGCCAAAGGACCTTCAGCACAGTCCACGCATTTATTGGGACAAGGGACTTAGTCCAAGAGCACGTGGCCTTCAGAATATGGCCACTGATAGACAACTGGGAGATGCCAAAAGAGACCATCAGCAACACTAACGAAGGTGGTTTGGTTCGATTAAAATATACCTTCAGGTTTAGAGACCAATTTATCGAACTAGACGATGACTGGCTGAAGTGCGTTGAAAACACCAGTGATGAACTACTTGGAGCCTATTCCAAGTCTAAAGATAACACACTGTCTACGGCATTCGGGAGCCGAAAAAAGAAGAGGCTAAATAGAGTTTTTGATGCTATCGGATTTATGTATCCTGACTACCGCTACCCGTCAAGGGGGCAGAAGAGAAGGATTTTACTTCAGCTGCTCCGAGTGAGCCCGCGTCGATGAGGAGAAAAGTGAAGGTTCTTACTCACCGACCACGCTACATTGAACCGGCCATAGTGCCCGAATTTGGCGGTGAGACCTCTTCAGCTACTGAAGCCAAAGAACCTGCGCTTACACAGAAGATTGAAGAGCCAGCTACAATGCCGAAGGCATCTTCAGCCAAAATAGCTGAGCCGAAGGCCGATAATATTAAAGAGATAGGGGTCGAAGGAACAAAGATATTAGAAGTTAAAAGCCCTTCGGCAGAAGTGACAGTGTCGAAGGCACAAAAAGGTCTTACAGCGACCCCCAAGAGGAAAAGGATGGTCAACGTACTAGATGCGCTGGAGACGATAAAGACTTCAAGCTCTACTTCAGGGAAAACTGCCGAAGCTTCAAAAGCGCAGACTGAGACAAAACTAACTGAAGCCGAAGCTGCAAAGAGCCAGGCCGAGACTAAAGCTGGGCCTTCAGAGGCCGCCAAGGAGAAATCCTTGAAAACCAGAGAAGAGGAAACGGAAAAAGAAGCTGCAGAACAAATTCTGCCTGAAAAAACTGCCACTCCTACTCCCGAAGCATCCTCCGAAGTTCTTGATTATATTGTACGTGTAAAGCCCAAAATTGGTAGAAAAAAAAATGATGAGTAGTTCTTTACTAAAACATAAATAAACCATTGCCTCATATTGGATTTTTGGTTTGTGCATTTAAAACAATAATAATATTAATAGAAATACATTAATGTTCACATTTGGATTTAAGCCCTAATTTGCAAATTAGAATTTGGAGAAGGGGAAGAAAAATACTATAACAAATAAAGAAAATAATTAAATAAATAAATAAAATCCTTCCATACTTGTTTGTTAATTTGTACATTTGAATCTAGGAACAAAGTTCATAGGAAAATTTGGATTTAAAATAGGTATTCAAATGCAAATCCAAATGGGGATTTAAATCCTAAATAAACCTAGAATTAAGAAAAGAGTGAAGGAGGAGGATTATACAAAATAGAGGAAAATAAATGTATATATTTTGTCCCCACTAATATTTTAATTTGAGAACTTAACTCAGTTAGGAAGTTCACAAAAAAATTTGAATTCAAATTAGTATTAAAATTTGAATTTGTGAAAGAAGGGGAGAAAGAAGAAAATATAAAAGAAAAAGGAAAAGGAATACTATACCTGATGGGCCGCCAACCTGGAATTCGGCCCAACTGCCCTTTAACCCCGCGCAGCCCAACTTCACCCCCGCCGCGCGCTGACGACCGGGCCCCACCGGGCAGCCTCTCGCGCGCGCTCGCCTGCCCTCCCCTTTGCGCCGACAAGTGGGCCGCATCGTCAGCCACCGTTCCCCCGTCACACGCGCTTGGTCACTGACCGGTGGGCCACGCATGTCAGCTCCGCCTCTTCCACCAGATCCCCAACTGAACGCTCGCGAGATCCGCGGCGATGCTCGCCGGTAACCTCGGACTCCGTTACCGGGACCTGCGTACCATCTCGCCGTATAAAAGGGGCCCTAGCCGCAACCCGTTTCTCCCCGTGCTCTCGCAGTTCATACTAGACACCGCCATCGCCACTGTCGTGCGCACCGTGTGTGAGGAATCGATCCGCTGTGGTTGAAGTCACGTATATACCCTCGTCGGGATCTCGCTCTCGGGTTTGGGAGCATCCTCAAGCGTCGCTGAGACTTTACAGTGGACATCGGAGCTCGGGGCGTAACCAAGACCCGGTGAATTGCTCGCCGTAGCTCAAGCACCGCCGCGGGTCCGCTCTTCTCCGTGGCCAGCTCCCTCCATTGCCCTCCATCTGCGGTACGTGCTCTAATCGAGTTCGCCATCATCCCCTCTAGGTTTAGCGCCGGTCAATTTTGGGTTTGGGGCGTTCGGGCGTCGGATTGCGTATCCGCCGGTGATGCTCCACCGTGCTTCTGCGCGGCGCCGCCGCCT